>CM060242.1:380005-868784 GCA_030555515.1 Acutogordius australiensis
AACCATTTATATTTAGTACCAGAATACATATTTATCAAAAATGTTATTCTTTTTCTAATTTAACACAATGAAAAATAATACATTTTTATCCTTTGTAAATTTTAAACTTATAATTAAGAATAGGTTTTATTCAAAAACATTTCAGTCTGACTATGTTGTAGGGGTTATTTAGAGCAATATATAAATGGCAAAAAAACATGTAAATCATTAATTTTACTAATATTCAGGCTGGGAAACTACCTAGATTAGAATTATTTCATTTATATTTTCACAGTTGATTAATTAATTTTAAGACAAAATGTTTGTTAAATAAAAGGTGTTCCAAAAATTTAAGTGTATTCGTAATTCAGTCTAAAATTATATTAAAAATATAAACAATTATATTAAATGTTTTAATTATTGGGCAGATTTACTTGAAAGCATTTTGTTGCCCTCTAACTCCTAAAATATTAATTTACTAATTTTGCCATAAAATTTCAAAGGTTGTGTCAGAGTCATAATAATTGTAACATTTTTTAAAAAAATTATTTATTGAGCACACGTAATAATAGTTTAATATTTGTACACACAATTACACAGCTGCTAAAAGGAAAAAGGTATGCTTATTAAGAGAAATTTATATTTAAAAATTACATATGAAGTAAAATAAGATATAAATACAAAAACCCTTAAATAAATAATTATAAAACAAACCGATATAAGTTATCATGACAAATAATAATTTTATATTATACATTAAAATAAATAGTTATTTTATGTATTGCATAAAAAATTTAAATTTATATGAAAAAACTTGAAATAAATTGCCATAATACATTTTATAATAAATAGTTTTTCTAAAACTACCGTATGGTTGTCCTGCTAATAGAAACAATTTGTAAGGCATCATCAAATCCATGTAAAAAATTTATTATTTATTTTATATAGTCAAAAGAGGTAGTAAATGTGTTTGAAATGCGTTGCAATTTTCTAAGAAAAATCGCTTTTTGTATTTAATCGGTTTGTTATAAATAATCGATAAGAAACTTAAGGAAGGAGATATCAAAATGCCGCGAGGATACGTAGTTACGTAAACCGTGCCTTTCAGTTGGATATACCTAAATAAATATTTAAATGAAAACAATGTAAATCAATACAGGTAAAATTTCTAAAAAGAAAAATACAGTAAATAAATCTGTGATTAAGTAAGATATATACATTACCGAGGACTTTTATAAATTTTTTATATCAATACGTAATTATGATTAATTTTATCATAAAATTTAGAGAAAGAAAAATTTTCTTACTATCAAATCTCAAAAAATATCCTATTTTTTGATATAAACGAAATTTAAAATGTACAAATTTTACAAATTAAAGAAAACAAATGTTATAATTATTGAATAATATCCAAAAGTTTTACAATTTATAAGTTAATATTACGAAAGTTAATCCCTATATATCGAAATTGGCTTTAAACAAGATATACAACACTGGACAACAAAATTTGGAAGACCCAGAGCATCATTTATGGCGGTCAAGTTTTTGGCGCTGATCACGAATATGAAATCAAAATTTTAGCCAATGCCTCAGATATTTAATTATTCGGTGTCAAAGTTGAGATTTTTCAATTGTGGGGTATTTTGGGCTTCATCATAAAACCTATGGGTAGTAACAAAAGTGTAAAAATATATTTAGATAACGAAAACATTCATTATTAACGTAAGGGGTCTAAATTTTTTTAATTATTTAATTTTTTTTATTTTTGTAAAATTAGTGGTTTTTGTCATAAACTCGGTTTTTTGATCCTAAATAACTTAAAAGTAAATTGTTAAAAATTTTATATAATAACCTTTTTTAGATATGTTTTTTTATAAGGAATCTGAATATGCCAATAGATTTTTTGTAGAATAAAAAAAATTTTGTGAATTTTTTTCTGAACTTTAGACGCGGTTTAAAAAAATTGGAGGCATTGGAAAAAAACTAAACCCGGGATCGTTATCGCAAGAAAATTCTCTACAAAACCCTCAAAAAATCGTTTATGTTGTCTAGTGTAAGTTATCGTGATACCATTAAGCGGTAGGGTTTGTTGAATTTGATGAGATTTTGGATAAGGAGGGCAGTGTTGTGAAAATGAACGTTTTCATCCATTAAACCGTGGACTAGAACCAGCCGATTTTCCCTGTGGTACGTAACAATTTAAATTAAATGTCACAAATGACCCTTATAGAGTCCTCAAAAAAAAGAGGAGGTTTTTATCAGGTACTCCTAACCCCGCAGGCAATAAATTTTTTTAAGAAATATGCATTACGAATTAATTACCTACTCATATTAACATACATTTTTTTAGTTACAGACTGATCCATTTTCTTATAATAAATAAATGAATTTAATGATCCCAATCTATTAAAGGTAGCTCTAGGAAAAGAAATTATTCCACCCCATTACCAAGTAAAATGGCAAATATATATTGGATGTATAAACGTTCAATAAAAAAGCTTAGAGTTAAATATAATTTACCATAATTAGGATATTTCATAGAATGCGGTCTATTATAACATTATTAATTATAAACTTTAAAGTAAATTGTTTTTTTCTAAAACAAATCCTCAAAATTTAATATATCTTTCACGATAAAAAAAAGTAATATATTCCTTTCAAAAAAAATAATCCCATCCTCTATCGTTCCGCACCTCCATGACAGCGGCAAAAGCACACACAGGCCGATAATAAATGGTTAAATAAGCTTATGGATAAACTTAAAAGAGGTTAGCTAACAGCAGAAGGTTCTAAAACACCCATTTTCTATGGGGATATTGTAATTTATTTTAAAGTCTTTTACTAAAAACATTTGGGGCCCGATAAATGTATAAAATATGAGCCTAAAAAAATAGTTATCAAAAACTTGCACCTCTATTAAGGACAACGGCTCATCTGTCAAACTTTTGTCTCTTTTACTATTGCACTGTATCATGGCACCACAGATTTAAATAAATTATCGTGAACCATATCGATTAGTTTATACTCTTTGAGAAATATACACACGAGGCTACATTTAGTTAGCGATCCTTTCTACTACTAACTAGAAAGTGCTACTTGGCTTAAACCATAACACAGAGAAGCACTCAATTAACTTCGGCGGTCAAATAAATAGAGAGATGTCGTACTCGTCGGGGAATAAGTGAGCCTTGTTAGCGATATCTGATACATCGTAATCGGACGACGAAGTATCAACATAATGAATCTCGTCGTTCTTTATTGTTTGGGACGGGCTTCCCATATACCGTTCGGTGTAGCCCGTGTCGTACTCGGTCCAGGTGGTAACGGGTGCTCCACTTACCGCCACCTTAAACACGTCGGGTCGGGCGATTAGGGCCCGTAAGGAGAGGTAACCACCTGATACCCAAAAAATAACTTTATAAAAGCGATCTAATGAAATTTAAAATAACACCTTCAACTAATTAATTTTCAAACGAAATTAACAATTTGCGACGGTACATACAAATGTTATGTGAGAAAAAAATTGTTACAAAGTTTTTGTTTACAATGGCTTTCAAAACATAATAATATACTCAGGCCCGATTCTAGCTTTTTTAATTTAGGGTGGCAAAAAAAACTAGTGGGGGCAAAAAATTTTTGCCACCTTGAGCGGCAGAATTAACCGCGACCTTCGGTCACTATAAAAAATATTCATGTATTTTGAACCTTTTTGGGAGGGCACTGACCCCCCTATAAAAAAAGGGGTCTAGAATCGTGCCTGAATATACTTAATACCATTTAAAAAATTCTTCATTTCTGAAAATATTTTGAACTAATAGTTAAGAAACATAAAGCAGTTATATTTCGGTTATACCGTAAGACCATCCGTGTATAGCTATACGCTTGAAATCAATATATCCCGGGTGCAAAACTTCATTGACGTATTTAAGACCAGCTATTTGATCTTCCAATTCAATTGAACCCTGATCGTACAAGAAATATTATTAAAATCTATAACATTTTCTATTTCTCAAATAAATATTTGCAAAATTTCAATATAAACATAAAGTTATAAACCTGACATCAACCTAATTTAATAAAAAGCGTTTATATTATCCATATATTTTACAAGTTAAATTTGGCAAAATCAAAATTATCTCTTACCAATTGTTCCCAAAACAGCAAAAAAAGGAAAGCTTATAAAGGCAAACCATAGCATGCTTTAAATAACTCTCGAAACGTAATCCACGGTTTGAGCTGCCCCTGTTATCGATAACTACGCAAATGAAGCCCAATGCGTTAAGGCAATATAGTTTGAAATATCTAAAAAAATATTGTTAAAAATAAATAACAAATCAGGATATAACAATAATATAGATATATATATAACTTAACATAAAGCTAAATAAATTTGATATTGGGCTAAATAAAAAAATTTATACGCCGATCCTTTGTAAGAGTTTGTGACTTGTTGAATCTGTGGACCACCGTAAACGTATAAAAGGGTGGGATAAGTTTTAATTTGTGTGGGCAAGGGAGTTGGCACATACATTGGATCGCTTTTAAAAATATCATATGTTTGTAAAATAATGTTTTAAAAAAATATAAAACTTCGTTAAATGTTTGATAGGGCACGTGCAAAGTGAGTTTTTATTTTCGTTAAATTTTCAAAATTTTGAAAAAGTTTATTTTGAGAAAAAACGCAAATTTTTAAAAAGTTGCCAAATTTAGTATATACGCATATAATGCTTTTTCTAAAATATAAATTTTTTTTAAATTTAAAAAAAAATAAAATTTTTTAAATTTTCAGAGTTTTCAAAATTTCACGAAAATAAAAACTCACTTTGCACGTGCCCATACAAAAAAACTTTCTATTATATAGTTGGCAGGTGTATCGACCTATTTTAATTAAGGGCACGTACAAAGTGAGTTTTTATTTTTGTGAAATTTTTAAAATTTTGAAAAAAAAATTTTTGTAATAAACGCAAAATTTTAAAAAGTTACCAAATTTAGTATATGCACATAAAATGCTCTATCTAGAATAATAAATTTTTTTATTGAAATTTTCAGAATTTTCAAAATTATACGAAAATAAAACCTCACTTTGCACGTGCCCTAAGGTAAATAATTGTTGGCTGTGCTCATTTCTATTTGGCCGAATTTTTTTTTAAAAATTCATAAATTATAATTACTCACAACATATTATTTTTGATTGTAGGAGAAAAAAATTTTGGTAACCATGACTCAAAAGACTAATAAAATTGTAGGATACTCTTTATATATATTGGTATCATTGTGGGGCAATGGGCCGTTGTGAATATCATAAATTGAAGTTAGTATGTTAGAATCCATGCTTTCGACCTCGTGTTGATGCAGTCGCAAAATCTTCGACGTGTTCCCGTTATTATTCGGAAGCTGCTTCGGAGTGACTAGGGTAGTAGTGGTAGTAGATGTATCGTCGATGACATCATGATGACCAGGAGTATCGTAATTAGAAATCGTGACTGAAGGAAATATTTTGGTGGACGGAAGACTAGCTAAACAAACACACATAACACAGGTCAACACAAATATCTATGTCAGAAAAAATAGGATATGGAAACATATGCATGCCTTCGCGTGATGACCTTATCTAATATACATTTTGCGTTTTAAGTAGTTTATTCCGCCTTCTCCTATTTAGATCCGCCTCTATCCGACTTTTTTAAAAATTATAGGATATGGAAACATATGCATGCCTTCGCGTGATGACCTTATCTAATATACATTTTGCGTTTTAAGTAGTTTATTCCGCCTTCTCCTATTTAGATCCGCCTCTATCCGACTTTTTTAAAAATTATGGCCTTTTTTGACCATATTAGAAAATTTTACTTCGAGAATACCCTAAAAAAATTTATCATAAAAATATTCCTTGTAACTTATATTTATTTAAATAATGAGAAACATAATTTTTTGTATATCAAGCTTTTACATAGATAATACAAAATATTTATAAATATTTTGCCTAATTAAATTATAATTATACACATTCATAAAAGGCAAAAAATTAGCATTTCAAATTCAACAAAATTAAAGCTAGTGTTTTAGATTTAGATAATTATACTTATTTAGGTACAATATTGGAAAGGTATTTAAATATTAAATTGTAATAATTCAGCAAACAGTAACGATCACGCCTAACTTAAATCCTAAACAGAGCCCTAGGTTAAATTGGTCGAATTTCATATTATTTTTTTCATATAATTCAATTAACAAATCTACAAAATTAAATTATTGCTATCCCATGCATGTAAATAGAAATCTAAACGTTTAAAAAGTTTAATAAAGAATACCATTATTAGTGACTTTTAATCTAGAAGTTGGATTGCAAACATGATCGAACGGCTTGAACAACATGCCGTATAACGTAGTGGTTGATGACTCAGTATCACCCTTCTTATCTTCAACACAAAAATTAAAAAATTCCGGAGGTGGAAGCGCTAAATGGGATACGGCTATTTAAATAAAAAAAAATACAATAATACTATGGTAGCAACCAAAAATAATCTAAGAAAATAATTAAAATTAATATTTAAAATAAAAGTTTTAAAACACGAATTAACATTTATTGAGAGTTATAAGTTAAATACAGATATCAAACCTGCCATCTTATTCAAATCAATTTACCGTTTTCTAATTAACTTAGTTAGTCAGTTATAAACAACATGTCAAAAATTATAAAGATTCAAAAACAAAAATAATTTTTTTTGCATATTCTCAATAGCTAAACTGTTAAATCAAACTTCAAACAATATTTTATGTTAAACTGATAACATATCATGTCGTGTTTAAGGGTCGACGCGAAATGTTTTGTATTATCTCAATGCTGATATGCTTTACACCAGGGTTGTTAAAAATTCCCATTTTAAAAACCCTGGAAATGAGATCTGGAAATCCTATTCCGGGAAGGGTTCCCGTTTCATTTTCCGAATACCATTTCGGAAAGTGCATTCCGGAATGGTCTTCATTCCTAATAATAAAATGTGGAAAAATAACAAAACTTACCCATTAATAAAGAGATGGTGGAAAATTTTTAAGGCCTTTACTTTACTATATTTAAAAAAAAAACTTACTACTATAATAGTATAGTAGTACTACAATTACTCGCCTAATACAATTTATTGTGTTGCTGCCCCTTTAGTCTTTTGTTTGTGTATATTAATAATTAATATTAATAGTAAAATCACCCCTTCCGGAAAGGTTTCCAGAAGAAAATTTAAAAATAAAAAGGGAACTCCATCTAGAGTTCTGTACTTACGGAACTTGGAAGGGAAATCCATTGTAAGGAAAGGGAACGAAAAGTTCGGAATTTTTAACAACCCTGCTTTACACAATGATAAAATATATTTCTCATTTTGTAATAATAGTTATAAGTTTCAAGAAGTTTTGTCCGAAAAAAAAATTCTCATAATTTTATTTTTACATATTACTGTCAAGTCAAAAAGGGCCATTTTTCAATAAGGACGGATTTTAGGAGCCAAAGGTAGAAAAAAAAACAGGGAAAATACATGTGAAACAAGGCAATTATAAGGATCCATTTTTTTGTTTTCATAAATTTTCATTTTATGATCAAAATTTGTAGCTCAAGCATCATTAATGGCAACCATCTTTTAGGTCATGTTTAGGTGCTAATTTACAAATTTTAGCCATTGCCTCAGATTATTTATTCATAATCAAAAATTAGATTTTCTTATTTTGGCATATCTTAGGTTCTAAATCAGAATATTCATGGCTATAAAAGAAGGCCGATCATCATAGGAGTTCGAATTTTTTGAAAAAATTATATTTTTTTTTGTTTTAATAACACAGGTCGACAAAAAATGGCGACCAATTTTAAACAGATATATTTTGAAAGAGTTTTTTGAGCACATTTCAAATATCTTTTCCGTTTTTTTTGAATAGGTCTAATTTTTTACCTAGATGGGTTTAAAAGTACCAAAAACCTCAATATGTCCTATATTTATAGGCACTTTTCGTGCCTTTAAAATAAAAATAAATAATAGAAAAATATATTTTACTATTGAAAAACTCTTATATTGTTAACTTTTTTAGAATTTACTTATCTCATTTACTTTTTTAAATAATTGATTTTAAAAAACTCAAAATTTCCAAAAAATACGCGCCTGAAAGTTTGTGCTTCAAAATCATAAAAAATTAAAAAATCATTCAGAAGAGTACAAATAACATTTGAGATATGTAATAAATAAATGCGATTTAAGCCAAATAAGTATTATATTTTTCATAAATGATAGAAGATAATGAAATATAAGCACATAAAGTGAAAATACTACCCAAGCAATCTTTTTTGTTTATATTTAACATATTTTACAACACTACATCGAGATATGTAAGTAAGTGAAGGGTTGGCAGATAATGCCAGTATTAGTAGCAGCACGCACTACAATCTTTAAGAATTTAGTAGCACCTTTTTTAATATATAACATTTTGAAGCACAGACTTTCAGACGCGTATTTTTTGGGAATTTTGAATTTTTTAAAATCAAATATTTAAAAAAGTAAATGAAATAAGTAAATTCTAAAAAAGTTATATAACAATATAAGAGTTTTTCAATAGTAAAATATATTTTTCTATTATTTATTTTTATTTTAAAGGCACGAAAAGTGCCTATAAAGGACATATTGAGGTTTTTGGTACTTTTAAACCCATCTAAAAAATTAGACCTATTCAAAAAAAACGGAAAAGATATTCGGAATGTACTCAAAAAACATTATCAAAATATATATGTTTATAATTGGTCGCCGACATAAAGTTGTTATTTGTCGACCAGTGTAATTATTAGTTTACGTCATATAATCTGTTTTTTGTGCTCAAATAAGTTGAGAGTAAATTGTATAATTTTTAAAAAATAAAGATTTTTAGATATTTCACAAAAAATTTAAGTATTTCAAAAAAAACTTATTAATTTTAAAAATTTGTATTTTTTCCTAAACTCTAAGCCTATATTAGAATTATAGGTTTTACCGGAGTGATTGCAATAATGAAAAAAAATATTGAAACATGTTTTATATTTGTGAATACTTTCAGGCCTGGGTCGGTGTAAAATGCCAATGAGCTTGGTCGATATGTTAATTGTGTTATTAGTACCATAATTAGATGGATGACCATTTAATGTTTGAGCTATATTGGCCGAATCATTTTTAATTGTAAGGTTTTGGCCAGATAGGATTACTATTGCGTATACATCGATGCAAGTTGGAATGTCAACGCTGGTGTAGGTATCTACGAAAATTTCACAGTCCTGGAAAAGAAATTATTATTAATAGTTAGGATGTGTACAAATTAAATACATACACAAAAATTTTAAGACGAGCAAATCAAACAAAATGGATTAATAATAAGTTATGGAATTTATTTTTTTTCTCGAATAAAACATTATTTATAATTATTTTTTTTAATATAATATTACACAGGTCAACAAATTTTTGAGAGTTATAAACTAGCTACGGAGATTAAACCTACCAACTTAAATATTTTTAAATTTTACCGTTTTTTCTAATCAAACTTTTAGTTAACTATAAACATTAAAAAGTTTAGATGCAAAAAAAACGAAAAATATTCAAAAACAAAATTAAAATGTTTTTTTGCATATTCAACAGCTAAACTGTTACAGATTTCATATAAAACTTTTGATAAAAACCGATAATGTATAGTGTATTTAAGTTTGGACGCGAAATATTTATTTAAATGCTGATGAGCTTGATATACTTACAAATTTTATTTCTCATTATGATAAATATTTACAAATGATTTTTAAAAAGATTCATAAATTATTTCTTTTTAGTCTAATCTCGTGTTAATTTGGCCAAAAAAGGCCGTTGTAGTAATATGGACCGATGGAAGGGGCCAAGCGGATGAAGCACAAGAAAAACAAAATATATATTTGGGATAATGCCATTATCGGGATAAATTATTATATATTATATTCCTATAAAATTCACGGTTGTGTTATATTTATGGACCTGTGTAGGTAATTTTTCAGTTTGACCAATTATCATGGCCACATTGAATATTTGGGTTAAATACAGGATAAATTAATTTATAATTCATATTCGTTATTCCTTTTTTATATGATTAAATTTTTATTGACGTGGCAGGTGATATTAAGTTTGGACTTAGAGCAAGATAATATACTTGAGACATATGAATGCTGTGGGAATATCCTAGCTGCGTTAACCTAATTGGGTCGGTGTGGTAATTGTATGACACGACATACCTAATGCATGGTAGATCAATATTAAGTTTTGGAAAATATGACATTGTATATTTAAATTTGATAAGAATGATTTTTAAAATGACAGAAAATTCATAATAAAACCATGAAATTATTAATTAAGTTAATAGGATAGGATAATAAAATGAAAATTGAAAATTATATCGTTTTCTATTTAAAAAGAGCTTATAAACAATAAAAAGTGTATTTTGCTTTAAAAATAAAACTTTTTTACAGGTGAAGACCAATAACACTAGACTAAAAAATTAGGACGACTTTAAGCATCATATATGGCCGCTATCAATTGGTCAAGTTTTTGATTCTAAGTACAAATATGAAATCAGAATTTTAGCCATTGCCTCAAACCTTTAGTTATTTGATGTCAAATTAGAGATTTTTCTATTTTTGGGGTATTTTGGCCTTTGTAATGAAACTTAGGGTTAGTAACAAAAATGTAAAAATATTTATAGATTACGGTAACATTCATTATTAACGTAAGGCATTTAAAATTTTTTTATAATATTATTTTTTCATTTTTATAAAATTACTGATTTTCGTTTCTTTGATCCTTAATAACTTGAGTTATCTGCAAATAATTTTAAGATAAATTTTTTTTATATATGTTTTTAAAAGGAATCATTTGGAAAATTAATATAAAAAATTTGTAATTTTTTTTTCTGAACTTTAGACGCGGTTAAAAAAAATTGGAAGCATTAATTAAAAAATATAACCTGACATCGTACTATGCAAAAAAAATTTTCTAGAAAACCCTCAAAAAATCGTTTATGTAATTTTTTTTGTTGTCCAGGGTAATTGGTGGGACATGAAAGCTAAAACGATCAAACAAGCATTACACTGAACAAAAAAAGCAACATAAATATATTTGACAAGGTAATATAGGTTTTTTTATTGCAATTACAATCTCGGGCTTAGTGTATTACCAATGCCTGCAATTTTATTTTATTTAAACAAATTTTCATAATTTATTTTTATAAAATTTAAGAGCTTTTTTAGATTTCTCGTAGTAAATCGTTATACCAAAATGCATATTACGCAGGTCAAGAAATATCAAAAATTTGTTTAAAAAATATTTGCTAAAAATATTGTGGCTTAGTAAATTTCGCCTCATGCCTGGAGTCGTTTGGTCATGCTTGTGGGCTTTTCTTATCGTTTGATAATTATTTTTTTTTTAAAAAATCTTTGCTTAAAAGTAATCTTCCCTTTTTGATTTAATGGAACCTTGGTCCAGGAAGTTTTTAATCCATTTGGCTTACTATCTTCTAACATATTCTTTTTCTGGAAATAACCTTGATTTATCAAATTTAATTTTTTTTAATACACCTTTACCGAAAATCTAGACATTCTCTTTTATAATTATCTTTTTTTTTTATTTTTTATTTGTTTATTAATAAATTTTACCCTAAAATTAAGAAAATTGTTTAGTATAAGAAACATATTTTATTTTTTTATATTAGTATTTTAATTTATAATTGGCTCATATAATAAGTTTAAGAAAACATAAAAGAATGGACCCCTATGTCAGTCCCATGTATTTTTTCTAGTTTCCTCCACCGTGAATATAACAAAATGTAATCTTTATTACCTCCAAAGTGGTAGATAATATACCCAATAAGAATAATTATATCGTACAAAAATCCCTTGTAACTTATGTATACCATAACAGATAAAGAGAAAAAAAATTTATTAGTATATCATGCTCATCTGCATTTGGACAAAATAATTTGCGTTTAAACTTACAACACCACAACTAATTCGATTATTAATTAAAACAATATTTTAATGAAGTTTAGCTCGTGCATGTATGAAAAGTTTCAATTTATTTTTGTTGACTTATATATATATAAAAAGTTTAGTGTTTGTAGCTGACTAACTAGGTTGGATTAGAAAAAACGGTAAACGGATTTAAAAATCCCTAAGAGTGGTTTTATCTCATTTGTTAACCTGTGTTATTAGTGATTTAATTTGAAGTTATTAAATCAAAAAAAGGACTATATGAAAAAAATTACTAATATAGGAATAATAAAAAAATATTAAGTTTTATAAAAATAAATGTTTTACATATCCATATGAATCATACACCAAAACATAGTAGAGTTTACCATATCATTTAAATATTACACAGGTCAACAAACATTAATGTCAAAAAGGTGAATTTTATGAAAACATAAAAGAATGCATCCTCATGATGGGCTAGTCTCATATTTATTTTTGTTTCTCTTAGTTCCATCTTTGGCTCCTTAGATCCGTCTATAACAAAAAATAGCCTTTTTTGACCAAATTGGCAGATCTAAATATACCTTAAAAAAAATTTGATAATCTTTTTTGAATATAAAAATCCCTTGTAGCTTATATTTTTAATCATAATTAATGGAAAAAAAATATTAGCTCTTACATCGGCATTTAGATAATACAAAATATTTCGCGTCCAAACTTAAATACGACACGATATATTATCAGTTTATAATGAAAATATTATTTGAAATTTTATAACAGTAACTATTGTAAATATGCAAAAATAAAGTTTCAATTTATTTTTGTTTTTAAATCTTTTTTGGTTTTTAACTTTTTTTTCTAAAATTTTTTATGTTTAAATGATTAAGTTTGATAAGGAAACACGGTAAACGGATTTGATATTCCCTAAGATTGCAGGTTTAATCTCTGTAGTTTACTCATAACTAAAAAATTGATGACCTGTTATTTCTAGTATACTAATCTTTCTGTTGTTATTTATATTCTTTGGTTTAATGATTTCAAAACCCTTTATATAAAGATTAGCTTTAAGCAAATACGCAGCCACTTATATACGAAGCGAAACAACATTGATTAGAGATTTAACCCCAAAAATTATAATTAGAATTATTATGGCACCTCGTAAAACTGTTTTATAGTTTGGACATTAAAAACGTTGTGAGTTATTCATACAGATCTATTCTAAATATATGTGCCCTAAGACTATTCCTAATAACTGCTCTAGCCCAATGGGCCAGTTATTTATATATTTAACCTATATATTAACTTAAAAAAACACCTGAGAGCCTTATTTTCTTAACTTTATTTTTATAGTAATTAAAACATCAAATTTAACATTTTTTTTAATAGTATTCAAACCAAGAGTTATCATAATTTAGCTGACAAGTGGCCTCATATTAATCTTATGGTTATAAGGCATCGGCCATTAATGTGTCTATTATCTCCCAATTAAATCCATCGTATTAAGCGTACAAAATTCGGGGATTACAAAAAAGGTCGTGAATAAGGGCCATATTTACACCATAATATTTTGGATATTTAAAGATTTTACAAATAAGTAGGGGTATTTGTAGTCTTGACATGAGACAATATAATTTTTGGGTAGAATTAAAATACCTATATAAAAAAAGGATAAAAAAAACTATTATAAAAAATGTAGTTTAACCTCTAAAGTCATTGAGGAGATTGACAGAAAATGAGAGAGTGAAAGAGGCATAGAAAAATGGTAGTGCCTGGGTTCTCGACAAAGACACGTACGCAAAAAATTAATTGCATCTCGGTAAAAGATCAAGGTTTAAAAAGGCTACAAAGTTTGAAGATCAACAAAAAAAACTATAAAAAGTTTAAGTGAATAAAAACCATAACTCCTCACCCGCTCGAATTTGAAAAATTCGTTAAATTTAATTTATGGCCCAATTTACTATTGTCTCAATCAGCTAAAAAATATTTTGGTTATTATCAATTGTCAATTCAACCTATTTATCACTTTTTAAACAGGTCGTTATATATTAAATTAAATATTTTTTGAAAACTGAAATTATCCCAACGCATATACTCGGTTATATTATTTTATTTTGCCTTCGGCAATTTCGCTTTGTCCATTCTTTGGTTTTTTCCAGAAGAGAATATTTATGTTTTAATCATATTAGCACTTGTAACATGTTTGTTATCTCTATTAAGAAATAAAATTTTTAAGTAGACTAAGCTCTCTTACATCAGGTAAGAGCTTGTTTACCTTGTACTTTTAACAAGGAAAGGAGTATTTAGACTCCATGTCAATAAAAAATTTGGCCCCGCCTGTATAGGAAACTATTAATCGTTGGTTTTTTAAGAAAATATTATTTTAATTATACTATTTAGCTATCGCAAATTTATATAATTCTTTTTCGTAAATTTGTTGAATTTTTTAATATTTATATATTTTTAATGTTTATAACTGATTTATAAATTTGATTAGATAAAGGTGAACGGATTTGAAAATATCTAAAATGGTATGTTTGGACTCTGTAATTAGCTAGTAATTCTCAAAAATATGATGGCTTATGTTTTCATTTTATAAATCGTAAAAATTTTGAATAATTATGAGAATTTCAATAATTTGTTTAACTCACTTGCGCCGACAAAATTTAGGCCAAAAATGCAAAGAAATTTTAGAAAAAATGTAAAAAAAAACGTACTACATATTACATGAAAGGTGGTATGAAAGTCATTATCACCTCGCAGGTATTTTTCATAAAAAAAGGTAGAATATACAAAAAAAACACAAATATAGAATATCGAGCATATTATGCATGTAAAATAGAAAGTTATTTAGCACTGTCCTGTAAAAAGTATGGAATTCTTAATATTTTTCTTAAAAGGAATAATAGGGCTATAAAATAACGATATTCAATGTGACTGTATAAGGGCCTTCGTTATTAATTGGATTCGTCAAAAGACCATATTATTAAATAAGGGGCTACCTTGTTTAGTTGGTATAAAAGTTACCAAATATTTTATAACCTGCTGAGTGTAATTTATTAATATGGATTCAAATCAAATTACCATAAATTGGTGCATATTTCGTCCATATAAGAAAAAAAATATAGAAAAGGAATCTTCGGCCGACGTTTCATTTATATCCTAACCAACTAATCTCACCCACCTTGTCATATACCATTACCATTGAATAAACTATTTATTCACGGTTCCATTTAAAACTAGTTAGATTGCACAGGTAAGGGAGCATCGTATTCTAAAAATGCCAGCCCAAAACAAATTCGTCGAAACAAATGACACTGGGATTAGATTCAAAGGCGAAAGGCAGGGCGACCAAAAAGCATTTCGCAGTTTTTACGGCCAAGCTTCGGATGATTCCATGGGCAAAGATGATAACATGCTCGTCCGCTGGATCAAATCCGTCATCCCAAAGGGTATGCTGATGAAATCATCCCTACTCAAACAAAAGGATCTAAGCGTAAAACAGTTGAGGGAAGATTATCATATCAAAAACGGTACAGATAATCATATTCAAGATACGAATCCCGAAACATCACGTTCATCGCCAAAATTTAATCGAAAATTAATCAAACCCAGATTAATGCCGTATTTTAGCATGGAAAACGTTAACAACGACAACGATACGGTCAAAAACTTGATGCAAATTCGGCCCCAAAAAGAGCCCACCCGATTTCCCGAAATGAGAATGGGGGCGGCTTTGCCGTCACAAGCGTTTGCGGGCGGAGTATTAAATAGCGATTTCGGAGTCCAGGTTATAACCGGAGCCTCGATCATTATCATCGTGGCTTTCGTTTTTAACGCCCTGACCAAAAGGAAAGACACAGATGATGATGATCAAGACATCACGGTAAAGAAAAACCCTCGATGTCCAAATATCCTATCGTGGAAGAAAAGTGGGCGGCGCAATAACACATTGATGTCACTGTCGGAAGTTTCTCTCTCGATGCCAAGACGAATCCTTCGAATCTTGTGTGTCGAATGTTTGCTCAAACGCGTAATCAAAACTAGTTTTATTCTTTCAATAGGTTCGCTCCTACTCCTCGCCAATTATTCATCCTTTTGGGTTACTATTCGGGGAACGACGTTGGCTTATTACAATGCATACACTAACCAAGTAAATTATTTTTGAATTCATATTGTTATATAATATTATAAGGTATTGGCCACAAACTTAATAACCATCAAGCTAATGATGATAAAATAAATTTAGCGTTTTTATTTTCTTAATAGATGATGAAATTCCGCGTTTCAGTGTATATAGGACTTAGTAGCTTTAATATCACATTGGTCTTGATGGACGATCACACCGATACAAATCAAGGTCACAGGGTAACCACTAATTCTCAGGAGATAAATTTAAAGCGACCATTTATATTAAACGTTTTGGAAGTAATGTGGTCGCAAACAGATGAAAATTTATCAAAAACTCATGAAAATCGATATATTACGAATAAAATGCAGACATTAACTCCGACAAAACTCGTGCAATCAAATGATCGACCGATCAAACTCTCGAAGCTCGGCCAAAACGTAAGAGTTGTAAAACGGTCCCCGTCCCCGAAAGATAATAACACGAACAACAACCCGTATTTCATTTTGAATATATCACCCGTTAAAAAAGCCCATTCAAAAGATATCATTAAAATAGAGGCGTCCAAAACTGAGAAAAATTTGAATTCGCTCTCACCTATATTGAGCTCTATGCAGCCTAATAAACATTCTATGCCTCTTCCAAACAAAACTGAAAAAGTTAAAAACCTAGAAGAATCAATAAACAATCATTTTGCTAACAAATTGACCAAAAAAGTGGACATTAATTTCAACGAACAATTTTTTTGGGATTTACCAAAATCAGCTAACATAAATAAAGGAACACGAAAAAATTATAAACGTACGTTGTAAATTAAATGAAAGACCCATTTTTGAGCTTTTATTGATAAAAACTATTTTTTGTTGAGGACGCGTTTAAAGTTAAATTATTTTAATTATATATTTTACAAATTTTAACAACATTTTTTAAAATTTTTATTTTAAAATTTCAATGAAATAGGATAAGCAAATAACATAGTAGAGCAGTTGGCAAGGCAAGATTGTCAAATAATTCTGTGGATATTGGCAAACCAAACTTTTATAAATATATATATAAATACGGACCTGTGTGTTTTGACAAATTAAGCTTTATAATATATACATTAGTTACTGATTCCACCTTAAAATTGTGTATAGGATTAGGCTTTCCCTTCCCGATAACGGACGTTGCCGAAATTATGTATGAAAATGCAAAGTCGTTTATTTGGGCCAGTTATTACGCGCGCTACTTTTCTTGGTGGGCCCTTACGAGTTGGATCTTTAGCTTGGTGCTGTTCAACATTATGCTCTGCGCAGGCGGGTTTAACATTCATATACATATACATGTATTGGTTTTCTTAAATACTAAATAAATAGGCTTTTTGAAGAAGGGGGGGGGGGGGGCTTAGATAATGCGGCAGCCTTATCATTAAAGTGTGTAGGGTTGCAAACTCCGACCTAATCCATATCAAAATGGTGCCGAGATTTCGGTACCACAGCATAGAGACTTAACAAAAGTCGTAGGCCAGAGTCGTTCATCGGCTAAAATAATACAGCCCTTGCTCAAAATCTTTAAAAAGGACGGCATACCGGTGTCGAGCGCTCAATCAAACCAAATATGTTCAAATTTTTTTTCTTAGATAGCTTCCAAAAATTAAAAAATATATTACTCTTGATATATATATAATTGCTTATAATACTTAGAAAATATAAATTGTAAATGAGCATATAAAGTGTCACACATATACTTTTATAATAGCGACAAATTAAAAAATATTTATGTTGTAATGAGAAAGTATGTAAGAATGTAGGTCGGTCTGCGGGAAAGATGCAAACAAAAAAGATGATAAGAGCCATAAAATTAATATAAAATAACATAAAAAACGAAGAAAATACAAAAATCGAAAGCAATTAACAAACAAAATCCAGAGGGAAGGATGAAGTAAGATACCCAAATATTAGGAATGTAGGGTTTCTTGCCAACAAGCATTTAAACTCTTAAATGTCTTATTAACCATTTTACAGGTACGCCTTCATTACCACCGGTGCCTTTATGTGCCTCTCCTCTGCCCTGTACTATTACTACCTCGGGTTTCTCTTCAAATTTAATGATTCACTAATACCATTCATTCACTTCAACCATGTGATCAACAACAACAAACGTGGTAATAGCAACAACGGGGGTGCCCTAGGGGCAAGCTTCTGGATCAACACTGTAACAGCTGTTTCGGCACTCGTGGCGGGCGTATACGTGGTGGCACTAGTAAAGACGGGCTCCCATTCGCCCGTTTTTAATCGGGAAAAGATACAAGATTCTTTTAGGAGAGTCAAACACCTGACTCGGTTGCGACACGAACAGCGCTTGGCGCAACGAAAACTAGATAAAGAGACAAGGCGCCAGAGCTTAGAGGTCGCGTTCGAACTAGTCGCCTCAAAAAAGGGGGAAAGACGATTTTCGGAACCGGCACACGTTAGGACCAAGGCTAGTGATGATTGGATCTACAAAGGATTTGGGAAATTTGAGGAAAGGAATGGATTCCATAACATTAGGACGCAAAATCATAGTAGTAATAAAAATTATATGAATCAAAATCACAAATTAAATCGAGAAATGGGCCGCAATAACTCGGGCAACATTAAAAGTTGTAGGAGACAAACCGACCCTGAGTCTTATCCCAATGGTCAAAATTATAATCATTCAAAATTAAACCAACAAAAATTTTAGAGAAATGAATTTTTAAAATTCCCAAAAAATTTGCTTCGGTTTTATTATATTAACAAAGAACATTATAATACATTTTTTATGATAAAGGGTAAATGAAAAGAAAAACCAAATATGGTTTTGAAATTGTGATTTATTATTTACATTACAAGTATACTCAACGTGCAATTTTTTTCATTTGATAGTATCTTCAAATAAAAAAACTATGGTATTTAGCAAAATCAATGCAATGTTATATTATATTAAGCGGATCACATTGAACAATTTTAGAATGAAAATCCACAAAGGATTAGCATCCTGGCTTGTTGGCCGAATATTTTGAAAATTAATGTTATTCTATATAATTAGAAAAAATATTAAGAAGCCATCAAGAAAATATTTATGAAATTTATAAGACTTATAAAACAATTACAAAATTTTGTAAATCCATTTAATTGAATTTAATTATGTTAGTCTTAGTCCAAGTACAAAATGGGTTTTTATTTATAAAGAAAAATATTCAAAAACCCGAATTTAAAATTTTTTTTTAAAAACCCATATTTTTACAAATATTTTGCTTATAATTAAATTTACTAACTTTTTGAAAAAAAATTACAATTTTTTGACATTTGGTTGTTAACAAAAATTTTAAACGCTTACAAATGTCGTTCAAGAGGTCCATCCATATTTCCAATAAAGTACACCAATTTTCTAGTTTCATCGACCCATATCTGGTAAAAAAATATTTAAATATAAGGATTGGATGAAAAGGTGGAATATATATTTATGAATAAGATTTAAATATAACCAATAAAGAATGCCAAAAAGATCATTTTAAAATCCAAATATACCTAAAATTAAATATATTAAAAGAAAATGTCAACTTTATCACCATTGATGACCCAGGGGCCATGAGTTAATTGCATTTTCTTCATAGTATTAGGCAGGGGCAATGCCGTAGTGCTATCCATTTTATCTGTGCATCAAAAATTAGAATAAAAATGGTGGAAATTTACACGACCTGCTTTAATTACTAGTAAATTATTATTTTTGGTCAGTAGTGATCTAAAAATAAGAAATCAGAATTTTATCCAGTGCCTCATTTTTAGTTGTCCGGCGTTAAATGAGATTTTTCGAATTTTAGGGCATTAAGCTTTTATATAAAGCCTTAAGTGGATATCAAAGTTAAATAACATCCTAAAAATATAAAAATATTTAACAATAAGCGTATGATTTTTTATAGAATTAAATAATTTTTTGTTTCTTAATGTTGCAAAAACTAGTTATTTTTGTTATAAAATCCGTTTAATGATCACATATAACTCGAAAGTAAATTGTTAATAATTTATGTCATTTAACTTTTTTAGACCAATTTACAAGAAATTTAAAAGTGCTAATAAAATTGATAAAAATTTCAATTCTTAGTGTTTCTAAAACTAGTTATTGTTATAATCCGTTAAATGATCACAAATTCGAAAGTAAGTTGTTAATAATTTATGCCAACTAATTTATGTAGACCAATTTACAAAAAATCTAAAAGTGCTAATAAATCGTTGAAAATTAAGAATAATATAAAAAAATTGAAAGCATTAGGGAAAAATACTAAACTCGGGATCGGAAAAAATATTTAATAAGTCCTACGAAACGAAAATTGTTTATGTTTTTTACGAGAAGCCTTGATAATCAATATGGCAATGCATATAATGAAGCAGAATGAGGTCGTAGGTGTACTAGACCTTACATGGGCCTCTTGTTGTAAGAGTCGAACATGTAGGTATAAATTTCATCCTATCTCAAAGCTAGGCTCGTAATAATGTTCTAAATAGTATTTGTTAGTATAGGATCGGATTTGGCTAAAATTGACTCCATATCTTTACCAAAATTGGAAAATCATATTCGCTTACTTTGATTGCCAAATTAATATTGCCATATTATATGGCTCGCACCCTAGCATCTTAAGTTTTTGACTTAGGCCCCTCACTATACGCATTCATTTGAGCCTAATGCCTATGTAGGTAACCTCAAACATCAAAGTGGTTGCACATGCCTTTTTCATCGAGTAAAAAAATCTCCGGGATTTTAATATAAAAACATATGACACATAAGGCACGGTCTTGAGTAAACTGAGTCGACGTTAGTTTGTTGATGTTGAACGTTTGTATCATTACGGTCAACAATTTGTTGAGAGTTATGAATTAACTACAGAGATCAAACATGACATCTTAGGCAATATCAAATCCTTTTACCGTTTTTCCTGATCAAACTTAGTTAGGCAGTTATAAACATTGAAAATTTTACAAAAAAATGTTTAAAAACCAAAAAAGATTCAAAAATTGAAATTTTATTTTTGCATATTCACAATAGTTAAACTGTTAAATTTAAACTTCAAATAATATTTTCATTAAAAACAGATAATATATCGTGTCGTATTTAAGTTTGGACGCGAAATATTTTGTATTATCTAAATGCCGATGCAAAAGCTTAATTTTCCATTATTTGTGATTAAAAATGTAAGTTACAAGGGATTTTATTATGCAAAAAAGATTTTTAAATTTTTTCTTTATAGGGTAAATTTAGATCTGTCATGGTCAAAAAAGGCCATTTTTCGTTATAGACGGATCAGAGGAGCCAAAGACGGAAGAAACTAAGAAAAACGAAAAACATATTTGAGATTAGGCCTATGGGGATGCATTCTTTTATGTTTTCATAATAATCACGTTTCTGACATAAATATTTGTTGACCTGTGTTACATTATAGTTCAATAAGAAATTTTTTCTTGACCTTAAAATGTTACAAAGGCCATCTAAAAACGAAATGTAGAAAAAATAAAATTTGTTCAAAATAAAAAAATAGACCATTATTACCGTTAAAAGCACATGGGATTCGCAAATCAACGGTGCATTTATACAGGTGTTTATAGAACGTTTCCTCGCTCAAAACTATGAAACTTAGTAGAGTTTTCTCGTTTGAAGTATTTGATGATGGTTTATCGGTCCCGAGTTCGTTGTTTTCTCTCAAAAAGTAAAGTATATTGCTAACCTGGATACATAGCAAAAAGTGAAATTTGATCTTCCGTCAATAATAATTTTTAACCTCAAAAAGCAATTTTTTTGTCTAATAAGGAGCAGTATTCTGACCTGTGCATGGGTCAAAATATATTTTATATAGTTTGGTTGGCAATTTTAACCAAAATGATATTAAAAAAGAAAAACAAAGCTAAAATAATGTTATATAATTATCTAATAACTAAAAGTGTAGAAAAGATCTAAGAAATTTCATTCAAAACTAAACAATGATTACATTTTATTTATGTTAATGAAATAAGTTTTTTTTTGTTGATTTTATATAAAGGAAACAAAAAAATAAAATTATTTATTGAATTATAACAAAAATCGGTATTAAATTGAAAATAAATGTAATTTGCATCTACTAAACTAATTAATTAAGCAATATATCACTCTTTACACTTTCGGGTAAAAAAACATTTATGTTTCACCCTCGCAAAAGACATGAAAACTATCTCAATTTTTTCTTCACGTGCTTAATTTTTTCGTAAAGTTTTAAATTTCCCAGTTTTTTTTTTAAATTTAAAAATTTGTTATTTCAGATGTAGCAATTTTGTGCATAAAGATACTTGGCAACTTTTTATTTGTGTTTTATTACATTAAATTTATTAAAATTTTGAACATTTCACAAATATAAAACTTCGCCCGTGCCCTAAAACAGGGGTCAAAAATAAGCTGAAATGTAAGGATTATAAAATACGGTGCTCATACATTAATCCAATACAGGCTATGTTCGACGTGAATGGGGACAGTGAAATTGGACAAAATTTTACGTTTGATATCTAAGGTGTCCCTATTATTCATATCAGTTTTGTTAACATTATCATTTATCAAATTATTATTATGACTTTCATCATTATTTAAAATATTTTTGTTGGTTGGATTTATAATTTCCTTATCGCCCTCGGCATAATGCTTAGGTTCATTTTGATTAGACATGTCTGGAAGGTCATTTGATTGGATCTCAGCATTTGTTTGCCTTATTTGACTGTAGCTCTGATCAAGTTTGGTGAACGTATCGGTTGAAGTTACGTATGTTACAAGGGCATTTTGTGTGCGGTTAAGAGCTTGAAACCAAATACTAGAGCAATAAAATGGAAAAAATAAAAAATAGGATATTTTCGAATTTTTACTGTCAATTTTTAAAATACAAAAAGAAACGATATTATATAGTCAAGTAAAATTAGTGTTTATACAACAGTTCTACAAAAATTTATAAATGTTTGTCGAGGTTTATATGGCTGCAGCAAAAAATTTAAGGCCCAAAAATTAAGATTATTTTAATCATCACCGAGACCGGGTTCAAAATAACGAAAAATTCTAAAAAGCTGATTTTGCCCGGTTCAAAGGATATAAAAATATCTATATTGTTACGTTAATTTTACAATTCTTTAATCAATTATTTCGGGCTTCAGCATTAAACTGTGCAGAATACTGTGCACCCTAACTTATTAAACATTTTTTACAGGATTTAAATAAAAATATTATTTTAGTTTTTATTTGAGCAGTTTTATGCATAAAATAAAAAAATTATGGGTTTTTATTTCGACATTGTTTATTTAACTTTATACATTTTAAATGTTCATAGCTGGTTTACAAAGTTAGACCAAAAAAAAGGTATTCCGAATTAAACATATAGTAATATCAAATATTGTCTCATATATTATCAAAACTATGTATTAAACTAGGTCTCCTTGTTTCTTAAATATATTTTTGGTAGAAGATTTGCAATAATTGGGGCAAAAATAATTATCATGTACATATGCTCAATATTATTGCTATTTAACCTAACATGTAACAAGCTGAAAGAAGCTATCTTATAAAAGTGAAATAAATATCTGGAAACATATACTTTCGAATTAAAATATATGTAAGGCTTAGTCATGAATAATGATGGTATGTTGCCATCCTTAGCTCACAATAAATTTTAAGAGAAAGACAGCACGGTGGCAAATTTTTTATTTTAACAATTGATAAATTTCACACAATTGCACCAGCTGATTAATAACAAATTTTTAAAAGAAAGTAGCTAGGGATTGAAATACTCTGTAAGCAATTTAATGGGAGAAAGTTTATGTACTAAACGATTTTTCCGTCACCTAATTTTATTGAAATATATATGTGGTTTGAAAAAGACCGAAATGATCAAGTCGTATTTAGTTTTGTCAATTATTAATTTGTTGAAAATTATAAAAATTTATAAAATGGTATAAAAAAATTTATTTATGAACGAGAGATTAGATCGATTAGCAAAATAACTGATAATCAATAATCTCTGTTGCATATATTAAATATATCCAAAATAAAATATTACCTCGTGGTATCTAAGATCCATCCAAACCTAACAAGGTATTCAATACTGTTAAGAGATAACAATTCAGCTCCGGGCGTAGTACTGTTAAGTGCAAAAATTTGTTCAGGTCGAGACAACAAATTTTGGGCAAATTTTTCGCGTTTTCCCAAATTTTCGTTATTGTGTTTTGTGGAAGTTTCGAGGTTTGAATAACACGTCGTGGGTAAGGTAAATGGAAAGGGTAAAAATTTGTGATTGGTAGAATCGTAAATAAACTCGCACAGGTAGAGGTAAGTTTTAGAGTTTTTTGTACCTATTAGTGTACATAATAATCATTTTATTCGGACTTAAATACAGATTTAAGAATAAATAATCAAATAAAAATTATATTTTTTATATTTGACTTTTAAATGTTTATACCAGGCTGATATGGACAAAAATCATTAGATTGATAGACAACTAATGTCGAAAAATTTAGAGTAAAGATAGCCATATAAACAAGAAACGTAATTAATTATTAAAATTTGTGTTTTTGAGACCTAACCTTATTAGCCAGAAACATAATATGTTTAGAACTTAAAAATACTAATTATAATTTTATTATATTTCATTAATTTAGTTTAATAAAGCTTAATTTCTTTGATTATCTATAGTTATATGAAAAAAAAATTGAAGAATACCAATTTTCATATTTATTTACGATATTTTAGTTGTTATTTTGCATATATTTTGTGGGTTTTATTTTATATAAAAATTTGCCAGCCGTCAACAAGCTTAATCTAAATCCAAATTGGAGACTTAAATTTTTTAGATTTGATATTTTTCCACTAAATAAACCTTTTGTGCAAAAAACGTAAATAACTAAGCATAACAAAAACAACGATCTCCTTCAGTAATACTTTATCATTTAGTTTCTTAGTTACATAATGCACATAGCCAAGATCGTAGACATATATAAAAAGTAATATAATATAATGTTATACAGTTTAATACAACTAATAATCGAAAAAAAGTATTTTATATAAAATAAAGAGAAATAAACATAACAAAACAACACACTTAATACACTGCTTAACTCATAAATGTGACCATATTGGACAACAAGATAGAAAAAAGTAATATGATGTTATATTTAATACAACTAAAATCAAAAAAAGTATTTTAAAAAAAAGGAAACCCTTATCACTGCTCATAAAGAAACCAATAGAGGAAAGCAAAACCAGGTCTAGGAAATTTTTGATCTTCAATGGTTAATAAATCGTCCTCCAAGTTAGTCGGGATTTTGAGCGTCTCGACTTGACGTTCATCATTGACTTCGTATAGGATTGAGTATTTGTAAACTTTGTGGTTGGTTATTTTATTACTACCATTTTGGTTACTGTTAAAATTGTCAGTATCGTTTTTAAAAGTTTCTTCGAGTGTTTGGGCAGGGTAATGATCTGTAAAAAAATTATTTAATAAAATGTTTTTCATTTAATAATATAATGAAATACAGAAGAGTGATATGTATTAGAACTCCTAAAAATATTAATCAACAAGATAGATAAAAGAGCAACAAAATAAAGAATTTTAATTTATATAAACAATATAATCTATGAAAGTTTTATCAAAGCAATTTTTTAGAATAATTATTGTAGTAAACAAGAAAATATACAATCTATGAGTTGACTATTAGGTTTCCAATAATATCCTGTAAATCGATCAAATTCTTCTTGCGTTACGAATGAGGGAATACCACAAGAAACATCTGTTATAATTGTCACATAAAAACACTTCTTAAACAGTTGTGAAAAAAAAATATTCTCTATTGTGCATGCTTAGGACTCCCTCTAAGTCTCCCATGGGGGCTATGCCCTGATGAGTATGTCGTCTCTTTCAAGAGATAGAGGGCAAGGGGGGAATTTTTTTAGCAGGTAAATGACTCTGGCCTTGGACTCTTGCCAGAGTTGTAAAGCCTGCATGCTATAATATTCCGGAGATTGCGGCGTCATTCCAATAGATGCTATGTTATTAGCGAAGACACAAATTCAATCCTACTTGACCCGAGGGCTTAGAATGTCGCCGCATTGCAAGTTCAATGCTCCTCACCACGCAAAATAATGAATATATTATATATAGAAACTATAATTGGAGCTCCTACTGAATGCGCATTATCGTTTTAAAAATAAAAAGGCCGTCATAATATTAAATACATCAGAACTTAAATTATAACCCTCTAATTTTTTAAAAGCATACATTATATTCACTAAAATTCATCGAATATAACAATATTAGCCATGACTCGTGGAATTTAAAAGGAACCAAAGCTTATAATCAAATACCGCTAACTTAAATAAATTATTAAGTTATTTTAACTAGTTCATATGTTATTACATTTATCAGTTGAGTGGGTTAATTGAAGATGGTTCTCGGAGGAAATGTCATAGATGTATATGTTCCCGCAGGATATATATGATATGAGATTAGCATCGTTCGGACAAATCTTGAGATCATACGGGTGCTGTTGACTAAAATTAGAGCCAAGGGAGATTGGCATAGCAGGCTATAAAAATTAAGTTTTTAAATTTTATTAAAATGTTCGTTAAATAAAATATTACCTTCATGATGAAAAATGAGTTCAGAAAAAAACACAAACATAAAAATAATATAAAAATGTCGACAAAAATCTATGGGTGATCTTCATAAATTATAATAATTCGGAAAAATTATATACTCAGAGGGGTTGTCATTTTCTTTGTTTACCGCTATATAATATCTAGACATGGCTATTTTGATTCATAACAATCAAATATATGGCCATTAAAATGTTAAGAGAAAAAAAATATATAAATTAGTGAAATTCCACTAACTTTTCTCATTCAGATAACGATATATTATTTTAAATATAACTCCTATTATAAAACATTTAAATTCCCATCCCAATAAAGGTATTTTAACGATTTTGATATAAAAAAAATTTATTTTAAATAACAAGGTTATAATATTTTTTTTGCTTTTGAATCTTTTTTGTTTTTTGACCTTTTTAATATGTTTTTAACCGATTCAAACATCGCTGGGATGCAGGTCTAGCTTTATATATACGAGAATTCGGCGAGCTGTTTAATACCTAGTAACAAAACCAATAATTCAATTTAAATTACTCCTAAAAATCATTATATGCAAAAAAAACATACCATATCTGGGGCATTTTTGAAGCTTTGTGGGTCAATAGTAAAAATCCGATCGTGCAAATTGAAAAGGAATCTACATTCACCTGTGAAGTGCGAGCTAGATTTTAAATGGTCTGTTTCACCTAATTTTTGTAAAAAGGCGTATTGAAAATCGGTGATAGGCGTGAGGACGGGTGGTATTGATTGAGTTGGTGAACCCGACAATGCGCTATTTGTAAGAATATATGCAATAATAACATATTAAATTTTTAAAGTTTTTTCATTTAAATAAAATACATAAATATAATTGGGGCCTGATCAAATATAAATATTGGCGCATTAGTTGTGTTAAAAAAGAATATGGATAAACAACTCTATTATTAAAGCTAGTAAGATGAAGAATGAATAAATTAAACTCATTCAGTGATTCCATAGGATTTTTTGAAGAATTTTTGACCACAGTGGGTGGTGGACTAAGTGACGGCGACATTGACATACGTATATCTCGGCCGTTTTGAGCATCCGATGACAATGAAGATGATAAATCAGATACGTTTTGCGTTTGTTCAGGACATGCAAAAAGATTTTGTTCTGATTTATTCGATGTAGCTTGGTGCAGTGAAGTGTCGCGCGTTAAATTTGAGATTAAACAGGATTCATTGATCTAAAAATATAAAACAATTATTTCTAAAAAACTAATTCCAAATTTAATTACAACTACATCACAATCAAATCCAAAAAAAAGAGCATATAAATGGTAATATTTCTCAATAGCAAATTTGATTCGTATTTATTTCGAAAAGGATATGTATTATAGTACAATAAACATAACACAATTTATCAACGATAATAAATGTTTTATGTAATGTTAGACAAGTAAAAATTTTTAGAACTGAAGGCAACAACTGCCATCTTAGAATTCTCCAGGCGGTTACGATTTTTTCTAATCACACTTTGAAAGTCAGCTATAAACGTTTCAAGTTTGATAAAAATTAAAAAAAAACCTAAAACAATGAAATATTACAAAAAAAATTTTATCAGCTATATCTAAATTAAAAATAAAACTAACATTGTTTTGTAACCAAATGTATGTCTGGTTGTATTTCAATTGAGGGCCAAAAATTTTAATCTATATGTAAATGTACATGATGCATATCTTATTCATTATTTAAGATAAAAGATACCTACAAGTGGTTTTATTGCAAAAAGCATCATTGAATTTTTTCTCTATTCTAGAAATCGCAAAAGTTTTAAATTTGAGATACATTTTTTCAACGTGGTCTGAGCAAAATCGAGGAAGGCGAAGGAAACTATGAAAAACAGAAAATATTTAAACATGGGGGTTCACTCATTTCGGTTTACTTTTACCTTAATATTTTTCGACCTATTTGATAAATGTGACTAAAATAAGTGATGATATAAATGGAGACATATAGTTACATTATTATTCGTTAAAATTGAGGTTAGGGAAACGGGTAAAACATCTACACTGTTTGCAATACGCTTTCTTTCCTTCAACAAAAGCTCCTGTTTGTGGGCCTCTTTTGGTGGACAATTAGGAGCATTGTTAGGGACCGTTAATTTCAATTGGTCCTATGCATATAATATTATGAATGTTATATACCAATAAATAGATCATTGTGTAAAGAGGGCATATCTTAATGGCTCGGATATGAATTATATGAAATTAGAAAAACTAAGTTAAAATAACAAAAAAATTAATCTAAAAATAAAAATCTTCAAGAAAACACCGTCTGTAAGTCAATACAAATCCATTAAAAAAATCAATCAATTGCATATTATCATTAGTATTACAGGCTATATCATTATTATAATCATTGAAACATACTGATCAGAAAAGTTTCTGAAAAAATTGTTTAAAAATAACTTTTATTATCCATCAAAAGAAACTAAATAAATTACCTTTTTGGAATTTAAACTAGTAGTTTGCAGATCATATATTTCAGAGCCTTCTGTGGGAAACTTAGCATCATAGATAATTAATTTTTTGTTAGTACTTGGGTCAAACAACTCAGTGGTAAGTAAAGGATGCCGTAGCAATAATGTATTAGAAACTTCATCCAGCAAAATGGACTTATCATCTGTTCATTTAAAATAGTAGTTCATAAAACATTTTAACCTTTGATTTAAATAAATTTTATTTTCCATTAAAATTAAGAAATCAAGATAATTCTAAATAATATGGACATCATTTCTTCCTAGAATAAAACATTTTTTTTTATTAATAAAACATCATATTTAGTTTTTTAGAACATAATGCATTAAAGTTCAAATTTTAAAAATTTCAAATTATTATAAAACTACAAATTGTTGGTTTAAAGTTGAATTTTTTTTAATATATTATCAACAAAGATGATATTACATAGGTCAATATAAATATAGAAATTTAATAGTATATATAGAGCAACTGCTTTGGGTACAAGAATATCAAAAAAATGGTTAACAATTTTGAAAAAATTCAAATTTAAACTGATTGAAACAAACACTTATGTAAAAAAATAATTTTTTACATCTAGACATTCAAAAGCCTTTTTAATGAATTTACCCATATTATTTGATGAAAGAAGGCTGACATCAGAATACATGATGGTAGTAACTTTCAATTGTGCCTCAAGTGCATTTGAACATGTAAAGCTCAATCCAGCTATATAGAATATACGATAAGCAGAATTCACATAATTGTTAGATTTGTTGCAAGATTGTAATGGCAAAAATTCAAATTTTGTACTTGATGGACAACCTATTAAATTAATACCTTGTTATATAAATTTATCCAAAAAAGTTTTATGTGCAGCATAAAAGTTTAATACTATACAAATATTATAAATTATATAGATAAAAAACTACAAACCAAATATGTTAATATTAGATTAAATATACAATGTTCTAGTTATTAAAACAAACCTTTATTTAACTCATATTGCATAAGTTTGAGCTTTTCATAAATATCTGTTAATTCCTTTCTAGTAAGATTTTTAACATTTAATTTATATAAGTCAATAAATGGAATGGGAGCTATTTGCAAAGTTACATGATTTTCGTACGAGCCACTAAGTGGACGTTTAGATAAATTAGGATTTGTATGAATATCAGATGAAGTAATGAGTTTAAGATTATTTGGTAGAGCAATTTTATCTTTCATGTCAATTGGCGTGTCAAAATAAGAGTCTTCAAGGTTTTCTTCTTTCATTTTCCAAATATTTTATTCGCAGCACCTGTCACAGCTGTAATACAGATGATCTAATATATATGTATTATCGAATCATAAATTTTTAAAATATATTGCTACAAGTAAAAAAAAAATCAAAGAAAAAAGACTTTTATTATCAATTAGGTAGCTAGATTAAAATAATTTTTAAATGAAAAATATTTGAAAAATGTTAGGCATATTTTGAAGCCAATAAACATTAATTTAAATTTAAAATATTAGCCTTTTAATTTTTTCAATTAACATTTTATTGCATGCACCATGTGTATATTAGAAATTAAAACGCAAATGGCTGCGACTATAAAATTTTAAACAAGTTCGTATACAGATACTTTTCTAAAGGAGGACAATAAATTTTTTTGGAAAAAAAGAAACTACGAATTTAATTTTAATGTTGATTGTTTGCAAAATTATATAATAAGGCTGTTATATTTTAATAGCAATTTTATTGATTTCAATTTTTTTATATGTTAATATATAAATTCGGCCGCTGGTACATCATAAAAATTAAAAAAATATTCAAAAGGGCAATGTCTTTTTTTGACCCCCCCCCCCCCCCCCCCCCCACCCCCATTATTGGCCCTGCTCTAGTTTAATATTTACGACTGATATTAAAAAGTAAGAATTTATTATTGGTCGGTTAAGGTTATACTTAACAAAAAAATTTTAATATTTAGATAATAAATATGTAATTATTAACATTTTACCCAAATTTGTACGAGACAAATATCCACAAAACAACTTTTTAATAATGATATAATTTAGGGTTAGATTAAGTCTCAATATTTTAGCCTTTGATTGAGAAAATAAAGATTAGGGTATGCGAGTGAAGTTTGTTTGTTTTCACAAGTTTACATATAGATAGGGTATTAGATTTAAAAATACGAATTATTTGCTTAAAAGGAGATTAGCACGTTGACGTTAGACTTTTTAGGTTTAGCCATATATAATACCCAAGCTATTTTATGATTTGCTAAACAATTTTTTTAATATCATGTTTTTTAAAATTTATTTAACATCTGCCACAAGAATTGTTAGCAGGGGTGGGGCAAACCTGGCTCACTTTTTTGTGCCCACTCTTTACTTTTGAATGCCTGGCGCGCCCCCTAGTCTCAATAGTATTTAGATTTTTCAAGGTCGATAAATTTATCTGACTCGTCACTTGCTCATATAAAAAAAATTATGTAGATTAATTTTAGCCAAGGCCGGTGCGTGTCCTATTATCTAAAAGCCAATTATTCCTCGGCGCTAAGATGCTTACTTTGACAATATTTTTGCCTAACAAGCTATTTAGAAAAATAGCTTGCTGCCCAGTGCTTAAATAGCCCTTATTATCGGCTCTTAACTCTATTAATTATTGATCTTAACTACAACAAAGTTCAAAGTCTGGAACAACATTTCTCATTGTATAATCTCTAGCCATGATAAGGACTAAAAAAACCTGATTAATGCCTTCCCTAAATTTGTCCGCCACTTTCGCTACAGCAGGCTTTGCAAGTTTGAAATTTTATGCCCGGTGACCTAGGTTTTACTTGTTTACAGAAAAATGAAACGTTTGCAATTTATCAGCGGCCACGATAATTAACCTAGCTTACCCCTGATAGGGTGAGAAATGTGTTCGCGAATGCTAGAACCCCTTTTAATCCTTTATAGTAAGAGTTTTAAAGCTATGAACTTTATATTCATATTATCCTGAAGTAGGGTATGTGCTCATTAATTGTTACATTATTATTTAAGTATTCTAGATTTTATTTACAATATGTAAAAAATCAAAAAAAGAGGTTTTTTTAATTTTTTATAATATCATCAAATAAATCTCATCAATACACTAATTACATCATTATTTGTTATAAAATTTTTATGTTAAATGAAAAAAAATTATGATATAAAATTTGCTTTTGGCCTACCTACATAACTTTCATATGGACAAGGCTATTAGCTTGGTATTTTTGTTTATGTGATGCTTTTTTTATATATCACTGGTCTAAATTCAAATTTTTTGGGGTGAGTGGCATTAAAATTACTATACGATAACGTTCATAACCCCTAGGTTGGTTGAGTAGGATTTAAGCGCGTAGCCCTGCACAGTATATGACCTGCGCTCTTTAGATTATTCATGCAGGCTCAACAAGGTTTGCATTCCAAAGCCAAAGTCTTTTACCTGATAAACAACGTTCCCCTTGCCCTACATCTCTTAAAGAGAGGCATACCAGTGGGGGCATAGCCCCTTTTAGCCCTGTCGGATATATGGCAATCACTTTACGAGCTAGAGAATTTCTGACCAGCAAAATGACATAATTTGGGACTGATCAGGAACAAAAAACTCTATTCCAGTTAACAGTACATTTATTTAAGAATTTTAATTTATTCAGGTATAAGCATTTAAATTCAAAGCAGAGCAGTGACAAAAAAATTGAGCAAGTGGGTCATTAACTAATGATTTACAACACGGACAATCTATGTCGATTGGAATTAATCTTAATAGTTGCTTTTTTATGATTCATTTACCTGTTCTCATATGAAGCAGAAGTTGGAGAGCCTAAAGCAATATTAAATATATATTTTTTATAAAAATAAAAAAAAAAGAGGTGAAATATTTAAATAAATTTTCATTTGTTCGCTATTAGCTCTATCATGGTAGACCAAATGATTTTGATGTAAGTTTTAGAATTCCAGTAGATATTTTTATTATTTAAATTTTTAGCAAGACATAGCTCACGTCCTATAGCGAATCTTTTTGATATGAATAGTTTTTTTCATTTACTTTACATTTATAAAGAAACGCACATTTTTTTTGCATATAGGTCAAAAGTTCGACTATTAAGGTCTAATTACAAGTAAGTCTAGGCTAAATCAGTCTTTTTCGAATCATCAAGCAAATGGCTTGATCGTGAATCTTAGAACGGGGATAATGATTTAAGAAAGAAGACCCTTTATAATTTAAAATATTTAACAATATTATGGAGCTAGACCGCACGAGCGGACTGTGGAGATGTATAGTTCATTCTCTTTAACACCCTCTCCTTAGCGTGCTCACGTCGCTTTCATTGAATAAGTCCCATAGTACATTTTTATTTAAAAAAATTATATACCCCTTAATTTAAATGAACCTTGTTTTTTAATAATAATTAATTCGTTGGACAACAAAAATATCATTTACATAATCATTTAATTTTGTAAAGATTTTTGCGATCACCTTCTGATGTTTTTCCTTCAAAGCCTTTGACTATAATTAAACTGGATTCACGTTCAGAAAAATATAAACTTTCTTAAATGTTATTATTCTATTGTTTTCCAAAAAACTATCATAGAGACCATTACACTAAATATTCGCCTTTTACTTTAAGATTACGCAGGTTAACAAATTGTTGAGCTATGGAGATCAAACCTGGCCTTTTAGACATTTTCAAATCCTTTTACCGTTTTTTCTAATCATAAGCGAAGCATTAAATAATAATAACAAAAAAGTAACAATAACAAATTTATTTTTTTTTTGCATATTCACAACAGCTAAATTGATAAATTCAAAAAATGATACTTGATTAAAGCCGATAATATACCTTATATTTAAGTTTAGATGCGAAATATTTGGTATTATCTAAATGCTGATGTAAGATCTTGATATACTAAAAAAATTTATTTCTCACTTTTAATATGATAAATATAAGTAACAAGGGATTTTTGTAAAAAGATTTTTAAATTGTTTTAGGGTATTGTTTGTAAATTTGGTAAGGCTATTATTATTTTTTTCCATGCAATAAAAAAATTAATAAAAAAAAAAACCTAACCTCACTATTGTATCCCTAATCTATACATATTTTTAAACTTTTGTTATCCATAGATACTTAAAAAAACCCCAAAATCCAAAAAATAAGCTAATCTATTTTGACGTCCAAAAAAATCAGAGACTATGGTTAAAATTCAATTTATTCGTTTGTGACATGATAGACCACAATTAGGACAAACGAATTAATTAAGATAGTACATAAACTATATACACATATCTTTTAACCTAATGTATTTTATATCTCAAAGTATTTCATTTCTCTAAGCGTTACATTGGCGAAGTTTTGTCTGCGGAGATTTTAATGAAGAAAATAAGTGTTCGATGCCAGAATAATTGCTCGTTTGGCTAAAAGCTTGGGCAGTTTATAATTCAGAATCTTATATAATGAAAAGGGCTCAAAGACTCTTGTTGTTTAAAGGTTTTGATCAAATCATCAGGCAAAATTTTGATTTTAGCTCAGCCCTAACAATTTGTTGAGTGGGATTTTTTATGAGCCCTGAAAAATTAGTTTATTTTTTAGGGTTTTTTATTTTTTATAAAAAAAGGAATAAACCATAAAAAGAGGGATGAAAAGATTTTTACCTAAGAAAAATGAATTTTTCTCTAATGGACTAGTCTTTTTATATATAACAAACCAATGGGCCTTAACAACTTTTTGAATTTTTTTCCCAAAATGCCAAAACTCGTGGGCATGGTAAAAGGAAAGTTCCTTAAATAAAAAAAAACAGAGTCAAATTCCCTTCCCTTCGGAAAAAATAAGAGCCTAAATTTAAGATATGTATATTAATTTCTCTACTGTAGGTTAATTTTTATAGTTAAGGTTTTTGATTTTGCCCCTTGAGTGTTTTGATGAATAGATTTTATTAGTTTAAAATACCATATTTTGTACAAGTAAAGATAATTTTCTTTTAGTTCGGTTGATAATTGCATAATATATACGAGATCTTACGAGCTACAAAACTTTTTTATTTACAAAATATTGACACCTAGAACTCTTTTGTCGAATATATTTTTACCAAAATAAATTTAATTTATTTAATTTGAAATGATCAATTAATTCGGTGTGGAGGTTAATTAAAAAGTTTGTATCTGAAAAATATTACTGAACAGGCTGTTTTAGAAGAAATCAAAGTCGAGACCCAAAAGCCATCCGGCAGGGTGACAACTTGCCCAAAATACGAGGGATCCGGCCTGGGCTAATATTAAAGTCGATCTTATAGACTCAGTAAATCGATATTTGCACAATATTTATAGACTGCTGTTTAAATATCCGGGTATTTCTGATCAAGTCTAAAATGAAAAATGAGCTTAAGTGAAAATTATGTCGGATAGTCCAGACCTTATTATCACGAACTGGTGTAAATTTTTAAAGGAACCTGGACATAAAAGTTAAAAGGCAGAACATTTTAGACCTGGGCCAAAAGTGGAGCTCTGCCAATAGGATCCTTAAGGCCTTCTTGGGTCAGACTTGTAGGCTAAAATAAAACCCGAAACCAATAATTTAAAGATCGGCTGCCCTCAAGTATGAGAAATATAAAAGATTAAAAAGTAAAGATTTTCAAACAAGTATTTAAAATACCCTTTAGTGCGAACGATTAAGATTAATTTAATTTAAGTTTTTAATAATTCTATAAAATGGGCTTAAGGCGCATTTTCCGAACAACATTTTTAGTTTTTTTGACCCTTTCTTTTGTGCAGGCTTTTTTTAAAATTTTGTTTAGCACTTTATTTGTACCTCTCTTTTTCCAAGTTTTGGGTAAGAAATGATCCAAAGTAAGAAATGATCCAAGGTTCTATGGCTAACTGTTCAGCACTGCTGTTAACCTGGCCTCCATTCCCTTCCCCCAATTAATTTGTTTATTAATTCAATCATTTAAATTCTCATACAAGGCAATCATTTCAAGACAAAGTTCAATATAAATTTCATCCTTATATGATAATGGCTTACACTGGCAAAATACATTTGCAGGAATAAAACTTGCATGTGAAATAACTGACCCTATTTATTTGAATCAATAAAATTTACTATTATGAGAATTTTGTGCTGACTACGTTGCCAATAAGTATCAATACAATATAAATTTTGTGCAAATTATTATAAAATCAAATCTCATAGATATAAATGTATAAATCACTTGAAAACGTGTGGCTTGTTAAATTTACGTTTCACAAAAAATAATGTTTCATAGAAATATTGAAAAAGATTGTTGCATTACCTAAACCTTTTTCAAATATTTAGTAATAAAACAATTATATCATTAATTAAGTAGATTTAGACTTTGACTATAAATTATTACATATTTAAATACATTATTTACAAAAGCCTAAGTAATCTAGGTTATAAGACTATAATTGACTAGGTGAATAATACATAAAAATCCCAAGAACAAAGAATGTGAAGCTAATTAACCCGCTGTTTTGTAGGTGAAAAAAAAAATTATATTAAGTGAGGGGTGGAAAATAAGCGTACCGCAACTTTTTCTTTCTTATAATTCAAAAGTTAGCTAAGACAAATTGTAACTAGAAATAATTGTTAGTTAAAACTTTTTATGTAAAACAATAGAGCTTGAATTGAAATAAAATATTAAATTGACCATGTATTTTTTTACCTTGGCTTACTGTTTAATTAGTTCCCCCTATTCACTGAAAATCAATATGGTATTACAAATTTTTTTTTTGATTAAAAATCATTGTCAAAATTGTAAAAAAAGTTAGAAAATATTTTCGTTCGCTCGCTTATTAAATTATAAAAAATGTACTAACAGCGGGTTAACATAACATTACAAATGTAGCACCTCTCTACTCGTCACAAGAGGCCACGAGGATAGATATTTTATGGGTCTCACCGAACATTTCATAGATTCCTATAATCTTAGATAGGAAGTTATTAGGGCGAACGTCTTCAGTTACGGCTCCGTCCACAACTTTGCTAATGTTAATGTCTTCGCCAATTTGTCCAACAACGGCCTATAAGCAATTTTTAAAAATAATCATTTGAAAATAGACTCATTTAATTGCTAAAAGATTGAGACAACCATGGATAACATTGGACAACAAAAAAAACATAAACAATATCTAGGGGTTTAGTAGAGAATTTTCTTGCGATAACGATCCCGGAATTTTGTGACGCTTTAAAAAAATTAAATGGATAAAGATTGGCACTTTGTTTTGATTAATCCGAGGCATGGACATTATACCATACTGCCCATTACGCCAAAAATTGATGTTAGGTTATACAACACAGGTCAACAATTTTTTGAGAGTTCTGAGTAAGATCAAACCTTTCCTCTTAGGGAATATCAAATTCGTTTACCAATTTTTTTAATCAAATTTAGTTAGTCAGTTATAAACATTGATTAGAAAAAATAAATCAAAAAACCAAATAAGATTTAAAAACAAAAATGAATTAAAATTCTATTTTTGCATATTTACAATTGTTAAGCTGTTTAATTCAAATTTCATATAATATTTTAAAGAAAAACCTATAATATATCGTGTCGTATTTAAGTTTAAACGCGGAATATTTTGTAATATCTAAATGCCAATGTAAGAGCTTGATATATTAAAAAAATTATTTTTCATTATAAAGTGATTCATTTCATAAGTATTAAGTGGTATGCAAAACAGATTTTAAATTTTTCTTTTTAGTGTATAATTAACTCCTTTAATTTAGTCAAAAAATGCCATTTTTTGTTATTGACGAATAGGAGCTAAAGACAGAAGAAACTAAGAAATACGAAAAATATATATAAGATTAGGCCATCGTGGATTGCAGTCTTAATTTTTTTATAAATTCACTCTGACATAGATATATGTTGACCTGTGAATAGATAGACACGTAATTTTTGGCTCATTTTTTCCCCAAAACTAAAGAAAGGGAGCTACAAATAAAGGGCCAAAATAAAACTAAAAAAAAGCCCTTATTTAGAGAGGAGCAAAAAACCCAAAAAAGGGGCTTGTAAAAAGAGCTCCTAAAAATCATTTTTTGTTTTCTTTATAATAATTTCAAAAAATTTTGATTTTTTCTTTATACTATTGATGGGTGAGTTAATTTTTGTTAAAGCTCCTAGGAGTTTTTAAAAAGGGGGCGTTTTTTAAACATGCCCCTTTTCGTTATAGGAACATTTCTTTTGCCATTTCGTTTGTATTTGGGGAAAAAAACTCAAAAGCTTGTTAAAAAGAAGCCCCTTTATTTTTTTCCCCAGCCCTGCCTAGAACAGAAATAATATAGCAAAATTAAGGTTAAAAAAATGATAATTTTTTATAAGGGTAGGGTGATTAAATTAAAGAAAAATGTGAATAATTAATTTTCATTTTTTGGGAAAATTTTAAGGGCCAAATAAAGATTTGTTGAACAGAAAGTCTATTTAAGGAAAAAAAGGTCTTAAAGTTAAGACAGAATACAAATATTCAAATGGGTGACTACCTGTCAATATAAAATTTAATATACATTGTCACTACGATATCTAAAAATCACATGATTAATACTAAGACTGTCATAAGGGCAAATTATTTGTCCCGTAGAAATAGAATGTTTTGCAAGAATTCCTATCTTATTTTTAATTTTAGGCACACGAGATTTCACTGTTATCCAGTCCGTTTTTGCACCAACAAAGTTTTTTTCATGACACGCTATTTAGTATGCCATGGAGAGGCATAGAGAATAAATAGAGCATTTAATAAACTACAAGCTCTTTGATTAATACATTTGCATAAAATCCAATAAAATATTATTTAAAATAAGTAAGATTGTTTGAATTAGGGCACATCTAAAATTTTGTTGACATTTGCAATGGAAATATTTAATAATTTTTATCAAGAATTTTGTTAAAAACTTAAAAAATGAAAAAAAAAACATCTTCAATTATTGAATAAATTTTTAGGTTGCAAAACAAACTATGTGGTACATACCGATTTAAATAAATCTGGGATTATGGAAAGGACAAAAAAAAATTTGTGACTACGGCCTACTGATATAAAATTTCTATGCCCATTATTTGTATATTTTAAAAAATCTTACGAAATCTTTAACATTAATAAAAAATAATCGAACCTCGCTAGGACGATTTAATCAAAAATCGCGCAACCTAACACAGGTTTACAAAAATGAATAAATTGTAGATACATAATCATATACCAATTTTTTAGCCCTTTTCTTTTGATTAAATAAAAGACGAAAATATTAGTATAGATACGATAAGCTTATTTTAGCTTATGTGTAAATATATTTTTTTTGTCAATGCAAAAATAAAAAAGCTCGGCTTTTAATCATTATATTTTCCTATTATATTGATCTAAATTATTAATATACTTCAATTCACATAATCTTTGAATTTTACTTTTTGAGGTTGGAAGTAACAAAGTGTCTAGATTTATGATGAGCTTTCAATAACTTAATATTTGTTCGGGAAAAGAAGAATTAGCAAGCCTGATAGTGGTATTCAGGGCTGGGAAAAAAATTAAATGGGCTTTTTTTTTAACAAGGTTTTGAGTTTTTTTTCCAAATCCCCACAAACTCGTGGGCATGGCAAAAGAAAAACCCCTTTTCTTGCTTAAAGAAAAGGGACAAGTTTAAAAAAAGCCCCTTTTCTTCAAAAAAAAAATTCCTAGGAGCTTTAAGAAAAAATAACCCACCCATCATTATTATAAAAAAAACTAAATTTTTCAATTATAAAGAAAACATAAAATGGGCTTTTTGGGGCTCTTTTTAAAAGCCACTTTTTGTGGGCTTTTATTTGCCCCCTTTTTTAATAAGGGCTTTTAAAATTCTTATTTTCGTATTTGTAGCCCCCTTTCTTTTTTATGTTTTAGGGGAAAAAATGAGCCAAAGTTTTTTGGCTCATTGTTTTCCCAGCCCTGGTGGTATTAACTTGCTTTACCATCTTTAAACCTAAAGAATTTATTTTGTCGTTTGATGAATCATGGTCTTTTAACTGCTACTAAATACTATATAATTTATCAAGCTGAACCTTTTTAGCCAAACTGTAACTTGTAATTAAATGCTTTTCTTACGCGATTTGTGGGACCAATGGGGACATCACATAAATAGGTATTATTCTTAATTTGTGGTTTGATTCCAAGATTGCACAGAACTGTAGACGCCTGGCCATTCGTGTTCACTAAGGAAACCAACTAATTTTTATATGATATTAATAATAAATTACTATAACATTATATATGCCTACTTAATATTGTTCAATAAAATAATTCTTTATAAATCCCCAGATAAAAATGTTCCGTTTTTCATACCCTGTTTCGTTTTTCTAATCTTAGAACTAATTTATAAGCTGTTGTTATTATAAACTTATTTTAATAGAGAGATATCATTTTTGAAGAATCAAATAATGATTATTTCTTATACGACACTACTGCACTTATTAGTGTTTAATTTAGTTAAGCTGCGGCTAGTGTAAAAAAAGTTTTGAAAATAAAAATCACATATCGATGAGGCAGCTAATGATAATAAAAATTTTAAAAATTACAAAATATATAAAATATTATAAAAAAAAATTTTTTTGTAAGTTTTGTTAGCCATATCCTAAAACGACCAAAAAACCTATATTCTCGTGATTTAATATTAACCTAACTTTTTTATACATTTTAGAAATGTTCTTTCTACAATTTTGAAAGAGGTATTAGCCGCCGCTCTAGAAGCAAGTTCTTTAATTCTGTAGAAGAATACATCCTTTTAATATATATTTAACTATATGGAAAGCAAAAATTTAAATGGTTTTTACAAAATTAAAAAAATTTGCCGGTAGGAAAAAAAATTTTAATTTCAAATTTACCCTTTTTTTTGAAAAATTTTTTAGGTTGTTTTGGATTTTCTAAATGCTACTGAGATCAAGAGGTATATAATAAATGTTTAAATATTAATACTTATATAATTGTAAGTTGGTTACGTTTTAAACGACGGAATAGGAAAAAAATTTGGAAAGTTGCTATTAATATCATATATTAATTTATAAATAGAAAATGTTTGGTCTGCTAAATAATTTAGCTTTCATAAATTAAGTTGGCTATTGAACTTCTTAATTATTCTAAACGCCTCGAATTATTAAAAATGATAAGAAGGTAGTTTAAATGACTAAAAATATTACATTGCTGTCAACGATTATTTCAGTGCTACCGTTAACGTATTTGATAACGTAATTGATGAGGTCTCTAGTCACGGGCCGCAAGGTACTGAAGTATATTTTGTATCTACGGTCTTCGTTGTCGAACAAAAGTTGTTTTTCAAAAATTTCTGAGCCATCGATATCCCAATATATTTTATTACCGATACGTGAAAAATTTTGGGATTGTGAGCTAATAGCAATTTAATATATAGAATAAGCTGATCATAAAAAATGCATTTTTCATTATCGACAAAAAAATGGCTCGGTTTGAGGTCTCATCTCTTGACTTAATTAGCAGTTGAGGTCTTTGCCTTTTTACAACCGAGCACACTAATACACATTGAAAGTCATGTAGAATTTTTTGCATTAGCCTAAGATAGCAATATTGTAAAACGCGAGACCACTCAAACATGTGATTAATTGTGCTATTTTTCGTGGAAGTATGTCGCCAAAGGCAATCAAATCCAGAATCGCACATGTGTTTTGATACACAACTTTGTAGCTGCAGAGTCATAGGCAGTAAGCGATTATATAAAAAAAAATTTGGTTGCTATGGGTAGCAAAAGGCCATAATAATTTTTGTATTGTATTATCGATTCCATGAGCCATGTAATATTTATTTTTAACCTTTATTAAATCCGTCATAATGCTCAAATATTTATCAAATAATGTATTTTTATTCTGATATCTCTTTCAAATTATTTTGTATTTTTAAAAAAACGTTTTTGAGTTATTTATATATTTTGCATTCAACTAAATATTTAATATTTGACTTTATCTCTTTTTTTTTGGTGAGGAGCATTGAAATTGCTATGCGGCGACGTTCATAACCCGTAGAATCAATAGGCTTAAGCGCGTCTCTCCGCTAATACCATAATATCCATTGAAATGACGCCGCACTCTCCGGAATATTATAGCATGCAGGCTTTACAACTCTGGCAAAAGTCGAAGAACAATTCACCTGCTAATCTAAAATTATGTATTAGAGTTGGACCGTAATATTTCTACTTAGGCCCTTTTGTGGTTCGGCCCGCAAAAATGGTTCAAATTTTAGACACGATTAGTACCATGGCTTACGATCAAACTAAATATTTTAATTCTAAAATTCTAGAGTATTGAAGAATTATACTATTGTGGGATAAATAAATATATTTTAATGTTAATAGACAAACATTTTAAGAGATATATTAGATATTTTCGAGACAAGACTTGCCAAAAATTTTCAAAATCAATATCGTTCTTTTAATCAATCTTTGTTAGCCAGTGATAAACAATAAAATTTTTTAAAATATTTAAACAAAAACATCTGAAGACAGTATATTTTATCTTATTTAGGTTGGACTAAATTTCTGTTAAACCTAAATGTTAATGTATGATTTAATCAAAAATGTTGTTTCTCACTTATATGACACAAAAAATTACAAATGATTTATATAAAATTCTAATTTTTTTCCATCTTATCAAAATTTCAAATAGTCAATTTGATCTGGCCATTTTTTTAAAATATACTAAAGAAAATTGCCTGGTCTGGAACAAAAGATTTAGATGAAACGCTTAGGGAATTTTTAACCCACAGTGTATTTTCTCACATATTTATGCCCACCTGTGTTATAGGTCAATATGAATAATAGGCTTATTCTATTACCATTTAAAATTGCCGGCCCTCCCAGTCCAATTTAAATTTTACCCCGGCCCGTGTTTTGGGCAGGCCGGCTAGTCCCGACCTTGATCAGTATTTATTAGAATAAAGAATAAAAGATAGAGATCAAGATCTGATAAAGCATAATTCATTCGGCCCTTTTAAGTGTGGCCGGATGACGGGGACTAATAAAAATATAATTGTTATCTATTTTTTTTTAATTTTTTAGTAGGACTAAATATGATATTGAATATTACTTTAAAAAAATGTAAACTGATAATTTTGTGGCAAAAAATGAAAGTATTGAAACGACAAATTGATTCACCAATTAATCGTATTCCAAATTAAAGCACTCATATGAAAAAAACTGACCATAAATTATAATTAATCTATTCCTTATTTTCTAAAATTTATTTCAAGTAAAATAAAAAAAATACAATCGTCCGGGGAAATTTTTGATCATCTTTGTAACGTCATAACTACCATTTCCTTTAATTTCGTCGCAGAACGAGGTAACTAAAAAACAAATAAGAGAATATTGAAATTTTTATATTATAACCCATGTCGCGTTTAGCAGCTGATTAAAAAATCGGAAAAAAGTAATCCAAAATATTATTTTTGGCTTTAATTTAGCCTTTTATAATCTTAGTAAGTATATATAGTTTATAGAATTTATATATCTTTTAAAGATTTTAAAATAATTTATTATATTAATTTAATCGCGCCTATTACTCGAAAGAGCTAAATTAGAGGGTAGATTTTAAAGAAATGTGGGGCAATAGCATTTTATAGCTTTTGACTTTAAGAGGAAGCCTGCTTAGTGTGTTTTGGGGAATGTTGATATCTAAATAGTTATCATAGTATTAGCTGCGATTAGTAAAAGAAAGTTTTGGAAAATCCAAATTAAGCTATATCATGGTAGTATAAAGACAATTTAAAAAACTTTTTTAAGTTTATAAATATTTTTTTTTGTTAGGCATAACCTAAAATACCCAAAATTATTTTTTGTTATCAGCCGTTAAAAATTTTTTTTTAAATATTTTTTTCATTGGCGGGAAGATTCAACGTTTAGATTATAAATTTTCCTGACAGCCATTTTACAAAAGACATGCATGGGGTTCATATTCAATATCGCTATCAAACCGTTTCAAACTAATCATCAAAATTTTTAAATACAACTTGCCTTTGAATTATGTGCCAACAAAGCTTGATTTCTATATCAAACACATTTCCTCTGTCATATAACTGTCGAATTTTACACCGAGAACATATTTTGACTATTTTGACAGATTTTGCGACCTCAAAATTACCCTAAAAAGAAAAAATTCAAATGTTTTATTTCGTATAAATCTCTTGCAACTTATATTTATTTATAAATAAAAAAAATAGTATATGTTCTTACATCATTTATATAACAGATTGTAGCTTTCAAAATTACAAAATATCGGTTTTTAATAAAAATATAATTTAAAGTTAGAATTTAACAGTTTAGCTGTTGTAAATATCCACATCATATTAAAATCTTTTGGTTTTTTTCCTAAAATATTAATTTTTTTTGACTTACATCTTTATTATATAAAAGGAACGATTTTGAAAATCTCTTATGGCAGGTTTAATCTCTATAATAACCTTCAAAAATTTGTTGACCTGTGTAATGTAAACTTATCAAGCAGCAATCAGTATAGTCGGTTGCGAAATTGCTAAATATAGCAAAAATGATTAATTGTTTTGCTATCATGCACATACGTTGAATATGCACTGTCCCTAGCAAAATCATATGCATGATTTTATGTTAAAATTTGAATATGTAAAGTGTTAGCATTAATTACAATTTAAAATTATTTTTATGATGTTTTTTTTTCTTCTAAATAATAGAAAATAATGGTGACAAGTTATAAGTTTATATATTGTAGCTTTGTAGATTTTTTTTTATCTCGACTAAATTCTTTACTTACCTCATGAGATTATTTCAGGATTTTGAAAGATCTATAAACTTCAAAGTTTAATATTTTTTACGCTTCCCAAATTCCATAATAAATCTCTAAAACTAAATAAGATGATGTATACTTTGAAAAAATGTATTATATTTTAAAATTTGAAGTTTAAAATTAGGCCAAAAATTCATATGCAAACGTCTAGTAAAACTTTGATTCATTCAAAGCACCCCGGCGTAATATAGCCTTATATAAAATAATAACAACTTATTAAATAAGACGAAGGTTCTTTAATTTACCAAAGTTTAACATTTTACAGCCATTTTAACAAAAGTAAGGCAAACGATTAATTGTAAGTTAGATTTTAATCACAAATAAATTTATATAGAAATAGTCTAAAGAATGCTGGGTAAAAAATTATTTTTGCATTCTTGTAAGAAAACGTTTATCTATGTCGCGTAATTTATATTTAAAAAAAATCTTCTGTTAAATCTGCCATAATTGGTTAGCATTATTTTTAATCTGAAATTATTTAATAATTAGCACAATTTTGGTAAAAAATCTTAATTTTCCCATCTGAGATAATGTTATCAACTAAAATTATCTATAGTTGATGGCTTTTTACGACTAAGATTTGGTTTTAAATAAAAACAAATTTTTAATATTTCTTTATGGAATATAAAACAAATTTGTACATATTACCTGGTTCATCATCTATATGTCATTTCAAAAAATAAAAATGTTAAGTTTAATTATAATTAATATGAAAGGGGGACGTGAATCGCTAAAAGATTTACCCAATATTTGCTTGTCTGTGGAACATATAGCGGTTAATACTATTTTTAAGGCTTACAACTTATTATATTCCCAAAACGACAAATATCATATGAACATTGACACTATTGGGCTTAAAATAATCCCCTTGATGCCTTATTAAAATTTGTATTATAGTTTTTCTTTTTATTTGGTCCTTTGGTATACATTAAAAAATTGGTCATTTTTGACCAAATAAACCCACTTTAAGTTACCTAAATGAAAAAACCTAAACAATTTTATATTAGTATAACTTGACTCTTATATTTTATATCTCACAATAAATAAATTAATTATATCAAAAAATGAAGCAAAATATTGGCACCCCAACCTTTATAACAGGATTCATATGTGGAGAGAGAAAAATAAAAGTTTACAGCCGTCTTATATAATTTGATAAGAAAAAACGGTAAACAAACAATTACAAGTCGTCTCTGTATCTATATTACTTAAAAATTCAAAAAATCTGTCAATTTATCTATTACGATCATCTCAAAAATGTTTTAAGATTAATTGTTTCTTTAATTTGTCTTATGTTTAATATTTCCTATAGGAAATTTATATCAAATTAGAGATCAAACAGTTATTTAAATTTAAATTTTCTCGGAGTTTAACTAAAAGGACCAAGATAATTAAGTATAAAATATCCCTAAAAAATCATATGAGAATTGTTACCGCAATATTTGAATACGATATTAAGTTTATGTCTGTCGCCTGTAACCATGAAGCTTCCCGTCACGTAAATGATAAACTGATTCTTTGTAGACCTCTCCTCAGATTCCCCAGAGATTTTTATTCCGTCAGCTAACTGGGTAACGTCCATCTATATACAATCAATGAGATATATTTTAATAAAAATTAAGGGTTTTGAATATGGACTACAAAGTATTCAATCACTCTTCCATTATATATCAAAAATTTCTAAATAAGTCTTGAAATTGCATAGGAATAAATTGAAGGCATATTTTATGCGAAGAAATATTAATAACACTGGACAACAAAAAAAACAACTTAAACAATTTTTTGAGGGTTTTGTATTGAATTTGCGATAACGAACCCGGGTTTAATTTTTTTTCTAAGGCCTCTAATTTTTTTTAACCGCGTCCAAAGTTCAGAAAAAAATTCAAAAGTTTTTTATTACTATTAATTCTACAAAATATCTATTGGCATATTCAGATTCCCTATAAAAAAACATATCTAAAAAAGGTTATTACATAAATTTTTAGCAATTTACTTTCAAGTTATTCCAAAAAACGGAGTTAATGACAAAAACCACTAATTTTAAAAATAAAAAAATATAAAAAAATAAAATATTAAAAAAAAATTTAAACCCCTTACGTTTATAACGAATGTTTTGGTTGTTTAAATATATTTTTAAATTTTTGTTATTACCCATAGGTTTTATTATATAGAAGCCCAAAATACCCCAAAAATTGAAAAAATCTCAACTTTGACACCGTATAACTTAAAATCTGAGGCCTTGACTAAATTTCTGATTTCAAATTCGTGATTAGCGCCAAAAACTTGAACAAAAACCAGAGTTGCCATAAATGTTGCTTAGGGTCGTTCAAAATTTGTTGTCCAGTGTATACACAGGCCAATCATTGTCAATTACAGAATTTTTATAATAAGATAAAAGATTATCTCAAGATGGCCTTATCTCTTATAAATTTTCTGTTTTTTTAGTTTCTTCCGCGGGCTCTTTAGATTGTCCATATTAAAAAAATGGTATTTTGAATATAAAATTTTGCCACTTTGAAAATACACTAAAAAAATGATTAATCTTTTCATATCAAAATTCCTCATAAATTATATTTATCATCTCATATAAGGAGAAATTAAACTACTTAATATATTAAGCTCTTCCATCATCTTTTATATAGTACTTATTTACTTCGCGTCCAAACAAAAACAAGATACAATATGTACCTTTTTTTATACAAATAAAAAATCAACTATTTTTTTGTTTTTTTTTTCACATTTATTTAAAATTTTCAATGTTTTTAGTTGACTGATTAAGTTTGATTAGAAAAAATGTAAAACACCTGAAAATCTCTCAAATGGAAGGTTTGATCTCCGTAGTTAGCTCATGACTATTAAAAATTTGTTGAATGTGTTATATAGACATAAAATATAAATAAGTCCAAGTTATAAATAGTTATTGTAAGCCTTTTAGGCTGCGACTGGAAAATATAGTTTTGACGAGAAAAAATCGCACGCATTTGAATAACATTGAGGTGGTTTTTAAAAATATTTTGTTAGGCATATCCTACAACCAAAAACCCTCTTATTTTTTGATATTATCCAATAATTTTTTTATTTTAGTAATATTTTTTTTACAATTTTGAAAAAATTATTAGCCGCGGCCTAACAAGAGTTTTTGTTTTTAAAAATCTTATTTTTTTTTACTTATGTGTTATTTATTAAATTTTGTAGTACTAAATTTGGCAATTTACTATGATACACAAAAAAATTCTGGACTATGTGGAAGAAATCATAAATTAAATATTTCTATATTTTGTTTTTTTATACAAAAAATTAAGTTTAAAAAGGCGAATCTTTTTATGAACTTTTAATAAGCTGTTAACAGGTTGCGAAATATTTATAACCATTGTTTAATCTTATATTCAATTAATGTTTTTATATAATTTATTATTTTAGAAGACTAATTAGCTTTTTACAGGGGCGTATTCAGAAACTTTTCTAAAGGGGGCAAGAATTTTTTTGGAAGAAACTACAAGCTTAATTTTAATATTGATATTTTGTTTGCAAAAATCTTTCTTAATGTTATATCTTTTCCAAAATATAGCAATTTTGTTGATTTCTATTTCCTATTATATGTGATATATAATTTCAACAGTTGGTTACATCATAATTTAGACAAATTTCTAAAGGGGGTCATTTGCCCCCTTTCGACCCTCCCTCAATAGGTCCCTGGCGTTTCAATTAATCCTCTATAAAAAAAATATATTTTTCTCAATTAAGAATCTTCGAATTTTTTTTATATATTCTTTTAGAATATTCAGTTAGAATTATAAAAGCTTATAATTTAGTAAATATTTTCTTACATCACCATCGTCGGGAATGAAACATATGGCGGGTTTGCCTTGGGTTCCAATTTTTCCGGTACACAGGACGTTGGTGCAAGTTTCGCATCCATTCAAATGTATGTAAAGCTGAAATTAATAAATATGTATTTAAGGAGTTTTTCAGACCTTTTACACAGGGAATCGTTTACCGGTTAGAATTTTGCCTATGTTAATTTTATAACCGGGTCCGAAGAGTAAAATGAGATCGAATGCGCACAGTTTTTAGGCAATGGAAGGCAAATGGGATTTGTTGGTAGTCGTCCATACAACTATTACTTACAGTTCAATGTTGCTTAATATGGGTGTAGATTACAACCAAATGAAAGATAATACTTTAAAAAAATCAATTTGATAATTGTTTATGGGGTATAACTTAATAAATGAAAATATTAATTCTTTTATATAACTAATCTTGTTTCACCTACAAATTGATTATGGAAGGCATTACAAACATGAAATGTCAATGGCGATCGTGTCAAGCTAATTTGGTTGTTCCATATTTAGAGCTTATTTTATCATATTTTTAAAATCATTAGTCTAAAGATTTTTATTATTGTCAGGTTTTATAAATTAAGATTAATTAAAAGATTCCGACATTTACAGAAACATACGGTGCTGTGAAAATATATATTTCAACCCCTCCCGTAAGAGTTTCTCAAGGAATTTTCGAATGTGGATTCGCTAATAGTTATAATGTATAAAAAATAATTGAATATGCAGGCAGGTGAGATAATGTATAAAAAATAATTGAATATGCAGGCAGGTGAGAGAGAAAGTAATAAGAGGCTATATATTTTTATAATAAATAACAACTTCATATCAATAATACGGCTCTATCAAATTTATATTTTAGTAAATTTTAAACAAGTAAAGTTTGTAACAAGTCACCAAATTTTTGAGATATGTACAAAGGAAAAAACTTAACCTGCCATCTATGGGATTTTTATTTTCGTTTACCGTTTTTCTAATCAAACTTTGTAACGATATCTAATCAATCAAAATTTTTAGAATATATATATATATATAAAAAAATGATTTTTTATGTATATTTTTAACAGCATATCTGCTTTATTTATTTAAACTTCAATAATATTTCAATCGATAATATTTTATATTTTATTTAGGTTGAGATGTATTTTGTGTTATTTAAATATAAATATATGAGCTACTTAAATTTTTATTTCTTTTTGCATGATAAAAATATGTGTTATAAGAGATACTAAAATGAGTTAAAAAGTTTAAATTATATTTTAAGGTTATTTTCTAGGTTACGATCTATTAATTTGGTCAAATATCTATTTGATTAATTGGCAAAAGAGACTATAACAGATATTTAAGAGGTAAGGCCATCATGGAAACAATTTATGTTGTGACTTTTTTCGTTGTAATTATAGAGAAAGCATCAAATTAATATAAATGTATTGTTCAATCTGAGCAATTTGGCACCCTTATTTTCTTATGATGAAACTCTAGTTAATTATTTGAAATTCACAATTTCCCCATTGTCAAGCAAAATAGTCACGAGGCCTTTTAAAATCGGGTGGTGGAAAACAAGTTTAATAGAAAAATTTGCTATTTGTAAGGCTGGGCAAAGCTAAAAGTTAAAAATGGATGTCAGATTATGATCCCAAAAATTACCAAAACAAAGTCATTTGCATCAATCTACCTCCAAGCCTATTCACATTCATGCGAGAAAAATTCCTGAAACATTGTTCAAATGGCTAGGGCTTGCTGAATAATTCTAATAAAATAACCAAGACAAGGATTCATTTAGAGTGGTCTGCGTTCAGACCAGACCACTCTAACGTTAATCCATTGCGTTTAACTTTTTCTACAATTTTTATTTTGTAAAAACAGGCAAATTGAGCCAAAAGCGTTAATAAAATTACATTGCTATCAATTTCGTAATCGGTCATGTTGGTCAATTGTCTCAAATAGAAAATTTGAGAGGCAGTATTCTTGTCAGCTGACTGGGAAGGAATCTTATAGCTTGAGTTTTCGGGAATAAAGATTTGGTCACCGTTGATACTCCATATCAGTTTTTGGCCATCTCTGATGATCGATATCTCCTCGGGACTGGTTTTAATTTGCAAAGTAGAATTAAATTAGACAGATATTATTATAAGATAGAGAGGGGCTATTAAATTCTGTATTTTTTTTATCGTGGTCAATATATATTAACAATCTTGTTTTGTCACTCCCCCCTCCCACCCCCCAATAGCCCCTCCCCTCCCCCTCAAAAAAATATATGGTATCTTGGATGTAATAAAAAATAAATTCCATGCGCCATCCAAAAGTTGATTTGAATTAATGTTAAATGTTCACAAAAAATCTCGATTTTTGAATTTAATGTTTTTAAATGACGGTAGCTTTACAAATATATAAATCCACTTATCTTTGAATAGCTATAGCCTATAATTTAGATAATATAGAAAATATATATAACGATTATTTATGAATTTAATATTAAATAACTGCCCGTTTTTTATAAGCTAACGCCTAACAAAATTTTTTTAATTCAAATATAAAAAAATTTAAATTCTTATTTTTAATATGAGCACCTCTTACATTTTCAATCTGTACAGTTTATATAAAATTTTTAGTGGGGTTCAGACTTCATTTGTTTACAAAAAATTTTACATCGAACTCTATAAACCATTGTTACTATATTTAAAGCACTCGAAGCAGATGCTCTAAACATAACTTAAAATAAAATGGTTTCACTTGTATAATATAGAAAAAAGCTATTATGCACGAATACAAACTCGCAACCTCCTTCTAAGACAATGAGTTTGCCACTGAGCTATCTGAGCCGACCATGTTCAAAACGGCTCATATAGTCCGTTCTGAGAAAACAATTTTTTTGATATAAAAATATGTTACATGTCCGATGGTATGGGTGGTAAATTAGCGATATCGTTAATGTTGTATAAGCCGGAGGTTTGGACTACATCACAAATATTTTTCCAATCTGTAGATTAAATATTTAAACTATAAGGTAAATGTTAATATAAAGATATACCATAAAAGGATGGCTCTAAATGATAGCGCGTTTACGTCGTGGAGCCAATATTCTTAACAGAATACAAATGTTATCATTTATATCTCACCCCTTATTGGGGCATTAAACAACAAACAACAATATAAAAAGGATGCATAATACCACAAAAACAAAATTTAGATAAAGCCAATTTAAAAAAAAATATAGGAACGTTAGGATTACATCCATCGATCAAATGTTGTAAGCCACCTATATAATTTTTGACAAAATATTAAAAAACCAGATAATTAAAACTGAAAAATTATATTATCAAAAAAAACTTATTTTTAGGTTAGGATGTATAATAAGTTTAACATGACAATTTTGATAAAATAAATATTTTATATAATCTCTAATTTTTAAATATAAAAAAGGCTATTTACAATATTATTATACCTTATATTAAAGTTGCCATTAAATAAACACTGGCTTAGCAAAAAAACCAACCCAAAAATAGATTTTTTGCCTCGATTCACTTTAATGGATAAGTTCAAAATTGTATCGTTTTAAAATTTTAATTATTTTACTTCGTTTCAAATATCTTTTAAAATATAGAAATTTTAGTTGTAATAGAAATTACCAATTTACGTACAGGCGTTTTATTAAGGTTTTTTATTTTGAAGTTTGTATTTTGACATGCGTTTCTTTCAATATGTTATTAAAAAAACCTTTTAAACTTTTTGTGCATAATTTGTTTATATTTAAAAATTTTATAACAATTTAACTTTTATTTGAATAATTTTTTCCTCTTTTAAATTTTAGGGATTATTTTTATGCCAAAATTTTTTGTCAAATAATAGTTTTAAGGTCGTGGAATAACTTACCCTGCCTCTTGCTTGGCTTAGTCTGGGCCAATACGAGAATAGCTGCAATAAAACTGGCAATAAATATTTTTTGAGTCATTTTTTAATGGTGTATATAAAAATTAAAAAGAATTTTGTTTTTTTTTGAATAAAGGTAAAAAGTATGTTTATAAATTAAAACAGTTTTTTTTGGATTAAATACTACCTAAAATTGATAAAAAGACCTTAACCCGGTTGGAGAGTTAAAACCCCCCGCTCAATCCTAAGTTAAATTGGGTTGGTGTTTTAACCTAACCTAGACCTTGTTTAGGATTATCCGTTACAAGGTATGGGGCTAATATCATTTTACATTGACTTATACATTATTCAAAATCTTCCGGTTAATGAAAATGGTTAACACGCGATTTAAATGAGGATTTGTTTACCATAACATAAATGGCATGTTTGATTTTATCCTTATTGGAGCATGCCAAGGTCAGGAATTTCGCAAATAAAAAACATGCGCCCCCCTTAATCTATGTGAGCTTATTGAGCACGCCGGGGAAAAAATTATATGGAACATGTTTTAGTATTCCCGCATAAAGGCCCCTAAACATCGAACTGTTTTTCCTCTTTATCAACAAAATAAAACTTTGAAGGTCGCCAATAATAAAATGTGCTCTGTTAATGTTGTATTTAGGGCAAGTACAGAGTTAGTTTTTAATTTCGTGGTTTTTCAAATTTTAGATAAATTTTAATTTGTAATAAAACGTAAAATTTTATAAAATTGCCATAGTTTATGCGCAAACAATGCTTTTTATGAAATATAGTTCTAAAGCTTAATTTTTAATAAAAACATATAATATAACGTGTCGTATTTAAATTTGGACGCGAAATATTTTGTGTAATCTAAAGGCTGATGTGAGAGCTTGATATACTAAAAAAATATAGTTCTCATTAGATGATATGATAAATATAAGCTACAGATATTTATAAGAAAAAAAGATTTTTCGATCTGTCAATTTGGTCAAAAGGCTATTTTTTTGATGAAATAAGGAGCCGAGGAAGAAACTAAGAAAAACAAAATATATATATGAGATAAAGGCATCATGAGAATTCATTCTCTTATGTTTTTATTAAATTCTTAGTTTCATTGAAATTCGTTAGCCTGTGTTTAACGTAAAATTAGGATTAGGGCATGATCGTTAGATTAATGGGGTAAAATTAGCTTAGTTCTCAGGTTAGCTATGATGTGATACAAAAGCTACGGTTAGGTAGATTTATAAACCAACCCACCAATCAAAGATTTTTTAGATCTGTAATCATTGTACGTTCGCAATTTCTAGACGAAAAAAGGAGTTGAGGAAGATATTCAATATAAATTTTCTAAATATATATGAGTATAAAGGCATCAGAGAGAATTCATTCACTTATGCTACGTTTATTAAATTTTAAGATATAATAATGAACATTCGTTAAAGGCCTGTGTTTAAGTAAAACTAGGTTTAGGGATGATACGTCAGCATTAATGGGGTACAAATTAGATCATAGTCAAATGATAGTAGTCAGTTAGAAGTTCAAGCAAGGCACGGTTAGGTATAGGATTTGAAGAACTGATTGAGTTTACCAAAATACTGTTATTTAAATTATTGATTTATTTATTATTTTCATATTCTAGACAAAAAAATGGTTAATTGAATATTATTTTTTTAAATTTCTAAAAAATTGATATAAAAAACTAGGAATTGAATCTATATTGATTTAATGCACTGTTTAAATATATAGATATAATATATCGGCGCTGTGTATTTAACCATACCAAATAAAATAATCTAATTATTAGCGTAAAAATATTTTTTAACATAAAAATTATCTAAAAAATTATGAAAAAAAACAACAGTTTATTTTAAATGTATATATAATATTCACTTAGAAAAAGTATAACAATCTTTTACTTTTATTTTTGATCCTAGCTACAAGTGATTGAGTTTTCCGAAATACTGTTATTTGGGGTAAGATATGTTATATTTTTCAATCTATTAAAAAAAAATTCGAAAAACATTGTGTAAATTTTCCCAATATATAACTATATTCTAAATGTTAATTTAATTTATGTTTTAAGCTAACATATAAATTTCTTGAAACTTAGTTTCTCACATATGCGCGCGAATTTTCACAAAAATACACCTTTTATATCCGGACCCTGTGCTAATTAACTTTACCAAATAAAATAATCTACCTCAAAAGGGTAAAATAAACTTTTTTAATTGCCAAATAATATCTAAAAAGTGTCTATTAACAAAACCTCAATGTTTATTTTGAAAAGCTCTAATAATTTTTAAGTAAAAGGTATAACCAATTTCTGAAAGTTTTATTTTTATATCCTAGCCAAGTAATTATAGTATACTGTTTACGGTTGGTTAGAAATGACATTTTTCTATCAACTCTGAAAAATGAACATTTACAAATTAGAAAAACCTTGCCCAATTTAAAAAAAATATTCTTAATTTTTTAGCTTTACTACATTGTTAATGTTTTAAATGCTAAATATATAAATTATATAAAAAGTTTCTGGCATATGAATTCGAAAAGATTCACAAAATACTCCTATTTATGTTATCCGGGACTACAAAAGCTAATTCTACTTTGATATGATCACCTCAAAAGGTGTAAAATAAACATTTTATAAGGGTATGGTATATAATGTTGCATCTGGTAATTGTCAAATATTGTCATTTTTGAGCCAAATTCTTTCTCGTCAATTTTTGTATCTCCGTATCCATTTGCGTTAAAAATCTTTGAAAATTGCAGCTCTTTAGGTTCGGTCCGTGGACAGTTTTTTGAACCCAGGATCCATCTTTGGATAGTTGATCAATCACGATGGAATGCTGATCCGCATAAGGTGGCCAATAAAACTTAACTTCCGGATTTATGTTGGTGTTATTGTGTTCGCTTAGTTTTCCTCCGCTCTCCTTAATGTTTGGGTCCCTAAAAATCACACAATTATAGGAGGCTGAATCATATTTTAGCATTTAAACTAATTTTTTTTTAATTATTGAAAAACAGTTAGAAACAAAGTATTCCCGGATGCTTTCCAGAAGGCTGTTAGGGTTGGCATTTAAAACGGATCCGCTTAAAGAAAAAAGAATCACGGGCCATTCTGGGTGGTATTATTAATATTTTTGATAGTTTTTGTTTCAATTATCGTTAGTAGGAATAAAAAATAATAAATTTTGCGATGCAGTGTATTAATTTTACACAATGTTGTTTATATTTATAAAATATAATTTTTAAGCCAAAATAAAAGGGCTATGTTTTTGGGGGCGGGCCAGCAAATAGTTATTAATTTTTTGGGATGGGCTTAAAAGATTTCAAGCGGGCCGGGCCGCAATACTTAGGTCTAGTTTGGATTTTAACAGGCATCGAGCATATTTAAATTTTCGGTCAAATCAGCCAAATAAGAGAAGTCCGACTACCCCGTTTTAATAAAGTTTCCCCACATCGACATGACGAACTGGCTTAATAGTTTATCCTCCGATGAAAATTGAAGTAGTGTCGTGTTATGTGCCTTTTTCCAAGGTACGCCAAACACATAAAACAGCTCCTCTCCGTGGATAGTGCCCATCCATGCAGGGAAAGGATTACCATCGAACCTGTGATTGAATCGGTACCTAAAAGATTTATTAGCAATTATTGAAAATCATCAGAGTAAAAAAACTAAAAAAGTATATGTGTTGTAAGAAGTTAAGCGATTCAGGGCGATTTGCTTCACGGAAAATTCTTATCACACTGTTATTAAATATAGGGTAAGAAAAAGTTTTGATGACCATGTTATATAATTATTTAAACACAAAGTTTTTTTTAATTTAATTATTGGATAGAGAAAATTTAGTAAATTTAAAACAAATGACACATTGATATAAAATTATTTTGACAATAAGTTAATTTGTAAAAAAGAGCTTTTGTTTAATTATTTTTGAATAGTTAGCAAATTTTGCATAAAAAATATTAAAGAGCCTTTTAAAGGAATGGGCAATTTATTACATAAATTTATAGATAAGGCATTAAAAATAATGTGAATGTTTCCCAATTTTTATACAGAGAGCGTTTAAGTCACTAAGGAACATTTATAACTGAGAGGTTACATTTTTAACATATAGAACAAGCCCTATTTAATAAATTGGGTTGGCCTATAATTTTTATAAGATAGTATATAAGATGTAAAAGGCATGAAAAACTGATTTTCTAGTAAAACATAATTTTTAAATATTTCCGCAGCCAGGATATGCCAAATTACATGCGTGCCTAGATTATAATAAAGTTTATAAACAAAAAAACCTTTATACATTTGGGTAATTATGTCGGGCAAAATTATCAATTTAACAACAATAATTTACATTTCAAAACTTTTTTAGACTCAAATGCAGTAAAATTTTGTCAATTTATGGTAGTAGAATAAATTTGGGTAAATATTGATTAGGGCGCGTGCAAAGTGAGTTTTTATTTTCGTGAAATTTTAAAAATTTGAAAATTTAACTTAATTATTTTTTAAAATTTATTCAAAAATTTATTATTTCAAAAATTTATTATTTCAAAAAAAGCACAATAAGTGCATACATCAAATTTGATAACTTTTTGAAAATTTGCGTTTTTTTACAAAAAAAAATTTTTTTAAATTTTAAAAATTTCAGGAAAATAAAAACTCACTTTGCACTTGCCCTTAAACAAATTAAAAAAAATGGGTTAAAATTTTACATTGCTTAAACCTTAAATTTTTATATTCAATTAATTATTTTTTTAAGTTTAAATAATAATGCTAGCTTGCAAGAATATCTCCTATAAAATTTAAGTAAAAGTGCAAAAATATTGTTAAAACACGAAATTATGTATCAAAACAGCTAGGGCTTTAATTTAATTTTCTAATTTAATTGAAAAACTCTTTTTTAACAAAAATTCTTTTAAATGCGAATTAACATTGGCGATTTGTTAAAATGTGTTCAATGTTATAAAAAGTAAATATTTTAAAATTGAATGAAGTCTAAAAGCGCCCTTAAAAAGGTTAATTAATTACAAAAGTCAGTAAAAACAAACAGAATCATTCAAGGTAAATCAAGGTCATAGGTCTCTATAAATTTGGCACGCAAAATAATTGCTTTAAGTTCACGAAATAATTGTTCTACGCCCATTAATTAATTGTCACTCATCCAGTGCGCATGTGCAACCACTTTGAAGTTGCTGAGTGGTCAGTTTAGTAAGTCCTAAACCATATGTTAAAATAAAAACCTAGGAAAATTAAGGTTGTGACGTGCGAGCAATTATCACTATATAACCCCAGTAATTGCCTTGCTCGGGATATAACAGTCTAAACCCTAAACTGGCTTCCCAATAAAAGAATAATGAAAACCTTAAATCTAATTGTTTTTAATTGATTACAAAAAATGATTATCATATCCAAATTTTTAGACAGATATGTATATTTTTTGTCACTCAAAAATAATTTTAAAAAAAAAAAGATACTTTTATTAGATTTATTTAACTAATAACAAAATTTTTTTTGATTTTAAGTGGAAACGACATCTCAGAAAGGTGTTGCAATTTTTGCATTTACAATTTTATAGGTTATGATCAAGCATTAGTTTTTTTTTAAATTCTTATTTTTTTATTTTAATAAGCATATAAAACTAAAAAACAAAAATATAAAAAATTTAATTTTTTTTAAAACCTAAGTCAAGTTAACGCGTTGTATTATTATAAGTAGGTACCCATAAGCTTTTTGGCCATGTCGCGTGTATGCGTTAAGCATATCGTTTACTCCACAGATTATAAAATAATCGCTTGCAAATGTTTCGGCTTGATACAAATTCATGTTACTATTTGTGGAATCTCAAAATATATAATTAAATATATAAATAACAAAAATGAATGTCGTTTAAGACTAATTGGGACCAATAAAAATTATATATTCAAATTAATTTTTGCCAGCTTTTTGAGTAAAGAAGTATTTAAGGGTCTATAAATTATTATATGGATATTGGCTTTTAAAAGATTTTTTAATTTTTAGGCGTCTTATATGCCAAATACAATGTGGCAGATTGGAGAGCTCTAAATAGGTCATAGTACAGGCCAACAATTTTTTAAGAGTTATGAGTTAACTACAAAGATCACAACTGCCATTTTAGGAAATATCAAATCTGTTTACCATTTTTCCTAGTCAAACTTAGTCAGTTATTAACCTTAAAAATTTTAGACAAAAAGGTCTAAAAACCAAAAAAGATTCAAAAATAAAAATAAATTGAAGTTTTATTTTTGCATATTCACAATGGTTAGATATTCAAACTTCAAATAATATTTTCATTGAAAACCGATAATAAACCGTGTCGTATTTAAGATTGGACGCGAAATATTTTGTATTATCTAAATGCCGATGTCAGAGCTTGATATATTACTAAATTTGATTTTTTAATACGTGTGATAAAAATATAAATTACAAGGAATCTATGCAAAAAAAATTTTTAAATTTTTTCTTTTTAGGGTATATTTAGATCTGTGAATTTGGTCAAAAGATTATTTTTCGTTATAGACGGATCTAAGGAGCAAAAGACGGAAGAAACTAGGAAAAACTAAAAATTTATATAAGATGAGGCCATCATGGGAATGCATTCTTTTATGTGTTTATAAAATTCACGCTTCTGACATTAATATTTGTTGAATTAGCCCATTTATTTTGAGTAAAATAGACATCCCAAGTCCCTTAGTTTACGTTGCCTTAAAAAAGTAATGAGCTTTGATCTATGGATTTCTGGTCGATTTTAAACATCTACCTTCAATATTTTTTGCAAATATCAGGTGATTAGTTACATTAAGGAAATTAACTTTTAAATTTGGGAATATCTAAGTTGGTGTAGAATACGCGTACTGCTTGACGGGTAATGTTACCGTACCTAAAGTAGATCGTGTCAAGCGTTTCCTGCAAATCCTGATCTGTAACGCTTATTTTGTCAGTCGGTTGATATATCTCATCTAAATCAAATGTGTGAATCAACATGGCAATAATAAAATCCAAGAGAAATAAGAAATGAAACGAGGAAGTTCAAGTTTTTATGGTATCTAAGTTGCAGATAGATAACCACCTCCAAAATTATTATATAAATATCAACATACATATTTATTTGGCCTCCAAAACAAATAGTTGTTAAAAGAACTTTTCTACTAAATATATCAACCTTGTCTCCGTAAAAAAAGGCAAAAAGAATAATTAAGTTTAATAAATCTTTTAACAAATCAAATTTTAGTTGATCTCCAAAATTGGCAATAAGTATTAGTTGGTACTCAAATACCTTACAGAAATTAAACTCACATATATTTTTTAAATAATCGAAATTCAATCACTAAAAAATTGAAGAAAAATACACAAAAATCTTAATCAAAATGACCTGAACATAATATGAATATTACTTTTGCATAACAACAAAAATGATGTGCTTTCGTTTAGATTTGAGCCTGCCACTATAAGAGTCTTCTTAAAATTCCCCTTTTCTAACGAAACCAATGGATCCTCCCTAATGATTTTGCCATCGATAACAGGAACGAATGGAAAATCCATGCATTCCGTTGTTAGCTTGCTATAATTGCCTAAAATATCGTCAACTCGCATGCTCCTATATAATATTATTGTTAATTAATCAGTATTTCTAATCGTTCATCGACTTACAGTATTTGATTATAGCTTAATTTCATTAATTTATTTTGCTTGTAAAAAATTAATCAAATCAAGTTGAAAAATAACTTAATTTTAATTACTTCTCGATATTCCATAAAACATAAGAAGAACTTAATGTCCAGATTTTACGTAAAAGAGATTCTTAATTAATTGTAAAATAAAAATAATTACCTAAGGCATTTCAACGACTCGCTTGTAAACGGCGCCTCTTGTTCATCATCGATCTCATTCAACGGTATATCGGTATCTTTAAAACTGTCGTTTGGTGATTTTTGAGTGACCGAACAATCCAGTGCTTGGGCTAATTTAAATGCCCTAACTTTAGCCTGTTCGGACGTTTGTGAAGCCCAGGCATTAGTGGCCGATCCACTTTGCATGATGGCCCGTTGAAAAAGTGACCAACTTTCGGGCATAAGCAAATGATAGCTAACGCTAGCAGCCCCGGCACTCTCACCCATTATCGTAACCATGTTTGGGTCACCTCCGAAGGCCTCTATGTTGTCATGTACCCATTGCAAAGCTAAATGTTGGTCCAGTAGGCCCATGTTTCCTATAATTGGGAAAGTAGTCTTTTACAAAATTGTTAATAACCCTTTATTGTTAAACTGTAGGTTTTTTCATAAAATTGGATGTAGAATTACCTTTCGTACATCGATAAACACTAGACAATACAAATCAATTAAAAGCTTAAAATAAGTGATTTGTAGCCATGATTGCAATTTTTTGGCTTTTATTTAATTATGTCTCATCGTTTATATACATATGTTTTCAAATCGTTTTATGAAGCATTCTGACATTGTGCTAAGCCAACTTTAATGGTGAACGCTATTGATTAGATAATCCAATTATAAGTATGGAATAAATTTTTAGAATATTTTTTAAAGGTATTCAGTGTTTTTATGTATATATAGATTTCAACCATTACCTGGGTTTTCGGTTGTTAAACCGGTGTGAAGAAATCCAAATGCGCCAACTCTGTAATTCATCGAAACAACTATGATGCCCTGACTTGCTGCTAATACTTTTCCGTCGTAAAGAGGAACGGCTGTGCCTCCTGTGGTGAAGGCGCCCCCATATATCCAAACTAACACCTGTTAATGTAAGAAATATAATGCGATAAAGAGCACGTTCAAATTCATATTTGCAAAATTTGTTATTAATATACAATGTGTCTTGTTATATTTTGGTTTAGTCTTTGAATTTTAAAAAACGTCCACATCAATCTTGGCTCCTTGACAACAATACAAAATATATGAATTTAATCCGGAATTGTAAATTTATTTGAATAATGGTATTTTCCGGTATGTAAGCCTTTAGGATTATGCGTTCTTATCTCACGCAGCAAACCAGTTTAATCGATCCGCGTTTAAACTTTTTTCGTATAATTTGACAAAAACAATTTTAATATGAGAATTGATTTATTATCTTATACTTTAATTAAGATTATTTTTGCAATTTTGCAAACAAAATATAATTGAATTCTAATCAGTATAGTTAAACTCTATGAAACAATTAAATGTTTTTAGCGACTAGTGATTTAACAGCTAATTAATGTTTGAGTAACATACATTTTGCTCACAAAAGTCGCGAAAAGACCAAAATCTTATGTTGTTTAAAATTAATGCAAAAAACTGTTAATATATATAACTACCGGTAACGGTTTGTCAGCACTCCTGGGAACTGGTGTCCATACATTGAGATAGAGGCAGTCCTCGTCGAACGGTGAGATTTTAAAGTATACGTCGAAGAATGGAGATTGGGCCGGCTGCGGACAAGAAGGTGACATTTTGATGGCATTGAAAAGCTTGGCTGTGGGCTTGATCGGAACTGGGGCGGCAAATCTAAGTGGACCAATGGGCGGTTGGGCAAATGGGATGCCTTTATTAGATAATATAAGTAAATATTGAAAAACAAAATACTGGAAGTTATTTATATTTATATTTTTTTAAGTAAATAAAGACGTTTTTGGATAATCATTAATCTTTTTCTGTTTGACTTTTTGAAAGTTTTGTTTATAGTTTGAAACTCAAATAATTTCATTATTTTTAGGCCTCATTACCAGGCCTGGAACAAAATGGGCAGTAAAAGACTTATTTGAGCATAAATATTAAAAAAATCCAAACTCATTAAGCACCAAAAATACAATTTAAATAACAAAGGGCCTTCATAAAAAGTGTTTTTTTACGAAATAAGTTTCATATCCTAAGAGCTTTTTAGGTGTCCTATAGTATGCGACTTTTATAGACGGGTTTATTCACCCTTTTGCTCAATGGGTTTTTATATCTCATCTTATTTGCTTTTTAGAAAACTATTACTGACCCAAACCCATTGGTCAACCTTTCCAGCTCTGCAGATTCCAAGTCCTTGTCAGCTTCATTAATAAAAATTGTTACCATTTAGATTGTGACCGTATTTGGTGTTTTTGATTGCTCGATAAAAAGGTTTAAATTGAAAAATATTCGATGGCCACTAATATTTTAGCAATATGACTGAAATATTTTTACAGCATGTATTTAAATAAGGTGAGAATATTTTAAACATTCCGTTTAACATAACAGGCCTTGCTCGAACGCAAACAATTTTACTTTGTGTTTATGAACGTAGTTTGTAAATGTTAGTCCCTAAATATATATAAACAACTATGGCTATTAACATAACCTTAACTAGAGTTAAAGAGTCGCGTTTCAGATGTCCTTAGGCCGAATAAATATGTAAGTATGAATAATTAAAAAACTGTGTTATTTGACAAATGACTAATAAGTAGTTTGATGCATTAATTCAGGATAGATAAATGATATAACATCTATTAATATTTTTCTATATGTTTGTCAAATTTCTCTAAAGTCTCCGTTTAGTAAGGCATTGGGGTTTTTTAACTTAGTTTGTAAGGATTATAAAACGGAGTGGAATTAACGCTAATATAGAGATTATTATGATTTGACTTAAAGAGTCGAAATCCGATTCCTTTGCTCGAAAAAATGGCTGAACCGGATTAATCTCATATTGCCCACTTTTTATAATTATAACAAGAACTAAAATAATTTTACACATGCAAGGTTTTATAAAACATTTAGATTAAATAATTTTCGTATTTAATTAATCGTCTCTTCAGGCCTACAACCCAAATTCCAAATAAGGTTTAAATTGAAAAATATGTCGGGTCTGTAAGGTCTGAAACATGACCCGGAAGAGTTTAATTGTTAACATAATTAAACAAATCGGACCTCTTGTCTTTAGATCAAGTGCTTTTAAATGATATTTTATTAAATTGAACCTAATACTAAGTTGTATCTACCAGCCCAATTTTTAGTTATTATATGCTTGTTATTAACCCAAAAATGAGTCCACAGCTGTATACGGTGACCGAATGTCTGGTGATGCAAACGTAACGAGTGGAACCCTCAATCCCCGAAATACGATTCCAGTGGGGGTCAGTACTTCGGCACCCTTGTCGAAGAATGAGCCTTGACTAGCGGAGGAAGCAATCAAATAAGCCAAGATGCAAAGCTTGAGGCAATCTACTGACATACCTTTCATAGGAAATATCACAAAATTTCATTGCTGTATAAATGGATCAAGATCAATAATTTAAATTAAGTTTGGAGCTAGTGTAATAATATCAATTCACTATTTTTTCGCATGGTGAATATATGGCCGCTTTTGATACACAGAATACAAACTTTTCCGGGTAAAATTATAAAGCTCGCTTCAAACCGTAAAATAATTTAAAATTTTTGGCTTGGCCAGATTCGACACGACCTGTTTCCTTTGGAATAGTAAATAAGGTGAATTAAAAAAAAATGTGCTTAAATTTTTGGATATAAAAATCTACTAAACCAAAATAAAGGTATGTAATGTATGTATTTTAAACAATAATATAAAGTAAAAAAGATAAATTGTATTTGACAAAATATATCGGGCATGTCGGCTTCTTATTACAGCTCAAACGAGGTCAGGAGAACTAAAATAAAGCCAATTTCATGATCTTATTATGTGCAAAATTAAACAAAACAAAAAAAATATTATAAACAATATTAAATATCTAGTTTTCTCCCACCTAAACCCAACTTTGGGCATTTTTATATGTACATTGAAATATACCTGTGACTTCTATTGAATGGTACAAAATGGAATTTTTAAACGATATTCTGTCACATACATAGAGTAATAGTTTGTTTCTTTAAGTTTTTTATAGAAAAAAATTCTATAAATATCATCATTTGCACCAGAGATAATTTTGTATGTGTAATTAAGTCTTGTTCCTTTCTATTATCGTCATTCATGGTTATTTTTGCGTACCTCAAGCACAGGTACAAGGGACACCAGACGCGAGAAAAAGTTGAGAAATATAACAAACGGGAAGGAGGCAATAAAAATTGGCATTTTTTTCTCGCTCCGAGGCAAATTTCGCTAATTGAGTGTGTGAGACACGTCCCGTTACTAGAGTAAATATAAACAGAGGTTGAATGTCATTAAATGTAAACATTGTTAAAACCGGATGATCTAATGCATGTTATTAAAGGGGCTAAAAAGGCCGGGGTAAAACAATTTTTAGGGGTAAGAGAAAACGATTTAAAAAATTTGAAAAGATAATATAAAACCAAATTTAAATCAGACCTATTTGTGCTTCTATTTATATTGAAGTAATTCCGCGTTTTTCCAATTTATACCAAAGTATCGTATGAGAAGCACCGCCAATTTCTGCATCCTAATTTTTTCGCCCCAAAACGTTAACCCCTAAAGCCCAATTTTATTCATTGAGTTTGAAATAAAATTATAACATCAAATACAACCAATCAAATAAGTTCTTTTATATCATTATAGTTTAAGGTAATTTTTAGTAAAATATTTATTTTTAAAACTTCTTCCCATGGCATTTGTCGGTGCTTTTATAGTATTTTAAGTATATTTTAAGAGATTTTGCTTTTTTTTTACATTATTTTGGCGAAATTCGATGTTTTAACTACTCTTTCATTTGAAATAACTGAGAGATTTGCTCTACAATGAAAATTTTGCTTTTTTGGATGTTTTTTTTAAATTTTGCTTTTTGATTTTTATGAATCGACGTTTTTAGGATTCCTTCGATGATTTATATAATTTTTTAAAAATCTTATATAGGGTTTTGCTTTTAAGATAAAAATTAGATTTATTGTTTTGAAATTTTCTTTTTTAAGTATATTTTTTAGATGCGAATATTAAAGAGTTGTGTTTGTCTAAGGATTTTGTTTTCCCATGATTTTGCTTTATGTTGGCATTTGTAGGTGTTTTAAGTATTTTTTCAATGTTTTAAATATCTCTTCAATGTTTTAAGTAATTTTCAAGTAAGTTTTCAGCTGGAGGTTTTGCTTTTCAAGAAATTATTTTTTATTTTTTTGACCTAGATCTTTGATTTTAAAGCTGTTTTTCTATTTGTTCAGACCAGAGCTGGGAAAATGCCCATTTTTGGGTCAAACTCATTTTTTTATTTTTCGACATTTAGAAAAAATAAAGGGTTTTAGCTTTAATCAAGAAAACATTTATAAAATTTAAGATTTTCTGCTTATATTCTGTATTTATTAATAATTAATTTTTTTAATCTGTCATAAAATTTTTAAAAAACAAAAATTTGAGTTTAGTCAAAAAATGGGTTTTTTCCCAGCTCTGGTTCAGACAATTTTTTCATATGGCATTCAGTGTTTAATTTGTTAAATATTCTAAGTAATCCCATTATTATGAATTTATAAAAAAAAATTATTTATACGGCTTTAACCAGCTAGCAAAATTGGAAAACTTGAAAAACGGATGCAACAATTGGGGTACGGACATAATTTCAAAAAAATTTCACTTAGAAAGTTCTTTAATTATTGTCTTAACTTCTAATTGCGTTAAGAAAGATTTTTATTATTAGTTAATCAATATGATTACTTAATAATCAATATAAAAAAAATTTATTAAATTTTCATAATTAAGTTGTGGTTTTTGTTCTAGTATGGCATTAATATATTTAACTAATAATAAAATTTTTGGATATAGTTAATGTAAAAGATCAAGTATCTTACAAAAACAATTTTTTTGTAATATTATTATAGAATTTGAACTTTATATATATCAAATAAAATCGATTAAAAGGTATATATTATTTTGGCTTATCATTATGGTGACTAATGTTTTAATAATTATGACTGTAAAAACCACATTTTTGAATTTTTGAAATAATTTTATTAGTAGACTTTAACCAAATGTTATTTTAGTTAAGTTTATGAAAAAAAATAAAAATTAACAAAAATTTGAACAATTGTACATATACTTTTTTAAAATATTTAAAATTTAATCTGCTGGCATCCATAAGGACATCAAAGAGTCTTTGGTCAACATTAATTTAAGCTTAAGAATATAATTAGGTCCTATAATGAGTGCCACCACAAAAACTGGATAATTTAAAGAGATATTGGCGTACCGGAGAAGCAGGCACTAGAGTGCTAAATAATGCATTTCTTTTAAAGCATATAATTTTAGCCCACCATTTAAATTTTAAAATCTATCATATTCCTCACCTTCATTTCTCTTTAAACACGCGATAAAAAAAATGAGTTTTGGAAACCCATAGAAATATCTTATTAACAAGTAAACATACGTCTAAATCTTATGGCTTTTTATGTTCAATATTCCATAATTAAAAAAAAACTTATTGAATTTATAAATTTATAGCCAGACATAGAAAAAATGCACCAAGTGCATATTTTTTATTGCCCCGGTGCCAAAAACACCGGGGCAATATTACGTTCTAAATTTTAAAATCTTTTGCCCCTATGGCAAAAGCACCGACGTTTATATATTCAAAAGTGCATAAAACTCGCTATTTTTAAAATTTGTTTGCCCCGGGGCAGCACTGGGGCAATTTAGCTTTGGGGCAAAATTGAAAAATTTTGAGCCCCAAAAATTTTTTTCTTAAAAATATATAAAAGTTAGTTAAAACCCGATTTTAGGTTTCAAAAGTGCATAAAACTCACGATTTTTAGAATCTGTTTGCCCCGGGGCGGCACCGGGGCAATTTAGTTCTGGGGCAAAATTGAAAAATTTTAAGCCCCAAAAATTTTTTTCTTAAAAATGTCTAAAAATTACTTAAAACCAGGTTTTATATATCAAAAGTGCAAGAAACCTGCTATTTTTAAAATTTGTTTGCCCCGGGGCAGCACCGGGGTAAATTAGCTCTGGGGCAAAATTAAAAAAATTTGAGCCCCAAAAATTTTTTTCTTAAAAATATATAAAAGTTACTTAAAACCCAATTTTAGGTTTCAAAAGTGCATAAAACTTACTATTTTTAGAAAAATCTTTGGGGCTCAAGATGTGTGTGCTTGGGGCAAAATTGAACCATACTGCGGACAACTCTTTAATATAAAATCATATAATGACTAATTTTATCGCCAAAATATTTTTCTAAAAATATCTAGTATCTAAAGTCCAATAATTTTAGCTGTAAAAGATATAACATGTTTGCCCCGGGGCAGCACCGGGGCAATTTAGCTCTGGGGCAAAATTGAAAAATTTTAAGCCCCAAAAATTTTTTTCTTAAAAATGTCTAAAAATTACTTAAACCCAGGTTTTAGGTTTTAAAAATGCAAAAAACCTGCTATTTTTAAAATTTGTTTACCCCGGGGCAGTACCGGGGCATAATTGAAAAATTTTGAGCCCCAAAAATTTTTTTCTTAAAAATATATAAAAGTTAGTTAAAACCCGATTTTAGGTTTCGAAAGTGCATAAAACTCAATATTTTAGAATTTGTTTGCCCTGGGGCAGCACCGGGGCAATTTAGCTCTGGGGCAAAATTGAAATATTTTAAGCCCCAAAAATTTTTTTCTTAAAAATGTCTAAAAATTACTTAAAACCAGGTTTTAGGTATCAAAAGTGCGAGAAACCTGCTATTTTTAAAATTTGTTTGCCCCGGGGCAGCACCGGGGCAAATTAGCTCTGGGGCAAAATTAAAAAAATTTGAGCCCCAAAATTTTTTTTCTTAAAAATATATAAAAGTTACTTAAAACCCGATTTTTGGTTTTAAAAGTGCATAAAACTCGTTATTTTTAAATTTTGTCTGCCCCGGGGCAGCACGTGTGCTAAAATCATTGGGGCTCAAGATGTGTGTGCTTGGGGCAAAATTGAACAACACTGTTTATAGCCATATCATAAAATTTTATAAAGGCATTTGATTTTTTAAACACTATTTGCAGATTTATAATATTTTTTTTTTGGTATGGAGGTGAAAAAATTTTCTTTATCCCAGAGCTAGCCTATAAATAAACTGGGATTGGGATCATCAAATACACCAGTAAATTTTTAAGAATAACAGATTGATCAGTGCATAAATTATGGAAAGGTATGTTGATATGTTGAATTAAATTAACCGCACTGATGTCCGTATATCATTAAAAATTCACCGGTGCATGCAGGGTTAGAAGTACCTGCTAACCCCCTCCCCTCACTGCCTCTTCTTTATTGAGGCCGCCTTACCCATTAGGGCTTTGGCAGTTTTATCACGAACATTAACGGGGCAATGGATATCACCCATTCGAGATAAATATAGTTTGCCTGAAAAAGAAATATATTTAATTAAATTATCTATATGCTCTTGTTTCAGAGGTGAAAGTAATTGCGTAATTTATGAATCCTGGGATAAGTTGGAAAAAGACTTTGACAAGATAGGATTTATGTATTGTGTCTTAATTTCGTTTAATGCTGTGCATAAACATAGGAAATGATGAATTAAGTTAACGATGTTGTCATGACAACAGGGGTCTGACAGTGATAATGCCTGTTTGGCCAATTTAGCTTTTTTTAGATCCCACCAGTTATTTGTTCTCATTTGTAAAAGAAATTTTATTCCTGATGCAAAATTTAACACTATCTTCACTGCTAATAATATTTATTATATCAATAAAAGAGTTACTTCCAAGCTGAGAAAAAAAATAATTTTGATTGTGTTTTATTTCGCCCCAAAAATTTTTTTGAAATAAAACCCCTACCATTTTCAGAAACTTTTTGTATGTTATTTTTCAGATTTAATTTAGTTTTTTTTATTGTTATATTACATCTTGAGACTCATGTCCATTTTTTAGAGTCAGTCTTAGACTTAACTAAATCTTTAATTTGTTTTTAAAATAGGAGCTTTAAAAAAAACGAAAAGATTTTTCAGTTGCGTAAGTTTAAAAGGTAGGTTTACAATATACAATTTACATCAATGAAAAAATTATAATTAAAGCCTCTAAGCGCTATGTTTTAAAATTTATAGCAATTTCTTGTATGATGCAATAATTGTTTTAAATTTTCTAACATTATTTTTTATAAATTTATCATTATGGCAGAAATTGTTATTGGCATTAAAAATTTTTAATTTATATTTAATTGGTATTTCAGTTTGGGCGGGGGGGGGGGGGGGGGGGGGGTGATGTGCTCTAAATATATTTTAATTTGGGTGGGAATTTGACCCCCTAATTCTACGCCAATGGTTCGTAATTAAAGAACAAGTATTTTTCTTTAAAACAATGTAAAAATAAAGGTCATAATAAATAAATTCTTAAAGTTATAGAGGTAAAATTGGGGTATTTACCAGGGGCATATGCAGAAACTTTCCTAAATGGAGGCAAGATATTTTTTTGGAGCAAAGGAACTACAAATAATTTTAATATTGATATTTTAATTTTGAAATTATTTTAAAGGGTTGTACTCTTCCCAAAATAAAGTAATATTATTTATCTTTATTCACTTTATTTTTGATATATAAATTTAACCAATGGCTACATCTAAAAAATTAAAAAAAAATTTTAAAGGGGGCAATTTCCCACTTTAGACAACCCCTTAATACGCCCTTGGTATCCGCGGACGTATGTAAAATTCGTTTAAAAATTTATTGCCATTTGCGCGTTTATTATATTACTTTAATATATATAAATTTTATTATGAGTAACATTTTATAAAGATTTAAAAAAAAATATTTTGATAATTTACAATGAGACAAAATAAGTGGTTTTAACATAAAACTTATCTGGAATACGTACGTACCCTTTTAAATATTCAATAAAAGTTGTGGAGTTAGACAATTTTAAATTAATAATTATGCTTATTTTATATTTGAAAAAATTTCCCAATAATATACATTATATTTAATATTTAAAGTTGTGTGGTACTTAAACCGTACTGTGCTAATCGACTAAAAATGGTGACAACTATTTTTATATTAATAGATACTAGGTATTGTTTAGTAGGCAAAGAAAACTTTACTAGGTTTTACGAAATAAATTGTTTAAGGGCACTGCAAAGTAAGTTTTTTATCTGTGTAAAAATTTTACAATTTACATTATAAAAAAATATTAGTTCGTAATAAAAGCGGCAAATTTTTAAAAAGTTGCCAACTTTAGTATATCCACATAAAAAGCTTTTTCTGAAAACTAATTTAGATTTTCATTTTTTAAAAAATACTAGGTATAGTTTAGTAGGCAAAGTTCAGAATTTTCAAAATTTTACGAAAATAAAAACTCACTGTGCACGTGCCCTAATGTAAAATAAATAATACAACGCTTGCGGAATAAACACAATTTATTATTATCTAAATAATTTAATAATAAAACCCAAAATACCAGCCTAATTAACTTTGAATTAATTAATCAATAAGCAAGGCAAGCATTTACGGAGTTAATTAAAAATTGGGTAAATCAAAATATTACGTCATTTCCCTCGTGAAGATTTTATTCTCGCTAGAAGCCAACATAATAATATCACGACTCCATTGTCGTCGTTAAATTTAACCATCGTTATATCTGAATTTTTACAATTATAGGTAAAATGTTTTTTGTTGATAATATTTTTAGATAACTTGTTCATGTATCCCGATTACCACCATCACTTGCCTCCCTAACATTTGCTTGTTTGAGTTTTTTCAGATATACTATACATTATGATTGAAAACCAACTGCCCATTCACTTTTTTCCTTCCAACCACTCTATTTTGTCTTATACACAACATAAATTGAAATCCGTGCTTAAGGTTTTTTAATTTGACATTTTTTATAATTTAGAAACATCATGATTCTTTTTTTATAGTAAACTTAAGTCAGTTATATAAAAGACTTCAGTTATGGGCTGCTGTATTTCCTTCTATAACTCCGTATCACAGTATTTTATTTATTGTGATAATTTTTTTAGACATTTCAAAAAATTTTGATAGGAATTTATTAAATGTTATGTCACACCTTGATGTAGGTTTCCAGTGTAGCACTAAAGTATGTTTTTATAGATGATTTTATGTATGTAATATATTTCTCTATGTCTAATTTCTCTACATTTAGAATGATATTAAATCACTTCCATTTACTCCTTTGAAAATAATTTTTAATGCCAAATGTCTTATGAAATCATTTGTTCAAGATATTAGCCACCAGTTTGGCATGCTTGTGTTTCAAAGCATATCCGAATATAAAAAGATAAGGGAAATTGCTCCTAATGCTAAGTAAATTAATTTTATAATTTTATTTTAGTTTACTCTTGAAATTTGACATATCTAACATCATTAAATATGGAAGTGCAAGCATTGAGTTAGAGAAATTAAAGATGCTTGTTATTGAGCTTTCTCATCTTATTGAGTCAGATCAAAATCAAACACCTTTGGTAACAGGAGTGTGTGTCACTTCTTGTGAAACTTTACCATTGACTTGCAATAATTTAGACATATATGAAAAGGCAATGGATGAAATTTTTGAACTTCTTAGAAACGTTGTTGACAGCAAATTTAATTCAAAAGGCTCCTCATTCAGCCTATATTTTGAAGTGCCAGGATTTATGCAAGATGCAGATCATCAAACACTTTTTACGGTAAATTGTGTTGATTGTTTGATTGCGCATATCAATAAACTTTTATCCTTTTTTTTGAATTAGATTAAAAGTTTAACTAATAATATAATTTTTTATGTTAAAACTTTATATTTTGCTTTGCTTTATAATTTTTTTAAAAAACCTTTTTTTTCTTTTTTATTTTATGACATTTGACATTTAGAGATCACAGCTAAACAATATTTTGAATTATTAAGCTAATTTAAAAGAACAGGCTCACATTTTTGCTATTAATTTTTTGTTTAATCTTTATCAATGTTTAAGATTTATAAATAAAAGGTGTTAGAATCTTAAATATTGAAAAAAAAATAATTTATAAGCATATAAAACTGAATTGTGAGTAAATTTATATAATATTTATAATATATACCAAATATAGTGTCCTATTTTAGTTTTGGTGCTAAATATTCAAAACTTGATGTAAGTTTGAGCTTGATAATATATTTTTTTACTTAAGATGAAAAATTTTTAGGATTTTTTTCAAAAAAAAAATAATTTTTCTATATTTATAACATTTAATCTGCAAATTCAATTTGAAGAATGTCAATATCTAAATGTATGAGCAAACAAAATTGTAAAAAAATTTAAATAAAATTATATGGTACAATAAAGGAAAAAAAATGTTAAAAATGCAGAAAAGAAATAAATAACATAAAAATTTAATAAATTAAATATGATGTGATTAAATTGTCACATTAAAAGTACTTGTAGTTGAAGTTTCATAAATACAATTTTCAATCTTTAGTTTATTTTCAAGCTTGCAAAATTAGTCATTTGCCAAGTCTGTCTTTTTTTATTTAGATAGCTTCTAAAATTTTAAAATATTATAATTTTTGCCACTTCTTATAATAATTTTATTATTTAATGGTGTGTTTTTAATATTAAACAAAAAAAAATTAATTTGTTTTTTAATTAAAAACAATGTCATCATTAAAATACAGTTTTAAATTAAACAACTTGCCAAAAAGCTTTAACGTGAAAAAGGCAAAAGGCATCTACAAAATTGTTTTGTTATGTTATTTGAAGTTATAATTAATGGTTATATATAATACATTGCATGGTTTACACCTCATTTTTTAGATTTATAGCAATATATCATAAAATTTATACAGATCACAAGCAATAAATTTTTTTTGATATTTATATTTTATTAAATTGCTTCACTTTGAACAATATTACATAGATTCAACTTTGTTTTATTATGTAACAAGTAATATTTATAAAACATGGGCACTCAGCCCTTAAAAATTCCCATATTTATTTTACTTTGCAGCCAATACCTCTAATTAGCAAATTTTATTAAATTATTATGATATCAATTGACAAATAATTAAAATATTGTCAATAAGGTTACTTAAAATAGTGATTAAAACTAAAAAAATCTTTATGCAAACATAAATACAAATTGCAAATTTTGATAAATATAAAATTCCTTTTTCCATTACCTCTTGTGTTGTCCAAACTAGAATCAAACTTAAACTTTTAATCAATTGAACCTTCACTCTTTTTACATTTTGACCACAAAAAAGAGGATTGTAAGTGAGTGAAATATAAAAAAACAGCTATAACACAGGTCAACAAATTGAGAATTATAATTTAACCACAGAACCTGCCATCTTTAAAAATATTTCGTTCGTTTACCATTTTTGATCATAAATATATATTGAATATTTTAGAAAGGTTAAAAAAACATAAAAGAATTATTGGATTATATATTATGTCGTATTTAAGTTTGGACACAAAATATTTTATCTAAATGCCAAGCTAAGAGCTTGTTATATTATTAGAATTTATTTTTCATTATGATTCTAGATATAAGTAAGAAAGGATTCTTAGCAAAAAAGATTTGAGAATTATGGGGTATTTTTCTATCAATTTGGTCAAAAAGGCCACTTTTTGTTAGAAATGGATCTAAGGAGCTAAAGACGGAAGAAATCAAGGAAAACAAAAAACACATGTGATATAAGGCCATTGTGGATGCATTCTTTTGTGGTTTTATAATATTCATGTTTCTGACATAGATATTTTTGTTGACCTTTGTAATATAGGGTAAATGGTTATTTCTGACTTTTAATATGTATTATATATCAAAACATAAAAAATTTTAAGATAGTTTAATTTTCAGCCTTTTCAATTTGATGTTAACATTTTGACCTGATAAAACACAAAATTAGCCCAACATTATCTAGTATATGGCAGTTGCATTTTGTGGTGTTTACTGATATTAGCTACTTTAAAAGTCAAACGTAATTCATGTTAAAAGATGGCTACATGTCCTGATAATTTTAAGATATTTTAACTTTAATTTCATTTTCACTTACGCGTAGATCTCCAATTTGCTTGCTTCCAAAGTAGAAGGATATGAAAGGGAAGTTGGCGTTAAACTGGAATTGGGAGCTGAAATAAGTGATTTTTTGCTTTTAAATGAATGTACGTGGTCTTTGGCTTCTCCCATAGTTGCTTTGCGTTCTTCTCACGAGCATAGCAGTCCTATGGACAATAATTTGGATAGCAACTACGATAATAAAAATAATAAAATGGTGGCATTCATCAACAACAGTGTCTATGATGTTTTTATGAACCTTGAAACTTTTGGCAACAATGTCGAGCAACCTGCAATTAATGTTTCTACAATTAAAGTTGATCGTCAGGTACTTACTCCATTATTAAATACTTTTTTTGAGCAAATTCTTTGAAAATCCCACTTGATTCATGTTTAGAAATTCATTCTAACTTATTTTTACAATATCAGGCTGAGAGAGTTTAGAGATATATTGAGCTTATACATTTGGGCTTTGTGTAAGGAGGGAACAATTTTTATATGTAAAATATATGTAACAGAAATCGGTGTGACATACCAATTTAAAATTTTTATTTGAAAAATTAAATGTTTTCTTTTTATTTATTTGGTTAGTTTTTTACATCTACATATTTATGAAATATAATTAATTTACATATTTACAATTAGTATAATGATAATTTACCTATATGCCTAAATAATACCAACTGGAGAAAATTTAAACTTAGTTTAGACAAAACAACTGTATTATCCATAAACTGTTTTTTTTTATTAATGTTTGATTCTCCTTTTATAAGATACATTTGGCCAATTAAGGGTTTTATAAATGTTTATAATCTATTTCAACAAATATCATCACAAAAAATGCCTATTTTAAAAGATATTGATGTCAAAAAAACCCCTGAAATAAGAATTTTGGTACCTCAAATTCAATCACAACTATTTTTCAGTATAATACACAATATTATGCGCCCATTCTTGAAACCAGATAATATTTAATCTTAAGATAAATATTATTTGATGTTTGAATTTGATAGCCTAATTATTGTGAATATGCAAAAAATAAATTTCAAGTTTGTTTTCGGATTTTTTTTTAATTTCCAATGTTTCTACCTAATTAATTGATTAGAAATGGTAATCGGATTTCTTCCTAGGATAGCAGGCTTAACCTTTTGTAATTAGCTTACGTCGCTCAAAAATTTATTAATTTTGTGTAATTGGCCAACATTTATTTTATATTATCTCTGTGTTATTTAATTTTAGCCTAGCGATACTGCCGTAACCAGGGAACAAAGTGAAACGCATGTGACTCCACCTGTTTCTTACGACATTTTCGGGCATTCTGGTTGTGCGGAAGACAAACTGTTGAGCAACGTCGAGTTCGGGGATCCATTGAGCGACTCTGATTGGCTCCTGTTCCATCACAGCCTCGGAAGTCACGTGACTACGTCCGCCCAGTTGACTTGGAAGTATCAGCCTAGCATACGAACTTTATATTTTGCTGAAGAGGCTGACAGGTTTATTAACATAATTTTGTATACAACTTAAAAAACATATTTGGCTTTAGTAATGAAAAATGAATATTCCTAACATTCTTTGCAAAGCAAGTTGTTTTTTGCAAAATTTTTAGTTTTAATCAGTGCTGGGAAAACAATGAGCCAAAAAACTTTGGCTCATTTATCCCTAAAAACTTATAGAAAAAAAGGGAGCTACAAATAAGGGGACAAAATATAAGTATTTAAAAAAGCCCTTACTAAAAAAATGGGCAAAAAAAGCCCTTTTTTTGTTTTCTTTATAATAATATTTTGATTTTTTCTCTATAACATTTATGGGTGGGTTATTTCTTAAAGCTTTTAGGAGTTTTTTAAAGGCTTTTTTTAAACATGCCCCTCTTTAAGCAAGAAAAGATTTGCCATGCCCATGAGTGTGCATTTAGGGAAAAAAACTCGAAAATTTGTTAAAAAAAGCCTATTTATATTTATTTCCTAGCCCTGTTTTATACTTGATTAAATTATTGTGTAGCTATACACCAAATATACATGAATTTAGTCACTGATTTTGTTTCATAATTAACAAAATGTATTAAAAATTCTCTATACGTGAATATTATTTTTTTTGATAATAAATATTCTGATAATTCCATTAATAGATATATTTATTGTTTGTATTTTAGGGAATTAATGATCAATATGCAGCAAGCGTTTGGCCAAATCAAGCCGTGTTTTGATTTTTTAGCGACAGAAGCTGTTAGCTCTGATAAGAGTTTTAATCAAAGTTATAGAAACTCATCAGACCGTTCCAAATATAAACATTTTGATGATATTTCGTATGTATGCAATTTCGGGTCAGAAGATTACGCAAATAGCGAAGAGTTTTGTTGTGATAGCGAATTATTATACGATCTTGACCTTTGTTTGGATCAGTTGTTTCAAACATCTGCTGCCCTTTATCACTCGCCGGATGATAGCTCCTTCTATGCACAAAACACCGATTCTGCGCATGATTTATTAGCACTCCACTACGATATACTTTTATTTAAATAACCTTCCTTTTATCTAGGCCAACTTAACAAATTATATTTTTACATTAGGTTATTTGCATTAATCATTATATTTTTTGATTAATATTTTGCCTTTTTATTCTTTCTACTAATGTTTTTCAAAAATCTAAATTTTGTTACACTGGAAACACCTCGCGTCATATGTTTTTCGCAATTTAGTTTTAAAATTTTGCTCTTAGCCAAAATTTATTAAGACTCTCCTCTCATCGAACACGAAAAATTTGAATGGGTTTAAGTTGGGTTTTCCTAAATATCATAAAATAACATGTAACAGTCATTCAACTGTTTATTTTTTTTTAATTTTTCTTTTGATCCCCACTCTAGTATATTTTAGTTTATCTACATGCCTAAACATTATTTTCACAGCTCATTTTTATTTTTTTTAACGATTAAAATAATTATTTACCACATTTTTCCACATTAATTTTCTTCCATTACATTTCGATTATGTTTTTTTGCCCTTTTTAATAATGGTAAATGGGGTCTTTAAGCAATTTAATTCCTTAATACGCCAAAATTTACGTTTTGATTTGTAATAATTTTCTTTACATTTATGCTAATCAACATTAAATTGACTTTCTCCTAATAAATGATTTTAAGTTTCGTAGTGGCTATTTGATTTAGATTAAACAATTGTGAAAAATGAATTTGACCTTTGTGATATGATCATGTAGCATTTTTTGTACGTTTTCATTGTCCCAACGGATTGTTTACCTATCCACTTGTAACAAAAATGGCTTTTGTATGTAGAGCTAACGATCGAGTGTTTTTAAATAGCCTCGTTTCTGTCTTTCGTATTTAATACTAGAACTTAAGAAACCTTTTAAATTTACATTGAGAATGTATTATTTATAGAAGACCTTCTACTTAACTTTTAGATGACCTTATAGCTTTCATTGTGTTTTTTTTTTTTTTTTTTGTGCCCTTTTTTTAACAAAATTTATTTTTTTAAAATTTTTTAAAAGATAAAAAAAATAATTATTAATAAATAAAAAATATAAATAAAAAACTTAAATATAATAAATATATTATTTTTTTAAAAAACCTTTTTTTTTTTTAAAATTTAAAAAAAAAAAAAATGATTTTGACCCAAAAATGGGCATTGTCCCGCTTAGTTTGACGTGACTATTGGACATTATTTAAGGTTAATTGTTTCACAATGTCTTTAAATTTGATTTTCAATCGATTAATTAACCTTTAAACCAATTTAATTTTTTACATGAATTAAAAGTGATATTAATAGTATTACGGTGACGATGTCCTCTAAGACATTTAATATCTATTCATTTTCTTCCAGAAATCATTAGGCATGTTAACACAAAATAATTTTATGGTGGCCTTATTAAAATATATTTTATATGTTGCTCAAAGCTTTTTGAGAGAATGACAAAAATTGATGGATGTTGCAACTTTAAAGATACTTTTAAAATTTGAAAATACTTATACCTTCTACTTTACATCCCTGATAGAAAATTAAAATTTTTAAGTATATCAACTCCCGGGACATAATTTATCTTATATTGAATATTTGGCACTCAAAGACGCGATATTTTATCGGTTTGTAATTTTGTACAGCCATTAGCTGTTTTATATTATAAACAATATTTCGCTATTTTTTGTTTTAAAATAATATTTGCTTCTACAAATTTTTATTATTTATATATAACTGGCCTACTAAGTTTGATAAATAAAATGGTCTAATTTCCTTAAATTCAAAGTTTTTATAGGCTCATTTATCGAGCAGTGTTATATAAAATGGGTTTGATATTTAGAATTGTTTTTAGATATTTGATCAAGCTATAATGTACAAATGTTCATTAATTTATTAAAATAATTTTGGGTAAATTATTTTACAATTAAGAAGTGTTTTTCAAAAAAATATATTTACTGATTAGCAGATAATTGACATAGTTTGCTATCGAAATACCATAAATAGCGCTTTTTAGGAAAAACTTTTTATACTTTTGTAAGCCGATTGCCTATTTATCAATCAATCTTTGTAAGCCATTTAGAGCAAAAAAAATTTTTTTAAAATATAAAATAAACAATATTTAAAAAATTATTTATACATATAGCACAGCTATTCTGTTGACATCAAACTTAATAATTTTATATCATAACCAGTAAGATATTGTGTATGTCCTATTTAAAATGAGATGCCAAAGATTCCCTACGACCTAATTATTAAAGAGCTTCATTTATTATGTTGGAGATGGAAACACAATTGATTTTATGAATATATTTTAGAGGTCGCGAAATCACGTAGCAATTTGATTTATTATTAGCAAACTCGCCTACAGCGAATTTTGGGAATGGGATGAAATAATATTTGTCGGCCTGTGTGATCAGTTCTAACCTATTTTTAAATCTTTTTTTTATATTACCTCGTTTATAATTCAGCCTAAACCTAAGAGGTGATTGATCCAGGGCTAAGAAAAAAAACTAAATGGGTTTTTATTAAACAAGTTTACGTTTTTTTTCCAAATGCCCACAAACTCGTAGGAATGGCAAAAGAAAAGCCCCTTTTCTTGCTTAAAGAAAAGGGGCATGTTTAAAAAAAGCCCCTTTTCTTAAAAAAAAACTCCTAGTAGCTCTAAGAAAAAATGACCCACCCATCATTATTATAAAGAAATCAAAATTTTACGAAATTATCATAAAGAAAACATAAAATGGGTTTTTTGAGGCTTTTTTTAAGAGCCCCTTTTTGTGGTTTTTTTTGCCCCTTTTCTTAGTAAGGACTTTTTTTGAATTCTTATTTTGGCCCTTTATTCGTACCCCCTTTCTTTTTGTATGTTTTAGGGGAAAAAATGAGCCAAAGTTTTTTGGCTCTTTGTTTTCACAGCCCTGGATTGATCTACATGAATGCAAATCAAGCCTTATAAAATTACAAGATATTAGTTATGCAAGTTAGTTATTTCTAAACTCATTAGCTACATAATAATTGTCAGGCGCATCTTTGTATTTAGGAGCACGTTCAAAATGTACTTTTTTTCGCGAAAAAAAAATTAAATTTAATTTTCTTGTGATAAGGTCGTAATATGCAAATGGTTGCTTTAGGGCACGTGTAAAATTAGATTTTAATTTGTAAAGTTTTCCAGATTTTTAAAGATAAAAAGTTACCAAATTATATTTATGCTCATAAAATGCAATTTTTAATGTGAAAAATTTTTTAAAAAAAATTTAAGAAAATTTAAAACTTTACGAAAATAAAAAATAAAACAATTGGATATTTCTTCTATCAAACCGTGTCCTTTAATTGGCGCCTAGGCAGTAATGCAAAAAAACATTTAAATGATGACCATGATATGTGTTTTTATACTAATTTTTCGCAAAAATGCAAAAGGACCTGACCTTAAAAGGGAAAAATAAGCCTAATTTTTTAAAACAGAGGTTTAAGGTCAATGTTTGACCCTGTAACTGAGGTACTGTGTCTTTCGTGTTACATTCACATATTTCATCAAAACAATGTCAATCGAAGGTTAAAACGTTGAGTTTGTTAATAGCGAAAATGTTTAAATATTTAATTAGGCCGGGCCCCGCCTTATCTCTCCAACATGTATAAAAACATCTAATTATTATTAGTATGTTAAATATATAAAAATTAAAATTAAAAAATAAATTTCGTCTTTTTTATAATTCCTTAAAATAATATTAAAAATCATGATTGCCAAAGATTTTGCATCATCAATCGCTTGCATTTTAATATTTTGCGCTGCATGCGTTGTATCTAAACCTGCCACATCTTTAGATAGTAATATATTTCGACAAATTTCCGATTCATATATATTATTTACTATTTCAAAATAACATAATCTGGGCTAACTTGTACCCTTTATTTAGGGCGGCCCGTCAAGGCTTGCCTTTTCAAATTTCAGCGGTTTGGCTCAGTTGTGTTAAATGAGATTAAAGACACGCTGATGACCTTAATGCTTAATCCTGGCATAAAAGGCTTAAAAAATCATTATAAGACACTTAAATGAGGCTATAATTGTTATATATATTTAGAATTTCTTATGAAGCGAACCCAACACAGTTATATTTTTTTCCCATTATCTTATTTTTTCAAATACATGTTAAATTTTATTTTTTCATAATTTTTTTCTTAAGAATTTTTTGGTGTTTTAGCTGGCTTAATAAGATTGATTATAGTATAAATATCCTTAAGACAGCAGGTCTGGTCTATAAGTTGGCTCTTATCTCTCAAAATTTTGTTCACATGGTAGACATAAAACATGTAAAATAAATACCATTATTTTAGAATGTCGCCTAATTTAACAAGTAAATGTCATTTTTTTGGCCAAAGCCTGATAAACTGAATACTTACGTAAAGCTTAAAAGATGCCAAATTGCCTAAAAAATTCACGGAAAGGAGTTTAATTAAACTTCTTTTTAACACGTCAATAATTGTTTTATATGTTATGAAAGCACTTTGTTATTCATTAAAAAAAATTAAAATATCGTTGTTTTTTTCTTTCACAATTTTTTTAATTATTATGCAGAAAAAAATTTAAAAATGTGTTATATACCAAGAGAAAAATTTCTAAAATTTTTTAAAAATTAAGCGAACTCTATACGCATCCCTACATATCATAATTGTTTTTAATACTGTATCTTTAGAAAGCGAATGCAAGGAAAATGTGACCAATATTGGTAAAATTAGATAAATATATATTGTATAAATGGTAAAACTTCTTAAATTTTTGTATTTTTGTTTAATCATTTTATATATTTGAAAGATTGGAAAAATATTTGCGACGTGGTTCAAGTTTCCGGGAAATACAAAATTACCCAAATCGCTGATTTACCGCCCCTGCCAGCTGACATGTAAATTAATAGGCATATTAAGGGTGGGCAAAAGATACCAATAACTTTGACGAGAATTTTAATTAAATATATGAAACTCTTAAATATATCATAATTGATTATTTTTGGTTATCTTGCCCATAGGACATATAAGATTATAATTTTTAATGCAAAAAATCCAATTAAAAGTGATTTTTAATAAATCTTACAAATCATAGATTTACTTTACACTTAACGAATTTGAGTCACTTTATGCTTGATTGATTTGCACAGGTATTTTAAATGGCTCATTATGGTCTACTAAAATAACTCATTTAATACAATATTGCCCTTGCAAAATAACGGGCAACTAAATTAGGGCACAAGGTATGCAGTTTTGAATAATAAACATCCTCTTGTGCCTTCAGCGTCAAATTGATTTAATTATGTTTACTTTATTTATTCAGTCCCGAAGAGGTTAAAATTATTCGGAAGGGCAAAAAATTGATTTGGTCCATCGACGGAAAACATATTTTTATCCCTCAAAACGAAACCTGGAGGATTCCGGCCCAATCGGTGCACAAGAACACGGCCTCGCAAATTTTGTATTTGCGGCAACTCACTAATATGTCGGACTATGAGATCGAAAGCAATGTAAATTAAATAATGAATAAAGGATCAAATATATATAAATTTTTTCGGCTAAATGCCAATTATAAAAAAAATCGTACGCTAGTCTATAATTAGAGCATAGTTTTTTTAAAGCTTAAGGATCCATGTTAAAGAGAATCATTTAATGTAAAAATGCATTTCAAAAACTAAATTTATTTACCCCCTGACTCTTTTTACATCTCGGCCAAATCCAGTCTGCTTAAAATAATATTAGGTTTTTCTGCCTGATTTATCTTTAACTTAAGGTTTTTATTATTTCACCCACAATGACTAAAATAGTTACGGGTTTAATTCTTCATTCATTAAGAAACGCGAAAATTATATGACATGTAATTAAAAAATTAATCAAATAATTTGGAAAAATTAAAATTTTTTAAAACCTCGCACCCAGCTTTTATTTGTACCTTAATCCCGCTCTGTCAGGCAGACCGAACCGTAAAAATTATAAATGTATGAGTTTTTAAATTGAGATCCATAAGAAAACGCATATTTAGTTATTTTTCTAAAACTATAATAGCTCAATATTCATCTGAATGGGTGCGAAGCTTGCACCAACGCCTTGTGTACCGGTAGAATTAGTCCCAAAGGAAAACCAACCATTTGCTTTATCCCGGACGATGGAAACGTAACATTTTCCGCATATTAAACTTTAGTGACAAAATATTACAAAAAAAAAACAGAAAAATATTTTTTCAAATTTTATTGCGAGAATTTAGAATGCTGCAAAAACAATATATTTCTTAGGGGGCACCAATTAATTTTTTAAACTAATATATTTTGAAAATGTAACTTAGATGAACGTAAGTCAATTGCCCAAATCTGTGGAAATTAAAGGTGAATCGGAGGAAAAAATTTCGAAGAATCAATTTATTATTTACGTGATGGGTCAATTCACCGTTAAAGGTGATAAACATCGCCTCCAAATAGTGTTCAAATATTGCGGTAAGTTTTTTACATTTTTTTTTTTTCAATTTTTATCAATTATATGATTGCCAATATGCATTACAACCCGGTTCTACAAATAAATTTTCTTCATGATTTTTACCAAAATGCAGCAAAGTAATATAGATTATGGCTTTCTAATTATCGTTTTTGGAAATACTAATGGGCGGACCCGATTGCCTTTTAAGTTTTTTTGTTAAAATTGATTGATTTTGCAATATCAAGAAGTATTTAAAAACAGCAATATCAAGAAGTATTTAAAAACAATCAAAACATTTATTTTCTTAATTTAACAACAATTTTTGATCTGAAATATATTAATTTTAAATTTTTATATATAAATTAAAATATTTTTAATCTCCCAGCTTAATGACACAAGTCAACAATTTTTTGAAAGTCATGAGTTTATATATAAACCTGCCATCCTAGAAAATATCAAACGTTACCGTTTTTTTAATCAATAGTTATCAATTATAAACATTAAAAATTTATAAAAAAAAGGTTAAAAATCATTAAGATTCAAAAAAAAAAATTAATTAAAATTTTAATTTTGCATATTCACAATATTAGAACTGATAAATTCACACTTCAAATGATATTTTATTAAAAACCGATAATATATCGTGTCGTCTTTAAGTTTGGACGCAAATGTTTTGTATTTAAATGGTAAGAGCTTGACATATTAATAAAAAAAAATTCCAATTATTTGTGATCCATAATATAAGTTAAAAGGAATTTTGAGAAGCGAAGAAGATTTTTAATTTTTTCTTTTTAGTAAACATTTAGATCTGTCAATATGGTCAAAAACATTTTTTTGTTAGAGACGTATCTAACCAAAAACAAGAAATTAAGAAAATCCATCTTTGGGATGCATTCTTTTATGTTTTCAAAGAATACACTTGCAAATATTTGTTGACCTGTTTGATAAAGTATTTAACAAAGTTTTAGTTTAACAGTATTTATTAAGTTTGTTTAGATACATTGCCCATGAATTTTCAATAGCTGGATTACAAAGTTTGACCAGAAAATACGGTAAACGGATTCAAAAATCTAAGGTTAGATCAATATTTCATTGAACATCAAATACATAATTAATTTTATAAACACTTGGAACTTATTTAAACCTTTACAGGTTAATATGGCCGAAATTTTGATATTTAGACACAAAATTGGCAATATTTATTTCTTATTCTATAATTTTAGACGAAGAACCAAGTAAGCTAATTTTGCATTTTTTACATTTGCTCGGGTGGCTTTCCAATTAAACTTGACTTTTTTGGCACCTCAGACATCTTTAATCTTATGTATTTAAAAACGTATATGAAAAGCTACCTCAATAGTTTATTTGGGCAGCACACAAGACCAAACCATGATAGCCCTATTTTGGAAGGTGTAAATAGGGGGCTTACCTAGAATTAAACCTTTTAGATTTTATAATGTTAAACTATTTGATTTATAGAATTTGTTTCATTTTTCAGACTGCCTAAGTCAAAATACGTGAGCTTAATAGCTGAATGTTTATTTCCAATTATCAAATTAAAGAATCCTCTTAACAAAATTCCATATTTTTTTTATCATACGATCTCTGTTTGAACAAAAATAATTTTTAATAAGGCAAGTTTGCATCAGGTGAGTTATGGGTCTCGTGTGAAAAGTAAGTTTAAATTTTTTTAGAATTCTAAAACTTTCAAAATTTTTATTTTTTTTATCAAAATTTATTCAATAGGTTTTTATTTTAGAAAAGGTATTATATGTGCCTAAGTAGGCAAATTTACAAGATGCTTTTATCTGTAAAATAAAATTTAAACATTTGACAAAAATAAAAACTTCCCTTTAAAAAATATCATTCAATCTTTTTATCATTTCTTACAGTTTTTTTTGTTAACATAACTTAAATGTTTTTTGTATCCTAGAAACGACTACGACCAGCACCACTGAGATTACAGGAAGTAATAATATTTAACTAATTACATTTTATATAAAATATTAATTTTAGGCAAATGGTACATTTAATTTAGTCGGTATGCGATATATATTTTTTTATGGATCCAGATCCGGTCCTTAGTACTTAGTGATACAAGCAGGGAGTGACTGGCATATTAATTAATAAAAGTTTTATCTCAAAATAGTGCAAAAAAATGTGAGTTTGGGCTTGATCCAAAATTTAAATAAAAATTTATAGTATTAAATGTTATTTAAAACTGAAAAAAAAAGAATCAAAAAACTATAAAATCTATTTTTTACAATTAAAAAACTAAACGTGAATATGCGTTTCATGCTATGGTCTTAAATCTTTTATTTAAAAAGATAACGTAAAATGCGAGATCATCACTAATTTTTTATTGCACCTAAACAACATAATTCTGGTATTGAGGTCAATTTATTGCAGAAATTTTGGCTTTAATATAATTTAATTACCTACTTATAACATCCCTTAATAGTTTGATTAAGTTTAAAGCTGGGGTAATTATTCAATTTGGCAATGGGGTTACATATATCAATTTATGGAGATTGAAACGAAGCTAATAGGGAGCTTACATACTTGATAATAACTAAATTTAGAAGAACGAAACGTAATAAACATTTTTAAAATATTGTTATTTTTTTTGGATTATTTCTTGTTCCCTAATTTTATTTAATTAAGCAGGAATTTTTATCTATTTTTTTTGTCTCTACACATTCATGCACATTGCTTGCATCTTATTTCAGCAATATTATGTGCCTATGTGTTTTTAATATGTTTTAATATTGAATATATATCAAATCAAAAGAACTTATTTTGTTATTATATAATAATATTGAAGATCGGATTATAGATATTCATTAATTTTTAGTTTTTAATATTTCACTTTTATTAAAAGTTCTTTACCTTATCAGTTTTGGAAACTAATTTCATATTTACAGATATTAACAAACATATTTAATGTTTTTTAAATCTAGAATTTACCGACAGCTGTAACATATAATTTTGTATTTTTAATTAAAATTCGCGTCAAGTATGCAAATAAAATTTATTATTCCATCATGTCTATAAGCACCCCGTTTAAATGTTTATATTCATGAGGAGCCTTAAGGTCGTGGTGCCAAATTATGTAAGAGCTTTTTAGCAAAATTAAAACAAGAACCAGCAAATAAAATCTTACCTTAGACCTTTAAATTATTGACATTTTTACAAAGAAACATAATAAGAAACGCTTAAACTAGGTCATGTTTTAAGCCTGTTGTAAAATCTAAATTGATTAAAAACTATTTTCTTGGATTAAGGTGAGATTGAATTGGCGTTAAAACTGCTTTGTTTCCTATTTACATTCCTTAGCAAATTCCTATATAACATAATATTTTAAATTTAGCAAGGGCGCCGAAGAAACGAAAAATGTTTTTACCAGAATTTCTGTTTTTAAACTAATTTTTGGGGCAAGTCATATTTGATTAGGGTCCATAAGAGCAATCTAGGTGATAACTGCTAATGGCAAAGTATTTAAATTTGGCCAAGGGCATCTGCATTTTCAATTAATTTTCTGCGTTACAGGCAATAAACGCCGTAATTAGTTGCCTTGCTCTATGAAGAACAAATGCTTAATTTTTTTATATATTTATATAGTCAGTACAACCCCTCATCGTAAGAGCATATTAATATTCTTACAATAACTAACAATATATATATATAGCTTTGTTTCGTAAAAAAAATAAATTGAATTGCGGCCTTTTACATGCTTCTTAAATTTAAAATATATATAAATACTATTCAAAATAATTAAATTTACTCGGTTAATGCCTGTCAAAAACTAAGTTTGAATGCCACTGTTATAAACAGTGCTGGGAAAACAGTGAACCTTAACCCTTGGCTCATTTTTTCGCCTAAAACTTGTAAGAAAGACAGCTTTAAATAAAAGGCTAAAACAAGATTTAAAAAAAGCCCACACAAAGAAAAGGGGCAAAAAAACAAAATTGGCTCAAAAAATTTTCATGTAATTTTTCAGAAAATTAAATATTAAAATTCTAAAACTTTAGAAACATTGTTTCGACCGTACTATAGAAAACCGTAGGCTAATAATTTCCAAAATTATTAATAAAAAAACTAGTGTTTTATTTTTTCTTTTTAAAAATAGTTTGAAAATAAGGCTAAATGATAATCGGTCAGACCCTTTTTATTAAGCGGGGCCGGCCCGACTATTTTTGGGCAAGCAGCTGTTACCGGGGAGGGTGGCTTTTGGATCTAGACTTTGATTTCCAAAACCTTACTGTCGGGGAATTTTTTTGTTAAATTTGAATTTTTACTTATCCCATTGATTACCATTCAAATTAAAATAAAATTTACAAAATATAGTCTAAAGCCTAAACCGAATTGATCGGCTAATATTTTGTAATAATGAGATTAAATTTCATGGGGCCTGAAAATTCGAAAGAGTTTTACATGCCACTGTTATGTAAATGAAAAAGTTTTTAATTCGCACATTAAATATAGAAATGCGACTTATACCGTTAAAAGGATAAAATTATTTAAAATATTTGTGCACAATATGGTGTAATTAATAATAAAATCTATTCTCAAAACATTAAACGGTAAATACCTTTACCTTAGAGAATTAATCTAAAGTACAGAGAGCCAAAAATACAAAGCTAATATTAAATGGTAAAAAAATGGCGGGTAATTTTTTTAAAACCCCAAGGAGTTTTTTTTAGAATAAGGGCTTTTTATAATTATGCCCCCTTTCATTTAGCAGAAAACCGGGCTTTCATTTTGCCATGCCCACCATGGGCTTTTAGGGAAAAAGCTCAAAAATATTATGCAAAAGGCCCGTTTATTTTTTTCCCACCTGGTTATAATTAAATTATATAATTTAGCTGAAGACAGATACTGCGAAGACATAACCCAAAGTGGAACCTACGATGTCAAATTAATCGATGACGAATATCCCGATAAATTGTATTTTTTCAGCCTAATGCTCTCCTTAAAAAGGAATTCTTTTTAATATAGGCTAGTAGAGGCGCAATCAGATTTCATACAAATTTTAATGCAATATCTAAATTTCAAAACTCTTTTAATTATTGGTTAGGCTCGAAAACTTATCAAAATTCTATCGGTCGGTCATTGTAATGAATAACGGCTCTCCGCATAACTTAACCCACTTTTAAAACACATTTTTGCCAATTTTATTATATATACTATAAATGGCCTATCCAAGTGGATTGTAAATATGGACCGATATGGTCAACATTCTCCCACCCCTCCCCCCCCCCCCTTTGTTGTGTTAAATCTTTGCCTAAAAATTTTTTTCCCCATAATAAAAGCCCACAAATACAACGGTTCACGCGAGTGGATAACAAGATTTATTGGGAAATTGATGCCTTCGAAATCTACAATAAACGAGTTTTGATCGAAAGCGTAGACCCTGACTGCGAAAAATCTGTTAATTCCGTCTTTTCGACGACCCGGGACCTCATCTACTACGTACAAAAAAATTCGGATGGAACCATGTTTACCGTGGACAGCAATGTTAGTTTATAATTACACTTAATGAGGCTTTGAAATAACACAAATAATTAGATTGCAAAACAGTGGCGCGTTTGAAGTTGATTTGTTATGGTTAAAATAAATTTTTAAAACTATAAAAAAAATCATGTTAAATTTGTTTTTAAGCTTTGTTCAAATTTAGAAATAACACAGATATTATGGAGAGCTATAAGCTAACTACAGAGATTCTGCCATCCTGTTTTCAAATTATTTTATCTTTTTTTTATCGTCAAACTTAGTCAGCTATAAACTTTGAAATTAGAATAAAACTCAAAGGTAAAAATAAAAATAAATTAAAATTTTTTAAGCATATACACAACAGTTAAATTCATACTTCGTATAATATTCTGGTAAAAACCAGACAATACATCGTATCGTATTTAAGTTTGGATGATGATATTCTTCATTTTATCAAATGCTGATGCAAGAGCCTGTTATACTAAAATTTATTTTGTCATTAATTGAGACGCTAAATAAGAGTTATAATGGATTTTTATATAAAAAAATTGTTATTTTTTTTTTGGTATTTTTAAGTCGCATTGTTTGTCTTGAAATTTTTTTGATGTGGACTACAACAAGGGAAAATATATATGGGATAAGGTTCTAGGTGATGTATGCTTTTATGTCTTCATACTTCTTTTTCTGACAATTGATATTTTGTTGATTTTTGTAACATAAATGGAATTTTTAGATATATTTGAAGCATTTGTATCATATCTAAAAAAAAATAATAATAAAAAAACAATTTTATAGTTTTTAATTTTAAAAATTAAATTTCTAAAATTATTATTTTTTTAATTATTAATAAATGAGTTAAGCTTAAACGCCACCTGTATATATACATAATATTTTAGCTAGTGGTTAAACCAAACGCGAAGAGCAAAATAGCCATGGTGCTTTGCACTTTTGGGTTCAAAACGGGCAACAAAACATTTTCCCGGCCTTGTGATATACCGGTGGGTGTCCAAACTCAGGTAACAAATTTATTAATATTTGAAATTTTTAGGAAGAGTAGTTGAAAAAAGATAAGCTGGCAATATTTTTTTACAAATTTTGAACTTTTGATCGAAACAGATTTTTTTTCCTTATTTCGTACTATTTGAACACATACGTTAATATTAAACATAGGATTATTAATGTTGAAACCATGTTTATAGTGCTGGCCACTAAATTGGCCAGTAAAAGGGAAAAAATGCCATTATTTTTTGGATTATACTAAAGTTGTTGTTGTTTTATCCAAGCGCTTGAAAAGGATTGAGGGAGGGCTTGAGGTGTGAGCAAGTTTGGAGGCGGCTAATATGGGGTTTGTCCATAGATCTAGGGGAGTTAGGAGGTCCCACGTGAGGGGTACGATAGCCAATGTAGAAGATTGTCAGTCGCTTCTTTGCAGATACAATTGTCGTCTGTAGACGCGACAACGACTCCCATTGCGCTTTTCCTTCCTTGGATCACTCTAATAAAATTAAAAGATCACGATTACAATTAAATGATCAAGATCACAATTACAGTGCTAGCTTCAATAAAGTGGCACATGTTAGAAATAGAATGATCAATAGACACATAAAATGTGACCATCTACCATAATTTTTTTGATCGCTGTCACTAATAAAATGATCACGATCACACACGATCACAATTAATTGGCCGAGATGATGATTTCATGGTAAACATCACTAAATTGTGTGATTATTTAGCCATAACATAGTGATATTTATCATAAAAACATCATCTCAGCCATTTATTTGTGAGAGAGATCATATAATTGTGATCGTGATCTTTTTATTTGTAATAACCAGGGCTGGGAAAACAATGAGCCAAAAAACTTTGGCTTATTTTTGCCCCTAAAAAACATAAAAAAGGAAAGGGGGCTACAAATAAAGAGCCAAAATAAGATTTCAAAAAAAGCTACTAAGAAAAGGTGCAAAAAAAACAAGTGGCTCTTAAAGAGCGCCCTAAACAGCCCAATGTTTTCTTTATAATAATTTTAAAAAATTTTGATTTTTTTTTATAATAATGATGAATGAGTTATTTTTTCTTGAAGCTATTAGGAGTTTTTTTTTTGAAGAAAAGGGGCTTTTTTTAAACATGCCCTTTTTTTAAGCATGAAAAGGGGCTTTTCTTTTGCCATGCCCACGAGTATGTAGGCATTTGGAAAAAAAAACTCAAAAACTTGTTAAAAAAAGCCCATTTATTTTTTTCCCCAGCCCTGGTAATAACGATTAAAAGTAGTGGTCGATGGCCACATTTTATGTGGCTATTAATCATTTTTTTTCTAACATGTGTCATTTTATTGTAGCCCCTGTATTATTATTAGGAAAATGTACAATTGCAATAATTGTAAATTTTTATGATTGTATTTATATAAATATATTTTTTGAGCATACTGCTGCATTGGACTGAAATACACAAATATACTATCGCAACATAAAGTACTGCATTTTTTAGGTTTTGTGATTTTTGGACGGGTCTGGCAAGGTCCACGTAATATCAGTTGGGACAATTAAAATTATCGCGGTTTAAATTAAGCTTCAAAACACACTTAAGTATATAAACGAGTTTTTTTTTAATTAAATTAATTTGTTTTTTATGAAGTATTGCAATTACATAAATTTTATTCAAAAGGACAGGGTTCCTACTTGTCTTTGAACATATAAGTGAACAATCCAAAAAAATCCTGAAAATTATTGCCTGGGCATATCTCTTCGTGTTTTACAAATAATGGAACTCATTTAAATCATATTTATATATTTATATAGGCAACCATATCACAACAAAATCCCAACGTTTGGATTCAATCGGTAATCGATGGCGCTTTAGTTGAAAAGCAGAGGTACGATCAGTTTGTCACCAAGGTCATGGGAAATTACCAAATAACCGGAAACACTCATAAAATTTCTATTCTATGGCGCGTCTGCTAATATTTTTTTTTGACACAAATTTTATAAACTTTGCACTAGCTATTTTCTTTTTTTTTTCGTTGTACAATTCATCTTTCTACTTTTAATTTATGATTTTTTTATGCAGGTGCGTTTAAAGTCCATTTAGATTTTATAAAAAATTTTTAATAATTTTTTATATTTAAACATAAAACGCATTTTAACAGAAAGTTGTCGATGTTTATTACGCATTAAATCTTTTCTGAATTATATTTTATAAAATTTTGGAAAAAAAAATAAAATATGGAATTTTTAAAAATTTATTTTATAAAAATTATTGAAATCTAAACTCGCCCTATTAAATGGTGTTGGTTAATTCATAGTAACTGAAGTAATTGCTGTTAAGTTTTTAACATTTGGTTAAAATTCGGCCACATACTTATATTATATAAAAGTAATTTAATTCAACATTATAACTCTATTGGTTAATCAACTCAGATAGCTTGGTGTGGCCAGTGCTGGAAAATTAATGAGCCAAAAAACTTTGGCTCATTTTTCCCTTCAAAACAAAAAGAAAGAAAAGGAGCTGCAAATAAAGGGCAATAAAAATTTAAAAAACCCCCTTACTAAAAAAAAGGCAAAAAATACCAACAAAACGTGGCTATAAAAACCCCAAGCCCATTGTTTTCTTTGTAATAATTCTGAAAAATTTTAATTTTTCTTTATAATTATCATAGGTGGGTTAATTTTTAAAGCTCTTAGGAGTTTTTTTTAGATGGAAAGGGGCTTTTGTGAACATGCCATTTTTTTAAGCAAGGAGAGGGGCTTTTCTTTTGCCATGCCGACGAGTTTGTGGGCATTTGGGGAAAAACTCAAAAACTTATTATAAAAACCCATTTATATTTTTTCCCAGCCCTGAGTGTGGCAAACATTCCTCTTTTAAACGCAAGAGGTTACGAGTTAAAATCTATGCACAAGAAGCTTTTTTGGAAAAATAGTGTAGGGGAGACCGGGGCGAAATGGTTGGTGGGGTGAAATGATTAATGGATATATCTCTGCCAAAAATTATTCAGTAAAAATTTTATATATGTTGTAGATCTTTAAACAAGCTATCGATTTATTATATTTTTTACATGTACATCCATTTGAAAAAATTTAGAAAATCTCAATTAAAGAAAAAATGCTATTTCTATTCTATGTTTTAAGCAACAATAATTTTGCTTTATTTTAAATAAAATGTTACCTCGAAAATATTATTATAATCAAAAGATTAAAAAAACACTTCGTTGTAAGAATACAATACATAACTTAAAACTTAATATTATTTGAACATTATTGATTTTGCAAACACTACTCAATGCGGGGCGAAATGAACAACATTTTGTAAAATATAATACTGAGGATTCATTTAAATGAATTATCATATTTTGAATAAAGGCACTTATTAATTTGGATAACCATGTATCTCATATATCCAAAAGCAGTGAACTTTTTTGAAGATAATGGGATTAAAGTGGTTACACTACCATCTCATTGTTCACATAGACTTCAACCCCTTGATGTTTAGATTTTCGGGCCACTGGTAATTGATTATGATATAATTATTGATAAATTGATCTAAATCTCCATTTATTTTTCAATAATCAAGGTTTATTTGAAATTAAAGCTGTAAATTTAATAAATTTCACACACTTTCATTTTGCCCCATGGGTGTATCATTTTACCCCGTATATGGGGCGAAATGGTTAATACTAGTGGGTTTACACATTGTTCAATATCTTTTTACAGAATTATTTTATTATTAAACAAATTATTTTATAAAATATAATGAATTATCTATAAAATGAGCCATTAATTTTTTCTTTTGGATAAAAAATGTGTCAGCAGCAACGTTTTTGCAAAAATATGTTCATTTCGCCCCGGTCTCCCCTACATATGTCCACCTTAAAGCTGGAGATAGGGTTTGTTTTGAAAAAGACATATATAAAAATCTGAAATTCCTATATTGAACCTAAACTGTAAATTAGGAAGTAATAAGGAGAATAGAGTTTAGTTTTATCTTGGTCAAGGGGTTCACAGGGTCTAAAATAAATTTATAATCATTTTTTAACATTTGAATTTTTTTTTAAGGAACCGACATATGTGTTTTTAATGGTTTAATTAATTCAAAGATGAACGACAAACATTATTGGTGCTATCAATGTAACTTAATGGAAAACTTTTTATTGAACTTTAATATTTAAAGTAAATTAAAGTCAATATTGCAAAAAAATTAATTTGGCTAATGGGTATGAGTATTAGTACTTTATAACCTTTTTCCACAGCTAAATTTTATTAAAAATACCAATTTTTAAAAGTTTTTGTCCTGTTAAACCATTAACTTTATTAAATTCGTTTTCGAAAAGTAATATTCATTACCAGACCATAGATCATCTCTCTGGTTCATAAGTTGCAAATAGTAATGACTTATTTTTATCTAATATTTGAAAAACCTTTTAAATTTTATAGTTTTAAACTACAAATTGTATTGTAAGGACTTGTATTTTTCAATCAAAACCAAATTTGTTAGAGTCGGTCGGTCCGTCTTTAGGATTACTTAGAACCGGGCAATTTTTTAAAGAATATAGTGTAAAAAAACATTTAGGGACAAAAGTTGTTGTGTTCTTGCATTGGGGCACCAACGTAAGTCCTGGCCCGAGCTTATTTGAAAAAATTAGGTGGATTTGCTGATGCTAAAAGCCGGTTTTCGGCTTTGCAGGCGAGAGCTTTAACAAAATTTTAAATTCTAGTGTATGTGGTGCTTATTCTTATCTTTATTTCGTAGTTGGGGAGATTCGCACCCTTACGCTATTAACAGATCTTGTTTAGAGTTTGACATACGGTTATTCATCAGTATGTATAGCAGATTTGGTGAGCTGAGAGAAAAAAAAATTTTAACAGGCTTGACTCATTTTATCATTGACATGGTTTTGCGGGTGGAATTAGTGCTAAGAAGCCGCCCCAAGCGGTTTTTTCCATTTAATTTTTACATTTGTGTTAGTTAACTGGCTACATGTCTTAAATATATTATCTAAAAATATGGTTCAGGACTAAAAACAATATTTTCAATTATATCAATCGACGGAAATGTTAATTGCTATTATGTGCGCGGGGTAAATTCGCTTTTAATTAAGTTTAATACCTAACTGAATTAAATCATACAGGAAAAATCGTTGGTTCAACCGGGGTTTAGAGGTGTTGTTCTCGGACTAAATCAGAAATAATTATTAAAAGTAGGGGAGACCGGGGCAATTGTGACACCTAAAAGTCAAGCACCAATTCCAAAAAAACTACAAGGTATTTTGAAATAAAATTTTTTAGGTTTCGATAGAGCTAACTTATATCTATAACATATATCATGTTTGTTTTTCCTAAATTTTTTGAAAAACTGTTATTTTAAAAAACATAATTACTTCACGGTGGGGTAATTATGAACAGCATCGGGTAATTTTGAACCCTATTGCTGGTAATTATGAATCCACCACTTTTAGGGGCATATTATTAAATTAAAAAACAAAAATAGCTTATAAATATCTTAAAAAGTATTTTTGCTCTTACATATATCTGTTTCCATTTTCAAACTTATTCTAATACTATCTAGTAAATAAAAAAAAAATCAAAATTAAAAAAAGTTATAACACCAGTAGCAATAGAAATTATTTATTATTTATTTGCAAGTATGACAAATATAAAAGGGGGCAAAAAGTTTCCAAGAGCATTGATTGCAAGAACCATGGAAGCTCTTCTCTCTTTGTTACTAAGAGCCCCTATTTAATTAACCTTGGGTTTTAGAGATTTCTGAACTTTTTTATATTTTTTTTTTTTTTTTTTTTTTTTTTTTTTTTTTTTTTTTTTTTTTTTTTTTTTTTTTTTTTTTTTTTTTTTTTTTTTTTTTTTTTTTTTTTTTTTTTTTTTTTTTTTTTTTTTTTTTTTTTTTTTTTTTTTTTTTTTTTATTTTTTTTTTTTTTTTTTTTATTTTTTTTTTTTTTTTTTTTTTTTTTTTTTTTTTTTTTTTTTTTTTTTTTTTTTTTTTTTTTTTTTTTTTTTTTTTTTTTTTTTATTTTTTTTTAAAAACCTTTTTTTTTTTTTTTTTTTTTTATTTTTACCCCCCACCCCCCAAAATTTCCTTTTTTAATTAAATTAAAAAAGAAACCTTAACCCATTTCCCCCACTCCCCCCCCCCCGGTTTTTTTAAAAAAAATTTAAAATACAAAAAAAAAAATTATTTAAAAAATTTATATTTTTTTTTTTTTTTTTTTTTTTTTTGAAAGAAAAAAAAAAAAAAAAAAAAAAAAAAAAAATTTTTTATAATATTATTTTAATTTTTTTTTGAAAAATAAAATATTTTATTGAAAAAAAAAAAAAAAATATTTTTTTTGGGGGGGGGGGGGGGGTTTTTGGGGGGGGGGGGGGGGAAAAAACAAAATATTTTTTTGGGGGGGGGAAAAAAAAATTTTTGGGGGGAAAAAAAAATTGGGGGGGGGGCCCCCCCCAAAAGGGGTCTAGAATCGTGCCTGTTCTGAACACACAAACCTAAAAATATATATAAATAATTTTATTCAAAAAAATTGGTTCAGCAATTAATCTTTGAATCTGTATTAAAATATCAATTATGCCATAGTTTCCAGTTCCACCTAGTTTAATATAAGCAAAGCAAGCTAATTTAGAAGGATATCAAGTTTATATTTACAACAACCTTTTGATTAAATATTAAAATAATTAAAATTTGGCCTATAAAAACCTGTTTTATTTAGATTATGTACATCTAAGGGGGTTAGCTGGTTTTCTTGATAGATTAAATCTTTTAAAAAAAGTGGAAATATTTTCTGTTAAAATTGGAATCTCAGGCAATACCAGTACCTTCAGGTTTTCTGTAAGGTCTTTATTTCTTTGCATAAATAAATATAACCATTCCTTGCCTAAATAATTTTTTTTCATTTGATTTGGTATTTAAAATTTGAAACAACTAGTTCGTAAGCCATTATTACCATAAATGGGGTCAGGCCTGAATCGTTATTTTTAAGCTTTAATTAGATAAGATTTTAATATTGTTTCTATATTTGAACAAATATGGGCTCTTTTTTTTCGTAGAATTTCTTGATTTTTCTATTCTTTCCTTTATTCTTTTAATTGTAGATATACTAATATTATATTTTAAAAAATAAAATCTCATATATTATACATTAAATGTTTTAAAGTTTCTTGTGTCATTAGATCTTAATTAACTCTCTTAAAATTTGTGCTTTTTTCTTATAATTGCTAAAATGGCTGCGGCTAATACTTCTTTCTAGGGTCATAACTAACCCACGATTTTTGGCTCATTTCTACCAGGGCCTGTGAAAAATTTTTAGGGGTTAAGATATATAATTAAACGCATAATATAAAAATTGTTTGCATCAATTACTTCAATAAATAATTCTCTAAATCCCATTTAATATGATTAATTAAATTTTTATGCAAAATCAAGAATTTTTTTTTAACTTTTAGGCATATAATTTAAATTTTATTATATAACTCAAAAAGTTTTGACCATTTGGTTATAAAAATTTGGTGATAATGGTAGGACATATATTTTATATATATATATATCATTTATCATACCTGTAATGTTTGAATTTAATGTAATTTAGATATTTATTTTAATTTGTATTGATGGGTTAGACCAACGTGGTCTAACCCGTGGGTGGTTTGTAATGGAGATTATTTGAAGGCTGCTTGCAGGATAAGTTGATTTAAAACCATATGTATGTATATGTGTAAAGATGAATGATTTGTCCCAAAAATTAAATTCAATTAAAAAAATTAAATGTCTTATTTACCTACCTATCCCTCTAAAAAAAATATTTTTTTGTCGTAATTTGTTTGGGTCCCATAATTGCTAATAAATTTAGGATCAAACTAATTAAAGAGGGAAGTTGATATAAACTTTACAAAATTAAGTGATATAATCTATTTGGTAATATGATATCATTTGTTTGGAATTACATTTGGTAAGGGATTAATGTGATAATTTAGTAAGGTGGTTGTGCTAAGTATAAATATTTAAGGATAATAAGAAGATAAGCACCATTTGTAAATTCCTAAAGAGTTTTAAAATTAAAATAGGACCAACTAATCTTTAATATCCTGTACTAAGCGGGTATTCATGCAGATTTTTTTAGCCATTAGATGTTACATGGGTTTTACGCCCTCCCCTTGCCAAGACCATGAAAAATCATTTTCATATTTGTATGTGTCAACTAATTATAAGGGGGTATTTAAAAGGGAACCTTATTTTCAGGGTGACCTTATAACACTTACAGAAACCAGTTTTCTAACTCCGCTCTCACATTTTTCATACCTTATTAAATCTCCTTTTTATTAAATTTTTTTTTAAATATTTTTCACTAAAATAATAAGAAGCTATTGAAATACCTAAAAATTATTTCCTATAAGAAAAATTATGTATCTTGATATCTATAAACAGCTATTGAGCCTAAAAATTTATGTCTTTCAACCTCCAACATATTTTCCAACCTAAAATATATACCTTTTTTACTCAATAGAATAACTATGTCATGCTAAATAGTTTATGTCCTGAGGCATATATCATTGATAGTTAAAGGATTGCTTAATTTAAAGCTACGCTTTCTAATAAAATAATTATGCACTGCTTAACAATTTATGTCCTGTTATGTTTAAAACATAATTAATTCATGTCAATAGTTAAAGGATTAATCTTAAAATACCTTTTAAAATAAAATAATGCCATGCTTAAAAATCTAGGTAGTGAAATATTGAAAACATTCATGGTCATAAGATTTGTATAAAAAACTAAATATTGTGAATAAAAAGGTTGCAAAATATGTTTAAAATATTAGGTAATTCCCAGTTATCTAAAAATTATACTGTTGGAAGCCTATACAATTATATTGGCAAATTAAATTCTAGTTTTGCCGAATGCACCATTGTAATGTTTAATTATTGTAATTTAGATATTTATTTCAATTTGTATTGATGGGTTAGACCTACGTGGTCTAACCCGTGGGTGGTTCGCAATGGAGATTATTTGAAGGCTGCTTGCAGGATAAGTTGATATAAAACCATATGTATTTATATGTGTAAAGATGGATAATTTGTCCCAAAAATTAAAATTCAAAAAAATTAAATGTCTTATTTACACTATACCAATTACCACACTTTTTAAAACATCAAAATTCATAATTACCCCATACCCCGGTCTCCCATAGACACGGCATATTCTATAAAATGTTTAAATTATATACCTACCCTCTATTTAACAAAATGTCACTAATTTCAGAGTTTTTAGAAAAAATTAATATTTTTTTAAATATTTACGCCATCTATTGTGGTTTATTAACTTTATTATTATATAACGATGGTAATTACGAAAAATTCTTATGATGATTATTAAGTATAAAACGAACGTGAAACAGGCGGAAATTTTTTAAGGCAATGACTGTAGGGAGGATAATAATTGGCTTAGCAATTATCTCCTCCAACTCCTCCGCTTTTTCTATATATGATGTCTTCTTTCCCCTACCTGATTTTTTATACCTTAAGAAAAATTTTTATTTTATCCCTGTAATAATATTCCAACAATTTTTCATTTTCCTAAATCTCCGTCGGAAGAGAAGCTGACGAAGTAAAGTATTGCGTGCGCGAAGCTCAAGGCACCATACGCTTGGTTATATGGAAAGTATAGGAGGATCCCGAAGAGAAGATTGAGGAACTAGTCATAATTAAAAAATGCAGGCCTCCCCCTACAACCTATTATTATTTTTCATTTTTCTTTTCTACTAATAACAATGATTTCTAGATCTTAGAAAACGACGCATCACGGGACGGATTACGACATTTTAAAATGGAATAACAGGAAATTAAAAATTGGCAGTGTGGGACAATTTTTTTTTAAATTTTTTTATCCTGTTTGGCCAGGTTGTCTTCGTGAAAAATTAATTTGTGGCGAGATCTGGTTATATAAAAATTCGGAGTCTAACTTATAAATTGATACGTATTTCTTAGGTAAAAAAAATTAATTAATTGTACAGGAAGGTTGTCAGTCAAACAAATAACCTCAATGGGAAATTAAAAATAATTGGGAGTGCTCTAGTTCGATGGTTTTTTACTTATTCAAAAATTATTAATTGGATTTACCCTTTTTTGATGTTTCCCAATTATTTTAATCATATTTTCAACTTTTGTCATAATATGGTAGAACGAAAAAGTTGAAATTTTTTATGTTGAATCATGAAAAATGGGTTATTTCATGGCATACGTTCAATAAAACAAGGATAATTTGGAGAAAAGAGGGTCAGCAAGCTTTTGTCGAGTGATATTAGTAATTTTTCCTGACATATAAGGTTAAGTCTTATTGACCTAGAGCCCATATATTTTTTTTCTGTATAACTGAAGTGCCCAATTTTTTTTTAAATTTTCGAAAATCAATAAAAAATTTAATCTGGATCGGGGTGAAGGAGCCAGTTTGAGTCGAAAATTTAATATATAGGGGTATTATTAAGGTAATATCTTTGACCCATAGATAAAAAAAAATGTTAAAAAAATATTTTGTAATAATTGGATTCATTTAATTTTACTGGTATTTGTCTTTTCACGATTGTTTAATATGAATCGTTGGTCTCACTAATGGTTATATAAATGATATTTATGCTAAAAAAAACATTTGAGTAACGCAAAATATATTGAAATGTGTAATTAGGTTCAATCATTAGTTTGCTAATACCTAAAAGCAACATGCTATCACCTTCTATGGCTCTACGATATAAATATAGTTTTGAGAAATGAAAATTAATTTAACAAGTAATTAAGCTAATCAATAACAAATATACTAATATATACACCTCACTCTTTTCATTGCAAAAACATTAAAAATATTAACCTATTATAACGGGTCTCATTCTAAACCCCCCCCCCCCCCCCCGTAAGTCATCAAAACCTTATTAGATCAGCGGACTTTAAATTTTTCCTGGCCATACTTATCAAAACTTTAATAGCTTGAAGACTCGGGCTTAGAGCAATTATTTCTAAAAATCTAATATATTATCGATTTAATGGGGTCTCTTGTCGATTGCGTTAATTAGTGAATTAATTCTCTTAATCCGTCGGTATTAAACGATATACAACAACCTTATCGATTAGATTGCTTGTGATCTACTAATTTTGTCATATTATCTATCTTTTATAGTCATTTCTATCTTTCTGATTCACTTCCATCGTAAATGTATGAATGGTTGTCGCGTGACTGTTATATCGAATTAAACGGATCCTACTAATTTCTAACACGTGCTTTCATCACTCTAAGATTAAGTAATTCCATACATTTGAAATGTGAATTAAAACATTTTTTTCAAATCCTCCAAATCCCCATTCTTTGTGACAAGCGATGTGTGCTATGTAAAATAATTCTAATCATTTCTTGACAGAGCACAAAAAACATCTAGAGTTGTAACACAGTTAATGCATTGAAATATTTAAGTCATATAGATAAAATATTACAAACCAGATATTGGATCATTTAGATATTAAATTGTATAAGTTGAGGAACTAAAACTTGGGTCAATAAATTTTTGATGGTTATGAGCTAACCAAAGATCAGAGCCATCTTACGTTTCAAATCTGTTTATCGCTATTTCAAACTTAGTAAATCAGCTATAAATATGTGAAATTTTAGAAGAAAATGTCGAAAAAGCTTTTTAATATTCTTCGCAATATCTATCATCTTGGTCATAAAAGGCCCTTTTTGATATAGATGGATCTAAGGAGCCGAAGGCGAAAATACGAAAAAGGCAATTAGGCAATCATGAGGATGTATGTATTTTTAAGTTTTCACTAACTTAGATTTTCTGACAATGATATTTGTTGGCCTGTATAATAGGGCGAAAAGCCCATCCCATTTTGCACAAAAATTTGTTCTTCATAGTTTTCTATCAAAGTCTGCACTTGATATCTGACAAATTTTGCTCTGAACAATTCAAATGTGTTCTTTACAATATTTGATACAGATTTGATAAGTAACCATTTACCCAACCATAGCTCACCAATACAAGGCCGTGAATCTTATCAATATAAATAAATTACAACTTTTGAGAATTCAAAAAAATTTTCATTAAACGATCTTTATATTTGTGAGCCTAGAACTCTGGAGTCATTGGCTTAAACATATTTTCAAAATGTAAATGTTATAGTATATATTTAAACACAAAATCTAATTCTGATATTATAGATTCAGGGGAAATGTCTAAAATTTGTGATCCATATTTATATATGGACACAAGTTTTATCGTTGACCCCATCAATTGGCGCCTATCCTGTCATTTTTTCTAAAACTACATTTTTATGGTTTTTGAAAGGATCTAAAATAACAAATTAGTAGGCTCCTAAACCATGATGACCCCTTTCTTATCAATCTTAAGCCATCAATAAAACTCAGAGTATAACAATATGTATATGGGAGGAGTCTAAAAGCTTTGTCTCCCTAATATTATTTGACATCTTCCCACCTTTACCTGTGAGTTGTGTTCATGTTAAATATATATATATATATAACAACATATCAAAATTAAGACACGTTTCCCTACTTTACAAGATAATATAATATTTATATAAATTTTATACATCCCCATATAGGTTTATATGGGAATCGATTGCTATAACAAATACAATATACTGTTCACCTGTTTTGCTTGTGCAGGTAGGGCCTGAAATATTATTAGGTGCCGAGCCAAAAAAAACTCATTTTTTTGTATAATATAGGAATTGTTTAATTTTAAAACACTATTTTACAATCCTCGTCCGTTTATTAACTAACAAAAATAAGCGGGTCATAGTGTATATATTTGAGTCACAGCCGAGTCGTTTAGAATTGGGCCGAGTTTCGTATAAGATTTAATTAGCTTATTGGACAATTTGTGAACGAAATGGCCAGGTCTAAGGATAATTTTTTTTTAACCAAAGTAACAAATAATATTTTAAAAGGATTGACCCGATTAAAACGAAAAAACTTAAATTTTAAAACTATAAAAGGGTTTACCATTTCACAGGCACACACTTGTTCTAATATGGCCTTTACAAATCGCTAAATATTGATAATAGCTGTACAAACAACGACAACCCATCAGAATTAATTTGTCAATCAATGTCATTGTCATCCATATTGAAATAACTTTCAATTTGTTGAACTTTATCTCTCTCTCTTTCTTACCAACTTACTAATCGTCAGACTAATTCTACAGATTAAATTTTATATAAAAAACTCCCAGGTGCAAATTTAACGTTTAAGATATTTTTAACAATGAACATTTCAATATGGTGGAGACCTTGATGTTCTGTTTTTAAATTGATATAGTTATTATAATCTGGCCCATCAAGTAAATTTAGATTACAGATCATAGTCGAGACACTAAAAACTCTGAACTGCGGGCCCGGCCAGGCCGTTTTTTGTATTTCATTTTCTTTACCTAACTGCTAAAAAACTGAAAATGATGAATTTTTTTATCACATCATACTAGTTAACGCTACACTCTACATTATATTGTAACGAAATTAATTTATTGTTTGCTATATAAAATTTCCGGGCCTAAGATGATATATAGATTGGGTGGGCCAAAAATCATTTCCCATTTAAATTTTATTTCGTATTTACAGTGTCTTTAGCCCCTCAGATGAAAACATGATTAGACATTGAGTTATAAGGTTTGAGTACAAAATATCATGTTAATTGGTCTTGACCTTATAGCGTTCTCGTATGCGTCGGTGGCCATAGAAACAGTTTTCGTTCAAATATTATAATTAAAAATTTCCAAATTAATTTGAGGCCTTTCAGCAATGATTAAAATACTCTCAACAATGGACAGCGGTTACTTTTATGACCTAAGTTAAAGGCGCTAATGAAAACAGTTCTTAGTAATTTAAAATTTTGTAAATTTAATAAGCACCTTAAAGGATAGTTTTCACTGTATAATTTAAAAATTTCTTAAGCAAACATAAGTTGTATAGGAGAGACCATTTATATATGACGACAAATTACAACCTTTAATAAGGGCTGTAATATTGGTCAACCTTTCTTATAAGTATTGTATTATTATACGTCTTCTCTAATGACATTTCGTGATTTAGAGTGGTGAGAGCTTTTAACAATATACAATTTGTTAAAAAGTTTGTTTAACTAGTAGACTAAGAAGCTATTAGGTGGGGGCGTGAGAACAATTTTAAATCTCAACCATATTTTTTGAACTTTTCCCTGAATGTCTGGCCACTCAGACATATCGCGCAACTTGAAAGTTCTTAAATAATTTTGTTTTGGAATATAAGAACAACTGTATGTTGAGAAAACTAATATTTGAGAAGTCTTAATTATCAAAATCTAGATAACTACTTAATTGTTTAATTAGTTTCGCATACAGGTCTAAATTCGATTTTTGTCGTTTTCCAAATTGTCTACAATAGTCATGGACCGGGTATATTTTAAAAACAAATCTCTATAAAGAGGGGCTGGCTGCAATTTCTAGTTTATTTCGGATCGGGTGTCTACTCTAAATTAGCTCTCATTATAATTCCATTAGACTTAATTAAACATTATAATATTTAAAATTTGAATTTTTATATTTATTTCATTTACTTTATCCATTACATCCTATATAAATTAAATTTACAATATGCATATCTGTATGTGAAAAGAATTTCATAAATTATATGTTTGTATTCATAATTATTACACAGGATATGTTTTGTGCCCTAAGCTCGAATGGAAATGTAAAAGAGATTTTTGGGGTTTGCCAAATGTCAACGTTTAAAAATTTAAATGAGGTGGACCTAACATAACGTTATTCACGCCTTGCGGTGTTTGGAAATAGGGGTGAGTGTAAGGGTTAGGATGCCCGGGGAAACCTTGTTTCAAGCTTTGGGGCGTGAGAGGCTGAAACGATGAAGGTGATAATCCATTATTATTATTATTACTATTTGGGTTGGAATTGTTGTTTCCTAGACCGTTATTTTGCTGTGGGAGGTAAAGGTTTATCATATCTCGGATTTCGGGTTTAGGGGCGCCATTTCCACCAGGGTACCCGAGAGCTGCGTTAAAATAGGGAGCAGCTCCTGTGAATCCATCACCGACCCCGTTATAATCTAAACCTCGATTACCGTTGTTTGGAATATTTGGGCTACGTCCATTCAAGGCTAGCCCATTATACTTTCCAGAGGAGGGATCCTTTGAAATATTAGTACACGCTATGTTCGAACTTGGATGAGATTGATACGGGGACGGAAAAATGTTTGGGTAAGCGCCGTAGAAAGCTGCTGCAGCCTGATGCTGTTTTCCTGTGTATTGGGGGTAGTAGCGGTTAAGGATGGCCGAAGTCAAGGATTCTTGACTATTTTGTTCTGCTGAATTCTTATGAGTAACATTTCTTGCGGTCATTAATTTGTCCTGCCCATCTTTTTCTTCCATTGTCTCTCCAGTTTGGCGTAATCCCACTATCCCATTAACGTACCCTCTTTGGTTTGGTTTTTCGGCCTGTTGTTGAAGGTTATTACCATCTCTTGTCGAAGCATTATTTTTCGACGGTATTTCAGTGTTGTAGTTATTACCGTAATAGCCATTGGTGGGAGGAAAAGCCGGACTTTGATGGGGATTTAGCATCAGTGATGCCGGATACGACAAATACGGGTTACCCGTGGCTGTGGTTGAACTGAGATCCGGCGCTGCGTTATTTGCACCAAAATTATACCCGTAGAATTCAGCGGGCAAATAAGGGGCCGCGGCTCTTCTCATTTGTGTTGACAAATCGTGGTTAAAAGGGAAATAAGGGTTAGATTTGCTCGGACCATTGTTAATTAAGGGAGGAACGTAATGGTTACCCATAATACCGTTGGTGGGGTTGAATGGAAATCCAGTTCCTCCTTCATCATTATTTTCCACCGAAGATGATTTGCCGGGCGAGAGGGATTTCTGATCACTTTCGTGACCTTCTTTTATATTGGAAATTTTTTGTTTACCGTCAATCACACTGGATTGTTGTGCTAATGCATTATTTTCGTTGTTGTTTTCACTTGGTCCCGGGCCATCTTTCTTTGCGTGTTTGGTCTTCCTGCGAGGTCGATATTTGTAATCCGGGTGATCTTTCATATGTACGGCCCTGAGCCTTTTGGCTTCGTCGATGAATGGACGTTTCTCGTTTTCGCTCAAGAGTTTCCAATCCGTACCTAGCCTCTTGCTAATTTCCGAATTGTGCATTTTAGGATTCTCCTGGGCCATCTTTCTTCTCTGACCTCGCGACCATACCATGAACGCGTTCATGGGCCTCTTAATCCGGGGCGGTCCGGTATTTGCAGCTGGATTGGCACCTCCGTGTGAGGCGCTGCTCCTTTGGTTCACAAGACTCATGGGTGAACTATACGGATGCGCGAGGAAGCGTGCCGTGGTTAGAGAATTCATATATTTTTCTTCGACAAATTTTCTGGATTGGTTTGCAGTCATTAGGGCATGGTGAGTATTTCCTAAGTCAAACCGGTCGCCATCGCGTCTCCCAATATGGTTAGAGGAATATGGATTTGCTAGCTCGTCGTTCAAATCGTGATCATAGTCTTGGTGCTGTTCGATACCACCGTCTTCCTCATTTGGTCCGGCCAATTGCTGGCGGCAAAATGATGTCGAATTTGAAAGTACAAATGGATTTTGATGAGAGGCTATATGAGAATTGTTATTATTGCTAGGATTATCGTTATCCATTAGATCAGCCGTTTCAATAATATTTTGGGGTATTGGTATATTGTTGTAATTGTGTGGGGGTCCAACACCTTCGTAGCTACAACTTCCTTGGTTGGTGCTAATGGTGCTCGAATTACTTCCATTATTTGACGGCGGTGGGGTCAGTTGGGAATGTAAGGCAGAACCACCAGCCTCTCCGTCATAAATTGCATGCGTGGTCAGAGATGTAGTTTGTTGGACAAGTTGATGCCGTAACAAGGAACCGCTTGATTCATTTACCTCCATAGCCCTATCATGATTGTCGGAATTCGTACCAAAAATACCAGCCGAGGTTACCATTTCATTGTTTATTTGAGGTTCCTCCGAACCCTGTAAGTAAGGATCTGTGAGTAATCCATCACAACAACCTTCGCTCTTGGCCGATGACATATTCTACATTTGAGTATGATTTAAATATATGATATGAATGGAAACTTTGAAAAAGGTCTTTAACACGTTAGTTTTAGTCTCATGTTTTCTCGGGCCACTGATTCTTCGCCCAACCGGTTTAGATCTAAATAATTATTAAATTTTTTTGGATGTTTAGATTGCCTTTACAATTTTTTTTTGATATAATACTTTTGCCTCTGAATAAAATTACACGTGTCATAAAATAGCATTCAAATACGACAATAACTAACAATACCTCTTTCCTTAATTTGGAATATAATGGTAATCAAAGAATAATAATTGTTCAGCTAAGTCCTTCTTTTCTTCCTTTTTTTTTCACAATTCCTTTTATATTTGGTACAATAAATTTTCTTTGTCTGAATATAAATTGTGTGTATATGAAAATAAAAAATGATAATAAAAAGTCTCCAATTAATACAATGCGTCAGGTTAAATGGCTTATAAATAATAAAATAATAAAAGAACTTAATAATAATAATAATAATAATAATAATAATGATAATAGGACAAATGAAATAAGATTGACTCACAATTTAAGTATATGAATAAAATGTGAATAATGCAAATAAAAATTTCTAAAGAATGTCTTTATACATTCTCTTATTTAAAAAAATATATGTATAATAGTTATTGTGTAATAAAATTTCACAAATACCTATTGAAAAGGGGTTAACACTATATGTTTTTTTTTGTTTTTTTTCCATCTCTTAAAGATTATTTTCGGTATGGACGTAAATGAAACGCACTTCAATAAAGAATTCTTTATTTTATCTAAGGTGATTAGGTTTATTACAGGTAATTATCCCAAAGATGAAACTAGCAAAATAAAGCTGGCTTGATCTCCTTTTAGAAGGAATATTTAAATCCTAAAGCACGAATTCGACCAGACACTGAGCCGAAACTAAGGATAAAAAACAAATTTAGCCCTTTTGCAAATAAATTCTATACTTTTATAAATTAAATTACGCCCCTGCTCAAAAATTAATTAAAGCTTACATTAATTTAAGTTAACAATTTTTTCTTTAAACTCATATATTTGAACCCAATCTTTTAAATGCCACTCATTTCATTAAAGTGTCAATCATAAACTCAATAATGCAATATCATTTTTTGTTTTCCCTTCTCTTCGTTATATTATTATTTTAGAAATAAAATATTTATTTATGTTCAAATAAAAATTATCGCTAAAAAATTTTTTTAATTTAAAAATAAAACTCAAAAACTCTTTAAAATTTTTAATCTAAAACCTAATTAGAATGAATAGGTGAATGCTTAAAAGACAATGTTTTATGGGAACTTTTTTATACATATGATTTAAGGGCCCAAATATTTTTTTCAAAAATGCGGCGTGAGTTAAAAAGTGGAATTGAGAGGTATTTTGGATGGGTCCAATATGTTATTAATTAAGCCTATCATTTATTACATTTTGTAAAATTTTTACATAAATGATCATTTAGCAAAATGGGACGTGGGCGCAAATACTCGTTTTGATGCCCTAATGGGCCCACTAATGTAATATTTTAATTTTAAGGCATTTTGAAATTCGTCGCCTAACGCTTTAAGCTCAATTTTTATTTTTATAAAATTTTATGTGAGAACCGTAGAAATGTTAGAGAGTATTTTTCAATAACCATCGTTTTTCAAAGAAACAGGCTTAAGGCGGCTAATGTATTAGATACGATAAATGAGCTAAATTTTCAATCAAACTATGTGATTAATTATTATATACATTTATTGTTTTTTCCTCACCAAGGCAATTTGTCAGAGATACATTTGCGGTACATAAGGTGTAGTGTTAGTGGTTTTGTTTTTAAAAATCTAGAAATAGTTATTAAAACGTCTACTATATACTGTTTATAATATTAGAATTGTTTTCGTCTTGAAAGCACTTATAAATATTCTGTGGTATGCAACAAACAATACCTTAAAGCGATCACTGACACGCGACTTGTTTTTTTATTCACATATTGTATAATCATAGATTATAAATTATATTTCAAGTTGAGTAATGAATAGAAAACAATTTAGATCGGCTGATAGGTTATTTGGTTAAATTCATTGTTTTTTTTAATTTTTATTGTATAAAAAATTTATTGCAATATTATTTTAAGCTAACTAAATACTTTGGTTTGAAGGTATGGATCGAGTCTCAAGGCCGAAGGGGCCTTAAAAATCTAATTATCCTAATGAGCACCCCTGAATATATATCAATATTAAGCATGGCTCGTCGGTCTAATAAAAATATAAAAAAAATAAGTGTCTCGTCTAAAAAAACGCAAGCAATGCCTGAGCGACAACCATTTATAAAGGGCTCTTTATTCGACCAAAGCACAAGCTGTTTGCATTACCCATAGACAACGAGCCGTAACATTATTGATAGTTTTCGGAGGCTCAGAAGGTGAACAACTGGTAATTAACGAAGACTGGTCTCTTAAATTAAAGCCAACAGCAACCTACCTAGGTGCTTACCTACAATCCGATGAAAACGTCGAGGAAGAAGTTAGGAACAAACTCAAAGTTGGGTGGCTAAAATGGAGATCGTTGACAGGTGTCCTGTTCGACAAAAATATACCAATAAAAGTCAAGGGCAAGGCTTACTCAAGCATAGTACAACCGGCAATAACATACGGCTTAGAAACAACAGCGTTAAGGAAAAGCGATGAAAGAATACTACAAACGATGGAAATGCGCATGCTACGGATGTTTCTCGGGGTGACTCGCAAAGACAAGATCCGCAACGATCATATACTTGGAAGTTTACACATAACACCCATACAAAATAAAGTCGAAATCAACAGACTCCGATGGTTTGGACACGTTATGAGGCAAAAAGACGGGTATCTAAGCAATCTGGTAAATGCAATTGAAGTGCAAGGCAAGAATAAAAGGGGCAGACCTAAACTCACCTGGTTTCAAAGAGTAGACGCTAGCATGAGATGTCACAACCTAAATAGAAATGAGTGTAGAGATAGAAACAAATGGAGACTTAAACTGAAAGAGCTCACTGCCTCAATGGCAAAAAGCTAACAATGAAAAAAAAAATGAATGTTTAAACCTAAGAACAGTTGGCCTAAGGGCCCCATGATTCTCGAATTGACCCTTTAAAATCCTTAAATCTAGTTTATGTTTTGAAATAAATATAATGAATTGTTAAACGGATTAAAAAAACAATAAAAATGATAATAATTTATCAATCAAACAAATCTAGCTTGAGATTCTTAGGATCGATTTAAAATTTAGGAGGAGCATGTTTGCTTCAAAATTACACCTTCACCAAACTAGTAATTAATTTGTATAATCTATTAACCTTTAAAAGGGCCAAATCAGCTTTATTCATAAAATTTTTCTTATGGTAGATTTTTTAAAAATTTTTGAAAATCAATTTTTTCTATGTTAATGTGTCGTCACTAAATTTATAATTTTCATCTTGCAAAATACTTTTCAAGTGTTAAATCATTAGTTCGCTCCCTTCACCCTCGCCTTATTTCTCATATGTTCGCCGATTTACGGGGAAGGGGTGGGGGGGGGGGGAGAAAATAAATTTCGAGAAGAGAGAATTTTTTTCAATTTAAGTTGTTGTTATTTTTCGTATATCTTCTCTTTTAGTATATATAGCTTGAGGATATTTATCGTGCGAATCGCTCACTATATATCGGGGGAATGAGGACACTTTAGTGTGTTAGGCATAGTAGCCAATTTAGACTTAATAAGATAAAAAATCGATTTAAACATTAAACTCACTTCGTAAGCGACTCAAAAATTTATTTTTCGGTAAGGGGGTGGATATTGATGACAAGTGTAAGAATAGGGAGGCCTAATTAAATAGATTAGGTCGATAATCATACCTAATTTCCAAAAAAAAATGTTTTCAAACACTAGCGTTCCGACCCTTGCATGGTTTAGTCAATTAGATAGCTCTTGGAGCAAAGCTAAAAGATGTATTTTCCCGAAATTTATTTGCATACATATATTTTAAAATTAAATTACAAAAATAAATCAGATTGACAGAAAAAACAATTAACTAGCAAGCTCACCGAGAATTATAAATTGATGGCTGAGCCGGTCCATAATGTCGTAAGAAGCCAACGGCCGTATCAAGCCCTGCAAATTCATGTTTAGCTAATGTTGAGGGTAGAAGTTAAGCCTAGAAAATCGATTGGTGTCTTGGGCTACTTGCTGAAGATTTGAATCCTGAGATTTTATTTTTTTATAAATCACTTATTTGCCATCAGTTACCTGAACTTTAAACCCTTATGTCACATGCATTGTCCGTTTTTTAAGAATGGCTTCAATTTAACTCTTTATTTATGGTCTAACGGGTTAACTTAATTTTTTATAAATCATAAAATCCTGTTAAGAATTTTATGCCCACGCAGATTTATTAACCTTAGATTTGGTTTATAACAGTGAAAATTTATTTAAAAAACTAAGTATATTTGATCAGAAATAATAGCATCAGTGACGACTGATTTACAAAAAAGTGTGTATCAGGGGCGATAGATAGAGTGGAGTGAAATTATTAAAAAAAATTGTAATATATGGTTGTTTTAATCTAAATGTTTCAGCAACTTACATTATAATTATTACGTTTGTCAACGTTTAATAGATAACTAAACTAAACTAAATAACTCCTATTACATGCACCGCAACTCAGTGACGGTAAAATGTTAAGAGAATGATAGATATGGTGTTATCTTTACAACAAATACACATTTTTTTCCCCCATAAACGGCATTAAAATAAATTTTCATGTCATATAGTATATGGAAAATTATTGCGGCCCAGCCCATATTTTCATTCCCATATTATTTCCCCCAATCTGCAGTGAGATACATACATATGTTATATATAAATCTTTTACGTATATGACAAACATCGTATAATCATCTCAATCCTTGACATATTATACACGCAGAAAAAAAAATATCAATGTACATTTAAATATATTTTAACATTTAAATGTATGAATTACCCATTTTTTACTCTGGAAATTTAACTATTGCATAGTGATAAAAAAAACTTTAAAATGAAATTAAAAATACGCCGCTCTAAATCTAAACATTTTGGCGTCAAATATCACCAGAGAAATGGAATTAATATTTATTTTGTGCATCTAACTTATACAAATATCAAATGTTTTGCCAGGTCATTAATTTTAATGACCCGATCCGGGCTAATTAGGGCGCGTTCCGACTCATTTTATTTTTTTTCAAAATTTTTTTGAAACTCTTTCTCGTAAATTATTTCAATGCTAATAAAATGATGATTTTTTGTTATAATGCGCTAAATGTGAAGGAGCAAAATTTTAAATTTTTTAAATTATTTAAATAAATATATAATAAATCTTACCTGTGAAGTGGAATTAATATAATTTAAACCTATGCGTATTTAACTTAAACAATGCCAGGTCTTTAATTTTAATGGCCCAATCTGGACTAATTAGGGCGCGTTTCGACTCATTTTATTTTTTTTATAATTTTTTATTTGAAACTCTTTTATAAATTATTTCAATGCTAATAGCAAATGATGATTTTAAGAATGAGTTTAATGTCAAGGATCAAAAATTTTAAAATTATTTTAAAAAAACAAACTAAGTCTAATCCCAAGCCTAAATTTTTAGTATCAAAATTCTATTTTAGAGTTCAAGATATATTTAAAACAATAGGTCAGCTTTGCTTATAAAAATAACAATCTTGCTTATTAGGAAAAAATGTGTGTTGTAGGCAGGGCTGGGAAAAAAACTAAATGGGCTTTTTTTAACAAGTTTTTGGGTTTTTTTTTCCAAATGCCCACAAACTCGTGGGCATGGCAAAAGCCCCTTTTCTTGCTTAAAGAAAAGGGGCATGTTAAAAAAAAGCCCCTTTTCTTAAAAAAAAACTCCTAGGAGCTTTAAGAAAAAATAACCCACCCATCAAAATTTTTTAAAATTATTATAGAAAACATAAAATGGGTCTTTTAGGGCTTTTTTTAAGAGCCACTTTTTGTGGGTTTTTTTCCCCCTTTTTTTAGTAAGGGCTTTTTTTGAATTCTTATTTTGGCCCTTTATATTTGCCCCCCTTTCTTTTTTTATGTTTTAGGGGAAAAAATGAGCCAAAGTTTTTTGGCTCATTGTTTTCCCAGGCCTGGTTGTAGGCATCCAAAAAAAGGCTGTGCAGATTGGCTTGCCTACTGTCACACCATAGGTAACCTTCCCTCCTAGCCTTCTCCACATGGCGTTTACGTTTCTGACTATTTTAAACCCGAGCAAAGCTATCGACATTGCCGATGGGTTAAATAAAGGGACATACTCGCACGCTAACTTAGATTTTAAGCCTAGGCTCTCACAGGTTTAGGGCTTAAAGCCTAGGCAGGCCATTTGCTACAAAGTCATTACATATGCGTACTTTTCACTCGAGGAAAAGGGCCGCTCATGCACGGATTTAAACCCAAGCCACTCGTGAAAGATATTGTTTGCATTAAGCAATGCAAGACGATTCATTGTCTCTAGATAAACTTTGTCTTTCAAATTAGAAATAGGCCGGGATAAGAATTGTATAAAATTTGTTGATTTATGTCCGGGTTATGGCTTAAATGTCAATACTATCTTAAAAAAAGAACAAGTCAACTGTTTAATATTTCCGGAATACGTAAAAATCTCTGAAACTTGTAAAGGGTACAGTAAAACTTAACAGAAAAGTTTTCACATAAATATCGGATTTCTTTTATTTTAGATTAGGACATTATTTTTACGAGACAAAAGTTTACCGAAAAAGGTCAAGCGTATTTATTATTGTATCTATGCTGTAAGTTCACAAAGGTATAATAGTAAATAGTATGTATGTATATACGTGAAATACTAATAAAATAAAATTTTTTTTGTGCGAAAATAACCTTGTTCACTAGGCGGCCACTTTGACAAAATCCGCTGCTGGGATTGGCACATAATAATGCAAAAAGGGAGGATGGGAGACAGGCATATGAAATTTGTCGTGTTCGTGTTAATAGTATAGGACGGACCTTTTTTTTTATACCTTGTCGAGTCTTGTGAACAGCCCACTTATTTAGCTAATAATGATACGTATATATTTGATGGAATTGATGCAGCATTTACATTTTAAAGTAGAAGTAGTCATTCAGGAGGAGTGATTGCATGGTTCCATTTTAAATGCCCCATGAAAAAAAATGGGCCAAAAAAGCTTTAATCCTTAATAAGTTTTGCATTTAATTTGAGCCCATTGAAAAATTAAAGTAAATCTTTTTGAAGTATAGTATAGGCCATCAATTTTGAAACATATACGAGGTTAAAACATATGTCATTTCTGCAATACAAAACCTATCCTCCCTAAAAAATTTTAAGGGTGCGTTTAGACTTAATCCAATCAAATTATTTAAAATTGAAAAAATAAATAGTTCAATGTTGAAAAATTTTGGTTAATTGTTAAAAGCCTTATTAAGCCTATTAGCTATTTAGATTTAGTTAGATATATAAACTTTATAAATTTGAGCAACGGCTTGAATTATTAGAAAATACTCTAATAATTAATAATTTTTGATAAAAAATGTCAGTATTAAAATTATTTGTAAAAACGTACAAAGTCTAAAAGCGTTTAAAAAAAATTAAAGAATATTTTGATTTACATAATATTTTTAATAATAAGTTGAGTTGCTAATATTCCCAAAAGTCAAGAGTACATATCTCTTACACCAGAACTTCAAAATTAATGCAAAAACTCTTAAATTGTTTGTTTCAAGTGGGTTAATTAAAAATATTCGACAAATTTTATAAAATAGAAAGATAAAAATATAAACAAATTTTTGTGGGCTATTTATTGATAACGTCGGGTATTTTGAGCTAATTTATCAGGTAATTCTAGGGCCTTTAAATATTTAAGCAGAAAAATTATAGAGAATTAATAAAAAACAAACATGGGATCGGCAATTCTTAATCACATTTATAGCGCACGAACAATGGGCACACGAAGCATGTGCTTAAAAATAATATACGACAACACAAATTATAACTACTAGATGACCTTGAGTTTTTTCCCTTTCAAAATTTTCTTATCTATTTTTAATTTTCACTTTTTTTATAATGTCTTCCACGATTTGAGCAAAAGTATGAATGTATCCTAATGGGCATGCACAAAAGTTTTAAAAGTCTTATTTACCCGAAGTGGAAGGTAATTAACTTGGTGGTTAAAGAAGTTCAACATATTTCGGCGCTACGTTTTTAATTAATTATTTATATTTAATTTATCAAACCTAATATAAAAATACATAAATAGCAATAAAATTTTTATGAGAAATTAAAAAAGAACTTACTTTATTTGTTTCGTAAAAAATTGACATATTTTACATTTATTCAGCTATTTTTTTTTTAATATAATTGCGAAAAAAAATCACAAAGTAGGGGAGACCGGGGTGAAATGAACATATTTTTTCAAAATCGTTGCTGCTGACACATTTTTAATCCAAAAGAAAAAATTAATGGCTCATTTTATAGATAATTCATTATATTTTATAAAATAATTTGTTTAACCAAAAAAATATAATTTTTTTAAAAAATATTGAACAATGTATAAACCCACTAGTATTAACCATTTCGCCCCATATACGGGGTAAAATGATACACCCATGGGGCAAAATGAAAGTGTGTGAAATTTATTAAATTTACAGCTTTAATTTCAAATAAACCTTGATTATTGAAAAATAAATGGAGATTTAGATCAATTTATCAATAATTATATCATAATCAATTACCAGTGGCCCAAAAATCCCAACATCAAGGGGTTGAAGTCTATGTGAACAATGAGATGGTAGTGTGACTACTTTAATCCCATTATCTTCAAAAAAGTTCACTGCTTTTATGGATATATGAGATACATGGTTATCCAAAATAATAAGTGCCTTTATTTAAAATATGATAATTCAATTTACTGGATCCTCAGTAATATATTTTACAAAATGTTGTTCATTTCGCCCCGCATTGAGTAGTGTTTGCAAAATCAATAATGTTCAAATAATATTAAGTTTAAAGTTAAAAATGTATTATAGTATTAAAACGAAGTGTTTTTTTAATCTTTTGATTATAATAATATTTTCAAAATAACATTTTGTTTAAAATAAAGCAAAATTATTGTTGCTTAAAACATAAATTAGAAATAGCATTTTTTCTTTAATTGAGATTTTCTAAATTTTTTCAAATGGATGTATATGTAAAAAATATAATAAATCGATAGCTTGTTTAAAGATCTACAACATATATAAAATTTATATATATTGAATAATTTTTATCAGAGATATATCCATTAATCATTTCACCCCACCAACCAATTCACCCCGGTCTCCCCTACCCTATATTCTGGTAAAGCATAACTTCTAGGGCAACGAGTCTTTCCTAGTGATTTATTGTACAAAAAGAAAAAACAAAAAACGTTGTACAGAGTTTCTTGAGAATACGATGATGGGTTTAGTTTTTGACTAAACTTCTAATTTTTTATACTGAGCAATCAAAAAAAAATCTAATTTTTTACATCGAATTATTAGTAATTTGTAATGCAAAAGCTACAAGACCCACTGAATTTTACTTTGTAATTTAGAGTTTTAAAGCCATGGACCTTATTTTTTTATTATAAGTAAGAAAAAGCATGCTATTGAATAAAAAAATATAAGTTATCAATGAATATTGTAAATTTTATTCAAAATAGGTGAAATGAAAATTTTCAGTTTTATATGTTATACGAATCTTCACATGATTAAATTATGTTTTTGGGTTTAAAACATTTTTTTAAAAAATCATGATAAAAAATGTTAAAATGGAAAATAGTTTTTGGCTAATACTCACCTTAAAAACTAACTTTAAAATTAATTCATATAATTATTAGACAAGTAAGTATTTTGATAGTTATAAGCCAATTACGGGGATCGAACTTGACATCTTAGGGAAAAAATCGCTAACTGTTTTTTTCTAATCAAACTTAGTTAATCAGCTATTAACAATTAAAATTTAGAGAAAGGCCAAATGAACAATTAAACTGTTAAACTCATAAAATAATATTTTCATAAAAAACCGATAATAATTCGTTAGTTAGGTTTGAAAGCAAAATTCAGTATTTTCTAAAAGATGATGGAAGTTTGATATACTGAAATTTTAATTCTTATTATTTGAAATGATTAATATAAGTTATAAATAATTTTATCTAAATTAGTTTCTTAAACTTTATCATTTTTATTCTCGAAGTCGCAAAATTAATTAAAAGATTATTTTTCGATAAAGTATTTAAAGAGCCGAAGGCGGAAGAAACTTAGAAAAACGGAAAATATATATGAGATTAGCCATTATGGGGATATATTCTTTTATTTCAAGATTCATTCTATGTCAATAAATTTTGTTTTCCTGTGTCATACAATACATTATTATATCAGAATACCTAATTAAGTTTGCAAATTTCAGTTTTATACATTGATGCAATAATGGGTTTCAAATATTTGCCATATGGAGTTTAACCCTAATAGGATTATTAATTATAAAATTTTGTTGTTAGATTAAAATTTAGTTCCTAGTCATGTTTATTATATTAAAGGAAAAAAGTCATAATATGGCCCATAATACATAACATTTTAAAGGTGTGCCCAAAACATAATGTGCTGCCTATATAAACCTCACAGTGCTAATCACGGGTAAGTTAATATATAAAGATAAAAAAACAAAAGTAACAAAAAACTCTAACAGCTAATAAGCTAGATTTACACTTTAATTTGTATTTTAATTTTATAGGTGGAAGCTAAATATTTTTATAACAACATGTAAAATGATATAGATGAAACAGGGGAAGTTATGAATCTAGAACATTGGATATAGGAGTTTTGAGAGATTGTAGGCATGCTAGGGTTATTTTAGAAGCAAAACAAATTTTACAATCGTAAATAATTTCTCTATATGTATTTTAATAAAAAAGTTTAATGGTTATTTAAAAGAGATTAAAATTCATAGTAAAATATAAACTTACTTTTGTTTTCGTTCGATATGTCATAAAATTATAAGAAAATTAAAATATATATTTAATTTTATATATTTATTTCTCAAATATAATTGAGATCGCAAAATCTTCTAATTTATTAATATTATTGTTTAAGTAGAAAAATATAGGATGATATATTGGTTGGATTTAGTAGATTGATATTAAGGAATTCATATCCTGTTGGCTAGCCCACCAGGATATCTCTTAGGAATATAGATAGGTTTTATATGTGCTATTTATTAACTAATAATTTATTAAGATAAGATGGATAAAAATAATAATATTATTCTATTTAAAAACTAATTCTATCAAAAAAAACTATTTCTTGCAAGTCATGATGACACAGATGAATTTAGCTTATCAATCAATCAATTGTCTAATATTATAATCCATTAGTATTACGGGCTACGACACCTCCCTTTTTCAGGGGCATCGTACCTGTAGTAGTGTCGATTTTTAATTAGATATTTCGGAAGATGGGTGTTTGCATGACCAAAAATATGTGTTGAATATTTGTTTTGTAGTTGCTAGGGATGTTGAACTTTGCTGATCTCTTGGTCCGTTTTGAAGTTTCGTCACCTCTCATTGTGTGCGGCTAGCGTTTGTCGGTTTCTGTATTAAGGTGGTTTACCATCCGTCTTAGATAAATAAATTTATTATTATTATTTTTTTTACGCTCCTCTACGATGTGCCTAGATTAGACGGAACATTTGCCGTAATTCAATTAGGGTGATGCTAGGTCTTACACTTTCGCGAGTTATATAACAACCTTATAAAAAGGAAAAACAAACCGGTATCTATTGCGCGACCACCATCTTTTCCATCAGCATGCAAAGCCTTGATTCCATTATTGAGGTGTGATCTCCTTTATGTCTGAGAAACGTTTGGTTGATATCTCTTAAGAATTTTTGTTTGGGTGGTTTGAGTAAAGTAATATTTAATTGTGGGTTATTTGATGTTAAACTATCTAATAGTTAATACCAATTTAGCATATTGAGAGATCAATTTAGTTCGGGCCTAATGAGAATTCAAATTTAGTGTGTCGATTTAGAATATTGAAAGTCAATGACCTTCAATTCGTGTAACGAAAAAGGGGGGGGGGGGGGGGGAAGCATTGATTAGAATTGATATCCTTGTGTTGAGAGAATTACGCATTTGATGAGAGAATTACGCATTGGATGAGAGAATTACGCATTGGAAAATGTTTAGAATGTCTCACTGTCAAGTTTAATGCTATCCCCAATGTATATTCATCGACAACCGATAATATTACCGACGTACCTATCGGCAATGAATTAAGGTGTAAGCCAAAAATTTTTTAAGAAGTTTTTGATTTTGCCTGGTTCGTCCCCGGGTTTAACGGCATTTGTTTAAGTTGAAAAATAGGAGGAATATATTGGTTGGGATTTAGTTGATTAATATAAGAAATTTATCTCCTGGTTGGCTAGGCCACCAGGATTTCACTAATAGATTTTAAAGATAACTGTTTAAATTTATAATTTCTTTATTAAGACAATGTTAAAAATAGTTAGATAAAAAATAATATTATCTATTCTATATTTAAAACTAATTTATTATGGAAAACTATTTCTTGCAAGTCATGATGACACAGATGAATTTAGCTCATCAATCAATCAATTGTCTAGTATTATAATCCATATTATGGGCTACGACAATTATATAATATAAAACTAAGGAAATAGCTAAATGAACAACTTTCAAGTCCAAAATATAAAAGATAAGATAATCATGGTTATTTCCCCCATTGTAATTAAATAAATTTTAAATATTTTGTCCTAGTTATGGTGGGATAACGATTATTCTGTTTAAATAATAATTTAATTATATAGGAAATATTTTTTACTTACTTAAGATTAAATATAGATCAGGCCCGATTCTAGCTTTTCCATTTTAGGGGGGCAAAAAAAACTCGTGGGGGGGCAGAAAAAATTTTTTGCCGCCTTCGGCGGCAAAATTGGCCGTGACCTTCGGTCACGGCAAAAAATATACATGTACAACAATAGAATCCATGTTGAAAATTTTTTAACAAATTAATAGTAATTATATTCTTAAATTAAAAAGTTTATAAATGAAATATGTGAATTAAAATTAATTGTTTTCACTAAAATCAATCGCTTAAAAAGATATGAGATTTGAATTAGTTGTAAGGATAATTTTATCATTTGGTATCATTGCGCATGAAAATTAAAAATATGATATATATGAATGATAAAAATGAATTATATAAAACTTTGGATTTTAAAAAATGAAAAGTGAAATAAGATTGATTATCATGAAAACAAAATGAATAAGTATGCTAATTTGGAAGAATATATATGAAAAAACACTGGTTATATATAACTAGTTAATATTAGGGTAAAAAATTAAATAAAACAAACATAAACGTTAAATGCGCATAAAGTTAGCAACCATGTTAAAATAGTAGGCAATAATTAGCTGATTATGAGCAGTGTATTGTATTGATCAAAATATTTTATCTTAGAGGATCAATTAAATTACAATATTCATCAAAATTCAACGCCCCTAGTTAATGATTTTTCGTGTTCTAAAAGAACCAAATCACCTTTAAGCAGGTCACTACTTGTCAGCCGTTATTATCCTTCTTAAAGAAGAAAATGTGGCCTCACAACTCGACGTTGAAGAGCCAATTAACAAACTTATAGGAAAAATGTTAAATAGATGAGAAAACGCTTCATTGTAATCATATAAAAATTTAACAAAATCAATAGTAACACATTCTTTGTAATTATTAAGTTTCTTATTAAAAAATTTTTGGCTACGTCAATTTCTTTAGATAATAAATTTTTATCAATATTACTTATTTTTAAAAGAGGCTCTGATTTATTTATATCTAAAATAAAGGTTAATCAAATTTATAAAGGGAATCTAAAGATTTTAAACAACTCTTATCGGTAAAAAATCTATTATCAAAATATAAATAAATCATATTAAAATAAATACTTTTTTCATCATTAATATTTAAAATATTTTCAAACTTATGAGTAGAAAATAAATAAAAATCAGAAAAATCTTTAGGTTTAGTTATTCTTTCAACCATAGATAAATTATTGTCATTTAAAAAAATATTAATATCAAAACAATTTTTGAATAAATCTTCAAATGTATTTTTATTTCTTAATTGTTTAATTTCTAACAAACAATGGTGTATTAAATCAGAAGTTTTAGAAATATAAATCGTTCTGCATTGAAATTGATCTATAATTATTTTTAATAAATAAAATAATTTTTCAATTAAATACAAAAAAATAAATAGATGATTATAAATATGGTCAAAAAACCCCAATTCGGCCCTGTGACCTGAAGATATAAAAGTTTTTTTTATTTTTAATTTTTAAAAGAGTAATAAATATACCTGTGTAATTTAAAAAAAACAATGGGCAGGTAGTGACCACACCACCAATGGGGCAACAGCCGGAGTATGGTCCCGCGTTTACTAACTACCTTGATTGCATCATGTTGAAAAAATTTATAAAGGGAAGAAAAATTATCAAAAAAATCTTTCCCTTTACTTAAAATAGAAGAATTCTTTACAACATGCAATCGGTGGTTAAAGCGGTGAATATACGGGACATGGTGTCCAGCTATTTTGCTTAGAAATATTTGAACACCATTTTTTTCCCAGGCATTACGTTCGCCCTATCGTAGCATTGTGCGATCAGGTTCTTTGGTTCTAGATTATATTCTAACAAAAGATTGTTGTTAACTGAGAAAATTTCTTAGGCAAAATTTATGAATTGGTTTCACAAATATAAAGCTTTCTGTATAATCATTTTCTATATACTTCTGTTAGTTTGATCTCTCTTGCGGATGAGAAGTATTAATTTTAAATATTATCCATAGAGCAAATTTAATTATATTATGTGGAAGAAATAAAATTACTATTATTTTTGGGGGGGCAAATTCAATTTTTTTTGGGGGGGCAAACAAAAAATTACTATGTATTTTTTTTTGGGGGGGGGGGGGGGCAAATTCAATTATTTTGGGGGGGGGGGGGCAATCAAAAACTTTTGGGGGGGCACTGCCCCCCCCCCCCCAAAAGGGGTCTAGAATCGTGCCTGTATAGATGTCAATATTTTTAAAAAAATAATTTTTTAAATTTTTTATTAGTATTCCTAGGGTCTCGACTCATTTTTTCTTTCTTTACGCCGGGGCTTCAAATATTTATAACTATTTAAATATTAAAATGATAGGAACTTAAATTAAGATGTTAAGATTTACACATGTTTAATATGTTTACTAATATTGAATATATCCCAGTTGGATTAAATATCTGTTATTTTGAGATTAAATTAGATGTAGGATTTTAGGATAAGGTTATAAATGGGTTATGACTATTTTTCAAGTATGACATTTTATGCTTGCATATAGGGCATGCAGGGGTGTATGCAGAATATTTTCTAAAGGGGGTAAAGAAATATAATTGGAGAAAAAGGACTCTAAATTAAATTTTAATAATGATGTTTTATCATATTATTTTATAAGGTTGTATAGTTTCCAAAAAATAGCAATGGTATAGATTTTTATACCCTTTTATATGTTTGATATAAAAATTAAAAAAATTTTAAAGGGAGGCAATTGCCCCCTTTTGATACCTTCACAAAACTTCCCTTTGGGCATGTCAAAAAACCGGGAGTGGGTAAGGATCATCAACTTAAAAGTTTCGGAATTTATTTTCTTGTTTGCTAGTCATCCATATTAAAAATACAATTTGTATTTTTAATCCAAACTCATTTTTGTATAATGAAATTGTATATAAATGGAAGAGCAGCTAATTTAAAAGAGAAATTCACTTTCCGATTTCGGAATCTCAACCTAAACTTCTCAAATAAAAATAGGGTTTTAAAAAGTTCATTGTCAAGACGGATGCTAAACTAATTTTAAAACTCAATTGCAAAATGTGAAGGTTAACTGCACAAACATATTGTGTTTTAATGCAATCTTGTCAAGAGTAACGAAAGTAAAATGGAGAGCATTAATTTATTTTGCAATATACTACGTTCCGTTAAAAAAATACCATTATATTAAAAGCGTAAAATGCAATAGATTATTGGGGCTAGACTTGTCATCTTAAATTAAATCACTGTCAAGTACTAGCCGCCAAGGCGTATGTAGTAACTTTTCTATAGAGGGGCAAGAAATTTTTTGGAGGAAACCAATTACAAATATAATATTGATATTTTATTTGCAAATTATTTTATAAGGTTGTATAATTACAAAAAAATAGCAATTTTTAATTTCTATTTCCTTTTACATGTTTGATATATAAATTCAACCGTTAGTTACATCATAAAGATCAAAAAAAAATTCTAAAGGGGGGCAATTGATCCCTACTGACCACCCCTAAAAACGCCCCTGCTAGCCCGATTAATCTATACTTATCAATAATTATATCAAACAAACATCAACAAAAAATAAAAATAATGGATTGCCTTTTTTAATAAAAAAACTGGATTTTTTTTAAAATAAAGTTTATTTGTAAAAAATAGGACTCCTTTATTTGTTATCAAGCCAACAATTACAAATGACTTTATGTCTAAGTCTCTTTTAAAAATTTAAACAACAAGCTTTTTATTTTAAAAAACATTTTTAGCTTAACAAATTAATAGTATAAACTTTTAATTTTTTTTCTTCTTAAAAACAAATTTTGGTCAAAGGAATGATGCAGCCTTTTTGTTTACAGCCGAGAATCATGAATAAAAACAAATTTTGCAAAATTTTTAACAAAAAAGTTTTGTCAAATAAAATGAGCAAAAAAAATAACCCGAGTAAATTATTGGAAAGATTTAAAAAAAATAGTTATTACCTATAAAATTTTTTTTTGACTTGGTAATCATCCAAAGAATGTTTTAAAAAATAAACTTTTATTTAAATATTTAACAAAAATGTACCAAAAATATATATTATTTACATAATAATGTTTTGTAAGTAATAAATAAAGGCTTTATTTTTACATTAGAAAATAGATTGCATCGCTATCAGCTGCTGTCATCATTCAAGCTAGCTTACCCTTCTAAATATAATTTCGTAAGAATTTTATTTTACAATTTTTGTCTTTGAATTTGGTTACTTTTACATTTTCATTATAGGCCTATATTACGTGATATTTATTTTTTATATAAATTAAAAATATGGATATTTTGGAACAATTTTGATTAATTTTATAACAACATTTGTTTTTAATATTTAAAATATATTAAGTTATTTAGCTTAATTATCGGTTTTATAGAATTGGAAGTTTTTTGAATTTTTTAGGGTAAAATTCTATAAAAGCTAAGTATCATAAATAACTATTTGTTTTGTTAAAAATAAGTGACAATTTTATAATATATAATTTGACTTAGCCTTTTAGAATTAATGTTGTAAGTGTGTGTTTAGTGTTAGGAAAACGATTTACAATAACTGAATTTATTTTTTAATCAATGAATTAAATGTTTTAACCATTAAGTTTCTATTATTGAAGCTGTTATAAGTAAGGCATTATCCTTTAACATTTACATTTGGTTGGTTACTCAAATTGTCTATTCAAAATAAACTAAATATTAAATGGTTCAAAAATGTTGCTATAAACAATTAGTATAAAATTAGATTACTCTCCTCTCCCTAAATTATAATTCACATGTAATTTGCCACTTATTATAGTTAAGTAACTTTTGCATAGGAATGGGTTGGATTATTAGACTTTATATGTTATTAATCCTATAGACTCTCACTGCTGCTCATATCAATTTTTAGGCCTCTATACTATAATTATTTTAAGCCTTTTTAACCTTATTCTCCTTGGTATTACATAAATAGTATCCTATCCATTTTATATGTAGTTAATTTAAAACCTATTTGTTGTAGGATTTGTAAATTTGCTATTAATCAGCAACCTTTTTATAAATATTGGGCTTGGATAAAGTATAAAATTGTTAAGTTCTGCTAAATGCATTTTTTAGCCTGTCTGCATAGTATTGGGCTGAAAATTTCTTCACAGTGTTAAATTTAAAGAGCCTTTATTGAAAACTTTAATTGATATTACATTTTATTCTATGTTTCTACTGAACTGAAGTATATGAATAGATTATAGTGCTTGGCGGCCTGAGTAAAAATTTTAATAGGATATTACAAGGCCAGGCTACAGTTATCTCAAAGCAGCCTTTTTGACTAAGCCCAACTTTTTGATTTTCAATTTTATAAAAAACTCTAAATAGATACAAAAAAAAATAAGAAATTTTAAATTTTTTCCTGAATAAGGCCATAACATTGTAATTTGGAAAATGAAAAAATGAGTTTGGCTTACTTAAAACTGGATTTTTTCCATCTCTGAGTTAGAATTAATAACAGTAGACCTAAAAATCTGGCTTTTTATCAAAATATGCTTTATCTACCTCATTATAAATATGGTTATTGCATTAACTAGCAACTAACTAGGTGTTTGACGATTTTGTTTTACAACCACTGTAAAAAAGCAGTAGGACATTTGTACGATTAAGAATCACAAGCTCTGAGTCCCCTTAAATTTTGGAATTATTTCGCTAATAATTATACTAAAACTTTTACAGCAATGGGTGATCGTGATAATAGCCACGAACAATCAAAACCCCGGGCCTTACTTATCCTTGCCGAAGGGGCCGAGGAGATGGAGGTCGTAATAACGGTTGACGTGCTTAGACGCGGCGGTGTTAACGTTACTCTAGCCGGGTTTTACCCCGAATTCCCAAAATCGGCTTCTTCGGGTTGTCCACCAACATTTATTCCCTCATCTGATAACCCATCAAATTCCGCTCTCCCTCCTTCAAGTATATTTTATTTTAATTTAAGAATATATCAGGTAAAGATTTGTGATTATAATAATATAAGCCTTACACAAATGTACATTTGATTACTATATAATTTAATTGTTTACGACTTTACAGTTTAAATTTGTAAAATATACATATAATATAAAAAATTATTAGTGAATATTTACAATTTAAAGTATATGACTTTATAAATTTTTAAATTTATAATTAAGTATAAAAGCAAAAATCATAATTTAATATATTTATTGTGTGTGTGATTGACACCTCTTAATTTAATTTAAACAGAGTTATATTTTTTTATATCACAGCCCTTCCACCCATACTTTGTAGCCGGGATGTTTTGATCGTTCCCGACACAACTTTGGAAGAGGCTCTTAGAAGTTGTATGGCTAAATCCTCCACCGAAACCGCGTCAGCTTCAGATTCCGCTTCTTCCACCAACGTCCCCACATCTGTGTCTAACGTTTCAGCGCCTTCACACATCCCCTACGATGTAATAATAATCCCTGGGGGTATGCAAGGCGCCAAAACTATAGCCGCCAGTAAGAAAATTGGTCAAATCCTTAAACGGCAAGAGGCCGAAGCCTTGGGTCGCGAATATGCGGATCCCGACGCGAATTATGGTGCCGGAGTCGGTTTAAGTAATGCTGATAACAACTCCTCACCTAACGTTTGTAGTCCCAATACAAATGGATCCATTACTGCACCACCCAAAAAATATCTTGCCGCCATTTGCGCCGGTCCGTTGGCCTTCCTTTCTCACGGGATAGCCCGTAATCACCGAGTAACGAGTCACCCCTCGGTGAAGGAAAGGTTCACGTCGAACCCAGATTCGTACATTTACGTCGATGATGCCGAAGTTGTCGTTGATGGACCTTACATAACTTCCCGGGGGCCGGGTACCGCTTTCGCATTTGCCCTGGCCATCGTTACCGAGCTACAAAGCAAAAAAGTCGCAGATTCGATCGTTCAACCCATGATTCTTAAGAATTATTAATCATTAATTACATTTATTTTTCTATATATATTTTTTCATAGTTTTTTTTAAAAACTCCTTGACAAATATCTCAATATCCATATTTGTTTTAAAGTGTACGCTTTTGTGACAAATTTCATTTAATTTCTATGTCATCATTTAAATCTCCTGCTTTCAATTTCCTATATAACATCATATTTTTATCTGAAAAGCAATAATTAATCTATAGTAACTATGACAATTATAAAATATATTTCATTGAAACAGATCCTAGCCCATTATTTGAATTCTGTGTTCCCTCACGAAACAGAAGCCAGAATTTGATTCTTTTAAATTAATAAAATTGTCATGGGCCTTTTAAGGATGACTGATTCTAGATTGTCGGGCAGCAAAAATAACTTAATTAACGACAAAATTTTAGAATTTTGTTTACATTACAAAATCCTTTACTGTGATTCAAATCGATATTTTGTGATTAAATTAGCCCTCATTATGAACTCTACTAATATTTAAATTTTTTTTTCGACAGATAATCATAAGTGCCAATATTGTCGAAAATTTTATTCCAAATTATAATACAATAGCTTTGTATCCACAATTTTTACTGTATTTTTTTTATAAATGTGCTTTTAACATATTATTATATTTATTATTAAAAGGCTGTAAATCTGGATTTTACTAAAACCCAAGAATTGGACATAATACTTAATTTTAAACGTCCACGGACTATTTTTTTTATATAATTTTTTGACAATTTAAAAAATTAAAAATTAATACTTTGTCATTAATACAATTTCTTTAATTACAAAGCTTGTGAATTAGCAACACCATATATTTTATTTTCATTAATTTTGTTAATTACAATAAACAAATATTTGATTTTGGTATACAGAGAGAAATTGAAATGGACAATTTATATTAGATTTGATTTAAAATTCTTCCAGAATCCTTAATTAGGACTTTGACTCGCCATCAATCAAAGCAACCATATCATTGTGATATGTTGGATCTTTTGATTTTTTATGCTAACTTCAAGGTTAATTCGTCATATTATTTGAAAATTAAAAACCGGCTTGGCGCGGCCTCGAGAACCGAAATTCCCGTACAGTAGGATATTAGCAGCGAGCAATGTTGGCCATTGGATCGTTTCTCCAATCGAAGGAATATTTTTCACCTTCGTTAACCATGATGAGGTGAAAGGCGACTAGGCTTGAATCTTCTTGAGTTCTGGTACGCGGGCACCTTTAGACGTCTTATTTCATATAGTGTCTTTTTCAAATAACAACGGGTGTCTGAAAACTATAAAATGCCCATAGCGTGCATGCCTAGATTGCCTTATGGCCGATAATTCCGCCCTATAAAAACCTTGACTTTAAATATGCATCACCGTTTAATACAGGAAAATCAAACCAGGAATTAACAAATCATACCTTTCGCATATTAAGCTGCATAAAATTTTGATATTTTAAGCCTAAAACCCAAATATGATACATTTTAAAAATTGCGATTTTCCGTCGGAAATCATAAATATCAAATATTTTTAAAGGTATGCCATATTAGCAATCCAATTTTTGAGATGTGACCTGAGAACAGAGACAAAACTTTATTTTAAGGATTTTCAAATTCGTTTGCCTTTTATATTATCAAACTTTGCATGTAAATTGAAAGTTTTAATAAAGATGTTTAAAAACCAAAAATTTAAAAACCAAAAATAAACTTTTATAAGAACCCTAAACTGTTATAATTTTATCACGCATATCAACAAATATTTAAGAATCTTCCATCATAGGGATTTTCAAATCCAATTACCCTTTTTTTTATTAAAACTTAGTTAGACAGCTATTAACATAAAAAATTGTAAAAAAATGTTTAAAAAAGCAAATACAAAAAATAAAACGAAATTTTTTTCCGTATAAACAAGAGTTAAACTATCAATTTTTTCAATTATATTTTTGTTAAAAACCATTAGTTTATCGCGTCATCTAAATTTTGTATTTATTAATTGCTGATGTAAGAGCTTAATTTATTCTAATAAAATTATTTCTCATTATTCGTGATGAGGCTACACCTCATTTTTTAATTTATAAATTACTTTAAGCTTTTTCCTATTTTGCCCGAAAAAAAAACCCATTTTATCTCCGGCACACTTTATTCAGAATTGCTAAGGGATTTTAGTAGAAAAGCAACTATCTTACCACAATCATTATACCTTTAGATATGCCGGCTTTCTTCAGACATTAAAGCAATCTTTTTAATGTTCCAGACGCTTACCAGTGTTTAAAATTTTTTACACTAATTCGATGATGGAAACACTTACTTTGGGTACACTTAAAGCTTTTAATTTGTGCTTGAAAAATCCAATATATTGGTCTATCAATTCCTAGCAGTTGCCAAATGACGGTTGATGCGTTTACTTGTATCATTCGATCGAAAAATTACTATCGTACGGTACTGGGACGACGATGATAAGTTAAATGACAAATTAAGAAACTTAAGCAGTTTTTGCTTAGGCCAAAAAAGATAGATTTAACCCCCAATATTTTTGTAAATGTTACACAAATCAACAAATTTTTGAACGGCTTAGATAGCTCAATGGCAAACCTTCTGCCTTAGACGCAGGAAGTTGCGAGTTCAAATCCGTGCACAGTAGCTTTTTTCTTCGGAAAAATAGCATAAATGTGCAACCATTAAAGCTTCGGAGTGGCCTGCTTAGGCAAAAGGTACTAAACGATACGTCTAAAAGTAAGAGCCTAGGCTAAACACCTAGGTCGCCGGCGTGCGTGCCTACTATTTAACCCGTCGGCAATATTAATTGTATGGGTTAAAAAGTTAAAGCCCTAACGGGTATGGCACCCCTATTGGGGAAAGGTATGGGGGAAACCTCAAACCAATTGTTTTTTTTAACAAATTTTTGAGAGTTATCAGCTAACAACTAAGATCAAACCTGCCATCTTTGGGCAAAAACCGTTTTTCTAAGTAAACTTCGTAAGTCAGCTTAAATATTAAAAAGTAATAAAGGTGCTAAAACAAATAAAATAGATTAATAAAAAGAAAATTAAAGGGGCTAAACTGTTTATTTAAACTTAAATTAATATTTTTATTAAAAAAATAAAATATATGGTATACCATGTATTCTGTAACATCTAAATGTTGATTAAGAGCTTTATATATTAAAAAATTTTATTTATTTAAGGGCACGTGCAAAGTGAGTTTTTATTTTCGTAAAATTTTCAAAATTTAAAAAAAAATATTTTGTAATAAAACGCAAATTTTTAAAAGGGTGCCAAATTTAATATATGCACATAAAATGCTTTTTCTGGAATAAAATATTTTTGAAAAAAATAAATTTTCAAAATTTTCAGAATTTTTAAAATTTTACGAAAATAAAAAGTCACTTTGCACGTGCCCTAAAATAAATAAATATACTACAAGGAATTTTAATATGCAGAAAAAACTAATGAGCTTTTTTTTGTATGATATTCTCGAGGTCGCAAATCTGTCAACATGGTCAAAAAATGGCCAAATTTTTTTTGATCTAGACCTAAGAAATTAGCCGAAAGTGAGAGAATTTTGGTAAAAACGGAAAATACGCATGAATTTTTATGGGGTTCATGGTTCCAATAAAAATACTACAACAATGAAATTTGTTAATCTGTGCTATCTGCCTTATGTATTAATTAAAATACGACCAACATTTTTCGAAATCTCGTTAGTCATATTGAATTAAAATCACATATTTTTTGAAAAATTGTGCCGTGGGATTTAAAAATTGACAAAAAATTAATATTTTGTGTAACAATTTTTTTATCTAATCTGGCCATCTAAAAATTGAGCTTGAATATATCTAATATATTTGGCAAAAAATATAAATAGTTTTATTGCAACATTGAATAATTATTACGAGTTTGGTAACCATTATTAAATTGCAAATTTGATAATCCTGGAATTAAAAAGTGCAAGCAATTTTAAAGTGGGCACATTTATTCATTAATAGGGAATTTATACACTGTATTTAAATGATAATTTTTTTGATTTCTTACATAAAATTGGGCTCTCTTTGTAATTCAGGGCTGAAAAGGGAGGTCTAAAATGGATAGTTATATTTCCTGTTTTGACCAAAGCCTGTCGTGGCCCGTATTTAACTTGAATATAAACAAAAACAATAATGATGAGGTTTCCCCCATACCTTTTAGGGGTGTCGTTTTAGGGCTTTGACTTTTTTAATCGAGCAAAGCACATATGGCACTCGCCCTCCGGCGACGGTTTTTAGCCTAGGCTTCTAGATATATCGATTAGAGATACTGTCTAAGCAGGCCGCTCTGAAGCTTCGGTCGTAAATTTATACTATTTTTATAAAGAAGAAGTTACCGTGCACGGATTCGAACTCGCAACCTCATGCGTCTAAGAGAAAACGCATGCCATTGAGCTATCTGAGCCAACAAACTTTGATATGAATGCAGGTTTGAGGCCCAAGTCTTCTATAAAAAGCTATATTTTGAGATATTTTATAAATTTTTAGCGTTGATAAATTTATTTCTAAATCTATTTATAATAATAATAAGACTCTTAAAAAAATTTTAACTCTTAAAATTTTTAACATTGCGCCAATATATCTATATTATAAAGTTAAAAATTTGAATGAACTTTGAGCGCGCGTCCTATTAAAAGTAAGTACCACTAAGAAAGTTAGATATATGAAAAATTTTAAAATCAATAATGAATTGTTCGGGTTATAAAGTGCCTGCTGTTGTATACCTGTGCGTCATGTCAACTGCTCTTTTAAGGTGTAAAAAATAAATAGAATTAAGCGTTGAAAGTGTCGTTGATAGGGAGGGAGTCAAGATATGGGAGTTAAGAAATGTTTTTGATAATGTTATTTGGCCTAATGCTGTAAGGTAAGAAATTTTAATTAAATCCAATCTCATATTCATTTCCTGTAAATACCAAAAAAAAAGAAAAAATCGTAAAAGGTTTTGGACCACCCCTGTGTTTTCCTCGAAATGGTGCCCGAAAATAAATGTAAGACAGGGACAGGGTTAATTATTTATTTGTTTTTTCTTTCGTCGCGATTTAAATCTCATTAGGTGCTTAATAAAAAAGATCTGTTTACTAGCTCATCCATTAAAATATTATATAAATTATATAAGAAAGACACTTTGATTGGGGTTGCGACCAAAATTTTTCATTGCAATAAAAGGCTGATTAAATTTTTGCTCTGCTAGGTCATTATATAGATTTAAGACATATCGTATCTACGGGTCATCATTTATATATTTACTTTTGACTAATGTATAAGAGTACAAAGAAATAACTTAAGAAAAATTTCTATTTGAAACCTTTGGATAACCTAATCTAGAAAAAATTCATATTGATCTATTTAAACAATCTACATTCGATACGATGGAGCTTACAAACTTTTCGGAGACGTCAACAACTCCTAGGTTGACAATCATAAAATACGTCAATTTGGTTGTTATTCTCTTGGGTATTCTCATAAACCTTCACGTTTTGTTCGTCATTCAGCGGGCCGATACAGTGCTCAAGGCGGCTCGTTATTACGTTTTTTGTAGCGCCTGGACCGGCCTAGTTTGTTGCTGCCTTTCGTTCATACCGATCGTGGTGCAAGTACAGAGCTGGGCCAGTACATACGGTCAATGCCTAACGCTCCTAAGGATCAGCCGGTTTCACGTGGTGGCCATACATTCGTTCGTCGTGCTAGACTACATTATCGGCATCTTGTACCTCGGGGACCGTTACGTTGCCCTTGTTAAGCATAGTCGGATTAGGTCATTCCGGAAATCTTTTATATACAGGAACCTTCCTTGGATCCTAGCTATTCTCTTACTTCTCGTAAATATCAAAAATCGGTCCTTAGTTCACATGGAACACTTTATTTACAGTAATCAGACCTACCCTACATTACCCAAACGGTGTTTTATCCGTTTATACAATTTGAACAAGCCTCAAGTGTATTTTTGGATCATCGATTCATTCATAGTGGCCGTTACCCCGACCATTCTGATCTTATTGCTAATGGTGTCGCTTGTTAAATCGCTTAATAAATTACGAAAAATATCTAAAATTGTGCCAACGATTGATCCCTTAATTTTGGCCGTAATTAGTGACACTGAATCATACCTCGGATTTACGAATTTTAACCGGAACGATGTATTTAATGTGGGGTACCATGGTCAACCAGCGTTGCCCAACTTAGCAAGACACGGGGTTGGAGAGTATAAACATACGCTTATAAATGAATCTCCCAACATACAAAGCCACCACTCAAAAAAAGAATCATTGGTAACATCGAAAAAAATCAACCGCGACGTTGATGGACATAACGGGACGCACTTGAGGGATGATCGATTAAAAAATCTAAGATTGGATGGACGAGAAAGGAAAATGGGTAACGCTGAGCTATTATTTAACAATAATCCAGTTAATTTGACCAAGAATATGGAGGGAGATATTCTCAGCTACAGCATCGAAATCCGGAAAAGGAAATGCGTGAAATCGATTTACACTAATTTGATGATCGGTACGCTCATTATTGGAAATTCTTTCCTCAAAGCTCCGTACTTTATCCACGTCAGTGTGTATGCCCTCAAATGTATTGTCCGCCGGTCATCAGCTGTTGTTGGACCGAACAATTTGCCCTCGGGTGGCACAAGTTGCGTTTACGCCGACATATGGCAGTCGATCGGGAATTTGTTACAACTTATTTCTTATTCCTACGTGATCGTATACGTCCTGTGTGACACCAAGCTAAGAGCTGAATATTGTAAAAAATTTCGGTCGAGGCGATGCTTAAAAATTTTAACCTACTAGTTCGAGAAGATATAAAATATACAACTTGGAATCAACTTATTATGCAAGTTTGTTCTCGCGGCGATATTTTATCGCCTTGATGAATAGTCAAAAAGTGCCGATTTGGCCGGTCGTATGCTAATATGATTGTTCTCAAATAATAAATTTGGATTTATTAAACGGCTCGTAGACACAAAAAACTTTTTTTTTATCGGCGATAGGTTAATAAAATATATCTGTAAATATCATTAAATGTCGCGAATGAAAAAATTAACATTCAGGGGCCGAAGAGATGAAAGACAGATGGAATGTTTGCGTATATCAATCTTTTCAAAATCATTTTCTTAAATTTTTAAATATTATTAATGTTGTACAAACGAAGGGTATTATATTTATGGAGATTTTTATTTATATACCCAAGTAATTAAATAATAAATTTTATGTATTAAATTTTTAGAGTGTTTTAAAACTAATTAATTTTGTAATTCTTATGACCTGGTCTGTTTGTAGCAGACTAGAAAAGTTGTCCTAAAAACGGGAAAAAAGTGGAAAGATGGTAGATAGATAGAAGTGCTTTTCATATTATAATCTGAATTAAACCCATCAAATATTTTTGTTTTTTGGATTTTAACAAATGTTGCAATAGGAAGCCGAGTCTAAAGTCTTGACGTTGTAATCTCCTTTATCGTAAAAATATGCCTGTGTTACATTATAATCACCCTCCCCCCCCCACTACCTAATGGACTTTGTCTTGTTTGTTTGTAAAATGTAAAACAATGAGAATTTCTATCCAACAAAATGCGTTTTCAACGTGGTTTCATGGTGCCAAGGCATCGCAAAATGCTTTTACATTACCATAATTATTGTTAACATCAATTTATGGAAAAACAACAATTAATATGGCTATGACCCTACGTGTTATCTTGATAGATATTCTATGTGTAATGATATTATGGGAACTCATTTTTTATTCTTAATTATAAAAACTAATTTTAGTATTCTGGTTAAAACAAAGCCAAAAAATGAGGTAAGCGTTCATGAATCACGCATTAATTTTAATGTAATTTTTAGGAGAATTTAAAAAACTATTTCTGAAAATTGTGCTAACAATAATGTATGACCATATCATACTAATATTGTTAGAGATTCAACGTAACTAATCCTTTAATGTTGTTAATTTGGATAATAAAAATTTATACATAAAGGACATTTAACTTGCTGCATTCCAGTTCTAGAGCTGTAAATCGTAATTTGAATGTATGACCACCATATAATTCTAAATCCTAAATTTCTAAAAAAAAAGTCTTGCCTGCCCTCGTGGATGTATAGTTCGTATGCGTTGTGTTTAATATGATTCCCATTGAGAGTTAAAAAGGCAAACTCTTGTCGCTTACACCTTTTTAATGCTTTATGGGTATGTAATATAGTATATTAAATGCCCTATTTTCCGAGAATTATGATGTAGCTTGTCTTTAAAAACAATGGGTTTACATCCTTATCAGGCCAACGCCCGGGTTGCTCACATAAATGTTCCGGTCTTTATATTTTTTAAATGTTCCAAGGCGAATCCTTCATCTAAATTTATAAAACTCAGTTGCAAGCATTCCTTTCAAAAAGCAGGAAGTTTGGGAGTTCAAATTCGCTAACATAAAGCTCTTTTCCTACAATTAGGGCCCGTGCAACCACTTTGAAGGTCTTGAGTAGCCTGCCTAGAGGCAGTGGGCTCTAAACTATAAGCCCAAGAGCCTTAAAAACATAGGGTCCACTGGCGTGCGAGCAACTATTATTATTTAATTCTTGTGCACAGTATGAATTGCTTTGCTCTGGTTACAAAAATCAAAGCCTTATTGGAAAGGTATGGGAAAAATTTATTTTCCTCTAAAGTCTGATCAAACAAATTTTCATTTTTAATGATTTTAATCAGAAACTATATGAGGAAATTAAACTTAAACATATTCTATATTTCACCATTGTTTTGGCCAGGAAGAGGTTTGTTTCAAAAATTTATATGATTTTAAAAATTCCAAATTGTTGTCTTTTATTTTACTAAATATTAAGGTGAATCAAATTTTTTAACTTTTAAAATAATTAAATTACTTTCAGTAGTTGTAAATTTTTTTTAAAACCTAGATAAAAAAAAGTTTATTTTGACCGTGGCCATATATCAGGCATAGGGTAACATTAATTTTGACTAGTTTACATATGTATTGATTAAACTCATTTTTTGTTTTAAACATAAAGATTAGGAGATAAAGAGATACAAATTTTAGGCATCAAATATTTATATTTCCATTTTTCAAGCTAAAATTTTATAATACTTTACAAACATAAATATTTAGTAGGACGGGTTGGTCTGATACTAACATTTTTTAAAAATAACGCTGCCCCTAGAAGATTTAAACCATATTTAAGCTCTGACGACAAAGTTTATAGAAAGTAATTTACTAATTTAAAGCTTATATTGTAGCAGTTGTGAATTATCCTACTTGCAGTATCTAGCAACTTTAAGTTTTATAATAGCCCCACATTCATAACTGCCCCAGTTTTTCATAAATATGGGCTAAGATTTATACAAAAAACCATTTTTAGGACCCATTAGATGGGACCGCTTGTAAATGTTTAAACAACCAAACTGCTAAAGGTGTAAATATTTTTGATGTCAGCGAATAAGTATGAATGGCTTCCAAAAATCTTGAATTTTGGTAGGTACCCATTCCGTCATCCTGCTTCACGCTGTGAATCAATTATAAATTTTTTTATAATTTTTCCCTCATTGCCCAAGGCTTTCATACGCCCACCCGCGTGTATTTTGATAAAACCCTGGTAAATTATATTCAAATTTTGTTAAATACCATGGCTTATTAACCATATCTCATCTGATAAAAATATTAGGGCGTTATAAATTTTTATTGTAGTATCTGTTTTTGCCATTTCGAAGTTCAACAATTATTGAACGAAATATTTGTTCAATGTATTGTAGCTTAAGTCGTTAGCGTCCGGCGTCTTCAATATTTTCCTATTTTAAACTTATCATACACAAATTTTTTATTATAACATATTAAACATCCACAAACACTCACAAAAAACGGCGAGATATTATAGAAAAGAGGAAAAATATTCGTAATGGAGGATTATTTAAAGAATTAGTGCCCAGGTCAATATTTGATATAGCTATAATAATCCTTCTTGGAATTCTTATTTGCTTTCACCTGATGTTTAAGGAATACAAGTTCTTAAAACGTCTCGTGTTTTGTAGCGCATGGGTCGGCCTATTTTGATGTCTCCTTTCAACTGTATCTGCCGTAGTTAAACAGGTGGAAGGCCGTGCAATTGCTTTCAACGGTCGCCTATAAATCCTACGGCTTAGTCAGTTTCATATGGTAACCATACATTCATTTGCCGTACTAACGATACGTTGCACTTGTTAGGCATAGCAGGAAGATCCCTCCCGAAACCATCTTTTGTACCCAAACCTTCCTTGGATTATTATTTTGCTCCTAGTAAAATTGAAGAATCGGACCTTATTCACTTTGGAATACTGCAATATAACTATCCAAGCTAACACTACTATTCATGTGCCAAAGCGATGCCTTTATTTATTCAAAAAAACCTCAAATGTTTTTTTGGTTTATCGATACATCATTGGTGGCACTTACCCCTATCACACTGATCTGGTTGCTGATGGCGTCCCTAATTAAATCGTTCAATAAACTACTCGAGAAATATCTTTAAAATTGCTCTAACCGTTAACTTCATACCTCTAGCTGTAATCCGTTTTTATCTCGAGTTTTCTTATTCAAACCAAAAAAATCTATTTAGTATGTGGCCCATATTAAACAAGTAGCTTCGCCCAACCTTGTGAGGCATGAGAGAAGCTAATTTTTTAAAATATTATGGATTGCAGCCGCAAGGTAGTTTAGAACATTCATGGTTAAAAATAAAAAAAGGGTTCTGTGAAAACGTCCGGACAAGGATGGGTAAGGCTAAGAGCCATCCTTTCCCTCGACTGTTAATTTGATGGCTATGGATCAAGGCTCAATGAACATTGAATTCAGGAAACGGAAATACTTGTCAATTTAAATTTGATTAGTGGAACTTTAATCATTGGAAATTACTTGTTCAACGGCCCGTATTTTGTTCACTTCAGCGCGTATATGTTGAGGAGATACATAAAAAAATCGGCAATTAGTTCAAGAACCATCTTTTGGCACTAATTTTAGCTGCGTATACGCACGATAAATGGCAGGCGATTCCAAGTTCAACTGATATCCTAAACATACGTGGTAGTTTACGTCTTCGTGTGTGACAACAAGCTAAGAGCTGAACTGAAAAGATATTCCCGATGCAACTAGGTGTCTAGTGGAATAAACTGTTTGCTTATTAAGCTGTGAAAACAATAATATATATTAAATATATATGAGAATCTAACATTTATTTATCAAATACATCGATACAAAAACAAAGGTGTTTAAAAATTTTAAATCCTGTCCGTTAAAGTAGACGCACAAGAATTTCATGGGGTTACCTGGCATAACACCAAGAAAATTTAAGTTGGGTGTGTTTTACCAGGTATGACTCAGCCACCCACACATAATATTCATGCATTTAGATCAAATTGGCAAAATCTTTTTACATTATTAGCAATTAGTCTTATATCGATCAAAAAACTAGTTAATTTTACTTACTAAATAATCTTTTTTATCACATCAAGCAAAAAACTACAGTTGTATGCGTTGCCATGCATGAGTACATTTAGGACATTTCCTAACTTTGTCGCGCTTTGAACATGATAATTGCTCTTGCGAACGGGCTTGATGTAAGCACTTATATATCTCTTTGATGTTCTGCATGAATTTAATGGCTTATCTTATTTATAAGACACTTTTGGAGAGGCGATCTTGTCGTTCAACCAGTTCGTCTTCCAAGTTAGTTCTGTCATCACTTTATAATACATATTAGGCGAATTAATATGCTTAATTTCGGGGCCCTTTAAGTATTTTTTGGATTTCGTATTTTTCAAATATTCTAAACACTTATATTTTTCATTATTATGAAATTTTTACATATTTAATGTCATAATAAAACAATATTAAACGTCATAAATCAATTAGTCCGCAAAAATTTATGATAATAATTGTCATAGTTAAGTAAATATAACATAACATTGACAAAGACCAAAATCAATTTTTGATAAAATCGATTAGATGGTCCCATACCCACCCACATATTATTAAAATATAGCATATTATATATGTTAACACCAAAAGTTGTAAATGTATTGATAATAATGAATAATTAATAGAGCAAAAATATATGTAATAATCAAACACGTATAATAAATCAAACTGTAAATTACTATAGAGACATAAATATTTAACCTCATGTAATAAATCTTAATGAACAAATATTAATCATTCTGGTGTATATTTTTTATGTAAGCCAAAAAGAATGTTTATATTATCAGTCAAGGATTAAAATTACAGTAATAAATCAATCAAAATATTTTCTACCAGTAAGCAAACTTGTTAGCTTTTATTCGTAATTAACCAATCAATTTTTAAAGAATATATTAATAAGACACCTTACCGTATACAAAAGTATAGTGTAAGCTATCAATCCATGAAAATTAATGTAAATGTGCGCCTTAGTTTAAAACTATTCGTAACTTGATGTTTTTATTGTAATCCAGTATTCTCATAGTCGTGAGATCTTGATTTGTGCTTATCGTTTTGGTTGAGTATCAATTTATAACTATCCAATACGTGGGCATTGCAAGGTTTGATTTAGGTTCGAATTAATTTAAAATTACCTTTTAATTATCAAGAACAAAACGGTTTAAATAATTTATATTTTATGCTTCCAGCGTATAACCCTAGTTTTACAAAATATGCGCCTAATTTTAATTATACTTTTAGTATGCCGACTTAATTCTTCGGTCGTAGCGGGTAATTACCGTCAAGCGGGAAATAAAAACTCTAAGTGAAATTTAACGTTGGTTTAAATAAGCAACCTATAAATGCAAAAACATTAGACCAACTCTGCGTCCACCTGCGGACAAAATGTCACGGTTATTTATGCTAATTAAGAAAATTAAAAAAAAATTATATTTGAACTACGTACAATTGATATTCATATTTATAATTGAATTATATATGCATTTATACCCCGGTCCACTGCTAAAAATAATTTTGACCATAGAAGGCATTTAAAAATTGCAATGCTTTGGAATGAAGTAGTAATTTTTTAATTTTTATATTGTACGTGAACCTTTTAAAAATTAGTACATTGTAAAAACATTGGATTTTAATATAATTTCCAAATATCTTGGCCCCCGACGCAACGCTTTAATAGCAGGGCGAGCATCGTTGACTTAAAATTGAAAACTTGCCAAACTTAGTTGTTTGGCCATAATTGTCTGTGAACAACAATTGTGAATAACTATTTCCATATGGTTTTTATATCTATATTAGAGATTGTACCATCAGGATATTAAAAAAATATTATGTAAATAGATCCAGATAAAAGAAACGTCTAGGATATAGGTAGGTTTTATTCTCTAAAAATTTATTTACTGCTAATCTAAGATCCACGCAAAGGCGTAATTTTTTATTTTCTTTTTGTATGTATATTAAAAGAGGAACTATTATATATTCAACTGATTTAAGTACGTCTATAGAAATCACTTTAAAAATTAACGTATATAAATTTGAAGAAAAGCAACGATCCTATAAGCCTACAAAATAATTTTCTACCGGTAAATTTTTCTGAAAAAAATGAACTAAATATATTAATAATTAAAATTTATTTTCTTAATTAACTAGGCTAATAAAAAAAAATGCTATTTACCTGGAAAGAATATATTCAAGCGTATTAACATCATATTGTACGCAATTTGGTACCATTAAATCAATATCTATTTTTTCAATGGGTGCGAACACCAATTTGTTAAATAACAAATGTTGCAAATCGATAAGTTATTATTTGAGAATGTGTAATAAAACTGAATAAGTAATAAAGGCAAAGTATATATGATAATCATACACGTATAATAAATCAATCTAAGTTACTCAAAATATTTTACCTCATGTAATTAATCTTATTGAACAAATAATTAATCATTCTGGCAGGATAAAGAACACATTAATAAATTAATCAGAATATTTTTTACCAGGAAGCAAATTTGATAGCCTATACTTGTAATTAATCAATTTAAGAAATATTACTAAGACAATATAAAAGGCAAATTACATGACAATAGCTATTCAGATTATCAAAATTTGTTGACGAGTTATCATATTTAAAATCTTTATTAAAAAATATTTTATTTATAAGAATTCCATCATTAATATATTATAATATTAAATTAACAATGTTAAATATAATTAATAAATTATAAACAGGTAGTATATTGGATGATATGAAAGAAGTAATTAAAATAAATTAAAAAAAAAATAAAATACTATATTTACTAAATTTTAGAGTCTTCCGGCCATGTATTTTTAAGAATATAATTATTTTTCAAAATTTCTATGGAAAATTTTTTGCCTTATGCTGAAACTCGGTGTTTTTTAGTTTACCAATTTGTTTAAAAATTTTCAAAGCTTCAGGACCAAATTATACAGAGGTTGGCAAGAATTGGTATTAAAATATTATCGGTATTTAAAAAATATTTTCTTGTCTTTAAAATTTCGGTATTCAAAATTAGATCTATTATAGTCTGAAGGGGCCAGAGGATCAACACAGGTAAAATCCCAAAATAAAGGTTTCCCCTCAGAGAAGAGAACAAGAGTTTTTCCATCCGGTCTTTTAGAAGTAAAAGATAAATCAGGTTCTAAAACACACGGTCTCTAAACCTTTTTAAAAGAGTGGCGATAATGCAATTAATCTTATTGTGTCGCCTTATCTTTGAATTCGACAAACAATGTAGGATGCCGACCAAAACTATCGGAGCGAGTCTTGCATTTGCTGCAAATGAGGGATTCTTAAACGCATATACAAAGCATATTGAAACGCTTCGTTAGGAAGTAATTATTCAACTTACTAGGGAACGCCTCTAATTATTTATAACCTAAATTTTATGAAGAGAGTGATCTAAGAAGGGATTTGTGCGTTGTGTTTTCACTTTGTAAAAGGTAAGCAAGAGAGTTTAACGCTAAACATATCCATTCTTTTTGATCACCCGATTTAGGGTATGGCCTGGTAGGGCCGGTCGCAAATGCCCATGTAGTTAAGGCGAAAAAAAATTGGGTCCGAGTTAAAATTTGTGATTTTAAAGATTGTAGTTTTGAAGGATGAAAAGGAAGCAAGGAAAGCGACAAGCGCTATATTATTGGGTGACCTGACCCCAAGTCCACCCAGCTTGCCTAGTAGGGTAAATTGAACGTAATTATTCAAATCGAATTTTAAAAAAGATTTTCAAAAATTAAAATTATTCTGTGCTCCAATTTTTTGAGCAGAGAATTAAAAACATCCGGATGTCCGGAAGCAAAATTGTAATTAAGGAAATAAGAAAACAAATTTTAAAAGAAAAAAAGCCTGATGAACAGGCATTTTTTTTAAAATAATTTCTTAAAATTGATTTACTTAAAAATTTTCAGCCGCAACAAAACCTCCCACGGGTGAACGTAAGATTACTAAATTCTCTTTTTTATTTAAAGGTTTCAACTGAATCGCAATTTCACAGCCCCCTTCTATACCAAAACCCAGTTGGTGAGGCAGTAGGTTAGCTAAAGTGGATTTAATCCTGCTGCATATAACTTTAAAAATAAGACGTCTAAAAAAACAACCCATAGCTATAGGACGAATTTTGTTCTTTTCTTGGAGGGGCAGAAGACGAGCCCCAAAAATTATTGGGGATTCCAGTGGGAAAATTCTATTAAAAATAAAATTTACCATTTTGCAAAAATTGTTGATAAAAAACTAGAAGCATCAATTTTTAAAAGGTCCTTTAAAAATATAGGTATAAAAAAGTCTAGCCCTGGAGCAGAGTCTGTTGAAAACGTTTTAAGAGCTTTAAGAATTTCATTTGGTGATATTTCCATTTTTGTATTTAAAATTTAGAGAAATTTAAACTTATTAGCGGGCTTAGGGTGTTTGTCTTTTAATTGTTCGATTGTTTCTGGAGTATTAAGTGTAATTGAATTATTGCCATGAAGGATCCCGAGGTCCCTTAAGATTAAAATTATTAATTTTTTTCGAATTTTTAGATTGGTCGGTAGGCTTAAGGGAAGTTGGTGGAAGCTGAAAAGGAGGGGAAAAACAGCCTGGTCAAAATTATAAATTTTAGATTTCATAAATTGAACTAAAGGAGTCTCAACAAGGGGGTCTGGGATTCCTAATATCAAAGTTAGTAATAAAATTAATTTTTTTACAATTATAATGGTTAGGGGATTCTAAAGTAGATAATTTTGGAAAAAACACCGTAAACGGCATCTATCGTATTTTTAAGAACCCTTTAGCCAATTTGGGTTCCGGGTTAATAAAGGAATCTGCTTATTTTTTATGTAAGTCTTATTGTTAGAGGAAAAACTATTTGTTGCTTGCCCAAATGAATTATAATCTTGAGGAAGGGGAGGCGGGGGGGGGGGGGGGAGATCATTAGATCAGACTGAGGCTCATTTACTAAAAGGGCTTCCAGTTTATTGCTTCCCGGGCATCTTTTATCCTTTTGTCCGTGGAGAGATATTAAATTATTATTCTTTAATAAAATGAGCCTAAAACAAACAGAACAATTTTTTTTTTCAATAAAAAACCCACTGAACCAAATGTTTAAAAGAAAATAAAAGGACAAATGTGGGTTAGCGGGGGAAATCTTAAAATGGAAGATTGAACACCTTTCAGGGTTAAAATTGAGCGGGATTGGTAAACAGATTTTGGGATATCGATGTAAAACTAAAAAAAACATAAAAAAAATTAAAAAATTAATGAAAAAAAAGAAATAAAAAAAATGGAAAAAAATAAAAAACATTATAAATGTACAAATTTAAACATTTTAAATTTTAGGTAATGCTAAGCTAAAAAAAGGTCAAAGTCAAATAACTAATGTGAGGTTGGTTGTAAGGGTATAAAAAGTTGGATGTTATTAATTGAAGATGAAATAATTTGAGTTGTAAAGTCGTACGCATAGTTTAAATGTTGCATTGACTATTTAATGAGCTGGTAGATCCAAATTTGGACATTAAAAACGCCTCGTACTGGGTGATTTTATTAAGAGAGACCATAAGTTGTGTTGAGAGTTGAGTTGTTTAAATATTAATAATTTTGGAAGAGTGGATGATATAAAAATGAAGGGAATAATGATAATTATAGAGGGACATTCAGGTACTAAAACTGTAAAATTAGTAGTTTGGCTTTTTTAACATTAATTAATCAGGCTGGAATGCATGTGGTGCCGTTATGTTTGCAGAGGCTTAACATCAAAACTGCATGAGTTTCAATCTCATGGTTTTTATAGGATTGAGTGCAACAACTTTTTAGTTATGATAGAAGTAATTTGATTATAATATTGCAAAGTTTAAGGCCAGGAGGAAGAATAATGTGATGTGATATAGAGAAATGTATCTCAATAAATTAGTAAAGATATAGTTTTGATTTTAATGAATAAAAATAAATCTTTGAAGCCATGACTTCTTTAGAATTATAAAAATTCTGTAATTATCTTTGAAAGGTTAATTTTGTAGCATATTTGTAAATTGCTGTTAATTGTTGGAATTGATCAGTTATTAGCTGTTGGCGTTGTTGCAGAAAATTGTTGAAAATCTGAAGATGGGTCGTTCATAAAATTAGTATCAATTGTATTATTTGGGTCTTTGCTAGCCAAAACCTGTCCTGCTTGAGGCAGGAGGTATGACTCATAATGAATGGCATTAAGAATCATAGGTAATTGTGTGGCGCCATCTACCGATCAAATACTAATTAGTTTTTTCATCATAAGACGTTATTTCGGTTAAGTCCTTAAGCCGAAATAATACATTTTAACCTATCGAATGAACTCTGAAACGACCCTCTAGCATATAAAAAAAATTAGAAAAACATTTTGGCATACCACATACCTAACCAACTAACTATGTGAAAGAGACTAAAATAGCTTGTTTATATTAAACTAACGTTAGATATTTAATTTACACATTGTCATATAATCGTAATATTTTTGATGTTTAACATTTTTACTAGCTGTATAAGGCCAGGTGGTTTCAGTTCCTACCGAATTTTGCTTTGCTAAAATTTTTTATTGAACTTCGACTTTAAAAAAAGTATAATTATATAATAAGTTAGCCAAATTTAAACATACTGCAATTGTTTATTGAGATAAAATGTTTCAGGGGTAATAAAGTAAAAAGTTAAAATCATCACTGCAACACTGCAAATTATTATTCCAATGCTACCTAATTTCATATTCATTTTTTAAGTTTTATACATTAATGGCATGATATTAATAAATTATTTAAAGTTAAACAAAAATTCGCTAACTATATAATAGATTTATAAATTTTAAAATTTATTTTACTCTTTAAAAAATTAAAATTATGCCAGCATTGAATATTATTGAGAGAAAAATTTTGAAAAAGTTAAAATTTTTAGAGTAGAAAATTATTCTAATTATGAATCAATTTTATGCTTGACAAACGTACCATTTTCAAATATATACATATTTCTAACAAAAATATTTTCTATAATATAGTTAGATATTTAAATAAACAGATTTACTTGGTAAAGTAATTTCATCATAAAAAACAAATAACTATAAAATATTATTTTGCAAAAAAATTAAAAATTACGGTTTCAAGGTAGAATTCTAATCTATCCATATTCTAATGTTGCATAGTGAAAGCCTAAAAAAATTTTAAGGGAATCCCATTTTCAACAATAAATCACGATGCATTAGTTTAAATTCTAGTTGTATTCGTATTCATCACCAAAAACTTTAGAACGATAGTTGCCATAAATGAGGCCCAAGATTACCTAAACTTTGCTGTCTGGTGGAGTACATTTGCCTTCTAGTTGAACTTTAAGTATTATGATTAGTGTTATGTGAGTTTTCGTTCTTAATTAATACAAAACTCCAAATATTTTGTTTGGTATAAAAACATATTTATCAGTTCAAATCAACCAAAGGTATGAAAACGAGGCCGACTAGATATATTATGCAAAATTATCCTGGTTATACTAAACATTTTGGACATAAAATAATTAATCATATTCCTACAATGTTTCTCGTCTTTGTAAGCCTGTTATGAAGCAGAGCAGGGAAAAAGCCCATTTTTGGAATTTTATTACTAAAATTAAAACTATAGGGTCTTAGCTTTAGTGATAAGAATATTTGAAAAATTAAAATATTTTTGCTAAAATTTTGTAATAAATATTTAATTTTTAAATCTGTCATAATATTTTAAAAAAATTATTTTAGCTGAAAATGAGATTTTTCTTTATTATTAACATTAATTAAGATGTTTAAATGAAAAAGGCAAATAAAATTAATAAAAAAAATAATATGAAAGAAAATAATTTTATTAACAAAAGTTAATTGAATTTTTTTTAAAACGTTTATATAAGTTAGATAGCTTAATTTAAATAAAATAAATATTTTATTATTTAATTAAATTAAATAAGAAATATAAAATTTTAAATTTTTATTATTCTGTAAACTTCAAGTTCGCAAACGCGACATTTTAAATAATTTCTCGGTTCACAGTTAACCCCAATTTAAAAAAAATTTAAACATTTTAAAAAAGGCTAGTAATTGGGCCGATTTATAAAATTGGCGAAAAATTCATAAATTTTGACCTGTAAAATACTTAAATAAATTAGTTAGGCCGCATTAAACCAAACTATCAATTTGGTCTTTTTAAAGATTTGACCCTTCGAATAGTTTATTCTTACCACGTTAAATCAAACATTAAAAAATATTATTATTTAGTTTCTAATTAAACATAATTAAACATTAGCCAATAACTAAAATAATATTTGTTTTTATTTAACAAAAAAGTTCGATGGACAATTTAGTGAAAAAAAAAACTTAGTTCAAAATAATAAACCATTTGTTTGACATTAGACCTCACTTGATTTGACTGAAAAAAAGCTGCGAAAAATAGACCTCGTGAAAGTTTTTAAAAACAAAATAAATCACATTCATTTTAAAGACATTTTTATTGTTAGGAGGCACAATATATATTAGTGACAATTAATATTTTTGAAGAGTTCTTTTTATGCCTAATACTAAAAACAAGATTTGGCGTATTTTCAACGAGATGGAGAATTAAGTAAAATTAAATATTTTGTGATATGTCATTTGGCCCTATATTTTATTGCATTTTTAAACGATTCACAAAAATAGTTCGGGGGTTACCTCGTTTAACCCTTCGTATGTCAACGCTAAAAACCATTTTGAAGAAGATTAATAAATCTACTGCCAGCAAATTGATTGGTTTTAAAAGAAACAGGATTATTATCATTCAGATAACCCCTATATTTATATCACTTTTATAACCCAATTTACTGTCAAAGTAATCGTAGAACATTAATTATTCATTTAAACCTATTTTTACTTCTAAAATATTAGAAAATTACGATTAATTTGCAAAAAATTTTTCAAGGTTAGCGACAACTTTCTAAATAGGCCGATCCTTTTAATATACAAGTAAATAAACACGACATTATAGGTTTTATCACGCAGGTAGGTTGATTTTCCAATTTTTTAAGTAAAAATCTCTTTGCGGCCCTAATTTAAATTAATTTAATCCAAAAAAATAATAACAGTAGTGTGAACGCAAGCAAACCAAACAAAATTTAGATGCAAACAAACAAAAATTGTTAATTTTTTGAAAAAAAAAATTTTAATATATTTAGAATTAATTTATAAATTTTTTTATCAGGTAATTGTCGCATATAATTGTTATTGTTTAAGGAGCTAACGTACTTCATGATTTTAACATGTGTTTTTAGCCTAAAAACTTTGTAATAATATATTTATTAAGTTATTTTTATGAAATTAAAAAAATTATGTGAATTTATGGGCAACTTGAGCACATGAAAATTCCAAAAATGCAATTTGTTATAATTTTTATTTGATGGCTTTTTATGTTCAAAAATTGAATTGTATTAAAAAATTGTCAATCTTTATTATTAGGGATAAAAATAACTTTCTCTATAAAGTTTTGAAAAATAGAACTGAATGGTATTCCAAATTTTTTGTAAAAAATGAAAGTCCTAACGAGCTGATATAAAAATACTGCTCGTATTTTAATTTTAGATTCTTGGAAAATTCATTATATAATAACTTGCCCCAATTTGTAATAAAAATTTTTGAAAATAAATTGCGAAAAGTCGTCAAAAATGCAAATGTTTGTTACTAATAAGAACTTCCATCCACGTTAAATGCAAAGTATAAGGACTGGGAAAGTAAATGAGCTCCTTAAAAGAATTTGTTTAAATTAACGGCTTCTCTATTAAAATATTCCACGCGTGAATGATGCCAGAAAAAATGACGCCTGTGTTCGTTGAAAGGAAGGTCTTCTTCACAATGCCAATTTAAAAATAAATATTTAAGGAAGGTATTTTATCTTAAGGGATGTTTTAGCTTAAAAATCCTAATGCAATTTTTAGTTGGTAAAAGTTTGTATTTTAATCGGCTAAAAACCATTTTGACCATGGGTTTTAAGGTTAAAAAAACCTTTTACATTTGAGATTTCCCAAATACTATTCCTAAATTAAATGACTGGTTACCCGTCACAGCTATTCCTCATTTAATTTCATTATCGGCTCAGATATCTCAGTGGCAAACCTTTTTAATTTAAACGCAGTTGCGAGTTCCCGTGCACTGGTAGCTTTTTTATTCTTTGGGAAAATATATATGGGCAACCATTTTTAAGCTGCAGAGTGGACTGCTTAGGCAGAAGGCCTCGATCGATTTGCCTCACGTGAGAGCCTAGGCTATTAACCTAGGTCTTCCGCGTGCGAGCAAATCTTAATATCTAACCCGTAGGCAATATTAATTGCATTTTTTGGGTTAATAGATCAAAGCGCTAGAGCGTTTCCAAATGGGGAAAGGTAAAGGGGTTAACCTTAATCCTGTTTTTCTTTTTTAGATTTGAAAGGGTGGCCATTCAGTTAAAGGAGATAACACACGCCTGGTGTTTAAACCTAAACTTTTACTAGATGTTGAAGACTTGACCAAGACCGAGTGAGTGATTAGTATGTAAAAGTAATCAATTTTAATTGGTGTTTTGAGATGAATTTAACCTTTTTCTATTTTTTTTTATTACATTTCACTTTCATCGATTTATCAAGGATAAAACCAAATACATAGGCTAATTAATAAATGTGTCAATAATTTATATAAGATTATTTGGGCCCCAAAAGTACAAATTAAATAATCAGTTAAGTTTCCGACTTTCACTTTTAGTTAATATGTTGGGTTAAAAACTACCTGTAAACATCTGTGACCAAAATATACTCAAATTTTTAGAGATTTGTTAAAATTTATTAGAGTTTAAATCTGAGCGATAAATCAATAATTTTGATTCTCCTAAGATTCACTTGTTTTATACAAAGATTATGTTTAATGATTACAGGAACATATATAGTTTTTAATTAATATTCGCTCGAAAGTAATTAGTAGTAGACCTTATTTCGTTATTTTTTTGGCCGATATTAAGTTAACTCACGGTCCTCTACTAAGCCATTATATGAGGGTGGGGCTTAATATGAGCGGCCTTGCTTAGAACGATACATATTTTTCTTTCTTCACTATTATTTTAATTATATTCCTCATTAAAATTTATAATGTCATAATATTTCCGATAAATATTTTGAAATATCTCATCATATAAATCGAAATAATAAACAATCTTTTGTTGCTTAATAAGGGTCTGACCACACCGTTTGTTAGTATAATCTCACGTAAAACGTGTGGAACAAGGGAAATCTCTAGCCTGATTATTTATAAGATTTGCAAATCAATATATTAATATTAAAAATTTGATAAGCTTAGCACAAGCCAGATCTTCCTATCCATATTCCGCGTTTCGATGACGGGTAAGTAAATAAGTTACATCTTTCTACACAAAGCGGTAAAATTGAATTTTATATTCGTCTTTCGGATTGTAATGGTAGTGAATAATCTTTTTTTGGAGGAATCAATGTCTATGACGGTTTTAAGCTACTTCAATTTAGCCGTAATAATTTTAGGCGTTCTGATCAATTGTCACGTGATGTTCGTGATTCAGCGGGCCGGTAAGGTCCTCAAGGCCAGTCGATATTACGTGTTCTGTAGCGCATGGGCCGGTCTCGTTTGTTGTCTCCTTTCGGTTATACCGCTCGTAGTGAAGCGGGCCCAGGTTCTCGCAAATACGCAGGATCGATGCTCATCTCTCTTGATGCTCACCAGGTTCCACGTTGTTGCCATACACGCATTCGTGGTGCTCAATTATATCCTAGGTATCTTGTACATCGGAGATCGGTACGTGGCCCTAGTCAAACATAGTCGGATTCAAACTCTCCGGAAATCCTATCTTTACCGGAACCTTCCATGGCTCCTCGCAATCTTTCTACTCCTCTTGAACATCAAGAATCGACCGCTGGTAACTCTTAAATACCTGATTCTCGATGATCATACAACCAATTATCCTCAATTCCGTCGGCCGACAAGACATTGCTTCATTCACTTGTACGACGTGAAAAAACCTCAGGTGTATATCTGGTTCGCCAATGCCTTTCTTTTGGCAGTTACACCCATCATTCTAATCCTGTTATTGATATTTTCTCTAATTAATTCGTATAATAAGTTGAGGAAATTCACGTCGGCAATTACACCCGCAAAAACTTCCTTACAGCCAGGTTGTAGTGGCGATAGTGAATCCTATCTCGGATTTTCCAATCATTCTAACGATCACAACTCCAGGCCCGCTGCACCAGTTCAAGATGCTCTGCCCAATAACCTGGCACGGATTAGAGAACCTGGGTATAAACATACTCTAAATAACCCATCCTCTAATCTGCATGATCATCCAGGGAATGAACAATTAGCCAACTGCGAAATGGATTACATAGCACTTCATAACGGACCTCAACAAGACAATCCTTTAAAATATTCTATTAGCCCCAAAGACGAAGGAGTTGTAAATGGTACAGTTAAAATTAGGGCAAAACGTGACGTTGAACCGCCGCCACTTGCTTCAAACCCCATTAATTTGGGGGCTAAGACTCAAAATCTTCTCCATCAAAGCATCGAAGTCCGCAAACGTAAATGCTTAAAAGCATTCCATACGAACTTAATCATCGGAGCCCTCATACTAGGCAATTTTTTGCTCAAAGCCCCATTCTTCATCCACGTTTGTGCGTATGCCCTTCGCTGTATCATATTGCCGTCAACCCCCTCAAGCAATCTCGATGGTGCCACGAACGGTAACTGCTTGTATACCGACAAATGGCAAGAGGTCGGGAATACGCTCCAGCTGATTTCCTATTCCTATGCAATCGTTTACGTCTTGTGTGACAATAAGTTAAGGGCACAATACTCGAAAGGATGTTACGGATGCCGACATTAAAACTGTACCATCCTAGTAGAAAGAATTTTGGTTTGGCCGGAAAATTAGACAAAGGATAATCTTTTTTATATTCATTACATTTTAAATAATTTCAAACTATTATTGAAAAAAATAGCTATGTGTTAGAAATTCAACCAGGCCGTTATGATCACTTCGTCTGATATAATTCTTAAGCCTATATATAATTAGTTTATGCATATATTACAGTGCTGACTAAATTAATGTGCCCAATTTTAGTAAAAAATGTCAATATTACATAAATTGTGGCCATTGACCATATTTAGTGCTGACCACCTTTTTTGGGGGGTGAAGAGCATTGAAATTGCTATGCGGCGCCGTTCATAACCGGTTAATAGGATTAAGCGCGTCTCTCCGACTATACCATAATATCCATCAAAGTGACGCCGTACTCTTCGGAATATTATAGCATGCAGGCTTTACAACTATGACAAAAGTCAAAGACCAGAGTCATTCACCTGCAACAACGCTCCCCTTGCCCTACTTAAAAGAGGCGGCACACCCGTCAGGGCATCGCCCCTTTTAGCCCTGTCGGGTACTCAATCACATAACCTAGACCAAGAGCTAAAAAAATTTTGGCCAGTAAAATGACAATTTTTAATTAATTTAATTTAAAGTGGCCATATAGAAAAAATGGTAAGTGATTACATTATTGTTGCCATCGGTTATACTTTCGTTTGTCACAAATAAATAGATCACGATCATAATAAATAGATCACAATCACAATTAAATGATTAATCACAAAATGGCCATAATTATAGATTGTGGAAATCCTGATCCTGGTTAATTAATTGTGACCATGATCAATCTATTGTGATAGTGATCCATTTTATAATCACAATCAAAAATATAGTGGTTGATGGTCATATTACATGTGACCATTGACCATTTTTTTACTAACACTGCCCATATTAATGTGGCCAGCAATGTAACACTGGCCACAGAGTTGTTATTGGCGCCCATAATAAAAAAAAATCAGGCGCATTTGATTAAAATTAAGATGGCTAGTCAAAAAATAATAATATTTTGTAAATTATATCCTAAAACAACCAACAAATATTAATTTAAATAATCAGCGGCAGCGTAAAACTTTTTGGTGGTTGCTTTAAGATGGGCATAATACTATATTTTATAATTATTATTTTAATAAGTAAATTTAATGACTTATTTTACAGGCCAACAAATATCCATGGCACAATATCAAAACATAATTTTATCTCCATGATGGCGTTATCTCATTATATTTCGTTTTTCTTAATTTCTTCTGGTCTTGGCTCCTAAACGTCCATATCGAAAAAATGTTCATTATTGACCAAATTGACAAATCGAACCCCAAAAAGAAAACATTTAAAGATCTTTTTTTGAATAAAAATCAATTGTAATTTATATTTATCTTATCAAATAGTGTATCAATCAGTTTTTAGATAATACAAAATATTTCGCGTCCAAACATAAATTCAATACGATATATTATCAATTTTTAATGAAAGTTTTATCTAAAGTTTGAATGTAATAGTTTAGCTGTTTTAAATGTACAAAAAAAAGTTTAAATTTATTTGATTCTTTTTTTAAATATTTTTTTTTAATTTTTAATGTTTATAGCTTCAATTTCAGTTAATAAAAACAGTAGAAGGATTAAAAAATCTCTAAAATGGCAGGTTTAATCCTCTTAGTTAGCTCTTTACTCTCAAAAATTTGTTGACCTGTGTTTTACAATGTACTTTCATTTAAAATTTCTAAGTTTTGCGAAGTTTTATAGAAAATTTATTTGCTATTCACTACCGGGTTTAGTTTTTTCCCAAATGCCTACAACTTTTATTTTGGGTCTAAAGAAATCTATACAATTTAAATGTTTTTCAAAATGTTTAATAAACTTGGCACTTGATTTCAGCTTATTTTTGTGACAAAACGATTAATTTTAAAAAATAAAAAAATACCAGAAAACCAAATTAAATTAAACTTCATATCTTGTTTATTAAATGATTTGTGAATCAAATGATGTTCGTTGGCTTTTCGCACCCTCAGAGAGATATGAAAGCCCCAAATACGCAAAAAATGGAAAGATCACTATTAAACAAACAATGTGAGGCATTGGCTTTCAGATTTCATGTTAGTAATCAAAGCCAAATAGTTGACCAAATATATTAGGACGTTAATGATGCTAAGGTCTTCCTAATTTTGGTGAGTTGTGTTAATGGGCTTTTTCGCCCATAAAAAATGAGATTTAACACTCCCATGTCTAAATCTTAGATTATCTCATAAAAATGGCCGTGGTTTGTTACCCATTAAATTACAAATTGGGGCCTATTAAGTTTATAGCAGGCATTCAAGGTTGACTAGTACTGTAAAAATGCCAGCGACCAATCTATACGCATTTGAAAATTTTTGGCTAATTTTTTATAATGCCTTACAAAAGAAATTCCATTCAAATAACCTTTCAAAATATTATCCTGTTTAGGTTAAGGTGCTAATGTTCTATATCCCAAATAATAATGTAGGTAGTTCATATCCTTAAAAATTTTCTTATTACTTAGATGAAAAATAAAGGTATAAATATCATTTTTTATTTTTGGTCGCAAAATCAGTCATTCTAACCATTAGACCTTCATTTTTATCAAACAAAAAAATTGAGTTTAAACAGGTCAACATTGTCAGAAAAAATATATTTAAGAAAACAGAAAAGCATACATCATGATATCTTATTTATATTTTCCTATTTCTAATTTCTTCGGTCTAAAACTCCTTAGATTTGATAATGTTGAAAAATGGCTTATTACGACAAAATACAAAAACTGAATCTTTTTTTTTCATTTAAAAATCATAACTTATATATATCATTTCAAATAATGAATAATAAGTAATCAAGCTCTTACATCACCATGTAAAACAGAATATATTTTGCGTCCAAACTTAAATAAGAGACACAACCTATCGTGATTTTAGTAATTTTGTTTATTAAACTCTAAATTTAAGTGTACCGTTGTGAATAGGCAAAAAATTTAGTGTTTTTGCTAAAATTTTAATTTTTTGTCTTACTAAGTTTGATTAACCGGCCAATATTGATGAAAAAATTACTCACATGTTACAATGGAATTTGTACGAACCCTTATTTTAAATTTCTATAACTTTTAGAGGTTTGACGCTAAACATTTTATTTAATTATTATTTAAAAGAAAAAAAAACCTGCGGGCCAACAAATTGATTATGAGGTAACTATAGAGAACCTGCCATCTTGAAAAAAATTCTTGAATTTTTCCCCTTTAAAGTAATTTTGAGGTTTAAAAAATCTGTTTTTGATGAATGGCATTATTTTAATATGGTAGTATCGAAGGAGCCCAGAAGAAATTACGATAAACGAAAAATTTATATTAGATTAGGCCATCATGGAGTGTGTGCTTTTATGCTTCTGACAATGATATTTGTTGGCCTGCGTAATCTGTGGCAGTGTTGTTTATAAAAGCTCCATTCTTAACCTTTAATAAGAACCATAGCTCATGACCGGTTCGAGACTCATTGGCCCAAAATTTTTTAGGCGCTTAGTATAATTAATATATATTTTAGCTTTAAGAACTAATATTAATTAAAAAAACATTAGCGAGCCCCAGGAATTATTTGGGCCGCTTCATATTACATAAGGTGACATACGAAAATTGTCGCGGTCAGGAAATCATTACTATCAGCGTTCTTTATTTTGTGAAAATTTTAGGGGGAGCGAGATTATATTTAGAGGATATGACAATCAAAATTTTAATTAGTAGGGCATCGCCAAGCAATAACAAAACATATTTGGGTATGCCTTTGTTTCGGCTCTCGCAACCATTTAAATAACTACCAATTTTTTTGTTTGTTGAAGAGGCTAGAAGTTAATTAGATATATTTTAATTTAGCGAAGTCGTTTTAAATGACAGATTCATTTTTTAATTGATAAATGGGTTAGCTTAATTTAAATAAATATGATAATGGTAATTTTGTCTACAAATCATAACATTAATGACTCCTTAAAGATGATCAGGGGGTGCCCAGTAAATCACTATTGGCTTCGGTTAATACTCCTTTTAAAATGTATAAAAAAATATTTGTAAAATAAAAAATATAAACGGTTTATATTAAAAAATGAGAATTTAGGAATTTTGGTCGTTTTAGGAGAGGCTTGACTTTAATATCTATTAAGGTACATAAAAAGAAATTATGTTTGAGGTGAAAGGCTGGATCGGGCTACAAATATCAAAAACAAAAAAAAACTTTTAAATCGGTGTAAAAAAAATGTTTATTGTATATATGTCACGGTTGTGGAATCAATAAATTTCTCCTAAAGTTTGAGATTTATTGATGCTCCTAAACAAATATTTATATTGCATGCTATCCAGGAGACATTCCTAGTTTTACCAGGCACGATTCTAGACCCCTTTTAAGGGGGGGGGCAGTGCCCCCCCCCCCCCCCCCCCCAAAGTTTTTGACTGCCCCCCCCCCACCCCCAAAATAATTTAATTTGCCCCCCCCCCCAAATACATTAATTTTATGTTTGCCCCCCCCCCCCCCCCCCCACAAAAAAAAATTGAATTTGCCCCCCCCCCCCCCCCAAATTACATAGTAATTTTATTTCTTCCGCATAATATAATTAAATTTGCTCCGTCAAAAATATTTAAAAAATATTATCCTAAAAATATTTACTTTTTTTAAAAGTGTTTTTATTCATTAATACTTTTCATCCGCAAGAGAGATCAAACTAACGCAGAAATATGAAAAATTTGATTTTACAGACAGCTTTATATTTGTGAAAGCAATTCATAACTCTGATGCCTAAGAAATTTTCTGACTTGTCATCAGTTTATTGTTAGAATATAATCTAGAACCAAAGAACCTGATAGCACAATGCTACAATGGGGCAAACTAATGCCCTGGGGAAAAGGTGGTGTTCAAGTATTCCAAGCAAAATAGCTGGACACCATGTGCCGTATATTCACTGCTTTAACCACCGATTGCATCTTGTTGTATAAGATTGTCTTGAAATTTTTAGTGAAAGGAAAGATTTTTTTGATAATTTTTCTTCCCTTCATAAATTTTTTCAACAATGATGCATCAAGGTAGTTAGTGAATGCGGGTCCATAGCCCGGCTGTTGCCCCATTGGTGGTTTAATCACTCCATGCCCATTGTTTTTTTTAAAATTACACAAAAATTAATACTCTTTTAAAAATTAAAAATAAAAAAACTTTTATATCTTCAGGTCACAGGGCCGAATCGGGGTTTTTTGACCATATTTATAATCTATTTATTTTTTTGTATTTAATTAAAAAATTATTTTATTTATTAAAAATAGTTTTAGACCAATTTCAATGCAGAACGATTTATATTTCTAAAACTTCTAATTTAATACACCATTGTTTGTTAGAAATTAAACAATTAAGAAATAAAAATACATTTGAAAATTTATTCTAAAATTATTTTGATATTAATACTTTTTTAAATGACAATAATTTATCTTTGGATAAAAGAAAAACTAAACCTAAAGATCTTTCTGATTTTTATTTTCTACTCATAAGTTTAAAAATATTTTAAATATTAATGATGAAGTAAAAAGTATTTATTTTAATATTATTGATTTATTTATATTTTGATAATAGATTATTTACCGAAAATAGTTGTTTAAAATCTTTAGATTCCCTTTATGAATTTGATTAACCTTTATTTTAGATATAAATAAATTAGAGCCTCATTTTAAAAATAAGTAATATTGATAAAAATTTATTATCTAAAGAAATTGACGTTGTAGCCAAAAATTTTTTAATAAGAAACTTAATAATTACAAAGAATGTGTTACTATTGATTTTGTTAAATTTTTATATGATTACAATGATGCGTTTTCTAATCTATTTAACATTTTTCCTATTAGTTTGTTAATTGGCTCTTCAACCTCGAGGTGTGAGACCTCATTTTCTTCTGAAAAAAGGATATTACTGACAAGTAGTGACCTGCTTAAAGGTTATTTGGTTCTTTTAAACACGAAAAATTATTAACTAGTGGCGTTGAATTTTGATGAATATTGTAAATTAAAATCTTCTAAGATAAAATAGTTTGATCAACACAATACACTGCTCATAATCAGCTAATTATTGCTTACTATTTTAACATGGTTGCAAACTTTTTTTATGCGCATTTAACGTTTATGTTTATGTTTTATTTAATTTTTACCCCAATATTAATAACTAGTTATATATAACCAGTGTTTTTTCATATACATTCTTCCAAATTAGCATACTTATACATTTTGTTTTCATGATAATCTTATTTCACTTTTCATTTTCTAAAATCCAAAGATTTATATAATTCATTTTTATCATTCATATATATCATATTTTTAATTTTCAAGCGCAACGATACCAAATGATAAAATTATATTTACAATTAATTCAAATCTCATATCTTTTTAAGCAAATTTTAGTGAAAACAATTAATTTTAATTCATATATTCAATTTATAAACTCATTTTTTTTAATTTAAGAATATAATAAATTACTATTAATTAGTTAAAAAATTTTGAACATGTATTCTATTTTTGTACATGTATAATTTTTGCCGTGACCGAAGGTCACGGCCAATTTTGCCGCCGAAGGCGGCAAAAAAAATTTTTCTGCCCACTCACGAGTTTTTTTTGCCCCCCTAAAATGGAAAAGCTAGAATCGGGCCTGAGTTTTACTAATGCAGAGGTTAACCATGTGATAAAACTGCTTTAACTCTAAAAAACATAGGAAAATTTAAAAATACCTTATCCTAGAAAAATTAAGTTTTTGTTCGTAATCCCAATAATTTAAAAATAATTTTGGGTGAACTTATTTAAAAACTCCGAAATCAATAACACTGGACAACAAAATTTGTACGACCTTAAGCAGCATTTATGGCAACTATCGTTTTTAATCAAGTTTTTGGTGTTATTTACGAATATGAGATAAGAATTTTGCCGATGCCTCAGATTTTTAGTTATTTGTTAAAGTTAAAATTTTTCTATTTTTAAGGTATTTTGGGCCTCTATATCTCAAAACTTATCGGTAGAAACAAAAGTTTAAAAATATATATAAATTAGGGAAACATTTTTTTATTCGTAATAAGGTAAATTTTTTACAATATTTTATTTTATTTTTTTTATAAAATTATGGGTTTTCGTCTTAAAATCCGTTTTTTAATCTTGAATAGCTTGAAAGTAAATTGCTAATAACACTGGTCGACAAGAATTTTAGACCAACAACCTGAAAAATGTTTCTAGTGCAGTTTTTTTTGCTGAACATCATGGTTTTTTCCGTTTTTTCCTACCTAATCTGGTTTTTATTTTATTCGGTGTTAAAGTTGCCAAAATGTGCATTTTTGGCACATTTTGACCTTAATTTACACCATTAAAAAATAACAAATTATATTAACTTTTTATATTAAAAAAAAAGCTTAAATTTTTATCTATTTAAATATATAATTATTTTTTTTTAATGTATTTTACTTTTTTAAAAAAACGAAATTTAAAAACCTACCTATTATTTTATTTAATTTCTAGACCCATTGACGCCTTCAATGCTGCTTATGCATCGCTTCTTTCTTTTTCTCTCTCTCTCACTCTTTATTTCTTTATTTATTTGTTTAAAATTTTCTACCCAAACATATTTTTCTTCATTCATATTCTTTAAAAAATTTCTACCCAAACGTATTTTTCTTCATTCATATTCTAAAAAATGGAGGTAAATTTTAAATTAAGAATATTTTTTATGACAAAATTGTTTATATAGGTTAAAATTTAAAAATGTTATCTCCTTTTCTATTATATATAGAAAATTTGATTTTACAAAAAGCTTTATATTTGCGAAGCAATTCATAAATATGATGCCTAAGAAATTTTTCACTTGTCATCTATCTTTGTTAGAATATAATCTAGAACCAAAACACCTGATAGCACAATGCTACGATGGGGAGAACGTAATGCCCGGGGAAAAAATGGTGATCAAGTATTTCTAAGCAAAATAGCTGGACACCATGTCCCAAATATTCACTGCTTGAACCACCGATTGCATCTTGTTGTAAAAGATTTTCTTAAAATTTTAAGTGAAGGAAATTTTTTTTGATCAACATAATGCAATCAAGGAAGTTAGGGAATGCGTAACCAAACCCAGGCTGTTGCCCCATCGGTGGTGTCATTTTTTTTTAAATAACACAAAAACATTTTAAATTCTTTTAAGAATTAAAAATAAAAAAACTTTTATATCTTCAGGTCACAGGGCCGAATCGGGGTTTTTTGACCATATTTATAATCATCTATTTATTTTTTTGTATTTAATTGAAAAATTATTTTATTTATTAAAAATAATTATAGATCAATTTTAATGCAGAACGATTTATGTTTCTAAAATTTCTGATTTAAAACACCATTGTTTGTTAGAAATTTAACAATTTAGAAATAAAAATACATCTGAAGATCTATTCAAAAATTGTTTTAATATTAATACTTTTTTAAACAACAATAATTTATCTATGGATAAAAGAAAAACTAAACCTAAAGTGTTTTCTGATTTTTATTTATTTTCTACTCATTTGAAAATATTAAAAATATTAATGATGAAGTAAAAAGTATTTATTTTAATATTATTGATTTATATATTGATTCTTTTAATAGATTATTTACCGATAATAGTTATTTAAAATCTTTAGATTCCCTTTATAAATTTGATTAAGCCTCTTTTAAAAATAGTAATATTGATAAAAATTTATTATCTAAAGAAATTGACGTAGCCAAAAACTTTTTAAGAAGTAACTTAATAATCACAAAGAATGTGTTACTAATGATTTTGTTAAATTTTTATATGATTACAAAGAAGCGTTTTCTAATCTATTTAACAATTTTCCTATGAGTTTGTTAATCGGCTCTTGAACGTCGATGTAGCCACATTTTCTTCTATAAGAAGGATGATAACTTCTAGCTGCTATGTAGTGACCTGCGTAAAGGTGATTTGGTTCTTCTAGGACACGAAAAATGAATTTTGATGAATTTTATAATTTAATCAAAACATCCTTTTACATAAAATTGTTTAGATTAATAAAAACCACTGCGCATAATCAGCTAATTACTTACTATTTTAAGACATGGTTGCAATTTTTTTATGCGCATTTAACGTTTATGTTCACGTTTTATTTAATTGTTTACTTACTAGTTATATATACCAGTGTTTTTTCATTTATATTCTTCCAGATTAGCATACATATACAATTTGTTTTCATGATAATCGATCTTATTTTAATATTCATTTTCTAAACAAAGTTTTATGTAATTCATTTTTATCACATATTTATCATACTTTTAATTTTCATGCGCATAGATACCAAATGATAAAATTATACTTAAAATTAATTTCCAAATCTCATATCTTTTTAAGCAATTGATATTAGTGAAAACAATTAATTTTAACTCCAAATTATAAACGCAATCATTTTTTTTATTTTATGAAAATAATAAATTACTATTAATTTGTTAAAAAATTTTGAACATGAAGGCGGCAAAAAAAATTTTTCTGCCCCCCCCCACGAGTTTTTTTTGCCCCCCTAAAATGGAAAAGCTAGAATCGGGCCTGCCCAGGACAACAAAAAAAACAATATAAACGATATTTATAAGTTTATTAGAAAAATTTCGAACAATTTTGGGTTTGCTCCCAGCCTCCATTTTCGTTTAAAGTTTTGAAAGATTACAAATTTTTCAAACTATTTAATAAAATCGATTGGGGTGATTAGTTATACAAATACCCAAATAAAATAATCAAAATAAAATTATTAGCAATTTGATACAAAATTCATAAGGATCGAAAAACGGGCTTATAAAACATTTTGTAAAAAAAAAAAAAATAAAAAAATGAATGAATCAAAAAAATATAAGCTAAGTTAATAAATGAATGATTAATTAATCTAAATATATTTTTAAATATGTACCTGCGCGTGCGCAACAAAACTTAAAAAAGATAAAAAATATTTGTTTTTAGTTAGTTTTTAGTTGTAGTTTTTTGGTGTATACGTGTTTGCGTTGGCTTGGTGCCGATAGTAATCATGAGAAAGATTTGATATTGCAATGAAATTAATAAATTGTTTGAAATGAATATAGTCTACAAATTATTGCATAATTTTAATGCCCAATTCGCAGATTATCAATTGGCCTGTTTCCCCCAATGCTTAAATATGCCATAATAATTATAATCCCCTTCTTTTTCCCCGCAAAGCATGTCAATAATGATACCTTTGGCTACCGGATAATAATAATAACTATCCCCTATGGACCCCAGTATTCGTCAATGTCCCCAAATTATGTTGAAGTTTTAGTTTTCATAAATGGCTCTATTGATTGTTACCCCTAACGACGCGACTGTTTCCCCTTGGCCCCAAATTTCATGGCTCATGTTTCGTCAATACTAATAATTTCTGCTTACGAGTTTCAATAGTACCCATAGGTTTAATGAAAAAGATGTCTAAATTACCACAAAAATAAGGAAATCTCAATTTGTCATTAATTATCTAAAATGGCATTGAATAAAATTCTAATTTCATCGTCATCAGCACCGTTTAAATATAGTTGCCCTAGATGAGGCATAAGGTCGTCATTGTTGACCAGTGCAATCAAAATGTATAGGAAAAGACATTGACGTCGCAGATGTTATGGCCCTGGCTATTAAGGGCCCACCAAGAGTCCACATGGTAAAAAAACTCAGGATGGTAATAATGATTTATGTTTAGTGAGACCATTGGATAACAAATATTGGTCAAGATACATCTGAAAAAAGCTTTTAGGCTTAAAAACAAACAAATATTTAATACTGATATAATAGGTTAACAATATTTTTACATTTTTAGCTTTCCCTATAAACGTAATCTAAGTTGACATGTTATTCATAGATTGGCGTCCAAATATCGATAATCTCTTATTTACCATCGCAAGCAATCGTCCAAAGTGCCAAAAAATTTAATTGATTCTTGATCGACGAGAAGTTCTTGTCGACATAGCTAGACCGATATACAAAGAGTATTAAACCATTTTAGTTAATTTATTCCTTGCCAGATTAATGGACTTCACGTTTCGGCGCCAGAAACATAGGCCCAGCAAAACAGAATTTCTTCCCCAAATCAAATGGTCAAAGCTCAAGGAGAGAAACGAAGCCTTCGCAATCACCTGCAACCTTGACTGCGAATACAATTGCGAAATCATACCGAGTCCTACGCAGTTCTGGTGCGAGTTATCTTCAAAACTCAAAGCGGCCGGGAAAGAAATACTTGGAACTACAAAAGGTGGGCGTGATAAGAGAAGAATTACATGGTGGTGGAATGAAAGAGTTGAAAGAGAAATATCAGAAAAGAAAAAGCTGCTTAAACGATGGAAAAAGAGTCAACTGACCAACGACAAGCTTGATTACAAAGAACAATGCAAAGTTGTGAGAAATGTCGTACGAGAAGCGAAAAAGAAAGTATATGAACAAGCATACAAGGAGATGGCCACCAAAAGTGGGCAAAATTTGGTATACAAGATGGCAAAGCAACGTGAAAGACAGTCAAGAGATTGTGACGGAAACGTAAAGTTCATCAAAAACAAAGAAGGCAAGCTTCTCGTAGATCAAACAAAGGTACTGGAGCGTTGGAAAGAATACTTCAATGAATTACTGAACAGCGACACAAATAGAATTGAGCTCGAGGAGATACCCCCAAACTGTAACCTAATACCACCAATCTCAAAATCAGAAGTCAGCCTTCAGCTCAAAAAGTGTTCAAACGGGAAACGACAGGTCCCGACAACATACCCATTGAGTGCTGGAAATCTTTAGGAGATGAGGGAATTTCGGCGTTAACGACTCTATTCAATTCGATACTAACATATCAGAAAATACCTCCGAATTGGCAAGAAAGCTACATTATTCCAATCTTCAAAAATAAAGGCGACGCATTTGACTGTCACAATTACAGAGGCATCAAACTAATGTCTCATACTTTCAAACTTTTCGAAAAAGTCATAGAAGCCAGGTTAAGAGACGTATTTGATATAGGTATTGAGCAATGCGGGTTCATGAAAGGAAGGTCGACAATTGACGCGATTCATGCCGTGCGCAACATGGCAGAACGTTTCACGAGAAAGAATAAAAAGCTATACTGCACATTGGTAGATTTGAAAAAAGCTTTCGACAAAATTCCAAAATCAGTAGTATGGTGGGCTTTGAGGAGAAAGAATGTTCCTGAGATGTATATCAAGTTGATTCAGAGTATGTATGAAAGAAATTTGACGTATGTAAGGAGTTCGTCAGGAACATCGAAAGGATTTACAATTAATGAAGGTGTGCACCAAGGTTCGGCCCTAAGTCCCCTACTTTTCATCGCGGTGATGGACATGATCTCAAAGAGCGTTGCCACAAATCCACCGTGGCACATACTGTACGCTGACGACATTCTACTAATGGCTGAAAACCCGCAGGAGATGTGTGAAAGTCTGAATAATTGGATGAAAGCGATTGAAAAGCTAGGCCTAAAAATTAACAAAGATAAAACTGAATTGATAGTTTTCGGAGGCTCAGAAGGTGAACAACTGGTTATTAACGATGACTGGTCTCTTAAATCAAAGCCAACAGCAGCCTACCTAGGTGCTTACCTACAATCCGATGAAAACGTCGAGCAAGAAGTTAGGAACAAACTCAAAGTTGGGTGTCTAAAATGGAGATCGTTGACAGGTGTCCTGTTCGACAAAAATATACCAATAAAAGTTAAGGGCAAGGCTTACTCAAGCATAGTACAACCGGCAATAACATACGGCTTAGAAACAACAGCGTTAAGGAAAAGCGATGAAAGAATACTACAAACGATGGAAATGCGCATGCTACGGATGTTTCTCGGGGTGACTCGCAAAGACAAGATCCGTAACGATCATATACTTGGAAGTTTACACATAACACCCATACAAAATAAAGTCGAAATCAACAGACTCCGATGGTTTGGACACGTTATGAAGCAAAAAGACGGGTATCTAAGCAATATGGTAAATGCAATTGAAGTGCAAGGCAAGAATAAAAGGGGCAGACCTAAACTCACCTGGTCTCAAAGAGTAGACGCTAGCATGCGATGTCAACCTAAATAGAAATGAGTGTAGAGATAGAAACAAATGGAGACTTAAACTGAAAGAGCTCACTGCCTCAATAGCAAAAAGCTAACAATGAAAAAAAAAAAATTCCTTGCCAGATTAATATTATTAATCTATAACAATCGCACTTTAAAAGCAGACTGGGTTTGGTAGTCATATATTAGATGCCGATAATGGCCCGAATTCCATAAATTTTACCGATATGATTTCGACAAGATTTGGCACGTCGGGATCCAAATTTTGTCACAATAAAAGCATTAGAGGGGGAGAGGAGGGGTGTGGCAAACCATTACAATGATTGAGATTTGGGAAAAAAGAATGGAACAAAACAATGGTCGCGGTAGAAATAAGATGACCCACGGCTAAAATAAAACATTTGGCCTTGTGACCTGTATCCGGAAAAAAACTTTTTGGTAAACGGAATAAATGGACTTATACAGGTTAACAAATTTTTGAGAGTTGATACGAAACTTGCCTATGAATCAAACCCGTTTACATTATTTAATTACAAAAATTGAATATATGTCATAATATCATAAAGATAATTTTGACATGAAAAAAAAAATAATATTTAAGAGTTAAAGTGCAAATTAAAGGTGACACCAAATATGCACGAAAATAATTTGATTGGTCAACCAATTAAAAATTTTCTTAGATATTATAATTATAAAACTTAACCTAACCCTAACCCTAACTAAACCTCACCAAAACCCTAAGCAAACCTCTTATTAAGCTTATCCTAATTGAAATTTTACCTCAACCAAATGTTAAACTAACCCTAATCTAACTTTGCCCTAACCTAACCTTAATCACATTGTTAGCATATTTTATAAATTTTCGTTATTTTATAGATTTGTTTCATACAACTTTGGGTTTACCATTTTATATTTATTATATGAGTTTTTATATGAGATAAAAACATTTACACGTGATGTTTAGTCGGCTCAGATAGCTCAGTGACAAAAATTCTGTCTTAGACGCTGGAGATGAGTTCGAATTTGTACAGGGAAGCTTTTTTCTGCGGAAAATTAGTTTATGCAACTACTTTGAAGCTTTTGAGTGGAAAAAGGCAGTAGGCCCTTATTATGCCTAAAGTAAGAACCTAGCATAAAAACGGTCTCCGGCGTGCCACCATTATTTAACCCGACGGCAATAAGAATTGTTTTGCAAAGGAGTCAAAGCCCTAACGGGTATGGTTTCCCTAATGGTGGAGGTATAAGGGAAACCTCAAACCCAATGATTTTTTTACGTGTGATGTTTAGATCATTCTGGCCATTTTGGTCAAAAATGTAAATGTTGCGATTCAGATGAGGCAATATGGAAAGAAAAAAACGGCAAACAAAAAATAAGGTTGAGATAAGGCTATTGTGGAAATTATTTTAATTATATGTCTCATTTTTTAGTTCTATTATTGATATTTGTCGTCTGTACTCAAATTATGATCTAATTATATATAAGTGTTTTGTTTTTAAACAAAGACAAGGTGTCTACTGACTTTTGTACAAATAAGGCTATATCTATTAAGCTATTACATGTTGCTACCAATATAAGTTGGTTTGAATTTTTCGTTATTGTCTTTTATAGTGGCACAACGTCCGACTGTAATGCCGGCTATTTATAATTATTTTTTGCATTAATTTTCTATGATAAAAATCTTAAATATCTATTTAAAAATTCCCGGTAATAACCATAAAAAATTTTTTATATAAATTTAGATGTAATAAAATTTTTGAGAATTAAGCTCACACTAATTTTCAGGCGGATATTTTGTTTTAAAAAAAAATTTAAAAATTATCTACCATGAAACAATTATTCTCATTCTAATTTGAGTTTAATTTTTTATTATGTTTATTATAAAATAATAAATTAATAGCCAAAAGAATAAGGCATGTTCACATGCTAAAATAGAAAACTACACGGTATGTTATCACTTGGTCGTAAGATTGTTAGACCACAAAATTTCCCTATTATTTTGCGCGAGAGCTCTTCACACGCCCCCGTTAATGTATGGCACATGAGAGGTATACTATGAGTTTTCATAACCTTCCTTAGCAAAAGCCGAATTATGGGGTAATGTATTCAAATATCTTTTTTGCCCATTAATGGTTATTACTGCTATCCATGTTCATTATGTAAAGAAAAAACGGCATGGTTATAGGCCAGAATTTAAGGAATATTCGTATTTAAGAAAATTGGCCAAAGTAAATTTTTTTATATGTATATTTAAGCCTTTCCCTTGGGGTGATGGGACAAAAACATTATTTCATAGCCCCTATTATAATGCTTTACCTGGAAAAGGCTATGAAAGTGATGTTGTGCCACATTCATTTTTATAATAATCATGATTTTATTTTTTAAGCGCTGCTTTTAAAAATACATTTTTTGACATTTGCTAATTATATTGCAATTAAAAAAAATTAATAAACTTGTGCATCACTATATAGTTTTTATTTATTTAAGAAAGTTGTGTGCCATAAAAATATTTTAAATCAAGATGATTAAAATACATAATTTTGTTGTAGTTTTCTGAAATTTAGTTGAAATATTTGTTATATTTTTTAAATTTGAAATCATCAATTTTAATTGGTATGATTTTAGGATTTTTTTTGCTTTTATAATATTTTTATATTGTTTTCTCATATAACATTTATACTAAAAATGCTTTTAAGTTTATTTGCAGATTTAAAATTAGGTTTATATCAAAAATAAAAATTTGTTGAAAGTAAATGAATAATCTGCAGCTAGGTTATTTATTTAATGACATGATGAGACAGGGTTATTTAATATTATACACTATCCAAAATAACCATTATTTAATTGTAAAAATAAATTAGCCACAAATTGCAGAAAATTTAATCAAGACATATGCAATTTATTATAAATTATTATAATTTTAGTTTTCTTCCTTACACAATTTAGTTATAACAATAAAGAAGGTTTGTATAGGCATATAAAAATCTTGAACACAGCTTTGCTAATTATAAGATATTCTTACTTTTTAATAACACTCTTCTTCAAATTTTTGAGCGTTATGAGTTAATTAGAAAGATCCAACTTTTTAAAGGGATTCAACTTTTTTTACCCTTTCTCCTAATCAAAATGAGTTAATTAGTTATAACATGAAAACTAAAATTTGCCCAAAAAACAAAAATAAATTTATTGCATACTAATAGCTAAACTCACTTTAATTAATATTTCTATTAAAAACCAATGATACAGCATATTGTATTTAAGTGATTGAGGAGCCTACTATATTTTAAAAAAAATAATTTTTTTATTATTAGAGTAAATATATAAAGATAATTTTGATATTAAAAAAAAGATTCTTGTTTTTTTAGGGTATTCTCAAAGTTGTAAAATCAAAATGCCCTTTTTTAATATGGATGGATATTAAGAGCCAAAGAATAGGAGATAAGGCCATCATGGGAATGTATTTATGTTATCATAAAAATCATTTTTCTGTCATTGACAATCGCTGATTTATGCAATGGACTTTTTTTTTCATTATTTAAATACATGGCCTATAACTAACCAATGCAAAACAAGGGCACCATTTAATATATATTAGTAATTAAGGTAAATAAATTTTTTATAATTGTTATTATATTTGAGCCCTACAAGAGTTCAGCTTGGGCTGTAATTTTCTGTCTTAAACTGCTTGGCAATTGTCCGGCCCGCTCAAACGATTGCTCAATCTGCCCAGTTTTTTATTATTGCCGTCTAAAATAAGCAGTCTGGAAATTAAATTTTAGACCGTCTCGAACCAAACTTTCAAAAAGGTATAGTTTTATTTTAATTTTTTATAATTTTTTGCCTTACATTAATACAATGTATTAAAAATATAAAACGAAAAAAAATTTGATATTAATTATATCGACCAAGTACAGTTTTTATTAAAAAAAAATTTAAACAAATTGCATTTCCTAATTAATTAAACGTTTATATTAATATACATAATTTGGGGATTTTTTTTAAATTGATTTTAATAAAATGGAAAAAAATATGGTTAATATGGTGTAAAGATGTAAACGATCAATGCAAATTTAATAATGAGTTATTAGACAATGCTATCAATAAGTAAAATTTCCTCAGAATGTGTATACTTTAAGATGCCGATTTTTCTAAAGAATTTTTGACTTTAGATATGCCTCAAAGCATATTCAGCCTTCAAAACATAAGCTTTGGACGTTGACGTAAAGTTATAACCAAATATAGACGTTAAACGAACAAAATTAGATTTTTAATTTTTAATCCTCTGATTTAAAAAAATATTCTTAAAAATCATTTATTCTACTTATTTTTATACCCATATAAACACAGGTCGACAAAACTTTTGAGAGTTATCAGCAAATTACACAGACCAAATCTGCCGATGTTCGGCCTTTTTTCTATTAAGATTTGTTATTTACATTGAAATATTAAAAATGGTTAAAATAGGAATTTAAAAAATTATTTTTGTATTTAATACAAACTTCAATAATATTTATTTGAATAAATGAAACCTATTAACAAATCAATGTTAGGATGAGGAATATGTAATGCGAATGCTCTAGTAGGTCCATAAATACCCTAATTTTTAAATTTCACAAAGTTTTAAAGTAGTCTTTTTTTTAATGTTTTGAAGAGAATTACGTTTTTTAATTATAAACTAATGTAAGATATCATTCATGAATATTGCATATTTTATTTGACACAAAATAGGAAAAAATCTGAAAAATTAAAATTTTCTTATGATCTATCTAAAAAATCATGGAAATAAATTGAATTTATTAATGTTATTAATTTACTCTTGTTTAGGCCGAGTGAAACCTTTATGAAATTCTGAAAAAAAAACTACTACATAAAAAATTATTTTGTTTGGCTATTTATCACCTTAACTAGTTATTTTAGAAAAAAAATTCCTCAAAATATACAATTATCATTTTAAACTATTATGAAAGATTACCCAGAATATTGCAATATTTTCATATTGTATTTATATTGGGGCAATATCATTTTTAACAATGTAGTCCATATGGACCCCAATAGAATTTTTACAATTTAAACGAATTTTGTTTTAGTTTATTATATATATAAGAAAAAAGTTACAAAGTGGCCAATTATATGTAATATTTTTATAGATACTAAAAATTCAAAAAATGTTAGCCGAAGGCTTTAAAAAATTTTTTTTCAAAATTTCTCAAAAAAATTAATAAAGAAAACTGCACAACTAAATTTGGCAACTTTTTTATAATTTGCGTTTTATTACAAAAAAATTTTTTTTTAAATTTAAAATATAAATAAAAACTCACTTTGAACGTTCTAAACTCAATTTTAATATGTATTTATATGTTATGGCATTAACCTAATTTTTTTATAATTGTTGATACTAACACATTTTGATTAAAAGAGTAAGAAATGTTGTAAATATTTATTTTTAATAAATTATATCATTATTCAAGCATAATATAACATGAAATCAATTTTCAAATATGAGTGGCTCCAGAATGGGACTCCAAAACTAAAAATATTAAATTAATACATATTAATATCAAGCGATGTATATATAAAAAGGTGGGGGTGAAAAATGATAAAACTATCTGAATCATTTGTTAATTTACCATGTATATGTTTGTTTAGGGTCAAGTTAAATCCCTTTATTTATATGGAAAATAACGTAAAAGTTATCTTAAAAAAATGGATGTGTTCTAGGTTTGCCTCAATTAAAGCCACAGCCTTGCATTTTGACAAAATGTATTAACACATTTTTTATGCCTTTTTTCGTCATTATTGCAGTTTCAAAGTGAAAATAAGTTAGATAAAATTTAAATAAGGACTCTAAAATATGAAAAATTTTAATCTAGAAATTTATTGTTTATAGAAAACTAAACAACAAATTTTAAGCTTTTTAATTTCAAGACAATGTAAGATTTTTATATGAATTTTGAGGCGACCTTGAAAAAATTTAATACTGAAAAGCCGAAATAAAGGTACGCCTATTGCATAGAAACATAATGCTAATAAATAAAAATTTCCCTTATAGGGCACGTTTTAAGTGAAATTTTAATTTTAAAAAATATTTGAAAATCTGCAGAAAAATTATTTTAATGTAGAAAAATGAAATGTGCTTTAAAACTTGGAAACCTATTGTAAAATTTGGTATTTTTGTACGTTACATACATACTTCGTTCGGCGTCAAAAATTATTGGAACTTCACCTATTGACTTTGACCGCCTTTTAATGAAGTCGTTAAACATTAATAGCTTTTAAAAGATTTGTAAAACTTTTTAGAACTTTAAATAAAATATTCAAAAAAAAATGAATTAGAACTCACCCGAAAAAACAAAAGTGTATAAAAACAACATTTGCAAAAAACATTTCCCAAAATTTTACCTTGCATTCAATAGTTCGTTTGACGAAAGTTTTAGCGCAATGTTGCTCCATGTAAATCATGGTCCGGTATACTTGCAATTTGTTTAAGGGATATAAATGCTAGAAAGAAAATGAATTTTGAAGACTTGGTATGGCCCGTTATTATTTATTAGCGAGATGAATAATTATGGCCTTTCAATCAGTGTTGGGAAAACAATGAGCCAAAAAACTTTGGCTCATTTTTTACCCCACAACATAAAGATAGAAAGGGAGCTACAAAAAAGGGTTTAAAAAAATTTAAAAAAGCCCTTAATAAGCAAAGGGGCAAAAAAAATCCCACAAAAAGTGGCTCTTAAAAAGACCCCCCAAAAGCCCATTGTTTGTTTTTTTTTATACTAATTCTGAAAAATTTGGATTTTTCCTTTATAATAATGATGGGTGGATTTTTTTTAAAGCTCCTAAGAGTTTTTTTTTGAAGAAATGGGGCTTTTTTAAACATGCCTCTTTTCTTTGAGCAAGAAAAAGGGCTTTTCCTTTGCCATGCCCACGAGTTTGTGGGCATTTTTAGAAAAAAATTCAAAAACTTGTTAAAAAAAGCCCATTTATTTTTTTTAACCAACCCTTTTCAATTGTCCCTTAAATGCTAATTCGCCTGTTATAATGAAAATTATGTCTATACTATGTTTATTAATCATTTTTAGAAAAAAATTGTTGAAACAAGAATTTATCTCTGTAATGGTCTAAGAAATTTTCTAATAAGGGCACGTTCAGCCTTCTTTCGATCGAAAAATTTTTGTAAGTTTTTTTTTCTTTAACCTTTGCATCTTAGTCTTCATGGACTCCAATAATATTAAAAATGCTTCATTTCCTAAAACAAAGTTTTTTTTAAAGGATGGAAAAAAAGATAAAATTTTGAACATTTTAATTTCCATATATTTTAGAAAATTTTGTAGAAAAAAAAATAAAAAATTTTTTTTAGAAATTGTTATATTTTTTAAAAATTTTCTGTGAACGATGTTTAAACGCACCCTAAAGCATAAACCAGAGAGTTCGCCGATTAGTGTTAAACCATAATTTTTAAGCCCCAAAAATAATATGTACCTTGTTAATGTTATTTAGATTTTTTTCGTATTTAATACTCCTAGCCGAACACTCCTTGTAAGGTACGCTAAAGGTGTAATTTAATTGACCTGTGAGTGAATGTTTACAAACCGTCTTATCAGCTGATTTTTGAATAGGACCTTTTATTTTTGGCGATATGGTTGTGGGTATATCAGGTAAAACATTAGAATTATTTTGAGCATCCAGGTACGGACCAAAAAGCAGCTGGACTTGCCCCTTGTAGGGTTCGGCAAAAATTAATGTTATATCGAATCGTGTATCGCCACACTGAAATTCAACTGTATAATTATTTTAAAATTTGTTTACATTAATTCACAACATATAAATGTTTAAAATTGACTTTTTAAGATTAATTTTATTTTTTTTACAATATTAAAACATAAAATTATACATAAATCTTCTCTTAATATATAAAATTAATTATTTAAATGAATATCGTAAAACATTTTATAATTAAATATTTAACAAAATTTAACATAGTTATTGAAATGTTTACGTAAAAATTCTGGTTCTCCTACTTCATATTCGCAGTCCTTTTTATAAATAAAATATATTAATATTATTTATTTATAGTTGATAAAAAAATTACATCGTTGATGACAATAACTGTGTACCGTTAAGAAAAAGTAGAAAAGTTATATGTATTTTAGGGTATTTTAAAAATAAAATCTAAATTGGCCCAAATTTATACCTATAATTTAAAACTTTGGGCATGGACATAACTAAAAAGATTTTACTATAAAACATTGATAGTTTTTTAAGATAATTTATAATATGCCTTTAAAGAGCGGGTTATTACAAATTTGACCAAATATTTTACATGACCTTTTGATAGAGATAGAGCAAAAAAAAACTACCACTATATTAAACATTTGCATTTTTGAGCGTTCAAATTCAGCATCGATTTTTATATGTTTTTTAGGGCACTTGCAAAGTGAGCTTTTTTTTCTTATTTTGATAGTTATGAACATTTTATCTTTTTCAATTTATAAAAAAAAATTTCAGATATATGCATAAACTAAACTGAGCAATTTTTTTGAGAAATTGTGGTTTATAAAAATAAATCTCAAAAATATGAAAATTTGAGAAAATAAAAACTCACTTTGCAACTGCCCTTTTACCCTTATTTTTACAAAATGTAAGTTAGTTCTATTTAGAAGCATTGAAAATAATATTGTAAACAATAATTAAAAATAAAAATGTTTTTTAAAGAATCGTTAGATTTTTAAATTTCTTTTAAAGTCATCAGCGTACATTGTAAAAAGAAAATATCAATTGATTAATTTTTTTGTTATTAAACAACTATAAAATCGTACCTTTATATATGAAAAATTTTCTATTTTAATGTATGCATAATAAATAGGGTTTTAAAATTTTTCGACCAGAATGTTGCATTTTAATGAATGCACCAAACTATATTTTTTGCACAAAAAATATTATTTTTAATTTATTTAGGGCTATTTAGAGAAAGCTTATTTCGTCTCTCGAAAAGGTCATATCAATCAGACCTTATGAAAAACATTTTTATAATCAACTAACACAGCTTGGTTATTAGTACTTGTGTCTAACTCATTAGCCTCACAATAGATCCCAAGCTAGCCTTTCTCCAACTTTAAACCTCACATATAAGATACTCTCATCTTAACCTTCTAACCACCTCCTAATCTCACCATCTTCGTAAACCTAAACCTTGTTAAAAAAGCCTAATCTAACTTTGATCAACTTAAGACTAATGTGTCTTCACACGATCGGAAATTTAATGAGTGTTTTGTATAAATATTTAAATTAAATCCTCGAAATGAATATTATAAGGCGTTCAAATCGTCAATGTTCAAAACTCTTGGATACACTTGTTAACATAATTATTTTTTATGTAATATTACAAATTTGTAAAAATCATGTCACTTCAAAATGTGATTTTGAACTTGCCCTTATAGGAACAAATAGAGTTTGATTAAATATTTTTGTGGGTTCTTAAAAGATTATATTTATTCTACAGGAAGTTTTAGTTATATGCTAGGTCACTAAGTTCTATGCCAATCCTTTTCAATTATAGCTTTAATGATTAGTTGATCCAACCCCTGAGTTTTGTTATTAGATTAAGGCCAAGTCTAAAAGAAACAATCAATATGTTTCAAAAATGAAAGATATTTTTATAGTTAATAAAAAATGTATATTTTTTTAACTTCGGCTTGGAAATCGTTTATAAATTTTGATTCAACTTGTTCATAAGAAAGGTTACCACCTATTCAAAAAAGTTTACTGTTACATACCCTTAATATATGTTAAAGTGGACATGTATTTTTGAAATGGAACACTAAATCATATAATACTTAGGACAAAAGTTTTTAAAATGTAAGAGCCTACGACAAAAATCAAACCTGCCATCTCCGAGATTTTTGGAATCGTTTACCACTTTTTTAAATTTAACCTTTTAAGTCAGCTATAAACATTAATTATTTATGAAAAAAAATACAAAAAAAACAATAAAAAAATATTATCAAACATAAAAACTATAAAATATTTACCTTAAATCATATTTTTATTATAAAACGATAATATATTGGGTCATTTTCAGGTGATGCCAGATATCTTGTATAATTTAAATGTTGATGTAAAATTTTGATTATACATTCATAATAATACATCTCATTATAATATCACTAATACATAGATTTTTATTTACTTAGGCTATTATAGGTCGCAAAGTTTGTCAATTTGGTCAAAATATAGGGCTATTTTTTTGATACAGATGTCTAAGAAACCGAAGGTTGAATTAACTTACGAAATACGTAAAATACTTATGATATGAGGCTATTATGGGAGCTTTATTTAAATTTTCATAAACTTTATTTCTCGTGCTATTAATAATTTTCAACCGAATTATTTCTTGTTAGCCTACTGTTAAATCATTTTAATTATTTTTATTTCATTCATTAAAATTCTTTGATTATTTTAAGTTATAATATAAGGCCACAAGTTTAAAAACGTTAAAACAAATGGACAATTAGAAAATTTGTGATCTCGTGTAATTGTTAAAAGTCAAATTTTCTATAAATTTAATTATTACATTTTTTGGTGTTGAAGTTTGAGATTGCAAAACTTAGGGTTATTTGTAATGTAGCATTAAGTAGATAGGCTATTATAGCAAAACAATAAGATACAATGTAAAAATTAAAAATTTAAAATTTGTTTACATCTAATTATTTTCATTAAATCTTTATCAGAATAGAATAAAATGAATATAATATATAATTCTTGAATTATTAATAGCACAAAATGTCTAGTGACTTTTTACATTCTTTATTATACAAAAGAGGTGCTAATTATATTTTTCAAAAAGCTTTTTATTCATTTTTAGTTTAAATAATTTCCTACTTTGAACGCTTAATATAACATTAAAATATATATTGTACTAAATATTTAATGATTTTTAGCATGGTGTAAAATAATGGAAAGATATCTACAAGGCTTTTCTACATATTTTTTACTACAAAACTAGGGAGCTTTTGTACAAGCAATTGAGGCTTTTCCGTTTTTAAACATAATAAGTTAAAGAAAAAATTAATTAGTTTTTCGGAAATTCGAAAAAATCGATTTTTCACTTTTCGAGTGTCTGAAACATTTTCAATGCTATAATTAATATTTTCTGCGACTTGAGTCGCATTTAAAATCATAAAAATGGAAATTTCAAAGTTGAAAGATTACGCCGAATAACAATTTACAATTCATCTAAGGTAGTTTTCATATAACCTACCAATAAGACTACTATATATTTAGAAAGGCACGACAAATAAAACCTAATTTATTTTTTCTTAACACTTAATATTAATATATATGCCATCTAGCATATGCAGCACAATTTAAATCAGGTTGCCCTACATTCGTCAAATTATCTGACCAATATACTGCAATAGCATGCGGTGTTGACAAGTTTATAATGTACCTTTGCTTTGGGTAAAACATTACGGGTAACTTATGGCCTATTAAATTAATTTAACTGTATAAAAAAATACTGGTGGTAATGTCCTTTTGTTCGGTACGTCCCTCGGACTGATTTGCAACGCGCCGAATAGATCTAAAGGTGTTTGTGCCCACCTTAATAGGTTGCGGCCAAACTCCAAATTATCTATCTTGTCGTTGTCAGGCGCAGTGATAGGGCTATCAAAATGCAAGGGCGTGTTCGATAGTGTGTTCTTTTTGAGGATATAAGAAAAGGTTTCACTGTTGTCGGAGGTGGATATGTTCCAAATATCTCTTGTATCGCGGTTATTCATATCTATAGGGTCAGCGGTATACAGACTTTTTACGCTTGTGTTATTATTTGAAAGAGATCTTGCATTGTTTATAACGTAGGTTTGATAATTATTTGGTTTTTCGACGGCAATAGCGTTTGTATTAGAATCATCGTAGTTTGAACTATTGATCAGTTTGTAATGCGGTGATCGATACTCGAATATACTACTGGCTGCCGCATGAGATGCGTCATTTATATGCCGGTAGCAGAATAGAGTAAAGGTGCCCAGGCTACGGCGAGGCGGGACCACGAAATACAAGTTTTGATGTTTGAACGAGCTCCCAAGGCCCAGGGGATTCGGAAATTTTAATGCTATCGTTTTATATGTACAAAATAAGCGTATAAATTTTACATCGGAACTACATCTATATTGAAACTCTATTGCTTCTTTTTAATGTAGTATATATTTATCAAATGCCCCAAGTAAAGGTTAAATCAATTTGAATGTGCATTTCTTACCTCGGTACTTGGCTTGGTTTTCGATGATATTGATGCTCGTGGTATAATTTATGAACGATCGGTTTAACTGTTAGTCAAATTACAAATAAAGATTGTAACATATAGTTAAAAATTGCTTCAATGTTGATAAACAATAAATGAAAATAATAATAAATTTTGTTTTATTTTTAGCTCTTAAACAGGATCGGTTTATCCCACATACTAAAGCCTTTTAAGCAAAATGTTATCCAAGAGTAAAACAATTAGGCTAAAGGTCTTAGTATTATAACTTACTTAAGTCCTTAAACATTATTTTGGTTGATTTTATGGAGGGATCAGCTTTGCCATTGGCCCCCCAAAGCAAAACCTTGCCAAGCATTTACGGTTTCTTCCAAGATTTTAATTCAAAGTTTTTTGTCATAACAATTAAATTTTCTAACGAACCCCATACTCTTTTGAATCAGACCTCTGGACAGGCCTTGCCTTGATTGAAGCTGTATTCTTATGTTTTTAAGTCAATCCAATTAGGTCCAAAAGGTGCCAAGCACTATATGATATATAAAACATTCAAAAAACCTGGGCCTATGATTACGGGCCACAATTTGTTCGGGATCAAACCTGAAGGTCTTGAGATTATATATAAAAAAGGCATTATTTATTAATTTTTATACGTTATGGTATCCTTGTACCGTTCCACATCCCTTAAATGGAATGTAGAATGATATCGATGTCCTGTTTTCCCGTTCACTGTACATGAAATTAGTTTTACAACGATGATCATTTGCTGAAGTGGGCCGTCTTTTTCTAGAATCCAATTCGAATACTGTCGTACGCTTCTGCCTAATGCATGGAAAATGGTTTACAGATATTTAAGTTAGTTTTAATATCATCTAATAAATAAAAGATTGGATTTAGTTAAATAAAATTAAAATTTTAATTGAATATATGTTTGTTGAAGAGGTGAAATTTTATGAGGTAGGTAAATATTCCAGAAAATCATAAGCTATCTTCCATCCATCTTAACCTCCATTACCCCAAACTCTATATTGCTTTTATCTAAGACTCGTAAAAAACATTTCTAATAGACGCGCGCCATTTTATAGACCTTGGCCCATACATTTAAAGAAATATTAAATTAAAATCTGGCATATAAAACATATTAACAAATTTAAACTTTCGGTACGGATAATAGTCACCTACATGATTTTTTAAATGCATGTACATTCTTTTAAAACTGTTTGCACTTTTCAAACACGTCTCATTTTACATAACAATATTTTGTTATTTGATTAATCAAAATCAAATGAGTAGTTAATAATGCATATTTTTGGCTGATTTTTGGCACTACGGGTTGTGCAAGCCCGAAATTTAATTTTTTTAGATAGCCGCTCTTGAATATTCTTTGTTAATTTTTGTTAAAAATTGGGTATTACCAAATTAACATTTTTTTACATAACATTATTATTTATAATTGATTAAGTTTTAAAGTTTTAAATAGCGTATTTTCAACCATATTACCAATTCAAAACTTTCAAAAGTTTGAAATTTTTGTAACAATTTAAAATATTCTAAGGAAAGTTTTGCTAACACTTTCTGTTGATTTGTGCCAATATAACATTCTTTGCCGGCTCACGAATGCGCCTCGAAATTATTTGATTATTATAGCCGGTTATAGACTCTAGTTAATCTACTGCATCAGATTTTTGTTATTCAATTTTTTTCTATGATTCAGCCATTGCAACGAATTGAAATATTTGGTAGTATTTTAAGCAAAGAAATCAAAAAAAAAGAATGTTTTGTCGAATTGGCCTAAAAGGAAATTTTAATACTAGTTTTCGAAAACTCTTGTTGTCTTAGGAAGCAACTACCACGTGATTAAGACTCATCATCAGTTATTTTGATATGAACGGAATGCAAATATACTATAAGCTAGATATAATGTATATGCACATAATGAGGAGATTAACGACATTACGTGACCTTCTGGCCCTGTTTGTATCCTTTAATATGTGTGGTGCCTTTTCATCGAGACCTGATTCCAATGACTCCGTTATATCGTAATTCATTTCATCCACTATGGAAACACTTCTTCTTCTTCTTCCACTTGGCTTCTTTGTTTCATAATAATTATCGCCTCGGCGATCATCATTTTGTCGTTGCAGGTGGAAGGAATGTGCCGGCACGTATAGCGTTATATTATGCCGTGCATTCGACGAACTAGGCCTAATAGTTCCGTCCGAAGATTTAATAAATTGGTTCGGGAACTTGAAATCGAGCGTGACTAGGAAGCGATCGTCCAAACAATCGTGGTATGCTAATCAAATAATTAAAAATAAAGTAGGTAGGGAGGAGAGTGAAATCGCTATGAGACCATGTTGGCCATTGGCATAACGAGTAAAGCCATGAACATTTTGAAGCGTTCAATAAAAAATAGCCTCTATGTCAACTATCCTCATACCCTTTCCCCCTATAATATTTACTCGTTAAACCCCCCCCCCCCCCCCCCCCCCCCAAATAAAAGTAGGTACGCTTTTAGCTACATCCTTTACATCTTGCGCTAAACATTTTTTAGGAAACATTTGCATAAGATTGGCATTTAGCTCCAACTATAGTTTTTGAAACAAAAATATGATATAATTTACCATCAATGTTTGCTATTAAGTTTGACTTTGCATGCTTCAAATATTTGGCAGATAAACGAGGTTTCAGCCGATTGGTTGCATCTTCCCAATTATAAAAACGATATACATTGAGCTCAAAAATACATAGAATTTTAATAAAATTAATAAAGATCTAATGTATAAATTACTGAAAAGATAGGTAATTAAGTATTAAAAAGTTTTTTTATATTTGCAAAATTTATTTCTACGGTAAAGTAATGCCTTGCTATGTATACTTATAAACTTTTTCCCAGTAAATACAATTTTCCTACATAGACAATAGGCGTCTGAGACCTCGTGGACTCAAAGATTAAAATTTATAAATAAATTTTACCTCTTGATGAAAAAACAAAGCTCCCCTTTCTGATCAATTTTAAATTTTATATATAATTATATATTGTCATTTTGCTGGCCAAAAAATCATTAGCTCTTAGTCTATAAGTGATTGCCTAGTACCCGTCAGGGCAAAAAGGGGCTATGCCCTGACGGGAATGCCGTCTCTTAAGAAATGTAGGGCAAACTCACGTCCAAAAAATGGTTTTAAATTAATTAGGTTTTAAATTCATAAATCCATTTAATTTCGAAACGTGTCATTTTTATCCCCTAATATTCTTGTATCGAAATAAAAGTGTTCTTGACTATATTCAAACTGATATTTATTTAGGATGGAATTAAAAAATAATATATATATAAAATAAACTATGAAATTTTTTAATTCTTCCTCAAATAAGGGAATTGTGTACAAGCTTTTAAGGGGCAAATTTTATTAACATTTTAACAAATTTTTTGAATTTTACATATATATAATGCGATATTGTGTCCTAAAAACCAGGGCTGGGAAAAAAAACTAAATGGGATTTTTTTAAACAAGTTTTTGGGTTTTTTTTTCCAAATGCTCACAAACTCGTGGGCATGGCAAAAGAAAAGCCCCTTTTCTTGCTTAAAGAAAAGGGGCATGTTTAAAAAAAGCCCCTTTTCTTGCTTAAAGAAAAGGGGCATGTTTAAAAAAAGCCCTTTTTCTTAAAAAAAACTCCTAGGAGCTTTAAGAAAAAATAACCCACCCATCAAAATTTTTTGAAATTATTATAGAAAACATAAAATGGGTTTTTTGGGGCTCTTTTTAAGAGCCACTTTTTGTGGGTTTTTTTTGCCCCTTTTCTTAGTAAGGGATTTTTTTGAATTCTTATTTTGGCCCTTTATTTTTGCCCCCCTTTCTTTTTTTATGTTTTAGGGGAAAAAATGAGCCAAAGTTTTTTGGCTCATTGTTTTCCCAGTCCTGCTAAAAACTATTTATTAAATTTCAAAATTTGAAACTCTATTTTTTGTTTTATTATAATTCTCATATAAATTTAACGAATCTTCTATCATATAAGAAAGCGAAAAATAATTATCTTATTTAAGTTAACTTTATGTGCGGTGCCTAAGTTAAAATAGAAACATGAGATTTGATAGCACCTTAAATATCAAATAAATTAAAATTTGATACCTCTATGTACAATATTCAATATAGCGTTTCGCAAGGTGGACTTCCCGTTCTTGTGAGTGCATTTGGAAAGCCTGACGTTGCCATTGTTATTTGGTTTAAGTCTGATTGTACAATTTTGCTCATTCGCTAGACCTTTGATCTGGTATCTATCAAATGTTAAAATGCAAGCTAGCTAAAATGTGTAATATCAGCCGTTTACTAAATACTATAGCCCTTTCAATGCTGTTCGTTCTGCCCAATAATAACTGAAATAAAATTTAAATAAATATTCACTTCTATTTCTTTATATAATATTTCCTACGATTGCAAATCAGAAGATATTCAACATTGGCTCATATACCCCAACCGTGGGCTTTCTCTTATAGATCTTTAAATCATTCCATCCTGGCTGCCCTCAAGCTCAGTCCCAACTTCCGTAAATGGGGCAATAAACAACTACGAAAAAAATTCTAGAGCACAAATTATAAATTGAATGAATTTTAGGCTTTCCCCAAACTTAGGAGTGTATACCTGTGAGGTCAACTATCTCCAACAGAACAAAGTAATTTTGCCTATTGGGATAGTTATGCTAGCACCAAAGATCTTATTTTGGTTTAGATTCTCCCAAATCTATCGATGGGCCATTAGGCCACGAGCAGCTTCGAAGTGATTTTACAAGTGTAATCTCATTATAATATAACACAGGTCAACATATTTTTGAGAGCTATGAGCTAATTACGAAGATAAGACATGCCATCTTAGTGATTTCCAAATCCGTTTACCGTTTTTCTAATCAAATTTAGTTAGTCAGCTATATGGAAATTTAAAAAAAAAAATAACAAAATTTTTTTTTTGCTTATTTTAAACAATTAAACTGTTTAACTCAAATTATAAATAAAACTTTTAAACACCGATAATATGCCCGTATTTAAGTTTAGATGCGAAGCATTATTATCTAAACTGATATAATTAATATATTATAAAACTACATTTCCAATTATATGAGATGACAATATATGTAACAAGAGAATTTTATGTGAAAAAAAAATTCTTATCTCTTTAGGATATTCTCGATATAATTTGATTAATAAATAATTGTAGGTTATTTTTTGTAATTATTGTCAAAGTCCATGTTCCACTATAGGATAGTGAGGTTAGTAACAGCCAAGTGGAGTAATGTGCATACCTAATTTATCCTCATGCCAAATACAATATAAATGTTTGATCAAACCTATTTACAGTAAAGTTAAGCGGCCTGAATCCAAGAGGTGACAAATATTGGAAAACTGGATTGATTTTTCGAGATAGCCCATCATCACTATCGTTATAAAGGTGGATGAATTTGTTTATTGGGTCTGTTACCAGGTTAGGAAAGGTTTTATTAGCACTTGGCGGTGATAATGTAAACACTTCATTTCTTTCCATCGTGTATGTCGATGATGTTGGTGGATATGCCGCCGTAATAGGATTTAGTGTGTCCGACTGACCTTCGGAATTAATCACGGGCATGAGCAGAGGACCATCCCTGGTACTTAAGGCATCCTGATTGATATCAATATAATCGAAAGGTAAAAGATCTAAAGGTCTTCGACGACCTTGACGCCGGCCATTGATTATTTTGATGCCATCATCGCTACAATCTCAAAAATGAAACAAATGAATGAATTAAGGTATATATAATAATTTTAATTTATAGTAAATTGAGCAAATAATTGGGTAATAGCGTCTCTCGTTTTTAGTAACCGGGGGGGGGGGGAGGGCGATCCATGCTAAAATGGTGTCCCATAGCGTCCCATTATTAAGCGTATAGTTTAAAACATTAATTGTTTAATATAAATTACTCGTTGCCTATATTCATGTTGAATAATTCTGTGCCCTGATGGCGTTGCACTTGTCCCAATAAGTGAACTTTTTGCTATAGAAAAATTAATAAACTTAAATATATAAGCAACATTTAACTTAATTGAATTAAAATTGGTTTGATGAGCTCTAATCTTAAAAGCAACATTATGTGGAAATTTTTCTCTTCAAAATTGTTTAATTAATATTAGCGATATGTAAAAGGTTGTCAAAGTTTATAAAACGTCCTTAAAATCTAATAAAAAATACCACCAAATATTATGTTTCATGTTGTTTAAAACCATCAGTAACTATTAGCTGCGGCCTGTTTCATTTTTTTATGTGAAAAAAAAAACTAAAGCAATTTTATGAGGCACAAATATGAATAAAAATGTCAAACAGACTACTCTACCGTTAATCAGTGCTAATTTGTCTCTATGCTATTATTTAATAACCACTCACAGCCAGGGGCGTATTGAGGGGGAGTCAAAAGAGTGCCAATGCCCCCCCCCCCTTAGAATTTTTTTTACTTTTATGATGTAACCAGTGTTTAAAATATCAAACAAGTAAAATGGAATATCAATAAAATTTCTATTTTTTTAAATACAGCCTTTTACAACAAATTTGCAAATAAAATATCTTAAAATAAAATTAGTTCCATCACCAAAAAATATAACCTATGGTTTTTTAAAGGCTGAAAATTTAGTCTGACAATTCACATTTTTTGAATCATTTGCCCCAAGTTTTTTTTATTCAAACAAATTGCTAAAGAACAATCTAATTACGCTTTATATTAAATTAATCAATTTTAAATGAAGTTTACCCACTAAGGCCTGAATAATTAGCCAGCTAACACAGAATATAGTAATCAGATCCCCCAGGTAAAAATTCATTTTTATTGGCGAATAATTTAAAAAAAACAATTTTTTTTAGTACAAAAAAAACTGACGAATATATCTGAAAACGCAAACAAGTGTAAATGAATGTTGAATAATAATGCTTTAAGGTGTGACAAATTGGGAGATAGGATGTTTTTACCTGTTCTTTTTTTTGGCTCACGAGAGAAAATTTAATACAACTCTATCCTTTCTTATAGGCCATCGTCAACCCCTTTGTCAATGTTTGGGGAGAAAAAGAATTTGTTTGGGCAGACATTCTGGAGAAAAGTTCGTGTTTAAGAAGAGGTATACAGGTAGTAGACTAAATATCTCAAGAGTACACAAAGTTGTATGTTATGTGAGAGGGTCGCTTTACTAAGTCATCATTATCATCATCACCGAGACGTAGGTTACAAAATAAATTGAAAATATTTTCAGATAAACCTTCTAATTCAGGTATTTGAACGCAAAGCTTAATAATACGGCCCACAGCTATTTTTCGCTGCTGCCGCAGACAACCACAGGTTGGAATGTGAGGTTGGTCAAGGTTATCTAATTGTACGTAAATTTATTAGTGGAATAATTAATATCTCTAAAAAAATTGAAAAACATTTTCGATCAACCCAAATTCTTTAATAATGTACGGTCACTGCCCAAAAATAATTATTAGTAAAGGTGCAATAGGAAAGAGATACTGATATATTACAGATCAACACATATTAATGTCAGAAACTTGATATTTATGAAAGCATAAAAAAATGCATTCTCATGATAACCTAATCTCATAAATGTTTTTTGTTTTTCTTAGTGCCTTCCGTTTTAGGCTCTATAAATCCGTCCATAACAAGAAGGCCTTTTTTGACCAAATTGTTAGGTCTAACTAACTAAAAAGAAAAAATTTAAAATCTTTTTTGCATATTAAAATGCCTTTAATTTATTAATCACTAATTATGAAATTTTTTTTGTTAATATCGAGCTCTTACATCGGCATTTAGTTATTACATAATATTTCGCGTCCAAACTTAAACTGACACGATGTATTTAAGGTTTCTAATGAAAGTATTATTATTTGAAGTTTAAATTTACAGTTTAACAATTGTCAATATACAAAAGTAAAATTTTTATTTATTTTGTTTTTAAATCTTTTTTGGTTTTTTAACCTTTTTTTCTAAAATTTTTAATGTTTATAACTGTAACTAAGTTTGATAAGGAAAAACGGTAAACGGATTTGATTCCTTAAGATGGCAGGTTTGTAGTTAACTCATAACTCTCAAAAAAATTGTTGACCTCTGTATTATGAGTAATAATTAAATTAATTATATTTAAATAAATGTTCTCTTTAAAAAAATAATCTAATATGGTCCCCATAAAAACCCTTTTTCCAGTAACCACACAAGACATTTGAGTTTTTTAGACCTTTAATTGACTTATAAACAATGTCTCCTTAGGGTTATTATTACGCCAGCAACTAAAGTTGTAGAACATAGGTTATCAATTGGTCACTTACTACATAAGCGCTCCACGACTTATTAAGAACATAAGACCATCCAGATTTCTTAGTAAAGGGCGGTAAGGGTGGGCGCGAGAATTAGTTAATTTCTAATCTGTGCCCCCTTGGCCCAATATGCCGGCTATAAGTTTAGAACCTCGCCCACTAATTTTCAATGAGATTGTTTCTGTGAATAAAAAAAGAGGTTTAAAAAATTGAAGTGGAAGGTGATAAACTAAAAATCATCCTTTCTAATGAAACATCTATACGGTCCTGCTAAGATTAGTATTTATTTTTTCAGTTAAGTATCGATATATTTGATGCACATATCAATTTAGGTAAAGCATCGTTAAGTGTGGTAAACGCTCCCTTAAGCAGCATTCTCAAACATATATAAAATATATTTTCTTTTAAACTAATTTTGGTCATATCAATAAATACTTTGTTATATCATGATAAATATTATATATAGTCATCGGCGGTAAAGGTAGCGTTTATATATCTCAGGGGCTCGAAAACAATCTTTGGGGCGCCTATACATCACGGGCCGGCCCTGGATATTGAATCTATTTTAAAAATATTTATTTCTAAATGTCTTTTTGGTTATCGTGAATGTAAAACTCAGGACTGGTAGGTTAATTATTTACATATCTTATAAATATTTTTCAATATAAATAATATTTTATACGTTTGGGCTAAGGGTCAAAAGATATTTTTGCCGACATAAAAATTTAGATGCCGTCGTTAACAGGTAAAGAGTATTACAAAAAATATAGTATTTTTATACGTAGCAAGATTAATTAGTCCTTTATGCTATGTGTTGAAAGAATGTTATATACCTGAAAATACTATTATTCACGGGTCTTTTTTAGAGCTTTAGATATGCTACATCAATTTTTTCGTATATATTGTGTTTTTGGACTTTTAGGTATAAACAATTCAGCAAAAACCTTAGGGGCATAACCTTTTTTTTAATTAAGTATTTAGAGTTATCCTAATAAAATATTAAATTAAATGTGGTTTGAACAAAGTAGAGATGTTACATTTGTCTACCAAAGGTTAGGCTAATTAATCTAATGTCTGACACTATTGTTTGATTAGTTAATAGGAGAATGTTAAATTAATATAATTATGGCGTAAATGGAGAAATAATGCATAATTATTTTACCCAATCCTTTAAATTCAATTCTTAACTTATATTTTTGGCAACATAAGAATCTAAAGAACGAATAAACGTGTTCATATTTTGAAAAATGCATTAGAAGTTGTTATTCTTTTTTATTTCAGCAAAATGAAAAATAGACATTAACACAATTTGTTTTGCACTTGCACGATCATTTAAAATTATTATTCTATTCTAAATAATACTTCAAAATTTTTTTATTCTAATAATTTGAGACAATAAGTATTGCACGAAAAATGACTTAGGGAGATAAATCCCACCGGTACAAAAATAGGTCTTTTGATTGTTTGGCATAGCCCATTCTTTGCATTATTCGTCCACAACTTTCAGTTTTTCATTTTTGGCATTAGTATAAATTAGTCAAATAAAAAATTATAAAGACGATATTTTGTAATTCTTAATGCAGATTTCTATCAAATTTTCTTATGCACTACAATTTAAGTCATTGGGCCGTAAAAAGTGCAACTTTACATTACGACTTTGTTAAGAATATTACCAAACATGGGAAGATAAAAAACAATATAGGTTTTTTAAATAATAAAATATTCCTTTGGCTCTTATTGCCGCTAGCAACCATCAATTTAGCAATTCATGCTGCATTTTCCATATGCGCTGAATGAAAAATTTGGCATTTGTAAATGCACTTACCCTAGTGGTCTAAACGGTTTATGAACCTCATTATAGCAACAATCCTGCATAAACAGGGGACCCAATATACCCTATGGCGCATATAATTCTGCCCTTCGTCGTCGTCCATATTCCAAAAAAATTATTTTAAAAAGACACTGCTTGATGTTTTAATATTCAGTAAACATTAATCCATAATTCCTTTAATGAAATTTATCTTTTACGTCCTTTATATAATGAGATATCTTACAAAATGACCTATATATATATATCTCATATATTCTGGTTGGATCAAACATCAGATATAAAAATCCTAGAATCTCCCCTTGCCATGAATTATTTTAAAATCTTAAATGACATGGAAATAATATTATATTATAATGCTATGATGGAGGAATATAAAGTTATATGTTTTTATGTCACTGTAACGACGGGAGCTATCTTTTTATTATTATTGATGGGATTAAGGCAAAGGCACGACCTAACACCATCAATGATGACCATTCACTTCGTTCACCTATAATACGGATTGTGAGAAACACCTTTATACAAAATTTACCTTTATCTGATACCTGTTAAATATTATCACAAAAAAAAACCTGGCCATAAATGAAAAATTTTTTTATAATATATATTATGCCGTTTTAGACCTTATTTATATCTATGTAAAGGTTAAAAACGGGATCATGAAATTACATCGATTAAGATTATTTGGAACGTCTTGGGTGTAATGTTGTTTACAAAAAGTATTTGAAAGGGGCCACACAAAAGGTATTATTTTGCAAAAAATCAAATAAAAATCCATTAACCAGAATCTGTTCCTCCTAATGGGCAAACCAAACAATGTTTAAGATCGCCTGGTACTAATCAATTAATAAGATCCGAACAAAAAGATTTTCGTAATTGCCCTTAAAAAAAGTTTCTAGAGGCGGAAAGCCAGTGAGCAAGCATGATTTTTTCTAATTCATCGAGCGAGATACTGGATGATTGTGGAATTATTTAGTCTGTACAAACATCATTTTTCGTTATTTAAGATTTCACCAGAACACCAAGTTTACAACGAGCTACATCACTTTAGTCATATTTAATTTTTAACTAAATTTAAATCCGTTTTATGTAGGAAGTTCAAAAAAACTGTTTTTAAAATCCCAAAAATAACTTTTTAACAAATTTAAATCATTTAGGGATCAAAATTATGTATATAGTTTGTGCAAAAATATTTCAAACAAATTTTTCTGAATTTATAATAAATTGAAAGTTAGTAAATCGTTATTTTTCGACTCTTTAATGTTGTTAGAGCATGCTAAATGAATTTGAAAGGAGAAGGTTTAAAACCCAATAAAAATCCATAGGTTAATATACCTATAAATAACAATCGTGGTGTCTATTTTTATATTTGCAGTGAAAATAATTTCTAAAAAATTCCATTATTTTATAACGTACCTTCTCCTAAATGACAAATTAAAAAAAAATTGCCATTCAAAGAATGCTAGTGCCAGAATAATATACCATATAGTTTGTATGCCATAACCTCGTATCATCTCCTCGACTTTTTAATAAATGTATTTAAAAACTAATCTCCTACGTGGTCCGTGAATAAAGGTATTCAGGCGGGGCGGCCTTATGGTTAAGAGTTAGTTAGTATTTTATGGTGAAGTCATGTGAGTGATGGATGGATAATTGACCTACAAAAAGAATGTTATTTTATCAAAGATTCTTTCCCCATATATAACTTTAAACGCAAAGCGACTGCTCTTATTGAAAGTAGTTGTAGGAGTATTTTAAAATTTTATAATATTAGTTAGGTTACTAGCTTATATCACATAAAATTTTTAACAAATCACTAAAACATATTTTGTCAATTAAATCCGAACAAAGTTTGATTCTTACATGTACTATTCGCACATTCTCCTAATTACCCAGGTAAGCCATTCCAGGTTAATTGGTCTGACAAAAAATGTAACATTGAAAATGTCTTTTTTTTTAGCCATTTCAGTTGTTTTTCGTTTTTTTAATTTTCCTTTCACATGTCATTATTTTACATAGTGGTGTAGCATTATATATCATGATCATGAGATCTGAAAATTGTATTTTATTAAACTAAAAAAAGCTTTTTGTAGCCCGAATAGATTTAAACCTATATAATTTTTTTACTTTACAAAATTTTAAAATTTTAGGATACCCTTAGTGAGTTTTCTTGTCTATAAAAAAATCCAAATTTTATTTCAATTTAGACGCTAATTGTTTAAATTTGTTACGAAATTAACAATAAATTTTTCCCATATTGGGCTATCATGTCGGCTCGGTTAACGTAGTTGTGAAGTTATATACAAGAACGTGGAAATCGTGAATTTCGAGGAAATAGTTTATAAGTACAAACTTATAAAAAGCTGATGATTCGATGGGTCACCGGGCGTTAGATGCCCAACTTGCAAGCATATCTTTAGATTGGCCCTCTTTATTTTATAAAGCAGGGTTAAACCCCAAAATTATTGATATTTTATTAAAAAAAAGAGGTGTAAATTAATCTTGGATCTTGTATTTAATACATTTTCCGCCCCCCTATAAGAGTGCTTGAAATGCAAAAACTATTATACTCAAAATTTAGCGTTTTTTTTTTGGAATATATATTTCATAATATAATGGTTAGGGTTTACTCCTTCTTCTGCTATACGTCGACGGGCAGCAATCTCCGCCCTCAAATGAGGGTGATATCGTCGGGCCCAATAGCGTTAAAACCCAGGACCTTCAAAATGCCCTAAAAGCCGTTCAAAGCGGACCTAGTGGACTCCAAGGCGCCTCTGCCTTGGGCGCCTCGGGTCAAGCCATCATGAACGAGCAATTGGCCAAAAGCTCGTCGGTTCAACAGAATGGCGGTAATCAGGAGCCTAACGGTGCCATGTTAACTTCGCTCCTCAATCTCCAACAAGCTCCAATACCACAACAGGCTGCTTCAAAAAGTGAACCGGAAATCGCCCCGATCAATGAAAAATTGCCCCAACCTAAAGACATTATTTCACAAAATGTTAGCAATCAAACCCATTCGGAAATTGTATCGAAAGAGGTTAAAGAAGGTGGTGTTAATTATGACAACAATGTCACAGCCACATCCGGAGCTCTCGGAGGGCAAAAAGCGACACCTGTGCAAAAAATAGATTCATCACAACCCCTTGATCAAAATAAAGCTCAAAATGGACAAAGAGAAGAGTTAGTCAACCCCCAAACTGTTGAAGATAAGCCAGTTAATGCCCAATCAGCAATAGAACCGATCAAAGTAGCTGTTAATATACCGCAGGTAAATGATAAATCTATCCCAGCAGATCATTCGAGCTATTCTCGTGAGAAGCGTCAACCCGAGCAAAATCAGTTCGGGATCGACCGAGGAAATAACAATTACGGGAACGCGGCACTCAAAGACACGGCTGACGTTATTGTTCGACGGAAACTGTATCAACAACCTTTTAGATACGCCAATTCAAATGCGAGAGGTATGGGCATTTTTATTTAACCACTCTTTTGGGGTTCAGAGCTCTTTTAAAATCTTGTTTGCTTTAGTTTATAATGCAAAATTCCCAGTTTGGACCAAACTATTGGTTAACATAGCTTATTAAGCAAAATCTAGATAAATTGGCTTTGCTAATAATTTGAATAGCAGTACTAAAGCTTTTAATTTTAAAGTGAGCTATAAATGCTTGCAAAAATTACATAAATAGCACAGGTCGACAAAAATCAATGAGTGGATAATGAAAATTAAGACACCCTGGTAAATAAATCCCCATAACAGTCTCATCTATTATAATCTGTTTTCCAGAGTTTTTTCAGACGGCTATTACCTTAAATAAATAGTAAAAGCCATTATTAGATTTAACTACTTCAAGTCGGCTCAAATAGCTCAGCGAACCTTCTGTCTTAAACGCAGTAGGTTGCGAGTTCGAAATCCGTGCACAGTAGCTTTTTTTCTGAAAAATAGTATACATGTGCAACCACTTTAAAGCTTCTGAGTGGCCTGCTAAGGCAGGAGATCCTAAACGATATGTCTAAAAGTAAGAGCCTAGGCTAAAAACCTAAGTCGCCGGCTGAGCAAATCTTAATATTTAACCCGTCGGCAATTAATTGATTTGCTTGGGTTAAAGAGTCAAAGCCCTAACGGGTAAGGAGCCCTAAATGGAAAAGGTATGGGGCAAACCTTAAAAATAAAAATAAAATAATTACTTCAAGTGTAATATTGGAAAATTTAAGATTTTTTTTACAATATTCACAACCCGTATTTTTAATATGAGAAGTAAATGTTTAAGTATATCAGGCTCTTACATCAACAGCTTATATAACACAGGTCAACAATTTTTTGAGAGTTATGAGTTAACAACAGAGATCAAACCTGACATCTTAGGGAACAACAAAACCTTTTATCGTTTTTCCTAAACTTAATAAGTTAGGTAAAAATATTAAAAATTTAAAAAAAATGCAAAAAAAAAACTCAAAAACTAAAATAATTTAAAATTTTTTTTGCCTATTTTTAACCAAACTGTTAAATTCAAACTATAAATAAAACTTTTAAAAATCGATAATATATGGTGTCGTATTTAAGTTTGGACGCGAAGCATCATTATCTCAAAACATTTTGTAATTCAATTATGTAGGACTTTCGATCGCAGGTAACGCAATGAACGGGAGACGAGAACCAAACAATAACCCAATTTTGTACCGAGTGCCTCGCCCAAAATTGCATCACAATCCGTCGTCTTATGGGAACGGCAACGAAAGGAAACCCAATCCGGCTCAATCAGCTGCTCCTGCCAGCTTAGATAGCAACAAGATTATAGGTTACTACAGTTTTTTTAATAGCTATAAGACATGGGAGAAAACAACTATTGATATTGATACTATAAAAAGTTTAATAACCTTTGCAATAGAAAATTCTTTTTTACAATTTAACAATGTATATTATAAACAAATTTCAAGCATGCCAATGGGTTCTCCTAGAGGGCCTCATATAGGTGAAATAGTTTTACGAAATATAGAAAATAAAATTTATTCAAAAATTAAGAAGGGTTCCAACTTTTTATACAAGGTATGATTGACAATATATTAATAATTTCAAATGAAAATACAATAAACAATTTATTTTAAACTTTTTAATAAAACATCTGATCTTAACATTTAGCTTGTGAAAGAAGAAAATAAGTTGTCTAAATTTTATTCTAGCAATTAATGTTAACGAGAAATTTAATAAATAATACAATAGATATTTCTGTTTTTACTAAATCAACTGCTAACTCACAATTTTTAAATATAAATTCTAACCATCCAAATTCATCGTTTAATGCTGTAATTTACACACATTTTAAAAGAACACTATTATTACCCAGTAATTTTCATATTTCTAGTCAACAAACTAAATCACTTTTATTTGAATTTTTAAATCAAGGTTATAATTTAAATACAATTTTAAAAATAATAAATAAAATATTACAAACAAAAAATGCACTTACACAACCGGCATCACAATCCAAAAGTTTTGAGTTACAGCATCTATACAAAAATAATGACACATCCAAAAACGAAAAAACCCATCTACTTCCTCGCACACGAAAAACATATTTTCAGAGAAAAAGACTTACCCATATCAAAAAATAATTCTAATCTTCCTAACATATGTATTCCTTTCATTAACCACCTAAGCCACAATATACGCCATGTATTAAAAGATTATGCCAATGTATTTTTTAAACCCACTAAATCTTCCTATAAGTTTATAAAACAAACTTTTCACAACCAAAATAATATATCTAATTGTGTATATAAATTTAATTGTAATGATTGTAATTTCTCTTACATAGGCCAAACTAGTCGATTTTTAAATATAAGAACTAAAGAACACGAATCAGCTGTAAAAAACAACCAATTTTTTAAATCTGCTCTAGCAGAACATCACCTTTTAACCTCTCATTCATTAAATCTTACGCCACAAATCTTAAATGTCGAACCAAATAATTTTAAAAGAAAAATCTTAGAAAGTTTCGCTATACAAAATACTCCCCATTCATTAAATAGGAAAATTGATTATAATTACATCTTAAATAAGGCGACTTCACATTTTATCAATAATCATCATTTTTTATTTAATTAAATTAATTTTTTATTTTTAAATCAGTTACCATTTTTAATTTAATTGAATATAAACTTAATTTAATTAAAAACAAATTTACGCGATTTGAAAATTAGTTTTATATCTTTGTACTGGCTTTATTATATTTTTTTCCTTATTTTTAATACTATCTTAAAAACATTCTAACCATCAAATCATAATAATTGAACTTGGAATATATCGTTCGATTCTTTCCATTCTATAATCTAATTTTAATATACTATGACTAAGAGATTCATTTTCTCGAAAATTTAGTTATATTTTAATTTTTTATTTTTTAATTTATTACATACCGGAAAATACCATTATTCAAATAAATTTACAATTCCGGATTAAATTCATATAATATTAATGTATTACAAATGCTGTATATATTCTACAAATATTACTTACAGCTTGGATTACATTCTAAACTCAAAAGAAAATGATTTTATTAGAAGGGCCTATAAGTAATACATTTACCAAAAAAAGGCAATAATGGATTCAAAAATTAAGAGAGGGTTCAAACTTTATGCAAATTATAAATTTAAAATTTTTTTTTGGTTCTAGAAAAACATGTAAATGGATTAAAGTTTTTTTAAAAATTCTTACCAAAATGATTTTATCAGCTAGGCTTATATAGATTTAGATACAAAGTTAATCTAGATTTTATTCGAGCAACTGCTCGGGGTGTTAGAAATCTTTGTAAAATCGATGGTGATGTAAAGTTAAAATTATAAATACGTTATGATTTCAGAAATTTTTACCTTTTTTTGGGAAAAAAAACATGAAATTTGAACGCGCCCTATAGACGCTTACATTCAGGCAAGGATTTTGTTATTTATTAAAAATAACTCTTACTCCTGGGTTGGTGGAAGGAACCAATTAGGTAGCTAATTCGAAAATATATAATGCTTTTGGTTCAAAAATAATATATTTTTGAAACAATTCTACATTTTTTATCATAAAACCTGGGCCCGCTCATACATAATTTATTTTCTAAGATATGTTTTTGGGCTTTTTAAAATTGTTAGCCATTGTTTTCTACAATTTTTAATACTCAAGGTGCATTTGCTCCGTATATCCGTAAAAATTTTATTGAATCAAATTTCATCCAATCATAGCTGATAATCAGATAATTCCATTAAATATTCTAGCACTTATATATAACGTCAAATTTGTTATTCTACTTAATTTGTAATTTTACTTAAAAATAAAATAACCCTGAACGCGTCCTTAAAGGTTTTGAGTTCATAGGATTGTGATGCTGTTTAAACCAAAACCTGCCATAATATTTAAAACCATTTCCATATTCAAAGAAAAATCATAAATCGTTTATTTAGATGTTCAAGTGGTTTGCAATCTACCCAACAACCAAATGATATTTACGGCCCATTTTAACCGCCGTTTCTTCGGCATTATATACGCTAAGGGTTACTACAAGGTCGAAGCCTGTCGGACCATTGGGAAAGGATCCCAAAGCATTTCGCTCGTCCTTCCACTCGATGGTTGTGGCAGTTCGACTGTCAGCGATGTAAAAGAAAATTTTGATATTTATTTTTATAATTTTACATTTCATAATAGTTTTTTTTTGGTTTAAACTCTATTGTGGTTATCTCTTTTTGTGCAAAGTGTAAAGGCTCTAGCCCTAATTTGCTTAATGCCCTATAAAATTATTTGGAGCAGACATTAATGAGATTTTAAGCATTGTCTTAATAGTACATTATTATCGGTCCAATTTTAATATATAAAACTTAAGCAAGATGTTAATTTGATTGTAACAATGACACCTGTAATATATAAATTAAATATAGCCTTTTTTTAGAAAGATTTTTATCTAATTTTATTTTGCCCGAAGATCTTTTACCTGTAAAGGCTGTATTTATTATTAATGCACTAAGGCTTAGCGCGTATATTCTTACAACAACTTGTAATAAATATTAATACCTTTAATATTTTTAAGTCTTGGGACCTGACAAACGGTGTAACCTCATTCCAAAACAAAATCATCATAATGTTCGACAACGAACTCGGAATTATGTCAGCCTGGGACAGCGCCTACAAGGCTTCCTGTGCCATGGGAGGTGAAAATGGGCCCAAAATATCGTCTCATATCACAGTCCCGTAAGTTATCACAAATGTGTTTTTCACTACAAAAATTTATAAATTTTTTAAATTTCATCTTATCTGTTGAACATAATATATTATCATAACATATTATATTATTTTAAACAAATATTCAGCACTTACGTTTGATATGGGTGCGTTCAAACATTGCTTTTTTTTTAAAAAAAATTATCAAAATTTATAAAAATATTTTCAGAATAAAATCTTATTACACATATTATTGCTTTGCGTGTGTAGAGAATTGTTACATTTATAAGTAAATTCATATAAATAAGGCCTAAAAGACTTTAAATTTCTAACCAGAGCTGGGAAAATGCCCATTTATGGTCACACTCATTTTTTTATTTTTCGAAATTTAGAAAAAAATAAAGGGTTTTAGCTTTAATCAAGAAAATATTTATAAAATTTAAGATTTTCTGCTTATATTCTGTACTTATTAATAATTTTTTTTTAATCTGTCATAAAATTTTTAAAAAACAAAAATTTGAGTTTAGTCGAAAATGGGTTATTCAGCTTTGTTTCTAACACTAAAAAAAATTTTTCACATTAAATTTGATTAAGTGGGTGAGCTTCCTTTAAAAAACATCTGATAAAAGACTTTATCGTCGTTTAATAAGTTTATTTTACAAAATAAAATTAGAAAAAAATTATAATTTTAAATAATTTTTAAAGAAGCCTTAGCCTAAGGTTAGTCAATCATTTATCAGACTATCGCCCAATATATAAAGCCTCTAAGATTTTATAAATTCTTAGAATGCTAGAAAACGCCCGCGTGGCCCCTACAACGATGAATATGCCTCCGGCCTTCATGAAAATCGTATCGGGAAAGATCCCAACCGCCCCTCGCTCTAGTTTGCTGAGACTTGGTGAAATCGGCACTATAGTTATAACCATTCAGGATAATGTCGGTTAGTATAATAATATTTACAATTTAATAATCTCAATGGGTCAATTCTTATTTGTTGTATCGAACTAAGGGCATGTTCGAAATCATATTTTAAAGAAAAATAATATTTTATAACTTTATAATATTTTTACATATGAGCTTACTAAATGACTCCCGAAATTGGTACCTGTATTTTAAAAACATAGTAAACCCATATTATTTGAAATCAAACAAAACTTTGAACGCGGCCTGATACAAAACGGTTTCTTTTTTGGTAGGTTATAATTATTTTAACTGTAAATACTATTAAAAAAATTAAACATAACATATACTTCCCCTTTACCAAATTAAAAGATAAAACTTCACATCGAATAATGCATCTATTTTTAAAATAAATATACATGATGCGGAGAATGTGCAATATAAGCAAATACAAATTTGAATATGAAATAAAACTTGTTTTCAATTTTATTTTAAATTATTAAAAAATTTAATATGAAACTGTTTATTAGGTATATTTGACCTTACCATTCTCAATTGTTTTGCTCATGACGGAATGAACATGGGTAAGATCCAACTCCTCGACGAGCAAGGCTGCCCGGTCCACAACAAAATTATAGGGCCCCAGACCCGAGAAACGTTTGGGAAAGATATGTTGATCTACGCTCACTTCAAGGTCTTCAAATTCCCCGATGTCGAGAACGTTTACTTCGAATGCAACATAAAATTTTGTTTCCACCGCTGTCAACAGGTTAATTATCTTTTAACCGAACAAAGCAGTTATTGCACAACTAATTGTATCCAGATTTGCTCACAAGCCGGCAAATGAGATTTAGGTCACATATGTCGCTCAATAAATCGAGAATACCTTATTTAATGGAACTATACCCTTATAAGACAAAAATGTTTGCCAACGAGCCGATTATAGGACAGGCAAACAAATTTTTGAGAGTTTCTTTAAACGTAGGTTAATAAAATATTTCGCGTGCAAACTAAATACGACACGATAATCAGTCATTAAAAAAATATATGATGTTTAAATTTAACAATTTATCTTTTGTGAATAGTTTATTGTGTTTCATTTTTTACTTTCTTGACATTATCTCTATAATTTAATGTTTACTGACTTACTAGGTTTGATTAGAAACAAAGATTTTATAATCCTTATGTGGGAAGTTTACTGTAATTAGCTCATATCTCTAAATTTGTTGACCTGTAAAAGGAACATAAGCTCTAACATCCGTTTTCTGTTTAAGGCCCAGGACTTGCAATTTCTTATTTATTAAAAAGGCAAAATTTTTATTGGCACAGGTCACCGGCTGCGTTTTACGGAGAAGCCAAATACTATAAAAGCCCATTTTTACTAATTACAATTAAAACTTAAATATTTGCATATATATAAAGCCTCAATGCGGAATATACGGAGTTTACTCGGGTAACGCTGGCACCCGAAGCGGTACATCAAACCGAAAGAAGAGAGAGTTATACGCGGCAAGTTACAACGAAGTCCCGGACAGCGGACCTAATTCAAGCACCTATAATCTCTTCCAAACCATTCGGGTTGAAATACCTGAGGCAGATCAAGGAGACTCAGGTTTGAATATATTTTTTCAAATTTTTATACCTTATTAAAAATATCAATGCTCCCTTAATTACTAAAACATATTATCTATAAAAAGCAAAAAAATATGGCCGGACAGAATTAGAGATATTTTGAATCCTAGCCTGCCCCGTCCCCTTGCCCTCTAATAATAAAAACTAATTAAGTTAGGCTAGGACGGCAGTCCCAAAGCCTTACTAGGGCTAATTAAAAATCATTTTGGGCGAACCCCACCTGAAATTACCGCTTGGTTCAAACTGTAAACAGAATTTATAAATTTGCTTACATAGAAATGCCAAGCAAGCGTCTTAATGGTTACGAAAAAGCAAATCCAGGATACTGGAAACAAACGACTCCAATCTCAGCGGCCACGCTAAGTATGTCAAGCATATATGACAAAATTGCAACCGCCAAAAAAGGTCAATTAGAAAGCGGATTATTCTGTTTTACCCCTGCAAGTGTTTGGGTTTTAGCATTTCTCACATTTACCCTGATTGCTTCGTTTGGTGGATTGCTTTCATACCTTTATCATCGAAATAAAAGGTGTGAATATTAATTCTATTTTCACGAAAAAACTTAATTTTAACAAATCAAAACAATGTTAATAGAAAGATTTAACATAACCAACTTAATGTTTGTATACTTTTCAAATTTAATGATAATAATAAATTGATTTTAAAAGAAACAATTTTATTAATGTTTAATCCATATGATTTTATAGATACATAAATGCGAAAAATGAGGCGGCGGATATGTATGGCCACCAGCTCAACTCCTCAACGACCAGCTTCGTTCCTTACGACAAAAAATTCCCAAACGCCGAATCTTTTCCCCCTTCGCCCCTTTCTTCGAATGGCACGGAAAAACGGGAGAAAAGGGAAAGGATATAAATGTGCATATTTTTTAAGAGTTTTTGAAGCAACTTAAAACCGCATATCTTTGCATATTAAATCATTATGAAATGAGAAGACAAGTTCTATCTATATATTTTAATTATGTTATTACCGCTATATTTTTACTAATAATTTTTACTTGGTAATAATAATATAAATAAATTTTTAGAATATAATATTAATTCAATGTATATTTAAATATTCATTCATTTTTTTATAAATTAAATTTCTTTAGTAATAAGGCTTCAATCGATATATAACAAAAAAATAAGATGTTTAGGTACAACATTATCTTTTTAATATGAATATTACAAAAAAAACACTTAATTTATTTATAATTTTATTTAAAAACCTTAAGCTTTTAGTGATAAAAAATGTTCCTTTTTTTTGATTTTTAGATAAATTAAAAATACTGAAAACTTACAATTTAGCTCAAAATAAATGAGAAAAAAAAATTTTTACTTTCAATAAGCATCGCTTATATAAGTATTTAAAGTTAAATAATTTGTTCCAAATTTTAATTTTATTTTTTTTAAATTTTTACGCCCTTTTTTTTTATTTTATAGTAAACATTGACTTCAGATTTTGAAATCGATGGTTGATGGTTAAAAAAAAAGAAGCATCTAATATTTAAAATTTAAGTGTTCAGATAAGATTAGCCTAGATAAGAAAAATTTTTGTTCTTCAAATTTACTAATTATTATTTAACAATTAGTTAATTAAAAACAATGCATGTACTTATATGTTTTAGAACGAAAAACAAAAATAATATTTTTGAATAGAGGCGTTAGCAATTATTTTTAATTTGTAATATAATATACTACATAGACATTAATATTGTATCATATTTAAATGGCTCAAAAACTAATATATTTTAAAATTTTTATGCAATTTTGTCCATTGATGCTTATATAAATGGTATGGAACAGCTTTTATTTTGAATATCATGCCTTAAAATACAAACTTAATTGCTGTAAAAGTAAAAGTTTTTAAAAGTTTTGGCTTCCTCATTGATGTTTTCTTTTAGTTCTACACCAATCCGCAAATATTCATGAGGTTTAATACGCGCCAACTTAATTAAAAATAGGAAAAGACTTTGGGGTCCGTTGGTGGGTCATTCAAACATCTATTAACTTGGCGAAACGTTGTTGCTTATAACTCAAGTTATTTAAAATATTACCAAGATGCTCTCAATGTTGTTCGACATAAGCCCAAAGAGTACCAAAATCTTCACAGATAAGAATATAAAAAGGAATATTTATTTTATAAATACGTTTGGGCTATAAAATTTTAAATATTTTAATATCAAATATGGCCCCTATAATCTTTATCAGATGTAAAAAGTGATTTTTGTCGATTGCTTAAACGACATTAAGATTCTCCGCAAGAAAAACATAAATTGAAAATAATTTGAAATTTTTGTTGATATTGGTTTTAAAAAGTTGCATAATTATAGGACATATAAGAAGTATATATGAATGTATGTAAAAATTGTGACACATATATATGAACAATTGGGAATGTCGAAAAATTTTTCGATAAAATAAACTGTTTACAGAAAAACTTTCATCTGCCTATATATACGTGGCAAAAATACGTTGAATTTAGGATATAATTTAACCTATCAAAAATTTCCATATACTAATATATATATTTTTTTAGGAAAAATATGCAACATTTTTTAGATTTATGTGTGTATGGACACAAACGTTTTTTCAAAAACTACCGCCATCTTTTTTGCGTTGACTTTCACCCTCCATGTCTTCTATGTTGTCTATGATTGTGCTCATAGGATGCATGATGGAAAAAAAGGCAACAGTTGAATCAGGTCCCGCTGCCTTTTTCCGGGCCGTAAAAAGGGGCGGTCTGGCCGGAATCAGGCTACTGTATCGAGCTGGAGGAGTCCAATCCTATCAAATTTATAAAATTTCCTCTATTTAAAATTTTAATTATTGGGAATATAAGGGCATATAAATATTTTTAGCAGCTTTAAATTTATATTTTAGCCTAAAAACAAATTATGAATACTAATGCTTTATTCATTCTCTACTTTATTCCGTTTTCAAGACAATTTATCACCAACCTGTCATAAATATCAAAAAGCCGAGAAAATTTTTCAAGCAACATTTTTATGACCGCTAGTCAAATATTAAAAAATAAAAAAATTTATTTTGCAATAAAGTAAATACAAATTTTCAAAAAACGATATATTTTGACTATAATACTGAAATTTAAACCAATGACTTAAGTTTTATATAAAAAACAGAAATTTTTGTTAGACCGTATAATCGTTTTTTGTTTTCCATTCTCACATTGTTTTTAACCGTCAAATGGTATTTGTTGCTATTTAGCACTTAAAATTAAATAAACTTTGGGGATAATTTTATTTTAGGCTCAGATTTTTTTTTCTATAGCTTTGGCATTAAAAAATCTCTGAAATGTAGCTTTATACTACTAATTAAAATTTTGTTTTCACTAAGTTATTAATTAGACGAAACTTATATCTATTATAATTAAACATTTTCTATCTCAATTTTTATCTAAAATACGTGTCAGGCTAATAGATATTTTAAACACACTAATAAATCGGAATATTATAGCATGTAAGTTTTCACTTCTATATCAAAGGTCAACAATGGTTTGAGAGATATGGGTTTACTACAGAGATTAAACCTGCCATATTAGGGAATATCATATCCGTTTACCGTTTTTAATAATTATACTTAAGTCAGTTATAAACATTAAACATTTAAAAAAAGGTCAAAAAACTTTAAAAGATTCAAAAACAAAAATTATTTGAAATTTTATTTTTAGTTCACAATCGTTAAACTGTTTTAAATCCATTTTTCAAATAATACTTTAAAACCGATAATATATCGTTGTGTTTAAGTTTAGAGGCGAAATATGTTGTATTATTCTAAATGCCGATGTATGTTGATATTTTAATAAAATTTATATTTTATTATTGAATAAAAATATAATTTACAATGGATTTTTATATGCAAAATATTTTTTTAAATTTTTATCTTAGGATATATTTAGATCTGTCAATTTGTTTAAAAAGGCCATTTTTTGTCATAGACGGTTCTACCAAAGACGGAAGAAACTAAAAAAAAATATATGAGATTAGGCCATCATGGTGATGCTTCCTTTTATGTTTTGCACAATTTACGTTTCTGACATTGATATTTGTACCTGTGTATCAAAAAAAATTTATTACCTGTTGTTCATTGCCATCTACTCTAAGTAGATCATCTAGGTTTTTATAAGCTGTCCCAAAATTGCCCATCCGGTCTTGCAAGCGTTCCAGTTCATTATCTGCAACTATTGGGTTCAAGTTACCGTTGTCACTGATCAATCTTGCCGTAGCAAAAGGACCACGGTTGACTGGTAAATTTTTATATTTGTGAACTTGATCGTTGACTCCTTCTTGCAACTCTCCAGGTATGAACTCGTCATAATCTTCCTTCCCATTGACATCTAACCCCATGAGTCTAGCCAGGTGAGTAGGTGATGCACCCTTTTGGTAATAATTTTGCCTTCGGTAGTCATCCAATAATGGGCCTTCTTCCCATTTGAGCCCCTTTGCGGCCCTTTTAAGTGTCCGGCCCGTCAACATGGGTTCCATATGGGCGTACCTCAAGGCAAACCCATTTCCTCTATCGTATGGGTTGATGCGGTTTATCTTAAGCCCGTTAGGTCCAAAAGATCCCCGGCGTTTTCGAAGTCTACCCAGCAATGCAGTTTTAAGGGCAGGAGTTAACCTAAATTCATTCATGTGGTTTCCTAGGTCGTGAGTCCATAAGGTTTTTGAATTTCCCTCCCCACCAGGGTTCCCCTTTACACTGTGTTGCTTTCTGAATATGTGCACCGGGACATAAAGAGGCGATCCTGGTTGAACGTAGTAGGCTAACCCATTCCTTTTAGGCAACAAAATAGACTTGATGACAGCTTCTTCAGAAGCCGTGATGGCCTGTCCCTCGTGGTCAACTTTTGTTGCTAGGGCAAACTTATCGCTCTTCGATTTAACTAATGCCGTTCGACCCGGCGGTATCATTGTGGCTGATGCGATAAGCGACAAAACAAGCCAACTTGCCGTTATGTTCGGTTTGAGTATCATAATACCTAGTGATAATATTTGTAAAATATTTTGTATGTAGGCAACTATAGTCTCATAGTTATAGATATATTATCAAAAATTAATTTGTCACTGTAAACTCAAAAACATTTACTTTTGGGGTTTTTTCCTATCTTGATAAATTTGATCACTGGAGTTCTGAAACGATTCTTTGTTACAAATTCAATAAAAAAAAAGACTTTGTCCTCAATATCGAATCAATATAGCCTTTTTATATTGGCTGTATTGTTTTTTTTTTCTATTTTTAAAAAACAATTTAAGGTGCGAGAATATTTTTATTTGCTGGAAAGAATTTACAATGTTTACATATCTCGGTCAAAAAAAACTGAAGTTTTTTTATAATAGATTGAGACTTTGTTTTTCACAGAATGAGTGTGATAAGTTTGACGAAATAGGTGAAACCGAAGGGCGTGCTCGCGCACGATGTATATATTCATTTTCAATCAACTCATTAATAATTTAGATTGGAATTCGTTAACGAGGCAATTGGTATACCTTTACACCTATACGTAGCATATATAATCTCTTCGCTTAAACTTGTCACCCTACTAATTTGTCGTTGTTTCTATTGGGCAGGTGAGAAGTCAAATAGGGTAAGCCCGGAGAGCTGGTTCGTAATAAACACAATAAAATATTTATAAATTCTTCCCTCGGTCCGATCCCATTGACGTATGTAGAACGACGGGGATGATAAGAAATTATTAATGCGGTTTTAGGTTATAAATGATGATGAATTTGATTATAAGTTCCATGGTTAGGGTATGCATCTGTATCCCTGACACGTCATTTCAATCCTGATTCAAGAAGAAAGTGGCGCAAGTCGAGTGATAAGGTTTTAAAGATGGCTGCTCCTCTCGCAGAAATTCGACGAGGCAGTAAGTAGCTGAGTGCATTGAACGTTAAAACAAAAATTTTTAAAAATTATTTTTATATGTTTAGCCACTGCCTAAACAGAATTGATCTAATAAAATTTATAAAAAACTTCAAAATAAATTTTTTTTTCGCCACCATAGTTATTTTGTATTCTTATCTCGTATTCAAGGGTCCAACCGTCGTCCACCTGGGCAAGACTAAATATAACGCATACATCTATAAACATGTTCTATTTTTAAGATTAATAAAAGGTTTGAATTTGGATCGTTTGACGTCATCGATCAATCATTTATTTTTGACAATTATTTTATTATTACCTGGCCCGAAAGTTCGATTTATTTCTTATATAGTATCGTTTATTTGACATTGTTGCGATACTTTTGCTATTTTCATTTTGCGGCGATTTAACAGCCGGATCTATATTTGGAATTGATATGGGTAGGAGAGAAAGGGGGACCGTAATAAGTGCCAGCGCATTTTAATTATGTCCGGAAACTTGACTTCAATTAGGTTTCATATACATCATGTGGAACGTTCCCAAAGACCATCCGGAGTCTCTCGGATGTTTTTTCGTCGCAAATTAGCCACCTATTTAAAATGGTGTTTTTGTTTTAAATATGCTTTTTCGTGCTTGTATTATTAAAAGGTAAAACCTGTAAACGAGAGAATGACATATTTTTAAATTTGTTCTTTTTCATTTTGATAACACTGGACAACAAAAAAAAACAACATAAACGATTTGTTGAGGGTTTTCTATAGAATTTTATTGCGATAACGATTCCGGGTTTAGTTTTTTTTTCTAAGGCCTCCAATTATTTTTAAACCGCGTCCAAAGTTCAGAAAAAAATTCAATATTTTTTATAACTATTTATTCTACAAAAAATTTATTGGCATATTCAGATTCCTTATAAAAAACATATCTAAAAAAAGTTATTACCTAAAATAATTAGCAATTTACTTTCAAGTTATTTATGATAAAAACTGATTTTATGACAAAAACCGCTAAATTTACAAAAATAAAAAAATAAAAAATTTAAATATTAAAAATTATATAGACCCCTTACGTAAATAAATGAATTTTCGTTATATAAATAATGACCATAAATTATAATTTATGGTCATTATTGTAAGTTGAAAGATGCCAATTTTTTACCGTTCAACGACTTAAAATGGTAGATTGATTGGCAAAAGCATTAAAAATAGTTTAGCCACATACAAGCTTAAGCTAATATACTCATTTTCTTAATTAACTTAAAAATAATGTTTGACGAGGCGTCGTGATACATAATATGGCACCAATATTTTGTTCTATTTATGGGTGGTCAAGTTTCGAGGTTGGTTATCCTAATTTAGTTGAGGACCATGTATCTAGAAAAATTTGTCTATCTATATTTTTGAGAATCTAATTTTTAGTGTTCAATCGTGAAAGACATCAAGTTCCATGTTGAGATTTAAAGGAAAAAATTTACATGACATTACTCTCAACCACAAAAATCCGGAAGCAAAATGGATTATAAAGGTGAAACCATATATGTACGACAATAATTTGATTGGTCAACCAATCAAAAAAGCTTGAATGTTATAATCATAAAACTAACCCTAAATTAGTCCACCGTTACCGTTATGCTGATCTCACTCACCTTAAGCTAACTACATTGTTATACCAATCTATCCCCACCCTAACATTAAGTTAACCTCACCTTAACCTTGAGACTAAATTACCCTACCCTTAATAAACCTCTCCAAAACCCTAAGCAAACCTCACACTAAGCATATCTTAATCGAAATATTACCTCAACCAAACGTTAAACTAACCCTCATCTAACTTTGCCCTAACCTATATATCACAATGTTAGTAAAGATATGGCTTTTCGGTATTTTATGGCTTTTCGTTTCATATAGATTTGGGGCCCCCATCTATGTTGCCTTATTTCGAGATCTCACTATAAAATGCTATCAAAAACATTTTGATTAATCTTATATCACATTCTGTTAAATAAATTAAAACGCCCTAAATGGCTAATATCATATTGACCCAATTCATCTAATGAAACAATTATAAAGTGGGATTTTAATGTTAACAAACTTATTAATAATATCTCAACATTTAGATGGTCAAAAAATTCTCGATATTTTTAAAATATGAAAACGCTGTTATCAACAACGAGTAGGTAGATATATGAAAGATCGTTGCAAATGCACTGATATCAAATTACGCAGGTGCAAAGTGTGTTCTAAATAAACAGGTAAAAATCCAATTCGTCCTTGAAAGAGTAGCCTTGAACAAGATATATATCAAATTACTTTTAAATACAATGTCAAAATATTTTGATAAACACTATAAAAAAATCTTTTAAATTAACAATCATTTTAAATTGTTTACCTTCATATTTTACTTAGGGTCAAGTTTAGAAATTGGGGTAGTTGGTCTATCAAAAATATTTTTTTATGTAATAAATTTTTTTTCATTGTAACCGCAAATCATATTGCCCAAAATATTTCATTTTAGCATTAGCCTTAACCAATCCCTATTTTTGCAATTTATTTTGCACGTTTTTAAGTATAAACATTGTAATTAAAGATAGATGAAGTAACTTCACTTGTTATACCTTCTCTCGTAAATGTTTTTTGCTACCATAAACACAATTAGTTATGGACTGTCTAAAATTACCAAAATGAAAATTTACAATTTTTGCCAGGTCTACACGGGTCAACAAAAATCAATTTCAGAAACACCTGAATTTTCTGAGAACATAAAAGAATGCATCCCCATGAGTCTTTGGCTCCTTCCGTCTATAACGAAAAATGGCCTTTATACCAAATTGACAGATCTAAATATATCATTAATAGAAGACATTTAAAAATCTCTGCAAATAAAAATTTTGTAACTTATTTTTTATCACAAATAATAAAAAAAATTATATCAATGTATCAAGCTCTTACATCGGCATCAGAATACAAAACATTGCGCCCAAACTTAAATACGATACTTTATAATCGGTTTTAAATGAAAATATTATATAAAGTTTGAATTTAAAAGTTTAACTCTTGTAAAAAGCAAATAAATATTTAATTTATTTTTGTTTTCGAATATTTTTTAGTTTTTGCTTTTTTTCCTGAATTTTTGAATGTTTATAACTGACTAAGTTTGGTTGAGAAAAGGGGTAAACGAATTTGAGATTCCCTAAGATGGCAGGTTTGATCTTTGTTGTTCTCATACAAATTATTGTTGACCTGTATATATAAAATAAAAAAATTATTCCAACATTTTTAGAGATAAGGCTTAAGAAATAAAAGATAAAATTGAATTAGCTGATTACATCAGGAATACCATTTGATCCAGATATTCCATTTACGTAGGGCAAGTTTAGATAACAGCTAATCATTCTTTATCTAAGGATAATATTAGGAAAAAATCTTAAAAAAAATTAAAATTAAAGTGTTTAGAAGGATTGCGGGAAAACATTGCATACTTATGAGAAAGTTTCGAATGCAATCCTTACCGAACATAATGTATAATGACTGAGGTTGGGAGTGACAAAGGTCACCTGAAACTAGCCTGGGCCCCGTTATTGCTAGCATTAAAAGCCACACTCTAAAAAACAAATTTTACATAAATAATTTGAACATCTGAAAAAGCTAACTGCCATAAAGAGGCAAACTTAGATAAATAAAAACTTTTTAGTTTCTAAGGCTCTATTAAAATAAATTAAATGCTATATTAATTTATCAATCTATTTTTTTTATATTAGAGCACGTGCAAAGTGAGTTTTCATTTTCGTAAAATTTTTAAAATTTTGAAAAATTTTATTTTATAAAAAAACGCAAATTTTTAAATTATTGACAAACTTAGGTAACACTGGTCAACAAAAAAATACACGATTTTTTGAGGGTTTTGTCGAGAATTTCTTGCGAAAAAGATCCTTTATTTTGGAGTTTTTCCAATTTCTCCAAATTTTTTTAAAAATCGCCAAAGTTCAGAAAAAATTCACAAATTTCTTTAAATAATTCTAAAAAAATTTAGAGGCTCTATTCTACATATCCTTATAAAAATATATCTAAAAAGTCATGTTTATACATACATATGTATTTAGCATATTATATTTTAATTTTTGATCAAAAAACGGAGTTTATGACAAAAACCACTAATTTTACAAAAACAAAAATTTTTTGAAAAAAATTAATATTAACTATAAAATTTAAAACCCATCTTACGTTAATACAAAAATCCGTTTTCCTTATCCTAAATATATTTTTAAACTTTTTCAGTTACTACCCATAGGTTTTTAATATAGAAGCCCAAAATACCCCAAAAATTAAAAAATCTTAACTTTGAAACCGAAGAACAAAATCTGTCGTATTTCAAAAATTTGACCTCGAAATATTTTGTGTTATCTAAATGCCGTAAAAACTTGACCAAAAATTAATAGCAACCAAAAATTATGCATTAATTGTGGTCAAAATTTTAAGTTGTCCAGGGTTTTAATATGAAAAAGATTTTTGAGTTTTTAATATTTTAAAGTCTTTATGCAAAATGGTCAAAAACTCACTTTCACTTCGTTATAAAAGGATCTAAAAATTAGAAGGAAACTAAGACCACGCAAAATTTATTATGAGATTGGCCTAACATGGTAATGTTATTAGGTATTATGTGTATTAACATAGTATATTTTCCCTATTTGAAGCCTTTTAATTCCCCTATTTATTGCAGTCAAAGTTTTTTAAATTAGAATGAGTCGCGCGCCATCCCGCTTTCTAAATTGACAAAAAAGTGTTTCAGCCCAAATAAGAATTTACAATTATATGGTATCAAAAAAATACTTATTTTTTATCCTAATTTAATTTGTAATTATTTGCGATTGAAAAAAAATAATTACTCAAAATCTTATAAATATTTTCACTATATTAATTTGCCGACCTATACGCTCATGGCCTCAAATATAACAGGTATTCGAGCAAGCACATACATGAATTACTGGGAAATGGATGATGTCTTATTACACTACCAGAAATTCGAGATTTTAGAAACATGTGAATGACGCACTGATCTAAATCTGTGCTGCAAATACTATTTTTCGTCACGTAGGACGGGGCAAATGTTCAATTGGTTTTATTAGAAATATATTAAAATTCCTTGGGCCTAACAAAATTATATGGCACAAATTATTTATGAGATATATTTGGAATTATTTTCTGTAGAGAAAAAAATGGAAAATCGGTGACGTTAGTCAGGTTCACGCGTTTTACTAGCTGAATAATAAATTTAAATATCTCGGATAAATCATAATAATTAATTAAATTCTTGCCTTATCTTCTCATTAGCTTGTATCTCACCCGGCCTCGATTAGGAGTCACAAATTTAAAAAGACGCGATTTGTCGATTGACGTCAAAAGGTTTGATGATTAGAATTATGATGGGCTAATAAATAATTAAGTAGGCCAAGACGGTTTGGGTGGAACAGAAAGCTGTATAGGCACAAGGACAATATATATCACTGTGTATTTTGGAGAAATTTAACATTTTTTCAATTTAATTTCTGCTCTAAATAATCTCAAAGATAAGCTGGCACACCTATGAAGAAGTTTATAGGTGTATTATATATTTGATATGATTGAGTTAACAAGATTTTTTGTATTTTTTACATATGGTACCCCACACTTATGATGCCAGTAAATAAAGTTTATGAATGAAATTATGTATGAATACATTCACATTTCTCTACAATTTCCGTTTTTTATTTTTTTCTGCCAACTGTTCCTTAGACCTATCCATATAAATGGCCTTTTATTCGACCAAAACTGATTTTGCTACTTAGTAAATGTTCTAAATATTTAAAAAAGCTTTGAAAACTTATATTTAACATCTTAAACAATGAGATAAAATGTAAGTGTATCAAGCTCTTACATTAGCATTTAGATAATACACAATTTTTAAAATCCAAGCTCAAACACGACACAGTATATTATATTTTCAATAAAAACCTTTTAATTTCACAATTGAGCTGTTGTGAATGTGCAAAAAAGATCAATTTATTTCGATCTTTATATCTTTTATTTGTCTAAAATTTTAATAGTTTATAGCTGACTTACTAATTTTGATTGGAAACAACGATAAGCGGATTTGATAGCCCTAAGATGGAAAGTTTGTTTGTAGTTGGCTCAAAACTCTCAATAAAATGACTATTGTAATAAGAAATAATTCGGAGTGTATTAAATTTTTACACAATTACACAATATGAATGGCGCACCTTAACCTAATTTTATAATTGATTTTTATAAAATACATTATTTAAGGATTAAATCTTACAGTTTAACCGTTTTAAATACAAAAACAATCTTATTAATTTTTTGTATTTGTTTCTGTCCTATTTTTTTGGCATTTTCTCAAATTTATGTGTAAAACTGACTTATTAGATTTGGTGAAAAACGGTAAAGGGAATCAAAAATCTTTAAGAAGGCAATTTTGATCAATTAGCCCATTAAAAATTTCAAAAATATATTGACCCGTGTAATAAAAGCTCGTTGCAGAGGTAATGCCATAATATAATAAAAGCAAGTAATTGCTAAATATAACATTAATAAAGCCCTTGAATCAAATTGTTAGGCGCGTTTCAAGTTAATATAAAATTTAACCTGTTTTAATATTTAATCAGTCAAACAGCTATAATTTAGAGATAATAAATTATAGATGTATAATTTTATTAAATGTAATGGAAATGTATAGTATAAATCTACCACACAACAAATTATTCTTCGTCCACTGTTTTAAACAACTTTTTTTTGTAAAAAATATAATTTATAGGGAAATGCTGAGGCAAGGGCAATTAAATCATCCGTGTAGCCCTACTACCCTTTGGAAAAAATTCCTTATTAATTACACAGGTCAACAAATCAATGTTACAGAATATAAGTTTATTAAAACAAATGCATCCCGCTGATGGCCGCATTACATATAAAGTATTCTTTTTTCAATTTTTTTCGGTTCTTTAAATCTTTCCATATAAAAAAAGACTCTTTAAACAGATTTTGCGACCTTGAAAATACCCAAAAATTTAAAATTTTTTATATAAAAAGCCTTTGTAACTTTAATTTATCATAAATAATTTTAAATAGGTTAATTATCAATCATATCAGCATTTAGATGAGACACAATATTTTGTGTCCAACTAAACACGACACAATATATTATCTGATTTAATAAAATTATATAAAATATTATTTTTTTTTGCATTTTTTAAAGGGTTTAATGTTTATAGCTGACTAACTAAATTGATTAAAAAAACGATAATCTAATTTAAGATTATTTAAGATGGTAGGTTTCATAATTAGCTCGTAACTCTCGAAAACTTGTTGACCTGTGTTATATTACATCATAATTTTGAATTAAAATTTCCCAAATATCGTTACTCTAAAACTCTCCTCACCAATCTTTTTAGCCGCATCGTAATGTTAAAGGCAGCTATCTGTCTTCTATTAATATTTATGCTAAAAGTGACTAAACTTACCTGAAAGTAAAACCTAAAATTTTTATTATCTTATTTCCAAATTTTTATCTTTTAAATGGGAATAAAAAAAAATATCATAAATATAATGCATAAATAAATTTAAATAAGGCATATATAAAACTAATAATAAATTTTTTTTTTATAATATATATTAATGTGCGTTGTACCTTTATTTTTCTCCTACTGTGGAGATATATAAATTAAAACAATAATGTTCATATATTTGTATTTATTTTATATAAATTTAGGATCTTCACAAAACTAATTTTTTTCTGTATTTTTATCAACCTATTTTTATTGCCTCACTGTACACTGTGCTATTTAAATTAATCTAAAATCTATGTTTAAAAGATTATAGGCAGGACCCGTTCGCAAAATATAGGCCGAACTTTTGGGTTTAACTGTTGCTCAAAATAAGAATGATAAATTTTGATAAATATTTATACATTGTATTTCATAAAATTTGTTGCTTGTACTATAACATTTTTAGGTATCCGGCGAGAAGACCTAAATTAAAAAACCAAGTTTCAGGCCGGAATAGAATATCAAAACGGAATATAATCTTGATTAGATCCCATTTTTAAACACAAAAACTAACACTTATCACATAACATATTATATATTGTTAATGTGAAATTGTAATCGTAAAAAATATATGTAATACAGTTTATATTAAAGGTTTTCAACGATTTTAAGATACACAAAAAGATGTAATACAAATTATTATCGTTGAATGAAAATTCCAAAAATTATTTAAAATTATACTATGCTATTACAGAATAAATAATTTTGATTAATTAATTTGAATTTCGATTGTCCAAACTTACACACGACATATAAACTATATTTAAAAAAAAAGATTGAATTAAAGATAACATCAAACTAAAAATATTGCATTTGAAAAAAAAATTGCTAAAAAAAATTTGTGAGATAGGTGCTCGATTATGATTGTGTGCCATGTCTAATACTTAAAATTTTTTTTTCCAAAGAACGAAATTAGAGATCAAAATAAGGATAAGTATGTATACCGCCCCAAAAATAGGACGGGCTGATTAGCGGACCAATCAGGCGAAAATATTAAATTGTCCCTTTTTCTTGATCAATAATTAATAAGTTTTTAAAATTATGTGTTAACGATAACTATTTTAAAAGACAAAAATATAGCTTTTTTAGATAAAATTTTTTTAGGCCATATGTTTAATTTACGCCGCATATCAAGCAAACCGGGCCTAATATTAAAAGTGTCGAGCGAAACGCGGATCGGAATATCACAGCCCGGTTGGGATTTTCTAATTCAAATAATTATGTAAACTGTCTTATAGGGCATATATATAGGCTTTTAATTAAAAAATAATATATTATATGATTACGACTGTGTCCTTTCTATCAATACCATGATTAAAGTGAGAATAATGTTAAGTAGAGATAGTCAAATGTGTGAGCCTATATAATTGAATTAAATAACGATTTTAAAAAATAAAGTAAATGGCATTTGAAAAATTATGAATAATAATGGTACGAATGTATAATTAATATCATAAAAATGATTTAAATGTGTTTGGGGAATGATTTATTTGGATTGGTATATCTATCGACTTAGGCTCAAGATCCTTACAGTAGCACCTCTTCCACTCATATTAAAAGACATATGAGCCAGGGACTATTAGTTGCAGAATTTCTTGTTATGTACGATTGCCCCGAAAATTTTGAAAAACGATTAGTGTATACAGGCCATTGCAAATCGAGTCAAGGTTGAAACGCCGCAAGGCATTAACTTTGTCACCCCCATCACGACAGATGTAATCCACTTTTATTCAATGAAAATCTAAAAAAAATAATAAAAAATTAACAATTTGGCAATTACAAAATTTCTAATAATCAAGGCTAAAGGTCAAGATAAAAATTCAAAAATTTATAAAGTCAAATATTTGTTGATATGGTAAAATATTTCCTTAAATATATTGAAAATATGGAAATTGTTAAAAATCATAACAAATTTAGTAGGGCCAAATGCAAAAATTATACATTTTCGTATAATATTTTGATAATTTTCAAAAATTTATTTTTGCACAATGCATTTGGTTGATAAAAAAAAATATGTTAAATTTAGTTTTAGTAAATTTTTTCACGTAATAAATTAAATTTAAAAAAAATAAAATTATAAATTACAAAAATAATAACTTTGCACGATAAGCACTCATATAATATGGTAAAACTGCGTAAGCAGATAATATATTAATGCAAATGTAATTTTATTGTATACTACTCCTTTGAGTTATATCAAAAAAGTTCTTTAACCCGTGCATAGGAGGGTTAGAACTTTGTAAAGCGAAAGCTATGGTAGGGTCCATTCCTCTCTAATTTAAAACCTTATAACTTCAAGAGTTTTAATGCTATGATCTATATTTTTATATATTTGAAAAGAAATACGTGCTAAACTAATGTTATAAATAAATATTGTAAATTTTGTTTGAAGCAACGTGAAAAAAAAATCGAAAAAATTGATTATATCTATATTTTTTATGTTACATTAAATCAAAATCATATTATTGATCAAATCTGTTTTTACGTCTAAAAGAACATATTGAGAAAAAATATTTCGATATATAAAATTATAATCGCGGGTTAAAAATTTACAATAATTTTATATAAGGCTTCAAAACAAATTTCTGCTATAAAAATAAAATAAAAACGAAATATGTCATTTTGCAATGCGAAAAAACGTTTTTTATAGCCGCTTTTAAACAAATTGACACAAAAAATTATTAATAATCATATGTTATGTGTTTTAACAAGTTAATTTTACGACGCGTTAAGACATAATTTAGTTTTGCAATAAGATATTTTGATTATTTTTACTGGCACTAAACGCATTTCAAGAAACCGTCCAATTTTTATTATTGGCTTAAAAACACACTTTTTGAATCAAAAGTTTTTAATTTGAAAAAAATTATTTTGAATTTTTTCGCAAAAATGGAGGAATTTCGATCAAGTAGTTTAATAAATTTATAAAAACATAAAAGCATGCATGCTCAAAATAGTCTTATCCCATATACATTTCGTTTTTCTTAATTTTTTTCGACCTTAGCTCCAATCCGTCCGTATCAAAAAATGGCCTTTTTAACAAAATTTATGCGAACTCCAGAATATCCTAATAAAAAATTATTTTTTTTTATATAATCTTGTCACTTATATTTAACAGCTCACAAACAAAGAAATATAATTGTAATAAGCTCTTATAAATATAACTAAGATAATACAAAGTATTCGTCCAAATTTAATTGCAACACAAATTGTTTTTGATAAATATATTATTTAAAATTTATATAAAAAATTTTCTAAGTTTAATTAGAAAAAAATGTAAAAGGAATTGAAAATTCCTAAGATGGCAGGTTTGGTCTTAGTAATTAGCTAAAAACTCACAAAATTTGTTGACCTGTGTTATAAGATATAATGTGCCGCAAGGCATATTAGATAGAAAAGTAATTTGTACTTCACTTATAGATACCCAAAACTGACTAGCGGAGTGTATTTTGACACGAATTTGGGTGACTTTTAAGAGTTCGGCGAAATCGAAAGTTCGGAGGAGGGCATCAACCGTAACGTTGTTTATAGCCCCAATCGGGGCCGGTCTTATGGAAGGTGATCGAGCAGTATCAAAATAAGTATGTATTTCTTTGGAGTATGTCGTGGTAAGTAAGGTTGTTATAAAATTTTCAACTATTTGGTACATGAACTTGGGTATATCGTCGATTTGACCGCACCCTAAAGCGTTAAAATTGGTTGCTGGAATGTAGGAACCTTGCGTGAGCGAATTATATATAATGGTTGGGGAGATTATTGCCATGATATTTTGTGTTTGATTCGTGGGAGATAAGATGTCCTGAGGGTCAAGCCACTCTTGTTTAGGTTTGGGCTGACCGCTCTGAAGGTTTAAATATATTGCGATAGCCAGGTATTGGTAAAAGGTAATATTATTAGTTGTAGGGTTTGGAAATTTATCTTGGCGAGAGGATTGTAATATTTTAAGATTTATGTGGTTTTTATGGCTAACATTATTATTATTATTACTACTAATAATGTTATGGGAGGTATCATCGTGATAAGTATTAATTGTATTTTCTTGTAAGTTGACAAAATTTGATAGGCCATCCACTGTTGTGGTAGCACCGAATAGGGCATTTGACTTTCGAGTCGCCGTTTGGCTCTTTAAACGCTGCCCAAATTTTGCTCTGTTAAGTTGAGGAGCTCGATAAAGGTGAGATTTTGGTATGGACGAGAGATCGACGAATAAAGCCCGGAGCCTGCGTACGAAGTTTGGTACAAATTTGAGTTCAATTGTGGCATTGTGAATAATATCGTTGTAATGAACTTCGTGACCGGATTTTATGTATATTCTGATAAAACAACAATAAAGCTGTAGTATAAAGTTTATGATAAAATGATAATGTTTTCTCAAAAAAAAATCCTACCTCAAACAAAAATTGAGGACATTTTAAACCTAGAATTCATTATAACAATTACATGCTTTTACAATTGGCAAATATTAAAAACTAAATTAAAATAAAATTTATTTTATAGGGATACTTTAAAAATTGAATTTTGTTAACTGTATAGCCCTGCATAGCAAGATAACCTCTAAAAGCATTTTTTAGGTCTAATTTTTAAAAATATATATACTTTCGAAGGGGCTGAGGTTTAAAAAAGGTAATCAAAATCTCTTCTCCTCCCTTTGGTTCCATCGACCAAAAAAAGGAGGTCCTCTCGTAAGCTTGTTGAATATCAAAATCTTGATATGTTTTTAATGTCGTAGTAATGCTTGAGACAGGTGGATTGGCATGAGGTTGTAGAAAGAGTCCTTTGTCAAAATTATTAACCTAAATGACATATGACATCTATGTTAAAAAAAAAGGTAAAAATTATGACAACACAAGTAATAAATCAATGTAAGATAAAAAAAAAATTTTAATTTTTAAAATGAAATGAATTTTATAATGGGCTAATTATCTCTCATATATGGTTCTTATCGTTTTCGTTATCATTAGGTCCATATAAAATAGCCATTTTTAACAAGTTAAAGCGACATATCCTAAAGAGAATTTTTTGATAATAATATGGAATATATCCATCTTCTAACTTAATATAAATGGCACAGAATATAGGCATCTCAACCTAAATAAGACATGGTACATTATCATTTTTTGATTATATTAATTGAAATTATGTAAAAAAACAAAGAATTTGTATCTTCCTAGATGGTAGATTTGATTAGTTAGCTCAAGTTCTTAAAAATTTGGTGACCTACGTGTGAAATATATCACCATCAATGCTGTAACCTTAAATATTCATAGCTGATTTTGTAACTAAATAACATGAAACAATGTCGAAATGCTTACATATGCCTTTAGAGGTTTAAAGTGTAAATATCTTTTGTAGATGTTATATTTTAAAATATATTTACTGTTAATTTTTGGATTTTTCCTTTAAGCGAAGAAGTGGTTCCTATGTGTTGGAATATCGAGTTGTATCTCAACACGTGCACGCTTATAGTTTTGGCGCAATCGACCTAAGTAAATTTTTTTTTGTAAAAAAATAGAAATAATAAATTTATATTGAAAAATTTTATTGAGAAAAAATTAAAAAAATAAGTATTAGTTAAAAGATAAATTGAGTTAAATCTAAAAAAGCGTCAAACACTTAATTTAAAAAGGACTAGAAAAAGAGCCGATTAGACTAATATTCAAAAATTCTTCATTTTTAAACCTAAATCAACTTTTTTAAAAAGTGACAATGTCAAATAGAAGCAAGTTAGAATAGTAAATTAGCTAGAAGACAATAATGCATTGAATATTAATAATTACTTTGGTCATTTCAGGTGTACAAAACCGAGTAGTTATGAAATTTTCCAATAACCAATCAACCGGTTTGTATCGATAAAAGAGGCCAAAAAATATGGCTAATTGGGGTATATCTAGATTACGAAAAAGTTTGCCTAAAAATAAAAATAAGTTGTGAAAACGCAAATTTTGTAAAACATATTTATTATCGAGTTTTTTAAAAATTTATGGAATAATGACTTAAAATTAATCAAAATATTTCAAATCGCTTTAATAAAAAAATAGTTAACTGAAACAAAATTTATGTTTATCAAAAGCACAAAATAATACTGTAAAGCAAAATTAAATTTATTGAAGAAAAAAAAAGAATTAAAATTGCATGCAAAATAAAAAGAGAATAAATCTAGAAATTAAAAAAAAATATTGATATATTGAAAAAAAAATACAAACTTGGAAACTCCCCAATCCATTTAACACATCCAAACAAGGATGTTTAAAAACTCTCAAAAATTCTTGCCCCTACACAATCGCAATAAATTTATATTTAACAAAAATATTGATTTTAAAGGCTTTATATAGACCAAAAACAAATATTTAAAATTATATAGCAAGCCTAAGAAACCTTTAAATTAAAGCCCTATCATATATAATTGGATATACCTATAAACCCTAGAGAACAAAAATCAAGCATAGTCCAACGTAAATTTTCAGGTTGGTTGACCATTTGCTCGATAACGTGATCGACGGCATTCATAAAATTGTATTTAGATACGACATCGTCTTCAAACTAATTAAAGGATTTACAACAATATTTAACAATTAAATAGTATAAAAAAAATGGCAAATTAAAAAATCTATTTTAGATATTGTATAAAACTATAATTAACAAAATTTGAAAAAAAAAATTAGAAAAAAACAGGCGAAATTAAAAAAACTTAAGAATAGAAAAAAAAATAAATACAGCTAAAAATTTAAATTTTATTTTAACCAGACAAAAATTTGTAGACGCAAAAAGTTATGTATTTGGTTAGGGCTTTGATATTACGTAAAAATTAAATTTTTTCGTTATTTAAGATGAAAAATTAAATTACACTTAAAATTATTTTTTTTTAAACTTATTTCAGGTCCAATATGCCATTTTGCTGTACTAAGGGCCAAAATTTAACTTCACATTGACGAAAAAGTAGAAACAAAGCCACGCCCTAAATCTAGCAGACATGCCCTGAGATTTGGTAAGAAGCGATCTGCAATGAAAACCTTCCATCTATCCTTTTCCCCGTATTTAAAACCATCCAAACACTCTGCCAACCGGATCAATGACAATTGAAATGGCCAAACACAAGACAATGTTTTTGAGACCAAGAAAAATTTTTTCACATTATTACCTGTAACTTTTATTTTTCAATCTTAAATAAGAAGGAGGAAAAAATTGTTCAGTACATCAAACTCATAAAAATAAATTTAAATTATATTTTTCAATCCAAAAGCGATATAAAAAATATAGTATGAAGTTAGAATTTTTCAGTTTAGCTGTGTAATGTTTTTTTTTAAAAAAAATTTTTTTTTAAAAATTTTGATGTTTATAGCTGGCTTCAAATGGATTTTTTATTAAAACGGTAATAATAATATATTAATAGTACATAGCAAAATCATTGAAAAAAATTTTAAAAACCTTAAATCCGTGTAAAAATTGTGTAATGTCTTTAGCTGAAAATTTAAAGTTTTTCTAAAAAACATCCGATATCTAGACTATTTGTTAGCAAAAATAAAATTGAGTATATTTTTATTATAATATCCAGTCGATGAACACAATTAATTAAAATATCAATTTTTAAACATTAAATAATAAATAAAATTGAAAAAAATAAAAGATATATTTTAAAAAAATGTATTATTATTCAGTTAAACTTAAAACATCACGAAAAGTTAAATCTCTAATTATTTAGGCAAAGTTTTAAATAAGTCCATGTATGGGATATAAAAACGTTAAACGCCAAAACTTGAAATTTTTTTTATCAAAATTTAAAAAAAGGTTTATTATTTTGTTTAAAAAAACACAGATAGAAGTTTGAGCCTCGAAATCGCAAATGCTATTTTAATCATTGTTTGTAGGATTAAAATGAATAAATTGTTAAACAATAAAACAAGTGGATATAAAATCAAACATGAAATTAGAAATAAAATAAAAACAAAACGAAAATTTTAAAATAAATAAATAAAAAACATTTTATAGGGTTCAAAATAAAAAAAATTTAGTATTTAATAAATGGTATTTCAGACTTACCTGTATATAATATTGTGCTTTTTGGTAAGAGTATAACATAAGGTAAACGTAATCGAGAATTTGTTTTGTACGCCATCTAAAAGATTAAAACGAATTCGATAATGAGTCAAATAATAATTGTGTAGCATAAATAAATCGATTATGTAATTATTTCCTTTACAAAAAAAAATGTAAGGCATCAAGGAGGTTTTGGCAAATGTACAATGGTAGAGCCGCGAAAATTTCGCTATAATTACATTTTGATGTTTTTTTATTCAATTAAAACTATTTAATTAATCTAATTTCCTCATAGAGTTAGCGGCAATTTAAATGAACATACTATGTCTCTTAATTTAAAAAAATGTATATTAGGGATTTATATATTAAATAACATTTTAAAGAATTGAAATTCTAACAAATTAGTCCTTTGACTCCTTTATTACATGTGTTTCATATGCATACTAGCCTGGGCTTAATATTGCCAGTCCCATTTAAACCAAAAAAATAATGTAAAAAAGGACTGCTAGATGGCGGTAATTATACTAATGTACTTCATCCTCTCAGGAGGATCATTTAGCGTTGGGGTAATGGTTGACCAATTGGGGTAAAATTCATCAGGGGGAACAATTACTTGTATGGTGCCTGAGCCAACGTGCAACGGAAACCTGAAAATAGAGTTAATATGGTACAATGAGAAAAAATCCTGAAAACATTTTTTAGGGTGGGTCACAGTGAAAATGGTGTTCGTGGTATTCAACACCAGGGCTCAAATCCCCCCCCCCCCCCCCCAAATAATATTCACTAATATCTTGCCACATTTTTTAAATATTACAGCACAAAGTCAGGCTTGAACAAAAAGGCCAGTAAATTATTAAACAACTATATTCTCAAGTATGGATCTTGTGTTTAAAGCCATTTTCTACACCCGTTGGGGCCTTAACAATTTAAAACCCAGCAATAAAATATTGGATGGGGTTAAAATAGTGAGGCTTGTTAACATGCCGGCGACCTAGATTTAGCCTAAGCTCCGAATTCAGGCTTGTCATATTCATCTATTGCTTAAGGAGGACCATCAGTTGCTTCAAAGTGGTTACAGATGTGTACATATATTTTACCATCTTAATTTATCCACGACTCAAAAAGATGCGTATGTCAAAAAAAATTAAAATTTTTATTTTTTTTTAAAACTAAATGAACTCTAAACGCGCTCTAGTGTAAACAAAAAATTTAGTGGAAGTTATAGCCATATAACATTGTACAACAAAATTTAAACGACCTTATGTGTTATATGAAAACTGTCGTTTTTGGTCAAGTTTTAGGTGCTGAATACGAATAAGAAATTTAAATTTTAGCCAATGCCTTCAATAATTTTTTTGAAGCTTTATAAAGAAATTTTTTCCTAGAAGTTAGAAGCATTGTCAAATAATAATGACATTGGGAGAAAAACTGACCCACAGATCGTTTTTGCAAATAAAATTCGACAAAATTTAGATATTGTTCAATGCTTTTTCATATAATGATCGTTGTAGTCAATTCATATATTATTGAATAAATATGTGAAAAATTTACAAGGCAGTGATCGTTTTGGTTTGTCGCTGGATAAAATCTTCATCCTATTATTACATAAAATCGAAATATCATTAAGTATTTTTAGTAAACATCAGTACATATTGTGACTACCATTTGTGGCAAATGCAAAAATTCGATTTGAAAAACGACAAAATAATAAACGCACATAAGGGCACGTGCAAAGTGAGTTTATTTTTTCGTGAAATTTTGAAAATTCTGAAAATTTTAAAAATTTGTTTTTTTTTTCAAAATTTTTTCAAAAATTTTTTATTTCAGATAAAGCATTTTATGTGCATATGTTAAATTTGGCAACTTTTTGAAAATTTGCATTTTATTAAAAAATAAAATTTTTCAAAATTTTAAAAATCTCATGAAAATAAAAAGTCACTTTGCACGTGCCCTAAAATATAACTATGATAGATATATACTGATGCAAATCTAATTTTTTTTAATATTTATATATATCAGCAAGAATTCGGAATTGTTGAGCATAACCCACCCAATTTTTAACCAGGCTCTAAATACATAATCTTATTCTAAGAATGATTGTATAAGAAAAAAATGTAATTGTAAAGGTACAATCCTCTAAGCAAAAAATTTTTGCAAAAAAAATTATGTACGCCAGATAATTGAATGAGTATAGTTATTTGAGTGAGTTGATCCTCATTTAGGGCCACGATGAGCGATCTCAGAGTATCTTTGAGATAATTTACGGAGGACGGTCTTTCTGCACTGGGTATGGCTATGAGATATTCTAAATTAAGTCAATGGAAAATACATTTGTAAAAGTAATTGCAAAACAGACCTATAAAAATATTTTAAGTTTGATTTATGTTTATAAATTTTTATTTCTTTTTCTTCCATTAAGAGACAGTGTCAAAACATATAAAAATTAGAAAAAATGCCAAAAGTGGCATCTTATAAAAACTCAAAAATTAGAAAATATCAAAAATATATTGTTAGTTAGGTTTCAAACTTTATAAATTAAATAAATTTTTTTTGCTAAATTTTATTAGCTTAAAACATCAAATTATAAATTTCCTATTGTAAATGTCAACATGGTCCTAAAATATTAAAATATATTACCAAGGTAAAATAGTTAAACATTTTGTTTTAAACAATTATTTTTGTAAATTTATTTATCTCGCAACAAGTAATTATTTTAAATATTTACAATTGAGTCTCTGAAGAAAAAATATTTGTCTATGGCGAAAAAGAAATTAAAAAAAAAAGTTTCCCATATTTCAAACGCCTATTTAGCGAGTTTAATAAATAGCGCTGAGGCAAAGTGCCCGATAACCTATGGGTTTTTATACTCATTTTTCAAAATATTAAAAACAAATAAAGACATGGCCAGAATTATAAATCATTACTTGCCCAAAAAAAATAGAACATCGATATGGAGAATTTTGGTGCTACACAGACTATGGAAAAAAAATAAATACGAATCGCGGACTAGAAAACTTTTTATTTGAAAATAAACACAAGGTGTTTAAAAAAGTTTAAAAAATTTAAAAAAACATTTTTCAATAAATACAAAATTTAAAACTATAGAATTTTCTACAATTTTGCCCACCTATCGCTTTTGCCTTACTGTTATTTAATATGGCGGTAGTATTCTATGTTAGATTAAAATATATGGACTACATTATATTATTGATTTTTAATGAAAATATTATTTGAAGTTCAAAGTTTAGCTGTTTTAAATATAAAAAATAATGTTTTTCACTGTTTCTGAATCTTTTTTATTTTTGTACTATCATTTAAAAAATTTTCAATGATACAGCTGACATACTTAGTTTAATTCATATAAACGTTAGATGGATTTTAAAAATACCTAAATATGGTTTATTTAGCTCATAACTGTCAAAAATTTGTTGACCTGTTTAATTAACAAACATCTATCATAATTTATATTATAATTATTAAAGAATTCACTTTTACACCCTGTGTTCTATTGATTATTTTAAACAAAAAAATTTCGGGCTATTTTTTTTTCAATTTCGGGCTGGGCCAGGCACTTGACCTGAAAAAACAACCGGGCCGGGGGCCTTACTGCAGATTCAAGCGAACCGTGAACCGGTCCTGGCTTAAGTTAAAAAATACGTTAAGCGGATCGGGCCAAAATACCCGGTTTGAACTCTTACAACAAAGATAAATATTATATGTAGTTTGTTTATAAATACCATTGGTTTGTTTTTCAAATCAGTGGTTATGGAAAAAATAAGTTCAACACAAAATATATTTAAACAATCCAATTTTCAAAACTCGCTTCATAAAGTGAATAAATAAAAGAGAGTTCATGTAGGAAGCATTCAAACTCACGTAAAAATTTTTATTCAACGTTTAAATCGGTTTTGTATTTTTAGCCATGATAATAGTTTAATGAAAAATCTTTAATATTAAATGAGCATTTAAAAATAAAGGCCGTCTCTTAATTTTCAGTTTTTTTTTAATTCGTAATTTTCAAAAATTTGTTGAGTCTTCACCACCATTAAACTAACTCGACCGTTTCGAATTGTTTGGAAAAGATGAAGAAAGACCACTTTTTAAATAGATAGATTATGAACTGAGATTAAACCTGCCATCTTGAAATTTTTAAGGTTCATTTTTTCTTATCAAACTTAGTAAATGAGCTATAAATCATAAAAATTTAAAAAAAAATGAAAAAAAAAACAAAAAAGATTTGATTACAAAAATATTTTTGTTGCATATTCACAACAGCTAAACTGTTAAATTCAAACTTCAAAATATTTGTTTAGATAGTGTCTTGTTTAAGATTGTAGGCTAAATATTCTGTATTATCTAAATGCTGATGAATCAGTTTGATACAATAAAAAATATTACTCATATTTTAGAATAATAAATATAAGTTACAAGAGATATTAAATATAAAAAGGGCTTTTGGAACTTTATTAAGGATATTTTCGAAGTGGCGAAATCTGTAAATGGTCAAAAAAGCAAATTTTTGGTATGGGAGGATATAAGGAGCGGAAGGCGGAACAAAAACGGAAAAAATGTATACAAGATAAGGCCATCATGTAGAGTTTTTAACCTTTTTTTTGACATATAATTAACATTGTTTCAGCATATTATTAAATTTAGTCCGGCAATTATAAAAAATTTCAGAAATTTACAATTTAAGTCGCGTGCAATGTGTATATTATAATAAAATTTTCAAAATTTCAAATAATTTTATTTCCTAAAAAGCAAATTTTTAAAAATTTGCCAGATTTGGTTTATTCACAAAAATGCGTTTTTTAAAAATTTTGAAAAAAAAAAATCATATAAAAATATAAAAACTCATCTTGCACGTGTACCAAAAAATACGTAGGACATTGCCTTAACCACACGGTCTATAAATGAGATAATGATGTGGAAGAAGAATCTAAAGTGATTTAAATCAATATGATTGGTTCGAATAATCTAAAATCACCCGTTTTAATTCTCTTTTTGAGAATTCATAAAGCCCATTTTTTGGGTGAAAAAGATACCCAAATTGTACGGCTAAAATGTAGAAAAGGCTAAAAAAAATAAAACATTAATAAAAATTTGTAAAAATTTTATTTTGTAATAAACATATTTGGAAAATTAGAGTTCTACAATAATAATTACATGCACAGAACATTTCGCAATTAAACATATAATAATGGAATTAAATTTTTACAATTTAACAAAACAAAATGTAGACTAACTTTGTAAGCACTGCCTAAGTTAGTGCGCAATAAAGGAATGAATGACAGGTTTTAAAAATCTAAATCGAAAAATTTGTGACTTTGCCTGTCTTATTAATAGCATGTTAATCACATGCGCTGAGATGGTAAAAATATCAATAAATAACCTTAAATGTGTTTTTTTATTTATTTTTTCGAAAAAGCAAAACAAAATAAGACGACATCTTAAAATTTCTCATTTTCTGGAGAGAAGAAAACAATCGATGCATGCTTAAATATCGGCTCAGATAGCTCAGTGGCAAACCATCTGCCTTAGACGCAGGAGGCTGCGAGTTCGAATCGGTGCACAGGAGGCTTTTTTTTAGGAAAAATAGCATACATGTGCAACCACTTTAAAGCTTCTGAGTGGCCTGCTTAGGCAGTAGGTCTTAAACGATATGTCTAAAAGTAAGAGCCTGGCCAAAAAACGAGGTCGCCGGCGTGCTAAATCTATTTAACCCGTCGGCAATATTGCTTTGCTCGGGAGAGTCAAAGCCCTAACGGGTATGGCACCCCTAAGTGGGTAAAGGTATGGGGGAAACCTCAAACCAACCAACCATGTATGCTTAAATCATGAAATGATCGTTAGTGTAAGCTGAAATATCATTTTTGGTTATAGTCACATAAAAAATATAAGGTAGAAGTCACTTAAAAAATACAAATATTTTTGTAAATATTCTACCAAAAACATATTGCTTATGAACCTTCAAATTTTTTTTTCTATAATCATTGTTTTAACAGTTTAGTCATTTTTTGATCAACCTTGATAAAGTAAATTACCTTGAGGTAACCAAAATCAAAAATATTTTAATTGAATTCTGCAGATTTAAAGGTATAACCTCAAGATAAACAAAGGTATAAATGAAATTAGCTTCAAAAATTTTTGAAGGCTTAAACAAGTTTAAGCAAGCATATTAGTGTTTCTATGGCAAAAATAAAAATATTAAAAACGAGAAATTTTAAATCTAATTTATTATTTATTCAACAAAAAAGTCGAGTCAAAAATTATTTCGATGTTTGAGTTAATTAAGATCAGATCTGCTAGCACAATAATTGTTTAATCATTTTTATTAATAATATTTTGTAGTTGAAAAATACAAAAAATATTGCAAAAAAATATTATCAGTTAAACTATTAAAAACAGATAACATATCGTGTCCAATTTAGGTTAGAATGCCAAATATGTAATGTTGATAAAAAACTTCATTGTAAGTTTTATTACTTAACATTTGAGATAAAAAATATGTAAATTGATTTAAATATACAAACAGATTTTTATAAATATTTTTTATAGTAGTTTTGAAGTCGCCTAAGATTAATCAATTTCGTCTTAGTCGTTCGGTACATACCTAGGAAAATAATATCCGAAGGTGAAAGGAATTTTGGAAAATGAAGGGTACATAAGATAAGGCTTTCATTGGGATTATCTTCCCCCAAGGTCATAATTCTTTCATTCATTAATTATTATCGAAGTGAGTCATATAATATATTATAATAAGAAATATTAAATGCAGGCTCACCAAAAAAATTACATAGGTCGACAAAAATCAATGAAAAAAATAGATGACCTTGGGGCAAAATAATCCCTACGATGTTATACATAATTTTGGCTAATAATTCTTTAAAAATGTAAAAAAAAAATTTCTAAAATAAAAAAATTTTGGCGGCTAATATCAAAAAATAAGAATTTAGGGTTTTTGATCGTTTTAGGGTATGCCTAACAGAATAGAATTTTAAAAAAATTTTTTTTTAAATTTAAAAATTTATAATTTTTTAATTTTTATTTTACACTAGCCGCTTCAACGTTAATCAAATGGGTGTAATTTTTCGTCATAACTGTTTTTAACTAACCGCAGCCATATAACCAAAAAAGAAAATCTTTTTTTGTAAATAATAAAAATTTATATTTTAAGTATCAATTTTTAAATAGTATAATAAATGAGAATAAAAAGTTAAAATACAATTGCATCAACATTAGGTCATAAACAACAATATATAAATGAACTTTTTATAGGATTAATGGATCCGTGAAAGCCTAAATAGGAATCGATATATTATCGAGTTTAAATAAACGCATTATAAAGTTTACGTTTATTTCTCACTATATTTTTTTGTTTTCAATTGAGTTTTTTAACGTTTTTTAAAAATTTAATAATTATAGTTGGCTCTTTATTTAGAAAAACGGTAAACGGATTCGGAAATATCTAAAATGGCGAATATTCTAAGGTTAGCTAATTACACTCAAAAATGTGTTAAGTTGTTCCCAATATTTAGTCCAATATTGAAATAAAAAATACCAAAAAAAACTATAGGGTATCTAAATAGTTTGATTCCGTTTAAAAAACTAATTTAATAATTTAAGTAGTTAAAATCATTAACGATTTACATTCGAATTTAACTGAGTCAAAAACGGATATTGTGAATAGAATGCAATAACTTAACACATGAATTTGTTGTAGAATGGTTCCCCCTTTAAATATTAAAACTACACAGTAGACATATATAAAAAATTATAAAAAAAGACAGCACTACAATGGCCTTATCTTGTTATATATTCGTACGTAGTTCACTTTCGGCCCCTTAAATCCTTCCAAATCAAAAAACGATCCTTTTTCGACGAAGAAGACAGATTTTGCGACCTCGAAAAGAAAATAAACTTAAAAAAAAAATTTTTATATTAAAAAACTTGTAACTTATAATTCAATTCTCAAAAAATGAAAAAAAATTTAAAAATTCTCTTTCAGGCATCCCCCCCCCCCCCAACCATACGACACGTTATACTATTAGTTATTAAAAATTTGAAGTTAATTTAAATAATTGTTTTAAATATAATTTCAATTTATATTTTGTTTTTGAATCTAAAATTTTTAAAAAGTTACAATGTTTAGAGCTTACATCGTTATATAAAAAATGCTGATTGCTAGCTCATATATAGTATTATAACGTCCCAGAAATCCCGAAAATGTAATTTCGTCTTAAACAACAAATAACGTCTTAGTTATTAAGAAAATTCTTGACATATTTCGTAATCAGCAAAAAGCTTGACCCAGAACGATAGATGCCAAGATTATTCAGTGATGCAAAACCCGGTGTTATTTAGTACGAGATTTTAAAAGATTTTTCTAAAAAACAATCAGCTTAAATAGCTCAGTGGCAAACCTTCTGACTTAGACGCAGGAGGCGAGTTCGAATCCGTGCACGGGAAGCTTTTTTCTTAAAAAAAATAGGATACATGTGCAACCACTTTAAATTCTTAAACGATATGTCTAAAAGTAAGAGCCTAGGCTAAACCCCTATGTCGCCGGCGTGCGAGCAAATCTTACTATTTAACCCGTCGGCAATATTTAATTGCTTTGCTTGGGTTAAAGAGTCAAGCCCTAACGGGTGTGGCACCCCTCAAGCGGGGAAAGGTATGGGGGAGACCTCAAACCAATTGTTATGTTATGTTCTAACACAATTTTCAAGTAATCGGGTGTCAGTAAAAACATATTTAACAACCGATGTAATAACTCCCACATCTCATATATATTTTATGTGAAGTTTGATAAGTATTTCCAATTCTATCGATTACTATATTAGGGCACGTGCAAAGTGAGTTTTTATTTTGGTTTTTGATTGAAATTTAGAAAAAAAAATTTCAAAATTTGTTTAATTAATAACTCAGAAAAGTCATTTTATATGCATAAACAAATTGTGGCAACTCTTTAAAAATTTGCGTTTTTATACAAAATAAATTTTTTTAAAGTTAAAAATATACGAAAATTAAAACTCACTTTGCACGTGCGCTTAAAAAGATACAAAGCCAGATTGATATAACACTACGAAAAGTGAGGCAAAAAACAATTGTTGGGCCAGGGTATAGAAAAAATTTAAAAAATATATAAGCTAAAAGTATATTTGTATTAATTTGAAATTAATAAATTGCGCATTTGTAGAAAAATGTTTTTTTTTCCATAAAATTATAGCGTTTTTAAAATAATTTTTACATGTTTTTCAGAAAGATATCAAATTATCTTGAATTCATTGTTTAATATTTAGACTAAGTTTATAAAAACCCTATTTTTCCTATCTATTCCTTTCTAACAAATGTTAATTGCCTACCACAATTGTAAAAATATGAATCGGATGCAGCATTATTTTCGGTTCGGTCAAATTGACATGTGTATCTTTTAAAATTTATATTTAATGCTATATAATCAGATGTATTTAATAATTAGAAATAAACTAAAATATTGAAATAAAAATTGTTATTTTCTATTTCTCAATTTTTTCAAATTGTACTTAGCCACTAAAATATTTTGCAATCCATCTATATAGCTAAAGCTAAATAATATTTAAAAAAGAGTAATAAAACAATATTTGTGGAAAAATGGAAGGGCTGGCACCTTTCACAAAACATATTTTTCTCCTCGCATGCACATAAGGGCACGTGCAAAATGAGTTTTTATTTTCGTAAAATTTTGCTCTGAAAATTTTAAAAATTTTATCTTTTCAAATTTTTTTTAAAAAATTATTATCTCTAAAATAGCATTTTATGTGCATAAACATTTAACAACTTTTTAAAAATTTGCGTTTTATTACAAAAAAATTTTTTCAAAATTTTGATAATTTCGCGAAAATAAAAACTCACTATGCACGTGCCCTAAAAGAAAAATTTCTATTTTGCAACAAAAGAGTTTAATTTTAATCGTGATCTAATAACAAAAAGCAAAAATAATTTTATTATAAAGTAAAAACTTTTAGGTTGGCTGGACGCTGGGGGCTCTTTAGTAGTTAGCAGAAGTCGAGGATTAAGGAGAGTTGCATTGCGTTCGATGATGCTGGCCAGGTAGGGTAACACCGTTTCAATGGCCACGTGGTGACATATATGGCAGGGTGCATTTGATTGTGATTCACTTATTTGATTAGTAATTACTGAATATTGATTGGTGGGCCTAAAAAAATAAAATTTCTTATAAATTTATAAAAAGTTTCATAATAATATATTAGCTAAGGGGCGTTTAAACTTAAATCACAATTTTTATAAACTATTATTTTTTATATAATTGAAATAAATTTAATTGTCTTAATTTTTAAAAAAAAATTTAACGCAATTAGCAATGTGGGGTCCGAATGGACCCCAGCACTTTTTAGAATATTTTCGAATGGCTATTGTAACTTTTTTTTAAATATATAATATAAAAAACAATAAGAATTTGGTCTATGTTAATAATAATTTGTTTAGTATTTTTCAATACTCATTAAATAAATCTATTAAATAAACTAATTATTATGGATCAAATCGTGTTTAGATTTAAAAAAATATTTTTAATAAGATAAATAAAAAATAAAATATTTTCGGTCATTATGGTATAGAGAAAAAAATAACCTATATAATACAATACAATCCTTATATACACTTAATAGGTCAAACTCTTATGGAAAAAAATTTGAAAAGAAAAAAAGTTGCAAATTTGTTATTCTTTTATTAGAGGCAATGTTTATAACAATAAAAAGAGTGGGGCCCGTAGTTTAATAGAATTTATAACTATAAAATGAATTTTGTTGTTAGAATTAAATATAAATTACTATTTTTTTATATAAAAAGGTCAAAGCTAGGCAAATAAAATATAATATTTTAAAAGATTGTCAAATTTCAAAATGTGCTGGTTAATATGGACCTCACAACAAACCGCAGGTTAAAATAAATTTTTTTTTTGGTAAATAATAGCCAAAAATAATTTGTTATATAAAATTATGTTACAAATTTTTCTTAAATTGTTCCTAAAAACAAAAATTAAAATAAATAAAAATAATTTAATAAAAAAATGTAATAATTTTTTAAATTTTTTTCTAGTTTATGTCAAATGATATTTTTAATAAACATTGTAGATAACTTATAGTTTAATTTTAAAGATCACGTATGGCTTCAAAATTTTGAAATTTATAAAAGTTTAAAATTGGGGTCCGTAAGGACCGTACATTAACATTCGCGGGTTTAGGATAAGAAGAATTTTTATATGAAATGATCAGCTAGGTTTAAATAGATATAGATAAAATTTTATCAAAAAAAGCATCTGCTCCGGATGTTAATATTGTAAACGCAATGGTTAATGTTCTTCGGTGTAAAAACTCAAATTCTAAAAATTTTAAATTTATAATTCTGGAAAATAGGTAAATATTTTAATGTTAATAGGGTAGGAAAATTATTAATAGTTAAATACTCGACATCGCTAATTAGTTATGTGAAAAGTCTTATAAAAGTTCATTAAAACACCTTGATACCATGTTCTAAATCATGCCAGGGCTTTAAAGCCTTCACGCTCTAATATTTCATGGGGATTAATAGATATTATGGTATTGGCCGAGAGACGCAATTATTCTGATTGACCCTGGGTATTATTAACGTCGCTAGCAATTTCAATGCTCCTTGCCCAAAAAAAACATATAGGTCAAAACAGGTGCGCGGGCCTCTGTAAAATTCAATATTATCGCGTATGGCCTTATCCCCAATTTAATAAATAAATATCTTCGAACTTAATTAAATATTACAAGAAAAAAAATTTAATATTAGATGATATTCTCAAGTGAATGTAGTAATATTTGATATCGCCAAATTTAAATTTCGAATTTATCATGCCCTCTAAAATAAGAACATAATTTTGTGCCTTTTATTCAAAACGGTACATCGTTAATCTACCCCTGCCCAATTCTTTACAAATTTTGGCTAAACTCACAAAAAATTTAATGAAAGTTATTTTTTGAGGTATTTTTATTAATGGTTTTATAAGATGTAAAGATTTATCTTTAAAAATATTCTGTTCTATACATAACACCCATACAAAATAAAGTCGAAATCAATAGACTTCGATGGTTTGGACACGTTATGAGGCAAAAAGACGGGTATCTAAGCAATCTGATAAATGCATTTGAAGTACAAGGCAAGAATAAAAGGGGCAGACCTAAACTCACCTGGTCTCAAAGAGTAGACGCTAGCATGAGATGTCACAACCTAAATAGAAATGAGTGTAGGGATAGAAACAAATGGAGACTTAAATTGAAAGAGCTCACTGCCTCAATGGCAAAAAGCTAACAATGAAAAAAAAATTTATAATGTTAAAAAAAATATTCAATGTCACCCGTGGTATTCGACGATGGTCCGAATCGAGAAGATGTTGACATCAACTTAACTCGATATAAATTAATAATTGAGCTGCATTTTAAAATTCTACATGCTTTGGGCATTCCAAAAATAAAAACTTATTAAAAATAATAGAGTTATTAGTGGCTCATAAAAAGTACATTTTTTATCTTTTATAATTGATACAGGTATTTTGTAATAGCTAAAAATCACGAAAAAGAATTAGATTGAAAGGCCTATACACATATTGACAACCAAATTTACAAAGTAGTCATTTATTTGATCAAGAAAATTTTGTAAATATTACTTTTAAAGCCTGTTTACTACCGTTTAATCACGTGAAACTTCCATTGTATTTTGCGAAGTCTTATGATAATAATAAATGCCTTACTCTTAAAACCTTGACCATCCTAAATTTCAAAATGGATTTATTTTCGCATATAATCCAGATTGTATATTGTAATTTGTATTTTTAATCACCGACTCCAGATAAGGAAAATAATTTCACAATTAATTCTGGCCATTTAGTTTTATCCGTTGGGTAAGGTTGAGTTGACATACAAGACCAAAATTCCCCCAAAACAAATATTTTGCCTTTTACAAACACGTTTATGAGAAGGTGTAAAAATTTAAAAATCAAGACGTGTCTGAAAAAATGTGCAAAAATCTTTTGTAAAAGGGCAATCTTTATTGCAAAGTCATATGGGTAACATATATCCAAAACAAAAGTGTTAAATTGTAAATATAAGACATAGTATCAAAAGCGTTTAAAAAATTGGTCGATATAATGTTCTGTTTTGAGCTTTGGCCGTTAAATTATAGGCTAAAAAAGTTTATTTGGGAATAAATATCAATTTTAAATTCATAAGTTAATTAAATTAAAATGTAGTGTATGGGTAGAATCAGGGGCATGCCTCTCCAATGTGACAGTTATATATTGAAAAGTAATACATTAGTCAGTTGGAGGCTATTATGGTCAATATTACTCACTTTCTAACACTTTAAAAGAATAAATCTAAAAGATATATTAGAAGCAGTGCCAGGATGGAGAATTTAATAGAATCGTTTATTGGTAAGAGTATGGTCAAGTCAAACTATATTTAATTTTTGTGAGGGTAAAAAATTTTTCATGGACATTAAATATCCCTATTGGAAATAAATTTTATACAACTTTTTCATATTAGTTTTCTAATAATTAGAGATAACAGATAAGCCCAGATAGCGATGAAATAACAAACTAAGCAGTATTGGTGTATTATAAAACTTAAATAATAAATTATTATGCAGAAGACAAGAATCAAGATTTTCAATTATTCTAAATAAACAGGTAGCCCTTAAATAAATTATCAAAGCAATGACAAATTGAATATAAATTACACATAAAAGTTTGAAGCAAGCTAATATTTAAACTTCAATTATCTGTACAAATGGAATGGTAAGTTAGAGGAATAAGTTTAATATTTGTGTTTAAAAGAAGGCTTAATAGTGGACATTCTGGAAACAAAATAAACTAAAAAATACAAAAAAATATAGATCAATACAATTAAAAACAATTTTATATGATGAGCAATAAACTTGCTTGGAGATGTAAATTGATTTGCAATGGTTGATGGCATGCCTATAAGTTTTTTTGTAGTGGCAAAATCATGATTCTCTTTTATATTAAGTAAATGGTTAAGAGACACAGAATTACCGTTTATGTGATGATCAACACTGTGTGTTTCTAATATCTTGTTATTTGTAAAACTTGTGCTATGCTTCATACCTGTGCAATAAATAAATGTATTAGTATTTTAACCTACCTATCCTATGTTTAATAAACATAAATGTATTTTCCTGCTGATTGTAACTTATGAAATTGTTTCAAACTAATTTAAAAACATGATAATAATACCACATTTTACTTTAATATTGTGTGCCAGTATTTTTACCAATAAATAACATTAAACATTTTCGTTTTTTTATATTTTAAAGCAAATTAACTATAAAAATAACAAAAAAACCATATTATGTTGAAAGTTATAGATTAAATTAACATGCATATAAATATTAAAATAAAAAATGAACTAAATTTAATCTTCAAACCAGTATATTTGTATGAAGTCACAAGAAATATAATGTAAAGTCCAAGCAAAAAATATAGAATATTTAGCCAAGCTTTATATTTATAAAGCAACATATTTTTAATAAAATATTCCCAAAAAAATTTAAAATATATCTTAATCAGATGTTTAGTTTTTGTTCCACAAGATAAATTAGTTGTCATGGTCTAATCGCAAATGGTTTTTTTATAATTTAAACCAAAAAATAACTTTAAAAATATATAGTTTTGGAATATTTAATGTTTTGATTTGTATGTATACAAATAATTTAATTTTATTTATATCATAAATTAATATTTTATTTCAATTTACTTTATTGGATAATATTTACAAATATTGAACTTAAAAAATTTGATAGCATATTTTCTATAAAAATTACATTAAAAATTATAGGAAAAATGTCAACAAAAGATGGGAGCAAAAAAAATTTTTTATGTTGATCTGTTTACAACAGCCATACTATTAAATTTAAACTTTAAATATTTTTATTACCTCTAATTTATTGTGCAATAATTAAGTTTTAATGCAAAAATTTGTGCTAATAAGAGTAAGATTTAAGATAAATTTTATTTCTCATTATTTAAGTATAAATTTAAGTATTTAGTACCGAAAAAATAAAAATAAATTTTTTAATGAGTTTTTTCCCATAATGTCCACAAGTTTTTGGGCTTGGCAAAACCCTTTATCTTGCTTTGCAATTAGCACTTTGGGGTCTAAAATATTAGAGCACATTTTTAGCTTTAATTATCAAAAAATATTATATTGCAAATAATGGTAACTTTTTTTAATTATATTAACAAAACTAGTAATTTAAATTTGTTCTAAGTAAAAAAACATTTTATGAGTTTTTTCCCATAATGTCCACAAGTTTGTGGGCTTGGTAAAAACCCCCTTTATCTTGCTTTGCAATTAGCATTTTGGGATCTATAATATCAGAGCACATTTTTAACTTTAATTATCAAATATTATATTGCAAATAATGGTAACTTTTTTTAATTATTTTAACAAAACTAGTAATTTAAATTTATTCTAAGTATAAAAACAAATTGGTTGGAAGATTTTTTTTATACCTTTCTCCACTTAGGGGTGCCATACCCGTTAGGGCTTTGATTCTTTAACCTGGGAAAAGCAATTTATATTGCCGACGAGTTAGATAGTTAAATTTACTCACGCCGATGACCAAAGTTTTTAGCCTAGATTTTTACTTTTAGACATATCGTTTAAGGATTACTGCCTAAGCAGGCCACTAAGAAACTTTTTGCGTGTATGAATTTCCGAAACAAAAGCTACTGTACACGAATGAACTCTTAACCTCCTGCATCAGAGGCAGAAAGTTCGCCACTGAGCTATCTGAGCCAATACAGAAAAAATTGTTCTAAATGTAATAACATTATATGTTTGAAAATTAGATTATGGGGTTCATGAACCTCTTAATTTCAAATGCCGAAAGCTATGGTATGACCTTAATGTAAGTGACGAAATTGTTAATTTTCTAATTTTTAATTATAATAGTTTTACCTATTAAATATTTAAAATATTTGTCTTGTAAAATGATAAAAAATACCTAACATGTTTTTTAGGTAAACTATAGTCAGAAAAAGTTTCATTTTATCCCTAGAGACTTTTCATAATCTCGAGAAAAAACACGATTTACTAATCTCTTGATATGATTTATTTAATGTGATAAAAAATTGATCTTATAGCATATTACTAAAGGTACACTTAAACGATACGCCTTTTTGAAAGCTTAATATTAATAGCACTAGGTTGAGGACAGCTTTAATGGATAATGTTTGAAAAAAAATTATGAGAAAAATAAACAATGGTAAACTTTTATAAATTATTCTAAAATTAAGTTGAAAATATTTCTATTCAAAACTAAAACTTTTTTTATTATAAAAAACTATCTCTGTCAGTGACACAACTAAATTAAAAAATCTTTTAATTAATTTTCTAGTAACTTATATTAGTTTATAATCATAGAACAAATTTTAACCAGCACACGGTAGGATGAGAAAACCATAGCGCAAATGCTAAAGAAGATAGACCCAATTTCTATATAACTTTTAAGTTTAAGCAATGATCTCTGCATTTTTATTATTTGAAAAATACGTGCTTTTTAATTCTAATCTAATATAGTTTTAATTGTATATTATAAATTTTATTAAACATAAATAAAGTATTTTGCGATTGAGATCTAATTTTACTATATTACATTAAATAAATCTATCAACAAACTAAATGTATAAATTTATATCGAATCGTGTTTTAAGGATAGAACATTTTTATAAAAATTTTTGAAATATATATTATTAAATAAAAAATTATTTTGGCTTTACTTACCATAAAATCGTATAACATTTAAAAAACCAATTATTATTACTAAACTTTACAAACATTTTAGTAACATTGTATAAAAAAATTACTAGATAGCGCAGTTACAAATATACAAGTTTGATCTTACAATGGGACAGTTTAATGGTTCTTACCAGTGAAGTTGAGAGTGTGTGTCATCAATAAAACATCTAATTTCTAAACAAACTATGCTATTATAATTAAGCTTTTTAATTACTAAATTTTTCATTAAAAAATTGACCCATGTATATTATAATATAAGATTTACAATAAATATTGGACCCCAGAGTGCTATTGGCTCGATAAAATATAAAAAAATAAAGATCCTAGCTTTAAAACTTTTGATTTTATAAAAGTTTAAAATAGGGCTTCCTATGGCCCCATCATATGAGTTACAAATTTCTCACACCTACCATTGGCAGTTTAGGCTGCGGCTATTACTTTTTTAAATGTAAAAAAATTCTAAAATAAAAAAATATAGCTATATCAAAAAATGAGAATATAGGTTCTAGTCTTATAAGATATGCCTAACAAAAAATTTTTATAAATTTTTTTTCTGACTAGCCCCCTCAATTCAAATGCGTGCTTTTTCAATTTTTTTCACTAACCGCAGAGTAAGGAAAATAAAGCATATTCATGTTTTCTTAAAGAAATTCTCCTTGAAGTTTTTAGAAAAAAAAACTCAGGGTTATTTTTTACCAAAAATAGTAAGTTGCTTCGGCTATTTATGTTTATTTTCTATGTTTGAGGTTTTTTTGCCCCCTATTTGTTTTAATGGTTATTGGTTTAACCCACGAATAAAGTGAAAAATTTTTAGTTAATATGGGGTCCATACAAATCCCAATTATTCACTAATATAACTTCAATAGAGCTATGGTTTGTTATTTTATTATAAAAGTGCTCTTTAACTCATGGTAGGGTGAAAAATTTGTAACACGAGTGTTATGGCGGGGTCCATATTACCTCCAATTTTAAACCTCTAAATCTGGTAAACTGAAATTTTCCATATTACATTTAATCATATCAATAGTTTACCTCTTATAAACTTTAATTACATTGGACCACAAAACGACAAACAACTTTTACAGTTTTTTGTAAAAGTTTTATTGAGATAACGATCTCCAGTTAATTTTCTTCTAAAAATGTATTCAATTTTTTTATACTTCTCAAAATTTCAGAAAAAAATTTACAAATTTTTTTAACGTATGAGATTCCTTATAAAAATCACATCTAAAAAGGTTTTTAAGTATAATTAATAGCAATATTCTATATATATGATCAAAAAACGGAATATTAAAAGCACTGTAAAAGATTTTTTATACTAAATAAAATATTATAAAAAATAAACGTTTCACGTTAATTATAAATGTTTTTTTAATCTAAATAAATATCTAAACTTTTGTTTTTACATGTAGCTTTTATGATATAAAAGACAGAAATACCACTCAAACAGAACATTTTTGACACTAAAAATGCATGGCTTCGTATTCAGCACCAAAAACTTCACCAAAAACAAGAGTTTCCATATTTGATGCATTAGGTTGTCCCGAATAATTTATATAAAACAAAATACCTTATATAAGTTCTGAGTTTGAGCTAATTTTTAATATATCTAACATAATAAATGCTTAATTTAAAATGCATCTATTTAAATAAAATGTATTTGATCGTTTTTAGTTAAAGAATATTGGACGTTCTTAAAGTAATACTTTAAACATTTATAAAACCTACAAAACAACGAAATAAATTAGTAAAAAACAAGAAAAAAACTTATAACAAGGATTCATTGCACGAATCCACAAAAATTAATATATGAAAAACAAATAACACCGGGGTATCTCATGTTGTCCAGTCTTTACGCTTCGGTTCTTTTCTAAATATCGAAAATATTGTCAATAATCAAATTGGTTAACACTAAGAAATTTTTAAATCAGAATCAATTCATACTGGTTATTGTGACTAAGGCATGTTAACTCCGGGAGTCGGGAAAGAGTCCATCAACTCCGGAGTTTTAGTTTTGCTATTAAACATTAGCTTATAAATATTGGAATTTGTATTTTTGTAGTCAAAACTCATTTTTGTTTAATGAAAGATGTAAATATATGAAAGAGCAGCTTATTATGTAATAATTACATATATTAACTAGCAAATTTTAATAAAAAAACTTCGGATTTTATGAATTTTTTCTAGACTCCGGAGTTTTGACATGCCCTAATTGTGACCATGAGTTCAACTATTAATTATTCAAACATTATTGCTATGAATTTCACTCCGACCCTAACTATCCACACTCTTACTAAGCTAACCTTATATCTTAAGCTAACCTTAACCAATGCATTCCCTAAAAAACCCAACCCTAATCCTATTTAATCCGTAATCTTACCTCAAACCGAATGTTAAACCAATAATCTTTGACCTATACACCCTTGTCTATCTCATTATGTTAGGATTTTAAAAGTTTTCAATACTTTATTAATTTTAGTTTCGTACAAATTAAGGTCCACTTAATTGACTAAGTAAAAACCTTCGAAATATCTCATCACCATATATTTGCAATGACATATTGAGGTGAGTTTGTCCAATCGTTTATTAATAAGGTTGATGCCATGCCAGGCATCATTACGCTTCCTATAAAAATAGATGCAATCCCTTCCTCTCCCGCCACTCTTTCCTCAAATCCTTTGCCCATTCAAAAAAAAGTGTCAAGGTAACTATACATCGTGTATCATTAGTGCGAATATTTGCCTCCTGGTCTAAGATATAACCTCGGGGATATTTAGGACCTGCTGCCTTAGTAAGATATCCATATTTAGTGGCACATGTCATCAAACATACTTAGAAAAAAAATTAAAAAAAACGTCTTGGGCTCGGAATCGAACCCCACGTGCCCTGCGGGACACACTGTGATCTCACTAAGATACTGACAAATATAACAGATAAGTCAGGTGGCCCTATTATCACAAACACAATTTCCCTTCAATAAACACATTATGACAAATTAGGCTGTGTATAATATTTGGTTACCTTTGTGGACAAGGCTTTTAAGTACACCTGAGGCTGGCCTCGTGGAATGATTGATGAGTCGGGGTAGAAATTGAATTTTTTTTTTTGAAATTTTGTTTTTTCTAGGATACATCGAAAAATTGATTGGGGGAAAACACCTTATATGTATGTATATACTACTAATTTGAGAGAGACCTGTTAAATGAGTAGTTTATACCTGATTTACGTCATTCCTTACCTCGAGACAGGTGTTATGAATAAGATGAGAAAGAATGCGCGCATCTTATAAATAATTCCTTTCTTCGGTTTGCTAGAAATATCATTAATAATACACGTACAGGCCATAACGTAGAAAAGTTATAGTCCAAACTAAAAATTTTTTTTTAAAAAGGTAGCAATTTGCCACCGATGACACATTGATCAAAACTATTGGGCTTAACGCGTTTTTACCCAGCATGGTTTTAACCGGGTATTTTGTAAGCAAATTCAAAACTTAGTATATAAGACTGTGTGATAAACCCGTTAACCAGACTTGTGATTCTTTTTATTTAAGATGAACAAGGACGGACTTACAAATATCCTAATTCTCATATTTTATTAACGTTTTTTAGTCAGGCATTGAGAAGCAAAATTTGATTGTGGCAGGGTGGTTTAAGGTAACTAATAAACATATTAATTTGCCAAAGTGAATTGGGTTGTTCTGGGGAGGATTTTTCATAAATGGATTTGAACCGGCTCTAATTCAAATATGTACAATTTAATAGGTTTTACAAGGCTAACCTAGTATATATAATTTTTTACTACACCTTTGCCGTAACTATATTTTATTTTTAATTATGTGAACTTTAACTTTTTTACTTAAACGACCTTAGCAACACCTCAAAACTTGTGAGACGTCAATTGTTCAATCAACACCTCAAAACAACCTCAAAAAACTTTTCGCGTGTCAGATGTGGTACAGTGATTAATATTTCTAACCTTTCGTCAGCTCCCAAGAAAACGTTCATCAACAAAATTTTGCGAATTCTCGGTTTCTTAATAGGAAGTGGCATTGCTCGAGGTCACGTAGCCCCTCCTGTTTTGCCCAATAGCTTAGCTACCATCATCAATTTTAAATTTTATTTTTTTACGCATGTCCACAACGAGCTCCTCGCCTTCTTAATTCCTTTAAATTTATTTATGAGATTAGGTTTGAAAATCGTTTAATGGGGGAAGTATAAGCTATATATACTCACAATTTTAGAGAAATGATTTCAAATTAAAAAGAAAAAACATTAATTTTTGTTTTTACTTGTAAAAACTTAATTCACAAAAAGTCGAGTTTAATTCCTTCCACCGATGAAACAGGTAATGAGATTGCTGTTGTTTAATTTGAAAAATATATATTATAAAGGTTTGTGAATGAGTTTTCACGTATAAAACTCTTGGCCCTAAATGGCTGTGGCATTTTTTAAATTGTATTAGAAGACAACGGATTAACTTTAAAGTAGCCTGTTATTTTTATATCCTAAATTTGTGGTAAGCTCATCATAAATAGTCAAATTAAATTTTTTTTAATTTTTTAAGCACGTTTTAAAATTTCTTTTTACTTTTAAATATAATACAAACCATACAGTTAATCAATTAATGAGCTATTATCCCGTTATGTTTCTTTAGTTTAACCTCTAAAACATGGCCGAAGGTTAGTCCATAAACTTTAAGATTTTATTTTAGATGTTGTTTAACGCAAAATAATAACATGAGAAAAGTGTATTTTTACATAAGTTGATATGAATCACAACGAATATTCTCGTAAAGTTATACAATGAGATTTTAAATGACAGATAACTTGATTGTTAACCTTTTTGACCTAAAGGTTAACAATTTTTTAAAGAGCTAACTACAAAGATAAAACCTACAACTTAGAGTTTTTCTAATTTCATCGTTTTTCCTAATCAAACTTTTTAAGTCTCCTATTTAAAATTTTAGATGTTCAAACAAATAAATCGAATTTTTTTTTTGCATATTCACAACTGCTAAACTGTTAGATTAAACTATATAATATTAAAAACAGAAAATAGTCATGTCGTTTTTAAGTTTCGCTATTTTGTATTAAAATGCTAATGTAAGAGCTTGATATATTGAAAATTATATCTCAAATTATTTGTTGATAAATAAAAAAATTTTTATAAAAAAAAATTCTTTTTTAAATTCTTTTTAGGGAATTTTCTAGATTGCAAAATCTAGTAATTTGGTTAAAAAAGGTCAATTTGTGACCGGATCTAGAGAGCTGAAGTTGGAAGAAACCAAATTTGGAAAATATATATAAAATAAGGCAATCATAGGGGATTCTTCGACGTTTTAAAACACTCATTTTTCTGAGATTGAATTTTGGTGACCCTGTTATTAACTAAGCCAAGCCACTCCTTAAAGCATATGTACAGGTGTGTTTAAAAAGTATATAAGACAGCCTAAGCGCGAACACCAAACCTCCAATTGGCATCCAATACTTAGCCGATTGCTAATCCAAATAACTCCTGTAAGATAAAAAAATGGTTTTAAACTATTTGTTTCACTAAATATTAGCCACGTGACCGCCAATTAAAAAATAGTCGTAGATATAGGACAAAACTTATCCTATATTTGTTGGTTACACTCAATTTACGATCTCATGCCGAGGGCACCGTGTTAAATCCAAAATATGTCAGAGGTGTTAACCCATTGAAAAACACGGATCAGATTTTCGACAACCCAAAGTTTATTGACATAGATAATGGCGTCATCAGCCATGATGATATGGACCAATCCGTACATTCCAATTATGCACCGACTTTACAAGATTTGACGAACCAGCTGATATCGGCCAATCACTATCTTGAACCAGCCTCTGTGGGTACAATATTTGAATTCCTCCGTTCCGACCATTTGCCAAATGAAACGCCAAAAAATGAATTGGGTGATGAGAAAAAGTATGTCATTTTTGTGGCACCACACGAAAAAACAAGGGCTAAAGAAGGCTTTAAGCAACCAAATAGCGTAGATTTCTTATCAAAACTTTCTCGTAACATATTGGGATCCCCTAAGATGGCAAGTGGCATGGTAGGAAACCAAGATTGGGGCAGAACAATTCATGAATTGGTGAATGATGTTTTGCGGTATACTCCTTTATCGCATGGAGACACGGGCGTCTTAAAAAGTTTACTTAATGATAACATACATGAAAATACAGAGGCGCATCCTATTAACAGGAGAGTGGAGAATAATCAAAAACAACAAGGACATTTATTGAGAGTTTCGGACCTTAGAGCCCTCTTGGAACGGCTAATTGATGCAAAAATGGAAAAAGAAGACAATTCCAACTGGCAAAGGGTTTGTTATATACTTGCAATTACTATTTTTGATAAATAAAAAGTTCATATTGATCAATAAGTTTAAAGAATCTTATGACAATAGATTCTTTCTCAGGAACAGGGCTAATGATATATTACCTAGCTTAAATACCTATGTCTCCAGCCCAAATTTTAAAACAGTTCGATTCTGGTTAATGTTGTAACTAGCCGAAAAAATTTTACAAAATAAACGAATTTATTGTTATAGAAGTAAGATATGTAAGAATCGCACTAAAGGCACAGACAAACTAGCGCAAAGTTAAAATAGTTTTTACACCGTTGTATACCGTTTTAATTGGCAGGCTTGCTTAAGGAAGTCCAGAATATAATATGTTTTAAAATATTTTTGGATTATAAGATTAGAGCAATTAGTCCTTTAGTCTAAAAAAGGTAGAGGGGGCATTTTTTATTTATTACGAATAACTACCTGCATTTGACGATAATCGAATACTGTACCAAAACTTCATATAGGCTTCAAACATTATTTTTGTTTAATTGATATAGGATCCAAGGGGAATTGGGAATAGCTTAAATAAAATGGCTATGGCACTTCCAAAACTTTTTGGGCTGAGTGATTTGGATCGGAATGAAGCTCAGAAGTTTGGAAATCATTTTCACGCAAAAAAATCTGAACCATATTCACCGACCGTTATGACCCATCAACTTAGCGACCACTACCAACAGCTGGACGCACCTCACCGACAGATGAAAAGGAAAGGGACGAATCTACTCGACCTTCTTGTCCGATCGGTTATGAATCCGACCAGTTCAATCGTTGATGCCACCAAGTCGACTGATGGGATATATGGCAGCGAAGCGAACAAAGACAATGTCAACACATTTGTAATAGAAGATAATTAAGGCAGCGCCTTAATTTCTCATTTCATATGTTATCTCATCCCGTTAATTTTAGTAATTTATTTACTTTATAAATTACAATGAGTTGAACTCATATATATTTAGTGTATAGCTACAAAATGTCTCGTCCTATTCAAAGAACCTATAAATATTTAAATTTCTATTAGTAAGGGCACGTGCAAAGTGAGTTTTTATTTTTGTAAATTTTTAATTATTTTTTATTTCAGAAAATGCATTTTATGTTCGTATATTAATTTTGGCAAGTTTTTAAAAATTTGCGTTTAATTACAAAATAAGAATTTTCAAAATTTTGAAAATTTCTAAAAATTTTGAAAATTTCTAAAAATTTTGAAAATTTTACGAAAATAAAAACTGACTTTGCACGTGCCCTATTGTAATAAATGCCTGACTTACCTCTACCTTTATCATATTAATTAAAATAAGAAGCTATTGATTATGAAACTAAATTGTTTAATATGTTTTATAATTATGGTCAAAACATTACTCAAACGCTCTCTTTATAACAAGTATTAAATCACAAAATTTTGTATTTCCAATTTTTATTAGAATGATTTAAATAGTTATTTAATGGCCTAGTAAATTGAATTTTGAGATTTTAGAGTTAATTGAGTCTCAAGCACTGCTATGTACTGGTAAGGCATTGCTGTTATTATTGAATTATTATCGTTAATAAATTTGTAACAAGATATCTATCTTGTTATGTGTATACTTGTACAAATTTTTCATCCAACAATATATAAATACATTTAGGATAGAGACATATATTATTCAATAAATATTGCTATTTGCACCACATCATTTATGTTAAATTTTGTCCTGAATATACATAACTAGCCTAATCAAAACGACTTACGTTTCAAATTAAGCGACGTTGAGCTTGTTTATTAGCTGACACCGCCAACATTTAAACAGTTGCCCACTTTGAGAGACAAGGCTTAAAAACCTAGGTCATCGGCGCGTGTTAAATCTTATAACTTTTCGGAAGCTGCTGTAGAGACAAAAGGGAAAGCCCAAACGGACGCCATCCCCTAACTAAAAAATCTGGGAAAATTCGTTCCCGCAAGTTTATTTTATCTTAATGGCTAAATAGTGAGGATTAGGGTTTGAATGCAAGACATGAATACTTAGCTACCCAAAAATTTTGATCTATAAATGTCTTGGAGCCATTATAATCATACTAATGACTGGAAAACATTGGCGTAGGAGAGGGGGTTTGGGGATGAACCCCCCCTCCCCCATGCCATATCCCCACCCAAATTGAAAATTTTTAGTGCACATCCCCCTCCCCCCATACCAATTAAATATAAAATTAAATTACATTTAAAATATTTTTAAATATTTAATTTTAAAATCTCCCTTCCCCTCAAATTAAAATACTAGTTAAATAAATATATTAAGATAAATTCCATATTTTTGAATAATTATTGCGCTCTAAAAAGACCAGGGACGTATGCAGAACCTTTTCTTAAAAGGGGCAAGAGAATTTCTAAAGGGGGCAAGAGATTTCTAAAGGGGGCAAGAAATTATTTTAAAAGATTAGGATGAAGATGTCTATTTATCACTGTGTAAGTAAATAAATGATAATTATATTTATTAAACTGGGCTAACTAAAATTTTTTAAGTTTGTTATATCAAAATTAAGGGTCAAATACGCATAAAAATTGTAAAAAGAAAATTTTAAAGGGGTCGATGACCCCCTTTGCCTAGCCGTAAATACGTTCCTGCTGAAACAAGTTATTTAAAAACAAACTTATTTTGATTGAAAGTAAAAAAATTATTTTATTAAATATAAAATTTAACAGCGTAGATTGAAGATTTAATCGCCGCTTGCAATAATATAATTTTCTTAATACCATATATGTTTGTTTATATAAACATTATAAAAGTCCTTAATGATTACTCAAATTTTAATATTTTTATTTTTTTTTTTTTAAATTTTAATTTAAATCTTATTTTTAATCAAAATTAAACCAACACCCTTTATTTTTTCTAAATTTTGAAAAATCAAAAAGAGTTACCGAAAGGGCATTTCCCAGCTCTTTTTAACAAACTAAAACACTAGGCGGTCGTGCCCGCACTATGCCGCCAAAGGCGGCAAAAATTTTTTTTTAAACCCTCCCCCCCCCCCTCCAAGCTTCACAACTTGCTACCTTGCTGGAAAATAAAAATCAGTAAAAAACGGTTGACTTAGAGTTTATTAGGCTGACCTAAACAGCTATTAAATTTTTTATGACAATAGTTAAATCTTTTAACCCTTTTTGCTGTAATTATCCCAGGTCAGGGACGTATGCAGAAACTTTTATAAAGGGGGGCAAGAAACTTTTTTGGAGAAAAGGAACTACAAATTTAATTTAAATGTTGATACTTTATTTGCAAATTAATTTATAAGGCTGTATATTTTCCAAAAAATAGCAATTTTATTGATTTGTATTTCCTTTTATGTTTAATATTTAAATTCAACCCCGAAATGCATCATTAAAATTTTAAAAAAAATTTAAAGAGAGCTTTTTGACAACCCCTAAATACGCCCTTGCCAAGGGCGTAGCAAGTTGTAAAGCTTGGGGGGGGGGTTTAAAAAAATTTTGTGTTTTAGTTTGAAATCTACTGATTTTTTGATTGTTACTTAATTTTGCTTTTTAAAATTTGAGTAATCATTAAGGACTTTTATAAATAATGTTTATATAAACAAACATATATGGTATTAAGAAAATTATATTATTGATATATTATATGCAATAAATTTATATATTAATAATATAATTATGTAATGAATTTATATAATAAAAATTTTTAACTAGTATTTTAATTTTAGGGGAAGGGAGATTTTAAAATTAAATATTTAAAAATACTTTAAATGTAATTTAATTTTATATTTTATTGGTATTTTAGTTTGGGGGGGGGGGGATATGCACTAAAATTTTTCAATTTGGGTGGGGATATGGCATGCTTGGGGTTGGTTTCATTCAACCCCCCCCCCCCCCCCTTCCCCCCCTCTTACGCCAATGGCCCTTGCAAGGATAAGTATTTTGATTCGTTTGAATGTGTTAGACCAGAAATAAAATAAAATATAGGATTCTCAAATTAGGGTAAAAACATTCCAATCATCATTATCAAACGAGTGTCCTTTTAAAACCAAGGAGATTGATTATATAAGGCGCACTGTTTATATAATCAACATCTAAGCTCCGTTCGGGCAGAGGTAAACTGCTAAGGTCCATTAAAGGCGTCCGTAACTTGTATAGTAATATCGCCGGATAGTTGTTTTGTATATTATATGAGGGAAAGCTCAAAATAAACTTTATTGTTTGATAGAATTTTTTTGCAACTTATTACATGAAATTTAGAGTATGAGGTCCATATAGTCCTCGAGTTTCTAATTTTTAAATAAAATTATTGGACCAAATTTATATTGCTAGTTTATATATATTTGATAATAGGTCATTACTTTGGCCAATAATATATTGTATTTTTATAGATATTTATAATTAATGCTTGACGTATAGATATAGACTTTAAAGTGCCGTGGGTTAAATAGTGTTAAAAAAATATTAAACTTTATTTTTGGCTAATACTAAAAATGAGATTATATGCTTTTTAGTCGCTTAAATATTTGCTGGCAAAATTTTTTTTAAAAAATTTGTATTAGTTTGTAAAATTTTTTATAGAATTTTTTCAAGCCACTTTTTTTATCAAATGCTCTCATTGTTTTTTTTTCAAAATTTTTTGTTTTAGTTAGCCGAAGTTATCTGCATATCTGTAAAAATCAAAAATGGCTTTTATTGATGTTATGATTTTGCGGCATTAAAAAAATTTCTAATATTTTGAGAATTTATATTACAGTTAATAATCTTTTTATTTATTATCTCAGACAATATAAGTTTTTTTATTTTAAGCTCATCAGCATTATGATAATACAGACCATTTTGCATCGAGTCATAAATATGACACGATATGCGGTTTGTAATAAAATAATATCTAAAGTTAAAATTTGTTTAATATATGCAAAATAACTTTAATTTATTCTGTTATAGAATTATTTTTATTTTTTTAACATTATTTTTAAAATTTTAGATGACATACAAATTAAAACGGAATTCTAAGAATGAAGGTGGGAAAGAATTTGACATTGGTATTAAGGGCTGTTAATAGTCATTATTAGTTGCTAAAATTTATATATTTTTATTACCCGGCTACAGCTTTAGAGCCCTAATGCACACTTTAAAAGTTAATTAAAACATTTTATAATAGTTTATAATTTAATTGCAAAAAGTGGTATATTGCAAGGCTTAGTTAAGATTCGGTTAGTAAAAAAAAATGCAAAATAAAAACGCATTTGATTACATCGGTAGATGGTACTCGGAACTCTCTCATAACAATGACGTCATTATGTACAATATTTGTGATGTACAATTTCTGTGCTTTTTCTTGATATAAGAACTATCAACTTCTAAAATTATTTTTTTGTCATAAAGCATCATCATATATATGAAATATGTAAACTAATTGATTTGGTTAAAGATATAATTGCTGTATTAAGAAATTTTATTTCGCGCCATTTTGCTTTTTAGAGCAGAGTCACTCCAATCTCGGTAGATAGTTAAAAAATTTATTTTAAAAAATATTTAATTATGCGTATCCTATAACAACCAATGAAACTAAATTTTTTATTTGATTTTAAAAAAAATTATTTCAGTTTTAAAAGGTTTAGCTTAATATAATATAAATTGAGGCCTGTATAAATTTTACTGTAGCATTAACGGTTAAGTTTAATCTATAAAAATTTAAAATAGGCTTAAAGCAGGCGTTACAAGTCAGCTGTTGAATTCAGTCCCAAGTATACTTTTTATTCGTGATTTACACCAAAAGGTGTGTATCAAAATAATCAATAAGATCTAGATGTTATAATGGGGTCTCTTGATGGAATTGATTTATCTCAGCTCAAAGTAATTGCATCTATTTTTAGTTTATTTAATTATAACAGCTTCTTTTGTAATTGTAAATTTTTTTTATCAAAAATATTTTTTTTAAGTAACTTGTTGCTTTGGGCTAAAAACTTATACCCATGTGCCTATCAAATTTCTTTTTTAAATATTTGTTTTATATTATTTAGAAATTTTTATATTTTGCATTATTTGTTTTTACTTTTATATTTATTGATAGATATTTAATACTAATAACATTTATTCTATTTTATACTATTTCATTAAACATTTCTATTAAATCAAATACTAAGTTTATATCAGCCTTTAAAAACTCTCTCAGGTGCTCTTATTAAGCAACATATGTGAAATTTTAAACAAGTATATTTATCTGTCTAATTGTATTTAATAGCTTTTATGCTGTTAAAATTTTTAAATAAAATTTTATATTGGCTTTAAAAATGTTTCTCATTTATAAATACCTTAAAGCTTTTAATAGCCATAGGCAAGATGGAATATATAAGCTGCTTGCTTCTTTTAACTTTTTAATTCTAATTTTATTTATCATAAATCTTCCTACAACTACAGGTTTTATTAGACCACTTATATACACAGGCTTTTTCTTATTATAAAATTTGCCAATTTTTTTAACTTTCTAAATATATGGAATGGAAGGGTAGGGGGAAGGGGAGTTAAAATTTTAGGAAGCTGAAATAATTTAGGGACCATAAAACTAAAACATAAGAGTTATGTAGGGCATACATTTTAAATATACCATTTTTAAATTATATAAAAAGTTATGGAAAATTTAAAATCATTACAGACCTGTTGGAATTACATATATCTGATAGTTTTAAAAAAAGAATTATAAGCTAAACTTTGACATATTTTTAAGTTAACATAATAGCCTTCCATGTCTACTATTCCTGGTGTTTTTTTATCAATTAATATTGTTTAGTCAATTTTTATTTCAAAATAAGCCTGCAGGGCAAATTAATATGCTTTTTGTATCGTTCACAAATTTTGTATTTTAGAATTAGGAAATATTTAAAGCATGTTTATTTAACATAAATTTAATAATTCATATTTAATTTGATTTATCCTATACTAACTTAAATTCCATAATCACCGTTTTTATACCATAAAAATTATTTAAAATATCCAGGTGTAATGCGATATCCCATTTTTCTCTATTGTCCGTTTATTTTTATCCTCTGTTTGCAATTACTTTGTCATGTCTCCTTTTTGGAGTCTGTTTATATTGAGTGTTTTCTCTTCTATATTTTTTAAATATTCCATTTAGACGCGACATTCAAAGAAAGCTTTTTTTTAACAAAATTTATCAAATTTAAATATTAATTTTTTTACATCATTAATATCGTTTGAGAAAACATATTTTCTTGCTTATAGGTAGAATAATTCGCAAAAAATATACGTTTTTTTCACAAATAAAAACTTTCATTTATTTTGAAAATAAAGTTTATTTTGAACACGTGGCCTGAACCAACAACTGCTCTTGGAAGAAATGTCCTATTTAGATGGTGCTAGGGAATGTCTAAACTTCGGGAATCAAAGAGTCCATCAACTCCGGAGTTCCGGAGTTTTATTTTTGTTGTTGAAATTTATTAGTTAATATCAGCTTATAATTTTCGCAGTCTAAAATTTCCTTTTGTGTTTAATGAGAGTAATGGAAGAACAGCTAATTAGGTTATTACCTACATGTATTAACTAGCAAATTCCAAAAAAAAACTTCAGAGTTTTTGAAATCCTTCTCGATTATGCTCTAGTTATTGGACAAGTTAGGCGCGAACAATCAAAATGGCGATTACCTTTAAATAATTGTGCTCTAATATTATGTAAAATTTTAAATATTTTAGAATCCATCCGGCATTTTCGACTTAATCGAACTCGTTGGAAATGGTACCTATGGGCAGGTGTATAAGGTAACTTATGTTAATTTCTTATTTTACGATTACACTGGACAACAAAAAAACAACATAAACGTTTTGAAGGCTTTTTATAGAATTTTCTTGCGATAACGATCCCGGTTATTTTCCAATGCCTCCAATTTTTTATAAACCGCGTCTAAAGTTCAGAAAAAAAAATTTTAAAATTTCTTTTACTTTTCATACTACAAAAAATCTATTGGTATATTCAGATTCCTTATAAAAAACTCTAAAAAAGGTTATTACCTAAAATTGTTAGCAAACTTTCAAGTTTTTTAGGATCAAAAATCGGATTTTATGACGAAAACCACTAATTTTATACAAATGAAATTATAAAAAAAATAAATATAAAAAAAATGTAAACCCCAGTTAATAATGAATGTTTTCGCTATCTAAATATGTTTTTAAACTTGTAGTACTTCCCATAGGTTTTATGATATAGAAGCCCAAAATACCCCGAAAATTGAAAAATCTCAACTTTGACACCGAATAATTAAATATCTGAGGCCTTAACTAAAATTCTGATTTCATATTCGTGATCAGCGCCAAAAACTTGACCAAAAACCATAGTTGCCTTAAAAGATGCTTAGTGTCGTCCAAATTTTGTTGTTTATCTAAGCTCGTTGATTATAAACGAGTCTAATTTTTGTTAATTTTTTTTCTATTTATATATATAATAATAATTAAAAAAATATCCTTATTGTTTTTACGATCGACTAAAAAGAATGCAATATGACGATAAGATGGACCCTAAACAATTTAATGTATCATAAATGTTTAAATTTTCAATAAAAAACGTATGTTAACGCGCTTAAAGCTCATTCATTTTTTAATTTTTTAGGAAATTATAAAATTAAAAACGCCAATTTTTAAAGAACTGTTTTTTATGTGAATATTAGCTAGGCTTAGATATATATATATAATATTATCTTGAAAGTTTACATAAATGCTTAGAAAGCAAATGCTTAGGATGTAAAATCTATTGTAAAAATATTATTTATAAATTTCTGGTTGAAACCCAGTTTTTAAGAATTTTAAAAAAATTGATTGAAATTTGAACGCGCCCCTTAAAATAATCTCAATAAATCTTGCCCGCTTAAAACTTTGTAATGAAAATTATACGAAAGTAGGTGTGGATTATATCATATAGGCTAATCCTTCTACATTCTCTTTCACCTACATATATATAAGTCGGGATGATGCTTTTGTGACTAAATTAATTTCGTATTTTTCGTGTTTTTATAATTGTCATTCAAAACGTTATTATTCGCGCACCAATGTTCGTTAAGGATGTGGGTGTGGTTTCTACCATTAGTGCTTAATATAAGAAGCATTTTCCTATAAGCCGGACCTTTTATGACCGAACGTAAAAGTGTCATTGGAATATAGGAATTAGTGAATTTTATAATCTGATGGTTAAACTGCATTTTTTTAATCAGTTTATATATACGGCTTTACAGTTTTCAAGACACAAACCTTAAATTGCTAATTTAAATTCGATTTCTACGTGTGTGTGGCAGTTAAATTGCTATTCTAATTATTTAAAAATTTTCACTGATCTTTGTTTCGGCCATTTATATGAAATATTTTAATTTTTAGTCCTTCCCATCATTTGGCCCGGTTGTATTTTATATAAGGGCACGTGCAAAGGGAGTTTTTATTCTCGTAAAATTTTGAAAATTTCTAAAAATTTTAAAAATTTATTTTTTTTTAAATTTATTCCAAAAATTTTTTGTTTCAGAAACTGCATTTTATGTGCAGATATTAATTTGGCAATCTTTTAAAATTTGCGTTTTATTACATAATTTTTTTTCCAAATTTTTACGAAAGTTTTACCAAAATAAAAACCCATTTTGCACGTGCGCTAACATAAATACTACTATTGTTGATAAATGCGAGCATATACACGAGGTATGTGCATAAACGCGAGGTAAAAATCCAAGTCGGATAGCCCAAACAATTTAGGGCCCCTTTTAAAAAATAGATTTAATCTAGTTCAGCTGGATCGTATATGCTTTTCTATCCTAGATCGGCCTGCCCCATTTTTCATATGGGCCACCTTTACCTTTTAAAAATGTACGGTAATCGAAATTAAAATCATCCATTTGTATAAGTAGCAAAAGATATTATCATTATGATCTTCTTTTGAGGCTCGAACTTTCTGTTCTTTGTTGTTTGGTATCGTTCCCGTTGTTGTTACAATCCTTAGCATAAACTCTATGTTCTTCTACTTCTTCTTCTCTCAAACTGCGATCGTATTCGCCTTTTATCTCGAATTCTTATATTCATCCGTAGTACAAAGATTCTTATTTTGTTTTTATTAATTATTTTACAAGATTGATGAAGGATCTCTAAAAGTTTTGCCAAACGTCCTATTCTACACACGGTCCGGCGCGTGGAGATTTATTGTAATTGTAATTGATTACTTGAACGGCTTTCACCTGTGGCAACTTTGATATCCTATATTATCATCATATGATTAAGATATATTAAATATTGTTATCGTGCTTTCTCAGTGCCATCAATTTTCATAAAATTTAGCAGAAAGGCAATATGATACCTTAAATTATTGTATCGATTCATCCATCTAATTGTACATAAATTTCAAAACATTAGGTTCCTCGTTTCAGTATAAAGAGCGGGCGTTGTTTGTTTCTCATCCGAAGAGTTTTGCCATTTTGAGATTTTGCCAATGTCGACAAGTATGGTAAAGGTTTTTTGAAGGATCCTTATATTTAAGTTAAATCGGGGAGTGTTACTCGCTCGGCATATATATCCCTACTTGGAATTGTTTTTATGTACGATTGGCCCATGCGAAAGCTGAAATATTGTAAGCTAAAATCTTTTAATGAATTATCAAAAACTACAGAGTGTAAAGTTTTTTTAAACACGACATTTAACTTCTCATTTTTATTCCTTTGTAGCGAAAAAATGGCATTATAAGTTATATGGTCCGTAATTTATTTGATTCAATTTAGGCCTTGCCAGCCTGCTATTAGATCCCGTCTTGATTTCTAGCTTACATTTTAAAACAATTCTTTACAGGCGTTCGGACAAAATGAGCCCACCTCTTTATTATTTAGGTATTTGATACAGGATTAAAATGAGGGGACCCATTTTCTTTTTCCCGTGTCCCGCTCTTGCATTTAAATACCATCATCATTGGAAAAAAAAATTTCATGCTATGTAATTAACTAACCAAAAGCTAGCCAAGAACATAGAGATGAAAATCAATGTGTAATAGTGAACTAATTGGAAAAAAATGTGTCTATTTACTCATAATAATCCTGTCTTGGACATTTCCCTTAATTCTTTTACTCGTCCCCTGGGACATACTTCCTAAAGATCATAAACGTATTGACCACAACATTCCGAAGTTTAATCATAAAATTTTATTTACGTTCTATTATATAAATTCTATTTAATATTTATCCCACCCTCGGTTGCTTCGTTGTCCTTTTCAGTCTAACTTGATCATCTTGAAGCAACTATTTGATATGTTAAATTTGTTGATGTTATAATTAATAGAATTTAGGATTCAAAAAAACGAATTGTTAAAACATCTTGATTATGGCGTCCGCTATTTCGTGAAATAATTTTTAACCTTTATATCAAATGAGTCGGAGACTTTTTCGTGGATTAAATCCTCCACGCACTTTCAAAATAGCTATGTGATTTTAGATCAACTTGTTATTATAGGTTATATCAGTAGTAATCAGATTGCTTAATGTTGCTTTTACAATTAAAGCGCTTGAAAGGCAGACAGTACTGCGCCAAAAATATGGAGTGGCTTTTTGCGCTTCCAGATATTGCCTATAAATATTGTTAAATGAGAGCTTTTTCCAAACCTCTATATTTGGGGAAGGCCCGTATCGTCTTTCTTTTAACTCCGACATATGGTCCCGCTAAATTAAATGGCATTTTAACACGCGCATTGGTGATTGTCATAGGTTTAAAAGTCCAAGGCACTCACGGAACACGGCTGTTTGGGATTCTTTTGTGGGGCACCCGTTTCACTACTAATTAAGATCAACGCTCCTTCACAACAGTACCATGACAACACACAAGGCCATATTAACGGCTCACTGGTCACAGTTACGTTAGTTTACATTTTAAGATTTCTCTTTTAACTCTTATGAGCCACGTTAAATGGGCATTTTTCTTGCTTGCTAGCCATTATATATATATATGATAAGATGGATATTCTTATTTTAATAGACCTCCACCATGTACTTTCGCGGTAAGGTGATTACCGAAATAGTATTATGTGTTTTTACCTCTATGTATCTGTTTTTTGAACGTTTTGTGATTCATCGTCTTATAATAGACGTTAATATCCATTTATAATGCTATTTTTTTATTTAATAACTTGTTAAAAGTTAGGTCTGGTTAAAAACGCAAAATTGCATTTATCAAAACAATTTTCCTAATCCATTATGGCTTGAAATTTATTTATTAGCTAAGGATTTTTTTTTTGAATTTAAAAAAATTCTTATGAAAATGCTGAAAATGTTTGTAAATATTTATTTGAAATAATAGCAATATTATTGATTTCCAAATAATCTTTTTCCTTCTGTTTTCAACTTTTATTTTTTTTCTCACTTCTCCTACGACATTCTAACTGTGTCGAATAATTAGGCCATATTTTTGTTATATTATTGTTCCCAGTTTGAAAACCGTATATGCCTAGGCTTTTCCTTCCACATATTACGTTTTGTGCGATAAAATCAAATATTCAATTACAGTGGACAACAAAAAAAAACAAAACGATTTTTTGAGGGTTTTTTAGAGAATTTTCTTGCGATAACGATCTTAGGTTTAGTTTTTTTTCCAATGCCTCCAATTTTTTTAAACCTCACTCATCTAAAGTTCAGAAAAAAATTCACAAAATTTCTTTACCTATTAATTTTCCAAAAAATCTATTGGCATATTCAGATTCCTTATAAAAAACATATCTAAAAAAGGTTATTACGTAAAATTATTAGCAATTTACTTTCAAGTTATCTAGATTCAAAAAACGGATTTTATGACAAAAACCACTAATTTTATAAAAATAAAAAATTAAACCCCTTAATAATGAATGTTTTTGTTATCTAAGTATATTTTTAAACTTTTGTTACTACCTATAGATTTTATTATATAGAAGCCCAACATACCGCAAAAATTAAAAAATCTCAATTTTGACACCGAATAACTAAAAATCTGAGGCATTGGCTAAAATTTTGATTTCATATCCGTGATCAGCGCCAAAAACTTGACCAAAAACTATAGTTGCCATAAATGATGCTTAGGGTGGTCCAAATTTTGTTGTCCAGTCTAAGGCCAAAAATTTTAATTTTAGAATGGCAATTTTTTACAAATAATATTGGAAAATTTGCTATTTCAACAACGTAAGAAGCTATACGATAAGCTTAACTCTTATTAATAAATTGCAATACATTTACAAGTATACTCAAAAATTAATTGTGCAAAAAAATTTAAGGCTTGATTCTAGATGGTATATTTAATTGCAAATCAATCATTATGTCTATGATTACATGAATGTAATCTATACTAATTTTTTTCTTATTTTATAATTAATTTATTTTGAAATTTTTTAATGATTAAAATTATTTTTGTGATTTTTAATTTTACAGAACTTTGTATTTAATTAAACCTGTTGTTTTGTTATAACTCAACAAAAATCAAAAAAACTGGTTTAAGAATTCGCTAAAAATATTTTTATTTGACTTAGGACACATATTAAAGTGAATTTTATAATGGCATTTATTGATTTCCAAATCTTTCCTTCTATTCTCAACTTTTTTTTTCTTTCACTCCTACAACCTTCTATTCTCACTGTGTCGAATAATTAGGCCGTAATTTGTTAGTGTTTCTGTTTCCCGTTAAAAAAACTGTATAATCTTGTAAATTTCAATTTTTGAGTGGCAATTTTCAACAGATATTTATTTATAAATTTGCTATTTTACCAATAATAAGATTTATACGATATGCCAAACTCATAATATGCTTTAATACATTTACATGCTAACATTAAGGCTAGATTTGGATGGATTAATTTGCAAATTATTCTAAATCATATCTCCTGAATATTTCACAAGGAACACGAGATTTTGTTTTATATTTTATAACTTATTTATTTAGGAACTATTTGAAAATATATTTATGTTTAAATTTAAATGTGTTTTGTCTTTTACTAGTTACATGACAAAATTTAAGAGTATAACAAATTATATTAGTCCACGTGCAATTTTTAGAATTTTATAAAAAAATTTATATTATTAATTTATGTGCTTAAACTATTTTTGCCAATTTTACCAATAGAAATGAGTTTAGAGATAGAACTCAATGGAGAATATTGAAAGAGCTCACTGTCTCAATGGCAAAAAGCTAACAATGAAAAAAAAATTCATATACAAAAAAAAATTTTTGTAATTTATACAAAGATAATAACTCTTTCATGTGTTTTACTACAAATATATATTAATTTTTCATAGATTCAAAAATAAAAAATGTTTTAATAATTTAATTCTATTCAAAGGGTCGACACGTTAAAACGGGCCAGATTGCTGCCATCAAAATCATGACCGTTACCCCTGTAATTTCTTATTAATTTTTTTTTGTAATTTCCTTCTTTATTTTTCTTTTCATTATATATTGAATTTATTTAATTTACATATTATGATGATATTGTTTAAATTAGTTTACCATTTATATTCCATGTTTAGGAAGAGGAGGAAGAAATAAAGCTGGAAATTAACGTTTTGAAAAAAGTAAATTTTATGTTTTATTTTTTTACAAAATTTTTCAATTTTTTTTGTTTATATTTTTAATTTTTTTAATTTTCATATTTTTATCATTTATTTAGTATTCACACCATCGTAATATTGCAACTTATTATGGTGCCTTTATCAAGCATTCTCCCGGAAAAGATAGCCAGCTTTGGGTTTTCTATATTTATAATATAAAATAATACACAGCTCGACAAGTTTTATAATATATAAGCTATAGAAGGAAACAATGTTTTCTAAATAATGTATATTTCGTTTGTAATTACTTTTGAGCCAGTTATAAACATTAAATAGTTATGGAAAATACGTTAAAAAACAAATAATATACAAAAAAAATATCTTAAAATTTGTTTAAGAAGAGTTTTATTATTGAATTTAAACTCTAAAAATTTAAACCCAATGAAGCGTGTCTTTTTTAGATTGGGTTACCAAAATTTTTGAAAACGATGTTAAAGTTCGATTAAAGTAAAGATTTAATGTTTATTATATTTTTAACTTTAATAAAGATACCTAAGGTAACAAATTTAATTTTTTATTTTGCGAAATTTTACTGGTTTTTTTTGGTGGCCTATTCAGGGCTGAAAAAGCGGAAAAATATTTGGCACAAATCATTTACAATTTTTTCAATCAAAATCTTAACATTTACAATATATTGTAGAAATCTGTGTAACAATTATATGTATATGAAATATATCATAAATTATTACGTAAATTAATTAAGCAATTTTAAAATCATCCAATTTTCTCCTCTTTTTCTAATTTCGACTTTCGTAAATGTTATATTTTCTGTATAATCATGAATATTATACAAATATTTATTCAATTACAATATCATGACCAATTAACAATTTTTTCTAATTTTTTTGTTGTCGTTTTTTAACGTGCAGCTCGTTATGGAATACTGTGGGGCTGGCTCTATTACCGACTTGGTTAAAGCGACCAAAACAAATTGCCTTAAAGAGGAATGGATAGCCTACGTTTGTCGGGAAATTCTTAGAGTTTTTCTTTTACTCTTTTTTGCTATTATATTTTGCTTATTTTTAAATATTTAGATGGACATTTTGAAAATAAATTTCTCTTTATTTCTTCTTATTAATTTATCTAATTTTTTTTAAATTCAATATTTCTTATAAATATAAATATCTAGCATCTTAAAATGTATTATACCATAAAAATAATATATTTTTTTAATATATTTTAGGGTCTAAGTCATTTACATGCAAACAAAGTCATTCACCGCGATATCAAAGGCCAAAACGTCCTATTAACTGACAGTGCTGACGTTAAATTAGGTACAATGTCGATTACAATACCCAAAAACGGGGTTTTTGGCGTCAGATTAGCCATATATAAAATTGAATTTTTATACATAGAGATAAAATAATATTTTAACTCCTTTTTGACTTTTAAAAGATTTTATCTCTATTTAAATTTGATTAAAAAACATAAATAAACCCCGCTCAAATAGCTTGAGTTACTTAAATTTTTCAAAATGAGCTCACAGTAAAACTACTACTTTGAAAATTGAATTTGATTGAGATTTTTAGTGGTCGATGGACGGTGAACTAAGGAAAAAAAAATTTTTTACTTTAAATATTTTTTAAATAATAAAGTTTATTTATAATTTTTGAATAGAGTAAAAGGAAGGTACAGCCTTAAATCATTGTATATTTGTGAAACATTTCTATAGTTTCAGTCTATTTAACTGCTGGCAATTGATCTAATGTTTATTGATCTAACCTCCGTGTATACATTTATTTTGCTTAATCGGTCTGTGGCCTAATATAACTCTATAAAATATTTAACTTACTTTTTACTTTCTTATTATTTAGCTATTCCGAATATTTAATTTAGATTTCAATTTTTAATCTTGATTGTTGGCCTTATAATAATTGGCCTTGGCGGCTATATTAGTTGGCCTTACTAAATTGAGGTAATTCAAAATATCTAAAAGCTTAAAATCAAAGATATATATACTGAATAATAAAGATTATTATAAAATTTGCTTAACAAAAATAAGTATTGAATACAAAAAAGGGAAATCACATTTGAGATGAGGAAACATTTACATTAATATCACCACCCTCGAAACTGAAAATGGGAGTTTGGCGGCATCTTCATATTTTGTTTGATGTGGATTTTTAGTAATTGAGATTTTTTTATATATTGCAGTGGATTTCGGGGTTTCGGCTCAACTTGATAGAACGGTCAGTCGGCGGAGCACATTCATCGGGACGCCATATTGGTACAATATTTTTTGTATTGTTTGAGCTTTTAAACTCTTCGGAAAAGTGTGGAAAATATGACAAAATTATTAGTTTAGAGTGTTAATATTGCTTAATTAAAATGGAAATTTAAATTTTTTTTTAATATTTATCGGTGTGGCCTAATTTCTAAAATTATTATTTGGCCTTTTCATTTTTTCTGATTTTTATTTAATATCATAGTTTTACTTTTATTTTTTCACATTTTGATTTTTGCTTTCGAAACGGGGTGCCTTATCTGTTTTTACATTATGAATAAAATGGAAATGCCATTATTGAAATATTATCCATTTTGTTATAATAAATTGTTTAATTAAAATTTTCAAATTAAATTATAAATTTAAGTAATAAAATTTTAATTTGTAATTTAAATATTTTACATTCATGTACAAGGATGTCTCCCGAAGTTATTGCTTGTGATGAAAATCCAGATGCTACCTATGACACTAGGGTATGACAAAATTGTTTTTGAATTTTCCTTCACAAAAAGTGAATTATTTTTGTGCATATTTTTGATATTCTCTGCATCATATAATTGTGAGCGCACTTTAAGATATGGTATTTCGTTATTTTGACACAGATTTAATGCATACTTTGGCTGGCTTTAAGATTCTAAAAAAAAATCTTTTTGTTTGGAAATTTTTTTGTCCAATTATCTTTTTTACTAATATATTATTTTTTATGTGTTTTACATATTTTTTTTATATTTTTTTTATTTTTAACATATTTTTTATATAGAGCGACATATGGTCTGTTGGGATTACTTGTATTGAAATGGCTGAATCGAAACCACGTATACTTATTTTTTGATCACGAACTAATTGTATATATCCCTAATTGCAAAATATTAGGACGAAAAAATTTATGTATTAAGAGTTATTTTGTCATTTTAAAATAATTTTTTTTTTTTGATACGCATTTTAGTTTTTGGAAACTCCATTTATTCTTTAATTAATATATCAATTAAAAAGTTTAAAAATAAACAAAGTATAGTTATATTTAGTAAACACTTATATATCAATCAAGAATTGAAAAATATATACTGATAAATAACACTGGACAATATTTAAAAGACCCTAAGCATCATTAATGGAAACTTTGATTTTTGGTCAAGTTTTTGGCGCTGATCACGAATATGAAATCAGAATTTTAACCAATGCCTCAGATTTTTAGTTATTCAGTGTCAAAGTTGAGATTTTTCAAATTTTGGGGTATTTTTGGCTTCTATATTATAAAACCTATGGGTAGTAACAAAAGTTTAAAAATTTATTTAAGGGCACGTGCAAAGTAAGTTTTTATTTTCGTGAAATTCTGAAAATTCTAAATATTTTGAAAATTTTATTTTTTTCAAATTTTTTTAAAAAAAATTTTTATTTCAGAAAAAGCATTTTATGCGCATATACTAAATTTGGCAACTTTTTAAAAATTTGCGTTTTATTTAAAAATTTTTTTTTCAAAATTTTGAAAATTTCACGAAAATAAAAACTCACTTTGCACGTGCCCTAAGTAACGAAAACATTCATTATTAACTTAGGGGGTTAAATTTTTTTTAAATATTTAATTTTTTTATTTTTGTAAAATTAGTGGTTTTTGTCATAAACTTCGTTTTTTGATCCTAAAAACTTGAATGTAAATTGCTAAGAATTTATGTAAAAACCTTTTTTAGATACGTTTTTTATAAGGAATCTGAATATGTCAATAGATTTTTGGTAGAATTAATAGTAAAAGAAATTTTGTGATTTTTTTCTAAACTTTAGACGCAGTTAAAAAAAACTTAACCCGGAATCGTTATCGCAAGAAATAAAAAACCTTCAAAAAATCGTTTATGTTGTTTTTTTTTTGTGGTCCAGTGTAATTAAATAGGTGTTTATTAATAAATATTTATAATTTCATTTAATGATCTTATCGACTAGACAGCCTTATTTAATTTACTTTTATAACCTTTATTGTTTTGTATAACTCCACTTTAGCCTTATGCGAAATGCACCCTATGAGAGCTCTTTTCCTTATTCCAAGGAATCCTCCTCCCCGTCTTAAATCACGAAAATGGTAATCTAAAAATTTACATTTTTTCAAAGTAAAAAATTTGTGGCCGTGTAGCCAGGATGTTTTCATTAATTTTTTTTTTGATTTCCAATACTATCAACAACGCCTTTTTTTTAATTAAAATTTTTTGGCAAAATACTTTTACTCTTTTTTCTTTTTTTCAATATCTTTAAAGCTGTTTCTAGATGAATATCCAAATTTATATTGTAACCATCAATTAAAAATCGTTTTCATAAATTCTAAGGGTAAATGTATAACCGCAGAAATGCATTTTTTATTTTAAAAGTTTTGTGATTTATAAAAAAAATAAATTTTTATATATTTCGAAGCTCTTAGCAATAATATATGTTTATTGACATCTTAGGTCAAAACGTTTTACAAATTTTGTGGACACCTGCTTGGCTAAGGATTACAGGAACAGACCTTTCACCGATGCCTTGCTTAAGCACCCCTTCCTTAAGGACCTGACCAATATCGAGAAACAGATTAAGCTCCAACTTCGCGAGCATATAGATAGAACGAGAAAGCGAAAGGGTAAGTCATTTTGTTGTAATACCTACAAGTTCTAAGTTTGTTTTCTATTTCTCAATGCCTTTAGTGCTATTATTTTATTTGATAGTTTTGGGAATTGTTGGGTGTTAAAAATTGTCCAAAGTGTTATTTTTAAATTGATGAGATTGACTCAAAAATATAGATTCATATATTTTGATTTTTTTTAGAATATTATACTTCTCTTTATTGTATACCGTTAACAATTATCAATATCGTAAGTTTAAATATTTGAGTAAACTTTTAAATTTCGTTTCCTTTCACGTAACCTAAATTATATTTTGTTTAACTTTGATAACCGTTAATATTTTATAATTTTTACAAATTCCTTGTACATCTCATCATAGAGGAACAAAGAGAAACCGAATACGAATACAGCGGCGGCGAGGAAAACGAACCTATCCTGGCTGAATCAGTTCACCAACCCCAAGAGGCCATTAAGGGCCCCTCAAGACAACAACATATCAATAATAACAATAATATTGTTTCGAACCATCATAATAGTAATAATAATGTTGTTAATAACTATTTACCGCCTCACGGTGTTCATATCAAAAATGATGGTCCTCCTCATAAAAATTATCATCACGCCGGCGCAAGGCCCCTTTACAACGCCATTTACGGGGTCGGTGGTGGTCTCATTGCCCCGCCTTCTAAAAATCTTCACCCCTCGAGCTCCAACGCCGGCCAGCCCAATATTAAAACACATAATAATATTAATAATAATGGTGGTAAGAATGATTCGTCACCTATTGGACTTTACGATAACATACCTAATAGTAATAATCATCGCCAAGTTAAACTAAGGGAAGCAAATAACAATATAAAAAATAACCTACAACGTGAGGCTAAAGTCGAATCTCCTGCACGCGCTAAGTTAGTTGGTGAAAGTAGGGGTCAACCCTCGAACAAACATCAAAATAATCTTAAGAATAAGGCCGATCATATGGAAAGCAATGGAAGTGAAGTTGGAGCCGACGAATACGAAGAATGTAGACCGTTGTTACAGAACAAGGCCAAAGATAAATCTAGGAATGAAAATATCACAACGCCCAAAAAAACACCTTCTTCGGTTGCCTCACCTCGGCATCTATTGCAGCCAATACCACCTCCTATAACCTCTGAGCAATCCAATAATCGGCATCTGCGAAATGAGATGGGGTTTGCTGTAGGGAACAAAAAGTCCCGGTCTGATTTAGCTGAGAAGTATGCCGCTAATCATAGGCAATCGGTTTCACCATTGCATGCCAAGTTTCAAACTTTCCATTAATTTTGGGTCTAACACAGTAAATAGCTTAAACGGCCTAATTTTAGATTTTATATATACTCTTTTTTAATTATACTTTAAACCTTTGTTTTTTTAAATAAAACTTTCGGTTTTGATGTTAGATGTATTGTAAGATAAAAGTTCAACGCTTGAATGACTCAAATGACTGATTAAATTAATTTTCTTTATTCTTCTATCTAATTGATGCTTTAATAACATAAGATATATTTTTTACAGAAATAACGCTAAGACACCGAACAATAATCTTACTCCTAACAAATCACACCAGCAAATCCATCACCAGTTTAACAATATAAATAATAATAATAATAACGTTAATAAGATTAATCAAAATAAATTTAATCCAATGGCTCTCAATAAACTTAAGTATGCCGCTAATTCAGACGACAGTCAATTACTCCTTTCTGCGTCGGTTTATGATCCCCACACAACTAATAACGATCAAATAATTAAGGTTTGGTCTTACTTACAAATAATTAGATTTTTACACTTTCGGCTCAAAAGCTCAGTGGCAAACCTTTCTGTCTTACATGCAGGAGTTGCGAGTTCGAATCCGTGTACAGAAGGTTTTACTTCGGAAAATGTATTAATGTGTACCTACTTTTAAGCTGCTGAGTGGTCTGCTTAGGCAGTAGGCCTTAAACGATATGCCTAAAGTAATAGCCTAGTCTAAAAATCTAGGTCGCCGGCGTGCAAGCAAATCTTACTATTCCCGTGGGCAATATTAATTGCTTTCCTCGCGTTAAAAGAGTCAAAGCCCTAACGAATATGGTGCCCCTTAAATGGAGAAAGGTATGAGGGAAACCTCAAACAATAAAATTTCTTATTATACCTGTTAATCAAATTAAATTAGGTATTATTTCTACAAATTTATTTTAAATATCTGTTAGTTAATGACTGGGTTTTTTTATCGACCAGACCTATTTAAAAATAAGTTGTAGGCATAAAAATGCTCCTTGAAACTGGTTGAATGTACTTTTTTTGTCCTCAAGGATTTATGAATGGTAAAAAAAAGTAAACATGTATATTGTTACATTATATTAATATTACAAATTATCATTTTAGGCTGATATTATTAATGCTAAGAATATTACGAAGGAAGGAACCTTACATAATAAAAATCGCGTAAGTACGTCGAAACAGCCAGGGCCAATTCCTCAATCCAAATCTGAGTTTTTGCCTCAGCAATTGCCGACCAGTGATGTTGGTGCAGGTCCACGAAGACTCAGTAGCCCGACTCGTAATACGAATGGAGATGTGAAGCCATTGGCGCCTAAACTTATAGGTATTAGTGATTTCCTAAATTTGCTCTATAACCTAACCTTACGTGCGGGAGGTCTGGTGTTCGATGCCGCCCCTTGGCGTCTTTTTTTTGTCTTTGGAGATTAACATGTGTGCAACGGTAATGCTTTAGACAGGCTTATTTAGGAAATAATTAATAAGCCAAAAATTATGGCTTGCAAGTATATTAACTAACTAGACCTTTCAAAGTTAAAATTGATGGCTTCTTGGGGAAACTTTTAGATTTCGGTCTGTTTTTGATTATGGTTACCCGGCCCGACAAAGATATATAAACATTAGGCTCGCATTTCCCATTTTTTACATTAATATTAAAAAAAAATGGTAAGATCTTATGTTAAGTTAGAAATATTAAATTAAAGATAAAACATTATAACAAAAAAATTGTTGCAATTCTCGGGCTTAATATATTTACATATTAGCAAATCATACTTGGGCTTAAATCCTAATGTTCCTACTCTCTTAGTGTATTTTGAATAGGTCAAACCATTACAGTGAAATACGTTGTTTTGGGAAATTAATAAACATTGAAAATCGGAGTATAATTTTTTTCGAAGCTTATTTTTATTTAAATATTTTGATTTTAAAGGATATATATTTCACTGTATTGGACTATTTCTAAAAAAACCTTATTTTACTTTCTATATTAGTATGTTATGATATATCTATGTATTTTTATAATATATTTGTTATTGCTGAATTTTATAAATTAGCACTTAACAACACACCTCTTCACGCCCAACGTGGCCCTCTCGTTCCTTCCACTACTAACAATCATTCTTCTAAAGAATCATATTCGAATGTCCAAAAAAGCGATAATGTACCAAAAATGTCCCTACCTATATACCCACCACCTTCCAACACTAACAATTACCGCAATAGCCTTATCGATATGTTAGTCAACAGCGATCAATTATACCATTTGAAAGAATTTACCAAAAATAACAATAAAAATATTGGTAATGCACCGGTTAACAAGGAAGCCGCGAATAATGGTTTGGTTACCCATTCCAAATCAGAGGTTTATCCAAAACCATATGTTATTATGAAATCTTTATTGCTTGAAATTTTTCTTAATTTCAGCCTCTCCCCCGTTCTTCAGTAGAGCTTTTAGCACCTTAGTATATACCTCATTAATTACCCTAAAATGCATTTATTTTTTACGATCTGTTTCATTGTAGTGCCATTTATGGCAATAAATGTGAAAATTAAAATTGTTTTTTTCAAGCCTGATTGACTGAATAACACTAGACAACAAAAAAAAAACTTAAACTATTTTTTGAAGATTTTGTAGATTTTTTGCGATAACGATCCTGGGTTTAGTTTTTTTTTCCAATGCCTTCAATCTTTTTTAAACCGCATCCAAAGTTCAGAAAAAAATTCACGAAATCAAAAAAATTGGCATATTCAGATTCCTTATAAAAAACATATCTAAAAAAGGTTATTACCTAAAATTATTAACAATTAAAACGGGTTTTATGACAAAAACCACTAATTTTTTATAAATAAAAAAATAAAAAAAAATTAAATATTACAGAAAAATTCAAACACCTTACGTAAATAACAAATGTTTTCGTTATCTATATGTTTTTAAACTTTTGTTACAACCCATAGGTTTTATGATATGGAAGCCCAAAAATCGAAAAATCTCAACTTTGACACCGAATAACTAAAAATCTGAGGCATTGACTAAAATTCTGATTTCTTATTTGTGATCAGCGCCAAAAACTTGACCAAAAACAATAGTTGCCATAAATGGTTAGGGTCGTCCAATTTTTGTTGTCCAGTGTAATTATGGTAAATCTATACATAATTATACAAAATATAAAAATTTATGAATATATGCTATTATTTTTATATGTATATATGCAGGATTTAGATAAGTTAGCTGCACATTTGAGCCGTCTTGGCTGTAACAATAACAACAATCAAGCAGCATTACCATGCCAATCTCAACACGTTAACGGGCCTCAGGCTCAGCAACCAATTCCGATCACTTCGAAAAAATCTCCCCTTGGGGCTGATAACGAGGCCCTGGAACATGATTCTAGCAGCGGTTCTTCCACTTGTACTAGCCTAGATGGCTCCCTCAAAAATCGAGGTTATTTATAGTTTTGTCCAGAACAGAAAATTTCTGAGCCAATAATTTCTTTTTTTTTTATTTTGAATTAATTGATTTGATACATGGATTATTACTAGATATTAAATATTTTTTAATTGTTAAGTAAGTTTTAAGAAAACTACAAAAACAATTAATCGCTATTTAATGGTAAAAGAACTAATTCATCTTATTTGAAATTATACTTTGTTTTTTTTTAACAAGTTTTATTCAATTGAACATTTTTTAGTATTAATAAATAATAAAATATTATAGATACCATAAATTATTTATATACTTTATACGGGATAAAATTTTTCAGCAATTATCTAGCAGTACATAAAATTTTGATAGGGCTTATAAAGTAATTACAAAAATTTATTTTTGTTATCCTAAACGATCTCTTGTATTTGCTCGCATGTAGGCGGCTCTAGCGGTAACCATTCTACGTCTTCTTCCCTTACCGAAGGCCGAGTCGATGATCGTAAGGCCTCGGGTAACGAAGATTCAGATGCAACATCGTCTTCCAGCTATTCTACGACTCCTTCCAATTCATCTAACTCCTCCTCATCGAATGACGAAAGTCCCAAACATAGGAAGCAATCTACGCCCGACGATAAACATGTCCATAACGTACATAGGCACAGGCGACCTCGTCAACCTAAGGCCCGTGGGATGAATCTTAAGATGGCCGAAAAACGATGTGAAGTAAGTGTTAAGCTATATCCAGCATTTATTATATTTGATGCGTTACCTGTTCAATGGTCTTGCTAAATCATATTTTTAAGAACTGAACGTAGTTATTTTATTTTAATGGAAGCCAGATATATTAGGAAAATAAATTGATATATAATGTTTATACGAGTAACTTACACTAAAATATGTTGGGATGTTTTAGCTCGGGGTTTTTCGTAAGGAATTTATATAAATTTTACCCATATTATAAAATCACATATATTTCTCTTTAAGCATGGGTTTATCTGACAATCTTTGACACTGATTGCTCGTTTTACGAGGAGCTTTATTATTCAAAGCCAAAATATTGTTAACAGGCGGCTCCAGGCGCTCAAAAACGCGCGCCAACTCAGAGCGCTGACGTCGGGGTTAATTGCATGAGCGGTGACGATGATGACCAAAATGACGACCAGAAGGTCGGAAATGTTGGTAGCTTGACAAACCATCAGCCCGGGATCAATTCGCAGCCCCAAGATCTGCCGGACGAGTTAGAAGAAGGGGACCTGATGGGAGAAGAAATTGCTTCTGAGCCAGCTCCAATTTTACGTCCGCCTCACAATAATCAACAATTAGGTATAAAATCAATGTTTTTTACCTAATATTAATTCGTGCAGATTCAATATCTACTAATAACATTCTTTAAATGCGTTTAACTTGAACTTAAAAGTTTGTTTGACGATACTAGATGCATAATTAACTAATTAGTTATGCAGTAAACAAATAATTTGAATTTTGACCTAATCAGTTTAAATACTAGGTAGAGGGCAGGGATGGGCACAATTACTTTTTAAAAGTAATCATTATCATTACAACTACTTTAGAAAAAAATGTAATTAATTACTAATTACCATTACTGTTTTTAAATAAGTATTTAATTACAATCAATTACAATTACATAAATTTTCAAGTAATTAATTACTAATTACAAGTACAATTACAATTACTTTTTCAAAAATTTTTATATATAAAATTAGAAAACACGAAAATAATAATACACAAAAATAAAAACACTTATTATATAGACAATATGTAAAAAGATTCATTTATTTTGGATATAAATGTTAAATTATATAATTAAAAATATATTTGAGTTAGTGGAAGAAAGTTTGATTAGTTACTAAATCCTTATAGCCGGTTTCGTATTTATATTTACATTTTAAAACAATTAATTTCTCAAACAACTCATTGGACAATCTGTTTCTATTAAATCTATTTAATAAAGTGACAAGATTGAATAATCTTTCGACTGAGGCTGATGAGCCTAATATCGTGTTATACTTAAAAAAAATCTTTTTTAATTGTTGGGTAATTTTCTAACATTGGTAGCTTTTCACTATTATCATTTAAATATTTTAGAACCTCTAATTCTGCCTCATCGTAGAGATCATTTGTTAATTTTGATTTAGGTAAATTTTTAAACCTGTATAAACTTTGATTTTTAGAAACATTTTGACTTGAAGATATGTCAATTTTTTTCATTTTTTTTGCTTCTGATATCAATAACGATTTTAAATTTTCTTTGTTCTCCCTGCCCTCTACCCAGTCTAATTTAAAAAATAGATGAGACATTGATGCTAATAATGCAAAATTGGAATTTACCGACATAGTAAGATGGTCTTCAAACCTATTTTCAAAACTAGAAATCATTTTTGAGACAAGGTTTTTACAAAATTTTAAATTAGGTTTAAGGTCATTTAAATCCGCTAATTTTTCAAATAATGTTGGCACTAGTTCTCCATAAAAAAACGTTTTTTTATTTTGAAAAAAATCTAAAGCTTTGGCTAAAGGTTTAATAACATATAAATATTCCTCAATGAAATCTAACTCAATTTGTTTAAACTTAACAATAGAAATTATTTTTGATTTATATTTTATCAATATAATGATTACTTTGAAAAAGTAATCATTATCATTACAACTACTTTACTAAAAAATGTAATTAATTACCATTACAATTACTTTATAAAAAATGTAATTGATTACTAATTACGATGAGAGTAATTAGTAATTGTAATTTAATTACAAGTAATCATTACTTGCCCATCCCTGGTAGAGGGTTAATAAAATATTTTGCAGAAATTTTAGGGGAAAAAATTATTAAATTACAAAGTTAGTTTATTGATTTTAAGCTGTAACTGCTAATTTTTAACAAATATATATTTTTCTGTTTGATGAAAAATATTTTACCTATTTGTTCTTATTAGCTATTAACAAAAATTTTGCCTCCCATGCCCCAATAAACCCTTTAATTCACTCAAACAACTCAAATGAATATGGTTATGACGCTGATAACGAGATTAGACGTCCATCCAACACGGGGAATTTCCTCGATCTGGCACTCCTTAATTCCGCACCCATGCTTCAAGCTAGGCACAGAATTTTACCATCCACCAAATGGTACAGCCTTTTATTTTTTGTTTTGATCACTTTTTGAAATTATATTTGATTTGTATTTTCATATCACCTTCTCTTGTCCTTTTTTTAAACCATAATAATGATCAAAGTTGATAATTTATATTTTGGATCTTAAACAAAACACCGGGGTGTTATATAAATAAAAAATTTGTAAGAATTTAAAATAACCTTTTTCATGTTTTTACTTAGATACACTGAACCTAGATATTCCTTGCACTTGCTAAAATTTAAATTGTTTATGTCTTTTAAAGCCATATTATAAACCATAAATTATATTTTAGGATTTAAAGTACCTGCTTTTTTCAGGTCTATTAGTGAAGGCTTTATGTCATGATGCCCTTTGCCGTTAAAATTAGCGCTGCATCTTTTTCTCCATTTCTTTTTAGTGGTGATTGGGTTTTTGTGCTTGAGAAAACGGTCAATTCAATATAGAATAATTTAAAATATCTTTTAAAAATTAGCGTTTAGGAGTAGGTATGAACCAACAACAGGCGGAAGATGACGATGAATACGGGTTTAAACGGATGCCGTCAGTTACCCTTCCGGGAAACGCACCAACCTTTGCTAATCAATTGCAAAATTCTAATGGAAAACCTGGTGGGAATGTTCCTTGCACAAATAACGCCAATCAGCTTTTATTAATGGTATATCGCCTACAATGGTTGTATAATCTGCATTATTTTAAAAATGATACATGTTTATCAATATGTAGAGGACCCCAACGGTTAAAATACGTTTTAGATCGGCCATTATTTTAAGATGAAAAGCAACACATTGCAAAAAAACGAATCGATTTTTTTTGATTTGTTGATTAGAAATAGCAAACTTTTCAAAGATAACAGCAATTTACCATTTCTTATACTTTAAAATTTTCTGAGATATTCGATTATAAAATATGAGTTCATTCAATAGTATTTAGTTTGAATTGTAAAATGGGAAGAGATTAGAAATTTACGACATGTGAGCGATAAGACCAAATATTTTACTGTTTATGAGGGCACGTGCAAAGTGAGTTTTTATTTTCGTAAAATTTTTAAAATTTTGAAGAAAAAAAAATTTTGTAATAAAACGCAACTTTTTAAAAAGTTGCTAAATTTAGTTTATGCATACAATTCTATTTCTGAAATAAAAAGTTTTCAAATTTTGAAAAAAATAAAATTTTTAGAGTTTCAAAATTTTTTTCGAAAGTTAAAGCTCACTTTGCACGTGCCCCAACGTAAAATTTATTATTATGAATAGATAGATTAAGGTTAATTTAACAACTTTTTTACATCTTTTTTTTCATTTTTAATATTTTCACAATCCTGTTTAGCCCTCGCGATTCAGCATAACGTCTAGTTTTTCCTCAACCCTGGGCAAACTCATTCCATATAAATTTTTAGTTAGTTCACTCATTTTTCATGCCGTGTATGTTGATGTGTTTGTTTTTCCGTTTTAAATCTCGTTCTCCTGTTTTGTTTTATTTTTTAAAATTTATTTATTATTTTTAAATTGTGTAGTTGACCTTTTTGTAATTTGTTCCATTTTTTATTTTCATGCATGCAGCCTTTTTTTTTCGTCTTATATCAATTATTTGTTTAAAGGTATAATTATGTTTTTTATGTAATTTTTTTAACAATGTCCATTCTATTTATGCATTTTTAAATAAAAGATCAAATTTTATTGTTAATATTATCTAGTAGCCTAACTTACCTATAAAATTTGAAAAATATTAAGCGGCTCTTGTCATCTCTGTTTGCTCCATCTGATTTACATAAAATATAATTTGGCTTTTCTTAAAATAATTTCGTATTATCTAGTCTATTACACTGTTGTATATAAAAAAATTTGTTTTTTATTCAATTATTTCATAAATCACTTAAATATTCATATCATTTTGTACCTCAACATGATCCTCTTCATAAACAAACCTTTTTGATTTAGCCTTGCCAAATTTCTCAAACTTGCATGAATTCGGCCAACGGGAACGGGACTAACTCCGTCGGCACGCCCATTAAGAATAATAGCAACCCCAACCCCGAAGCATCAATCCCAATTAGCAGCAATAACGCCAGTTGTCTCGTTGATCGCCTTTTACTTCTCGGTCCTAATCAGCTGACGACCGACCAAGCAGCTAAGCTTGTAAACGGCTCATCTTTAGTGCCAATTGCCTCATCTTACGATAATAATGCCGATAACATGGGGACACTTTGTAATCGTGTCTCTTGTACTAATAATAATAACAATAATAAACGCAACTCTTCTCTGTTCGGTTCGGCCTTAGATCAATCCTCAGCTTTTAACCAATTAAACCGAGGGAATTTGCAACCTAATACGACCAACAGGTTTGTGTGCCCAATTAATTATCATTTCTATATTTGTAGTGGTCAAAAAATTTTATCTTGTATGCGTTTATTAGAGGGCAAGGTTTTAAGTTACCAGATAAAATAAAGAAATGTATCTATTTGAGCGAATATAAATATGAATACATTTTCTAATTTATGTTTGTATATCTCAAAGGCTTAATTTGTGCGTCTTGGTATCTTAAATCACTTACATTAGTCCTAAGCTACTTTAAAGGCTACATATTAATTTGGGCTTATTATAATTTATTCAATGTCGACTATATATTTAGTTTGGACGAGGTATAAAAAACATTAAAAATTTGTTTTTATGATTGTAAATATAATTCATTTACTATAGTTTTAATATTAAATTTAATATTATTCACCTTAAAGCTATAATGGCATTTATATAAGTCTTTGTCACTTGAAACAAAATTAATTTAATAAACTTTAGCCTCCTTAGTCCACCTCAGTCATCGTCCAGTGGGACAGCTGTTCATTACATATCAAACAACAACCAAACGCCAAATGGTCAAGCCCTTGCCATCAAAAACGATCAACTCGGTTCCAATAATAATGCCGGCCCCATTTCTTCCTTTTTTAGTCAACAAAAACGACAAAAATCTTTCATTTCCTTCGGATTTGGGTTACACAACCATAACAACAGTAAAAGAACAATTCTAATTTGATCAAAAATAATTTAATTAATTACAATTTTTTCCCTTTATTTTTTTGTAATTATTCTTGATAACTCGATTAAACTTTTAAAGGGTCTTAACTAAACAATACGTGAGAAAAATTGATATATTGTGTAACTAATTTTTTTTACCTTGCCCATCCACGGTAGTTTCAATATTTTGTAGCCATCAATTGATTTGTAATTAAATTTAAAAAAAATAATTAAAATATATTTAATTATTTAACCTTATTGAAAAATGAATTTTATTATTCAATGGAATTGGAGTTGTCATCAAGGATATTATTTAATAGAATATAATTACAAGGTTTTTTCTTTTACGTTGTATTAGATAAAAATCCAACCACATCTTTAAGCAGTCAAGTCCTTACGCCTCCTAATTCTTCCATATTTTCATCTGCTCTTCACGGCGGCTCAAGGAGGTTTATACGTGTTAATATATTTTAATGTTATGTATAACCTTTTTTCCATGTATTTAATCTCTAAATTACAATTCGATTAAACCTTACAATTCTTTTCCTTTCATCCATATCCTACCCTCTGACACAACTCTAATTTTAATTTATCGTGTTTTTTAAGGGCACGATTTAAAATTTTTTTTTAACAATATGATTGTATTGGAAAAACAACCAAGTTAGCTAAATGATATATTAAGAATAATTTCGTTTTAACTTCTTTATTATATAAAATGTTTTTTCTAAAATATGAAACGATTTTAACACTTCTCACAAAATTTTAATTTTTTTTTCATAAGCAACAAAAATTTGTTTATCTTAATCATTTACACCAAAAATTATAATTAATTTTAAATTTCATCAGCAATTTTTTTTTGATTTTTTTATGTTTAAAATTCTTATGTTATTTTTTTTGTAATGAGCCTTGGTTTGTTTGTTTGTTTGTAGGTTTTCCCGTGTCAATGTAAACGTTACGCCAAATAGCGGTCCTATGGCTCTCAATCCATCTATCCCTAATTTAATTACCGCCAACAACTACCCAAACAATTTTTCCCCTATACTTCCTAACGGGTCTACCCCACCCTCAAGCAACCTCCTCGGCCCACGGTCAATGTCTCTACTCCCCTCGTTACCCGAATTGGCGGGCCAACACAACGGAAACTTGAATGATCTTTTGATAGGGGTAAGAATCTATTTGTAGGTTATAAACTATATCCAAATTTAAATTCCAAAGTATTTACATTATTTTGTTAGAATCTAAAAAATTTGTGTTTAATTTTTATTAAATGTATTCATTTATGAATATTTTAGCATCGTTGTATTCTTTGTATGTTTTGTTTCAATTAATCTATACTTTTATAAATTAAATATGTTTTATATTTATACCTAGAATGGCGCTTTGACTGAACTGTTTGCCCAGCACCAACACGGTAGTCAACAGATGAATTCTTCACACCTTCCGCCTTTTGCCAGCCCTTCACAAGCTATTAACGGCCCTGTCAACCCCGGCGGTCCGGCCGGTCCCGAAATCCGAAAGTATAAAAAGCGTTTCGCTTCTGACATACTCTGCGCGGCGCTATGGGGCGTCAATTTGCTTATCGGAACCGATGGTGGGCTGATGCTCCTTGATCGGAGCGGACAAGGAAAAGGTTTTATTTTTTGTTTTCTACTTTTTGAATAAGTTTTTAAAAAAATTTGGTTTTTGACGCTATTTAATACCACTTAAATATCAAATAAGAGTTTAAATAATAATTTCCTTTTAAACATCTTGCATTCTTTTGCATTTTATAATTGTTCTATTTGTTAATGGTTATTTATCAAGCTTTTACATTGGCATTTAGATATACATATGTAAGTCCACTTAATTACGACCCGATATATTATTGTTTATTTAAAATAATTATTTAAAGTTAAAATGAGTTTAGCTGTTGTAATGTAAAAAAATTTTTTTTTTAATTTCGAAATATCATGTTTAATTTGACATTTTCTAAACATTCCATGCTTAGCTGATTTAATTTGATTAAAATAACGGTGAATATGTAAAATCCCTATTAGCAAGTTTAAACTCTTTGGTTAGCTCATAACTCTAAAATTTGATTATCTGTTTTGGGTTTTAATATTGCGCCTTTCCCAAAATTAAATAATTGTAATTTTATATATGCTTTTTGCACGATTCAATTCTTAATATATAATATTTGATTTTATTTTTTTAGTTTACCACCTTATCTCTCGTCGAAGAATGCAACAGATTGAAGTACTCGAGGGACAAAATATCCTTATAACCCTCTCGGGCAAGAAAAATCGGATTCGAGTCTATTACCTTTCTTGGCTCAAGGGGAAAATATTAAGGACTGATGGGGTATAGTTATTAATTTTTTTATTATTACTTATTCTTCCTTGTAAACAATTATGTTGTTTTGTTTGGATTTTTTTTTGGTTTTTTTTCTATTTTCAACAATATTTATATTATTTTTGTTTATATTTGGTATATGAGCTATTTCATAAAATCAAACCTACCTATAAAAGTTTTTCGGACAAAGTTTTTTACTTGTCGGATTTCTGCTAGCTTAATATCTTATTATCTCAAACAAAAAACTAAAGTTACAGTTATAAAAAAATTATTTTTGTTCACATTTATCAATTTTTGCCTTAAAGATTTTAGAGGTCACTAAATTAGTTGATTTTGCCATTTTTGATGAAAGATCAGGTGTTCCAAGGAGGAGTATAACGTAATTAATATTTTTAGATAAGCCCATTATGTAGCATATTCATAAACTGAACATTCATTGATTTTTGTACCCCTCTTTGTTATTACTTTTATGGTTTTTTTGACATTTATATGCATTTTGGTTATTTTTTATTGCTATATCTATAGAATTTATAATTTTTCTTAATACCATATCTTTAAGGTCGAAAAGAAAAATGGTTGGGTCAACGTCGGCGAACTACAAGGCGTTGTCCATTTTAAAATAGGTTTGTATTGATATGATACGAAATTAAAAATTCAACTTAAAATAAATGTTTTATATTTTTTAAATATAATAATATTTATATATATACATGTCATTTCTAAATTACAGTCAAATTCGAACGGATAAAGTTTATGGTTTTAGCTTTGAGAAGTTGCGTTGAAATATACGCCTGGGCACCTAAACCCTACTACAAATTCATGGCCTTCAAAGTTCCCTTTACTTTTTGACATCTCTTTTTACTATTTGACCATATTTAATATTTTGCGCTAATATTTAAATAATTCAAATTTATAAATATACATGAAAATTGTTCATAAATTTAGACTTATCTAAATAACATTGAAAACATTAATGAGGCACGTATAAGTATGAAAAAAATTATAAATGTTCAATTTTTATTTATTTTTCCATCATATCACTCACAGTCATTTCCCGATCTCGAATATAAGCCCGTATTGGTTGACTTGACCATAGAGGACGAATGCAAACTCAAAGTTATCTACGGGTCTGAGTTTGGGTTTCATTCGATCGACGTTGACACGTGCAAGATACACGATATCCATCTTCCTAATCACGTATTATGCTTCATTTATTGTTCAAATTTAACGTTTTATCAGTTTTTTGGCATATTTTTATACCAAATTTAATTTATTTCAATATTGAAGAACATAAAAACTGGTTTTTAAGATTCCCGAGGGCCACATTAGGGTTTTGACTTTTTAACTCGTTGATTGCAATCAATATTGCCCACGGGTTAAATAGTAAGATTTGCTTGCACGCCGGCGATACCTAGGTTTTTAGCTACCTAGGTTTTTAGCCTAGGCTCTTACTTTAGGCATATCGTTTAAGGTCTATTGCTTAAGCAGGCCACTCAGAAGCTTATAAGTGGTTACACATGTATACTATTTTTCCGACAGAAATAAGCTTCCTGTGCACGGATTCGAACTTGCAACTCCTGCATGTAAGACAGTAAGGTTTGGCACTGAGCTTTTGAGCCGACTATTTCAATAAAAAATTGTAATTTTATTTTGCTCAAAATGTAGTTATTTATTTAAGCTTAAAACGGAAATTTATAATTATACGAAAATATTATTATTTAAATTATTAAAAGGAACAGTGAAAATATAAAAAAAATTTATTTTTTTATAGATTATTTTTTGAATTTCTGATTTAATTCTGTTGAAAATTTATTTTATTATATTTTTGGTATATTTCGGTTTTTTTGTATATTAAATATATATTTAGGTTCCTTTCCCGATCATACCACACATTATAGTCATTTTGCCAAACACGGAGGGCAAGCACCTTTTGCTTTGCTACAATAGTAAACTTACACCTACCATTTTCATTAATTTAATTATATAATTTAAAGCAGTTTATTTGCAATCATTAAGTCTCCTAAATTGGCTTTAAATTTGACAAATTTTTTATCTTTTATTAATTTTTATATTAAATTATTTTTTTTTAATTTGTTATCAAAGCTGTTTTTTAAAATACCTTTATTTTTTTAAAGAAACTTTATTAAATTTAAGCAATTAACTGCTCATAATTGTTTTTAAATTAGCTAATTTTTTAGTCTATTATTGCCAGGTAAATGTAACGTTGTTTCTTATAATTCATATTTCAAACTTTTTTAACATTTAGTTTGAGCAAAACTTAATTTTGTTAAGTAGTTAATAAATTATTAATTGACATTAAATTTTATGTCAAAATAAATTTAATTATAGACGAAGGCGTATATATCGACATATACGGGAAACTGACAAAAAACGTTTCACTTCAATGGGGCGAGCTACCAAGCTCAATCGGTAAAAAAAGGATAGTTTTAACTTATTTTATGTAATCATTTAATTTTTGGGATAGATTTAGACTAGTTCATAGGAATAAGAAAGCATTTCTGGGCAAAAAAATACTATTTACATATACAAAAGTATTTAATTCTTTACAATATTTTTGCTTTAAACGCGTCGTTAAAGTTAAGAAAAACAATAATATATATTTTAATTTTAAAAATTTGTGACCATGCCTTATAAATAGAGCATGTCAAAATTCCGGAATCTGTAAGAAGTTCATAAATTCCGGAGTTTTTTTATTAAAATTTACTAGTTAATTTATGTAATTATTACATAATTAGAAGCTCTTTCATTTAATTACAACTTTTATTAAACAAAAATGAGTTTTGACCACAAAAATACAAATTCCAATATTTTCATTAAGCTAATGTTTAATAGCATATTCCAAAAAAAAACTCCGGAACTCCGGAATTGATGGACTTCTTCCCGACTCCCGGAGTTTTGACATGCCTTGCCTTACTTATGGATAATTAATAAACCGCGTCTTAACTAACTTTGAACATGATGTTTGAATTTTTATATTTTATTTCGATTTGTTTTTTATCTTTTAGCCTACACCGGTTCCCGTATCATGGGCTGGGGCAACAAGGCCATCGAAATAAGGAACGTTTACACGGGCCATCTCGACGGCGTCTTCATGCACAAAAAGTCACAAAAACTCAAATTTCTTTGTGAACGCAACGATAAGGTATATTTTAATTTTATATTTAATTTTGATTTTAGTCGCATAGGTCAACAAAATTTTTAAAAAAGCTAATATAATACAAAATTATAAATATCTATCTGTTTAACTTTTATTTTTATGTTTTTTTTAATTATTAGTTCTAAAGTCTGCTTTTTTGATTTAGGTAAAGAAAAGTGAAAATTAAGCAGCTTCCATAATTTCTGCGACTACTAAGATAATGTACGTCGATGCCGCCGAAATAATATTATTGGCAGTCTTCGGAATATTACAGCATGCAGGTTTAGGCCTAGCCATAAGAAAAACACTGAAAATTGACAATATTTACTTTTTTTTTGAATCAAAATATTCAGGATTTTCTAAAAATTTATTTGTAGAATAAATCACTTTTGATTTTTATATAAATAATTTTTAGTTCTGAAATCTTAACCTTTATATCTAAAAATTTTAATGGCATTTATAATAATTTATAAGACAATTTTGACAAAAATTTGGCCAAAGCCGATAAAAAGCAATATATAATGATAGCTGGTATTAATGCCCATTTTTAAAGGTCAGAACTCATTTTTTAGTTATAATAATATGGACCTGAATTAAGATTCTTAGCTTCAATCAATTAAATATTTATAAAGTTTTGTGGAAGATCATTAGACATATTTTTATTTATTTGTGATTAATTTTTTGAATCTGTAAGACATATTTTTAAATCAAAAATTCTGAGTGTAGTCTAAAACATGGGTTTTGTGAATTAAATCAACTTATGGCAGATTGAGCTTTGATTTTGTGTGGTTAAACATATATTGGACAAATGAGTCTGTAAAAAAACAAAAATTTGTTTTAACTAAATAAAGCTCGCCTCAATATAACGTCAAAAAAACTACCTAAAATATTTACCCTAATTCATTTATTAAATTATATATTTGACCGTTTTTTTAGGTAATTCTAAAATTTACTTTTTAATTTTTATAATGTGATTAGGTCTTCTTTTCATCAGCTAGACCCAATGGAGGCTCTTCTCAAATTTACTTTATGACACTTAATAAACAAGGTCTTTCCAACTGGTAGCTAATAATTGCAACAAAACAAATATTAATATATAAAAAGTCACAAACTTTTAAAGTACCTCGCTGACAAAGTATATTTGCGTCAACCTGGCAATTTTGTCATCACATTCTTTTATTTATCAATATTTTTGCATTTTTAAATAGCATTTTTCGTTTCAACGATTAATTTTTATTTGCGTTTGGTTCACTATTTGAACTAATAGCCTATATAATGCCTTTTTCATGTTTTTAAGGAACCTTTTACAACAATTCAGATCCAAAAAACTTTTTTTTACACATATATTAATGCATCATCACATTTTTAGCCTTTTCAATCGTAAAAGTTACCTAAAATTTGATATCTTTCCTCTGTGATTTACTCTCAAAAATTTGCTTACTTTTACCTACTAATTCGATATTGATTTGCCCTCTTAGCTTCAATAACTCGCATTTTAAAAATTTTAGCTGACTATATAAAATATACAGAGTTTTTTAAATGAATTATTTTTTAACATTTTTTTTTAAATGGCCTTCCCGGCCAATCAAAATCCATGTTCAAGTAAGACATATATTCATAAGTTTTCACTTAAACTATGGTGTAAATTATTTTTTATTAACTGGCTACATTTAAATATTCGATTTACATTAAAGAAAAAACTAGTGCATTTAATAAAGACATATCAAAAAAATAATTGTCCACGGGTCTCCAAAAATTAAATTGTTTTAAAGACCAAAAAAAAGCATTTTAATTATAGCCTACCACTCTACTTATATACATATATGAATTTTGACGTATTGACTTACACTACTAGTTATATTTTAGCGATAATCATATCACATCTAAAGCTTTAATTTTCTGTAATAATCATTGATTGTTGATAATATTTAATCCAGTAATCTCATCTCATATTTAATAAATAACATGACCAAAATTTTTTTAAAACCGTTTTTGACTAACTTTTTTTACAAAAATTTTTGATTTTTTTGATTTTTATTAATATTTTAAAACTTCCAAAACTTAGGATTAGGAATTTTTTTCTACAAAACAATATATATATTTTTCTTAGTGGGGTGTAAAATGTTACACTCTATTGCCTGTTATATTATTTATTTCTTACCTACATCTAGTTTATTTTTAATATGCCAAATAACTTCGTGTCCATTTAAAACTTAATTTTTTCTAAATTCATTTTTACATTTTTCCTAGCTTTTTATGTATTTTTTTTACAAAATTTTTTAATCAACGCTACAGTTTATTACTGAGATCGCAAAATAATTAGTTAATATTACATCTATCCTTAAGAAATGGTTAAATCAAGATTATTACACGCCTTTCCCCCATTATTCTGGACCATTTTTTTTGCAAAACTCTAAATTTTGTAGTTAGAATAATGCACTGTATATATTTACCCGTATCGCCTCAATCCAATATTTGTATTTTGTATTAATAGCAGATATCTCTGTTACATTGACTTACATATATACATAATTATATTTTTACAACTTAATCCTAATATAAATAACAATTTAAAGTATATATAATATATTTCTAATAGGTTTTAGATAGAAATTAATGTTTATGGCTGCTTAAATCAACATTATTTTTATTAAGCAATCTCTAATGAAAATGCTCAATAGATGTTTGAGCTATTATCACGGTAAATACTTTAATTTTCATTTTTTTCACTGAGTCAAATAAAGGTATCCTTGGAGATTTTTGGCTTGTTAAACAAACACTATAACATCAAGCAGTGAATCCTGTGTTTTAAACTTGGATAGATGAGAAGTCTATAAAAATACATTTAACATGGTCTAAGTGAGAGGCTGTTAAACGAATCTTGGCCTGCCAATAACAAACCTTGATATTTATGTGGCCCGTCGGCATTATTAATTGCTTCGCTCGGAGTTTTTTAAGCAATAAAGGGGTAAGATGCCCCAAGGAAAAAAGCATGGTGAAAAGTTTTAAACCCACATGTGTTTTATTAATTAACATATATTAATTGATGCAAGTATAATTTCGACCATAACTAATTTTCGATCCAAACAAACGAAAACTTCTATTTTTGAATTGTATATAAGTAATTTTAAAGCGTTTTTTCGTACAAGATTTTGTTTTCCAGCTAGAAGAATTTGCAGTTAGTGAAGTTCGTGTAAATCTTTAATTTTTGTAGTACAATACTGTAAATTGCTTGAATGTGCCGATTTTTAGTACATTCTGAGCCCGAAAATTATAAGGGATATATTAGCCTTGCATGATTTAAATGATTTGATGGGGTCAAAGGAATTAGCGATTTAACGAGCATGCCAGCCTGGTTTTCCCGTTAGAATCGATATCAAAAATTAAGAAATTTTTTTGTAATTTATAAATAGTGTGTTGACCTATCATCCCAAATTAAAACGTAGTTGTTCAATCGAAAATGTTATTTAATTCAGACCAGTTGTTATTTAGCCTTTTTTATTTCTTAGAGGCGGCCCAAAATCAAAATTTTCTATTACAAATGAAAACACGAAATTAAAATAACAAAACACAAAATAAAATTCAAATGATGAGAATCCTACGTGAAATTTGGGAAATGAATTAAAAAGTCACGTTGTTACCTTGAAACGAGTTAATCCAATTTGAATTTTAGATATTACAAAATTATTATTCATTAAATAAAGTATATAAACATTATTTTTTGAATTTCATTGTTTCATCTTGTTTTTTCGTGATTAAAATTTTTTCACGTCGTAATAATATAAACTTTTAATTGTTTTCTATATTAAAACCAATAATTAAGAGTGTTAGATCATAAAATAGATTTTACATTTAAAGTCAATATTCGAAGTAATAAAGGCCATCTAACGATGAATAAATTATCGGATTGGTTAAAGCAAAAAATTGCTTTGCCACACGGTCACCACCATTCGAATGACGGAAATAATGGCCAAAGAAGGAGTCGACAAATGCAAAAAACGAAAAAAAATTGTTATTCTCAGAACGATATCAATTTACTTGGGATCAGAACAATCCATGAGACTATGCTTTCCACAGGTAATAATCAATTTAATTTCAAAAATTTCTAATATTCTTTTAGATTTAAACTCTCAAACTATATTTATCAACAAAAATAAATTAAAAACCGGCTTGAAATAAAAATAATTAAATCCAATTTTATTATTGCATCCAAAATCTTGAGTTATTTTGTTGGGGGGACATTGAGTTTCAAATAGTTTTAACAAGTTGATTCTTCAAAATTTATCATCAACGGCTTCGACACTATGGAGAAATTGGCCATACTTGGCATAAAAAAATATGTAAAAAATAAAAATAATTTGTAGGATTATTAAAAATAAGTCAAGTTACTCAACTTTTTGTATTATTGATATGTATATTTAACATCACAATTATATTTGTAGGATTTTTATAATTGCCTTGACCAATCATACAGGTAAGTGGCTAAAAGAGTTTTGTTTTTATATTTTATTACCTTCAAAACCTATAAACTTTAATAAAGGTACATTTAATAATTTAAACAAATATGGGAATGACCGCCTTTATATAAATTCATGACACCGAGCAAGACAGAATCTCGTAAATTCTAATATATGCAAATTGTGATAATAATAAAAAAAATATGTTTTTTAGGACCGATTTTTTTACCTTAACAATAATACATTTTCCAACATAAGTTATTTAATTTTATGAGATTTTATGGCGTGAAAATTAATTTTTTCAACCTAAACAACGGCGCTTTATTGCATGTTGTATTTGATTCAGTTTAATAATCCCTTTTCCAAAAAAATTTTAGAGGCGTGACCAGGAATTTAAATTGGTGGTTGGGGGAGAGGAATAGTTGGCAAATATTTAACAATGGTGTGGCGTATGTTTTCATGTGGGCCTAATTTTTAATGCATGTTTCATAAAAATGATTATTAATGGGCAGAGCTGAAAATAAAACCATTATTGGATCAAACTATTTTTTTTTGTTTGTTGAAATATAGAAAAAATTAATTGTTAAAGCTTTATAAGATTTAAGATTTTCTGCTTAAAATATGTATCTATTAATAAGTGATTTTATTAATCTATCATAAATTTTTAAAAAACAAATTTTGAGTTTAGCCGAAAAATGGTATTTTTCCAGTTCTGGTAATGGGAAGGGGAGTGTTAGCATCAGTATTGCCCCCACCTCTTTCCTGGTACACCCATGCAGGCCTGGGAAAACAACGAGCCAAAAAACTTTGGCTCGTTTTTTCCCCTAAAACATAAAAAAAAGAAAGGGGGGCAAATATAAAGTGCCAAAATAAGAATTCAAAAAAGCCCTTACTAAGAAAAGGGGCAAAAAAACCCACAAAAAGTAGCTCTTAAAAAGAGCCCCAAAAAACTTATTTTATGTTTTTTATAATAATTTTGAAAAATTTTGATGGGTGAGTTATTTTTTCTTAAAGCTCCTAGGAATTTTTTTTAAGAAAAGGGGCTTTTTTTAAACATGCTCCTTTTCTTTAAGCAAGAAAAGGGGCTTTTTTGCCATGCCCACGAGTTTGTGGGCATTTGGAAAAAAAACCCAAAAACTTGTTAAAAACAGCCCATTTAGTTTTTTTTCCCAGCCCTGCACCCATGTATTTTGCGGCTTTTTATTTAATAATAATAGAGTAATACATAAAAAAATAAACAATTGGTTTTGAGGTTACCTTTACCTATTTAGGGGGCTCTATACCCTTTAAGGATTTGACTCTTTTAACCCAAGCAATTAATATTGCCGACGGGTTAAATAGTAAGATTTGCTCTCACGCCGGCGACCTAGGTTTGTAGCCTAGGCTCTTACTTTAGGTATATCGTTTAAGTCCTATTGCCTAATCAGGCCACTCAGCAGCTACAAAGTGGTTACAAATGTATACTATATTCCCGAAGAAAAAAGCCTCTTGTGCACGGAAAACTCGCATTATACCTACAAACAAGGTCGAAGTGTATTAGTGCTCAATTATTAGAACACGGGCATTTGCCGATATCTTAGGATTTCCTATTAGCACAATTTACTGTCATGGCTCGGTCTTGAGGTATAATATTTAAACTCTTCCGACATAATTTTCAGTTATATACCCCTGACTCTCTCGGACTTAAGTTTTCCATTTATTACCGATAAACGCCATTTAATTTCTGTAAAGTAAGTGATTGATTTATAAAGCCATTTTTTTCTTCAAATGAATCAATTATGACCTAAGAACGGCCGTATTATTAAATTATTTTTTTAAGCCTTCCACAAAACATATGATAAATCTTGCCCCCCTCCCCCCACTTTCCGAGAGTTCTTGCAGCAAAAAATAAATTGAAAAAAAAAAATACAGCACGTAAAAAGGAGAGAAGAATCTTATCTGACACGTGCACAGAGCCTTTAAAATGTAATTTTCAAAGCGCTAAAGGCAAAAAACGGAGAATAGTTGAAAAAGTGAAAGTTTGATGAATTCCATATCTACTACTACCTACTCCCGAGCACCAGGCCGAGTTAGGTCAGTCTTGATTTCTCATTCTGATATATTACTTTTCTGGTTCGGTTAGCTGAAAGATTATGTTTTAACATTTTTTCATTTAATTTGACGAATAGAAGCTTTTATGCTTCAATTCTGGAAATAAATTATAAATTTTATTATTTTTATTATGGACCTTAGGGTCCTTATTACGCGAGAATTAATGTTTATATATATGATTTTCACTTATCCTGATTTAATAATCCCATAATTTTTGCCACAAATATCATCAATATAATATATTTGCAAATGTTTTCCCCAACGTATTTAGTAAATTACGTTATTTCATAAATTTATCCAAATTTGTATTGAATTAAATACCCTGCCCCCAAATTATATTAATTTGTCATGAAAATCCGCAAATTGCCAGGAGAACCGTGCCAAAATTATTCAGTAGGTTCAATTGAAAACATTCCTTCGGTCAGGGCAATCACAAAACCAACCGCTAACGGCGACCTAAAGAAGCCCCGGGCTACATTAACCGGCAGAGCCATTAAATGTTCGACGCAAAATGCCAAACCCCTTCAAGTCCAATCTTCTCAAAGTTTTACTAGTTCCACTAAAGCCATCAACCAAATTCGAGTGAGGAATCAAACCAATATCGGGCAAACGATTCCTTGTAGCCACGGTGACGGATTGCAGTCAACACCAGGAGCTCCTCTTTCCTGGGACGAAATGTAAGTTTATAAAATTTGTTTTTGAAATATTATATTACTGCGTACGCGTTTAAAAAGGATCTTATCAAAAAAATTAAAATTTTAATTTAATTTAAAAATTTTTTACACAAGCTGATTGCTTTAATTTTTTTAAGAAGTATTATAAATTTTTAAGTAAATTCGAACATAGCAAATAATTATTCCAATTTGATTCTTTTGAAAAATACCGCTTTAAAAAAATTTAAGCTTCGAAATATTATTTATTTTTTTTTTAAATTTAATGAAATTAAAACGCGCCCTTTCGATGTTTTATAAGGTTATTGATCGAAATTATTAGGGTTCTTGGGCTTAAATATGCAAAAATAGTTTCCTACAATAATACATAAATTGCTTTTATTATATTAAAGGGTCCTGGAATTAAGTAACACAATTGTATTAAAAGATATCAAAGATATCAGATAAGCCGTTATAAAACGGTCCTGCCCTAAAATACATGGCGCGTGTTAAATTTTCAAAAATAGCGAAATTTTGACGGTGAAGCTGTTCTTTAATAGGGAATGAGGTCTGGACAAAACTCTTTTCCCACAGATTTTGAATGCCTTTAGTGTGGATGGGCCGGATCGCAATGGGACCATATTTAAAAAATCACGGACGGAGTCGAATTATTAGAACATTGTTTTTAATTTTACTTAAATAAGGGTGTTTTCATAAATAGGATTAAATGATTGGGTTAACTCTGATTAATCAATTTTTTATATTATTTTTCAATGTATGTTAGATCAGGACGCGTTCACAGTTAATATATTTTTATAAGAAAAAAAATCAAAAATTTTAATATCTCAATATGTTATATTTTAGAGAAACTGCTTAAGTGCTCTTATATAGGATTTGCGACTTGGCGTATTCGAGAGAAATTTATAGAAATCAGCTGGCAATTTTTAAGTATACCTGTAAAGGTTACCCCATTAAGCAATCTGCGGCCCTTAGTTAGGGCTGCCTTTTACTACCGATTTCTCAGCAAGATAATTATGAAAAACTTGTCCTTACAGAGTTTTGAAGAGACAGGGACATAAATAATCAGGAAATACTTATAAACTGCTTTCATATAATTTATATCCTAAAATTCCTAAATTTTAATTCACGATAAAAATGATACAAAGTTGTATAAGTAGGTTTATAGTTATTATAACAAAACTAATGTCACTGGATTGAATTAGTAAATAAACGTAATTAAAAAGCAGTTCGGCAATCGATTCTTTTCATATATAACTCAGGTGAAGATGATATATCATTAAGACCTGAGTTAAGTTACCTTTTTTTTATTAAAAAACTTGAATGCTTTATTTTAGATGAGGAATTCAATCTAAGAAAAGAGAGTGAAATTTTATAATGGGCCTTTTTCAAGGTTAGGTTAGAATTGAAGAGATTTGCAGGTAGTTTTATCACATCTTGGAATGTCTAAGAAACCAAAACATATATACCGGTCCTTTTTTGCAAAAGATTGATTACAATTTTTACCGCTTAATTCTAAAGAATGGAATGTTAGCAAGAAAAATAAGCTAGGTGGTGTTCGTTATTGTTCTAACCTGAATTTTAATGGTATATAGTCAGAGTTACAATATCTGAGCAGTTATATTATGTTGTTTTAAGGACTCCCTTGACTATTATTACAAAATAACAGGAAGTAGGAATCATATATCAATTTTATTTTTAGGAAAGCCGGAGGAAAAAGGGGCGAGAGAAATTTATGGGTTTAAAAGTTTTTTGGGCTTTTTGTAATTTAGGGCATGAAAAATTTGTCGAGTTTTATTAAGAGTCAAATAAATCATCTTTAAATAATAGAAAGGGTTAATGGTATATAAAAATTTCTTATAAAAAAAAGGTAATAAGCTTATTTCTACCTGATCGCCGTGTTTGTTACCAAATTTACAGACCACATACTAATTAACACAGGGGCGTTGATTTGTTAATGATGTAGTGGACTACAAATCTATTTATTGTTAAAAGTTTTGAAATATGTGTCAGTGTTATATAAAGAATTTCTGGCTCCGCCCACGACCCGCCCAAATCTTACATTTTTTGGGTTCAGACATCAAGCCCCTTCGGGCCTTAGGTATATAAAATATTATTGTCCGATAGGTCGATTTCATCCATATTTGCATATATTGCGTGCATTCTTAACGCTAAATAAAAAATTAAGTTACGGGAACGGTAGCATTTTGGCTTCCCTAAGCAAACTATTTAGGCTTTTACATTTATATGAAAATATTTTCTTGTCAAATCGAATATTTACCAAATATTGTCAGGCTTTCTCAGGCATATGTTGGGTTGCCCTTAGCACAAATCGACAAATGTCAATATTAGATAATAAAATGTATTCCATGAGAGCCTTATCTATTATATATTTTCCGTTTACCTTAGTTTCTTTTATCTTGGGAGATTGTTCTCCGTTCAAAATTTAAAATATTTTTTTTTTCATATCAAATCACTTTTACCTTATTTTTTATCAAACAATAAAAAATAACATTTTTAAGTATATCAAGCTCTTGCATCAACATTTGAATACTAGGGAATATATTGCATCCAACTTAAATATACTACACGAAATATTTCGGTTTTTAATAAAAATATTTTAAAGTTTGAAAATAACGTGGTTGTGAGTATACAATCAATTTATTGTATTATTATTTTTACATTTTTTGTGTTTTTTTACTTTTAAAAATTTTGCATGTTTATAGCTGTCAAAAGCTCAGTGGCAAACCTTCCTGTCTTACAAGCAGGAGTTGCGAGTTCGAATCCGTGCACAGGAAGCTTTTTTCTTCGGAAAAATAGTATACATGTGTAACCACTTTAAGCTGCTGAGTGGCCTGCTTAGGCAGTAGGCCTTTAACGATTACCTAAAGTAAGAGCCTAGGCTAAAAACCTAGGTCGCCGGCGTGCGAGCAAATCTTACTATTTAACCCGTGGGCAATATTAATTGCTTTCCTCGGGTTAAAAGAGTCAAAGCCCTAACGGGTATGGCGCCCCCTGAATGGGGAAAGGTATGAGGGAAACCTCAAAATCAAATGTTTATGTTTTTTTTTATCAAGATAAACGGATGTGAATATCCCTAAAAAGGCAAGTTTGATCTCTGTAATTCGCTCATAACTCTCAAAAACTTGTTATGTGTAGTTAAACCGGTCCAGTTAGTGTTAAGTTAGAGCAGATTAACGTTAACAGTTGGGATAGGATTAGATTGTATTAGGTTACGATTTTTTTTAAAACTAATTAAGCATAATTTAGTCTATGGGCTAAAAGTATCGTTTAAAATAGAGGGCGAAAATTGCCAAAAAAAATATAACTTGCTTTTTTGTGATAATTGTTTAAAATGACACTTATCATATTTTTACTCGCAATTTTCATAGATCTCAATTGGCCCACGAGTTGCAGGATTCGATACAAAGCTTAAACGTTATGAGTCCATCAGGGAATTTGGGTGCAAAACGACCGCACAATTTGGGTATTAATTTAAATAGGTCCTAAAGTGTTTTCTCATTGATATTGTGATATTAAAACATAGATTACATTATATTTTGGTATATGTATATTTTTTTAATTATCATTGTAAAAGAATATAAACATTTGCAAATTTTAATTATTTTTAAACATTACTTCAAAAAACGGTAATCATATATTTTGTTTCGTTTATAAAATTATAATACATTCAATTTATGTTATATCTTTTATATTAATTGTTTTATCGTCATTTATGCATAAACTTGCGTTAGTGCCGCCTAAAAACCATATTTAAAAAAAAATGGAGATTCTGCTAAGCCTAACATTTTTGTCACAACAAAATAAGGTTGTTCAATGAGGAGTTAAATTGGTGTAAAAATGTTGAATAACCATGATTATTATTCAACATCTTAACAACAAGCTTGCTTGCCCCTCATTCCTTGACGGTGTCCATTTGGACTGCCCAAAATCTGATTTTGCCCTACATATTTTATGATTTTACTCATAGACATTGCTGGGAAAACAATGAGCCAAGAAACTTTGGCTCATTTTTTCTTCTAAAACATACTTTGGCTCATTTTTTCCCCTAAAACATAAAAAAAAGAAAGTGGGCTAAAAATAAAGGGCCAAAATAAGAATTTAAAAAAAGCCCTTACTGGGAAAAGGGGCAAAAAAACCCACAAAAAGTGGCTCTTGAAAAAAGCCCCAAAAAACCCATTTTATGATTTCTTTATAATAACTTCAAAAAATTTTGATTTTTTCTTTATAATAATTATGGGTGGGATAATTTTTTCTTAAAGCTCCTAGGAAAGGGGCTTTTTTTAATCATGCCCTTTCTCGACAAACTTCAATCGGCACAAAACGGCGCCTTGCGCACCATTACGGGTTGCCTTAAAATTACTCCAGCAATCACCTTCACCAAGAAACACAGATTTTTCCAATCAAACCTCACTCGCAACTACTATGCGATCAGTTTTTGGCGTCCTGTGTCTCTTCCGATCACCCATGTCACGAACTCTTTTATCTAGATGCCCCTGCTCGATCGATGAAAATACTTTGCTCTCAATCAATTTTCCGCGCATCAGTCATTTACTTGACTTCAACCTAACAACAATACAGTTGATTAAGCAAATTCATACCGAGGTTGTACGCAATACAATCAAATTTTATAAACGTCCTCCCATTCTTTTAAATGGTTGGCCTCCCCCCATATCACAATTCGAAAAAAACTCTCCCCAGGCGAGAAAGATCCCTTTTATCTCAGCTAAGATCAGGCTTCTGCTATCTAATGGCAGACTTCCGTAGTCGCGTCTATTCTACAGACGACAAGTGCATTGACTGCAAAGAAGCGACTGACAATCTTCTACATTGGCTATCGTTCCCCTCACGTAGGACCTCCAATCCCCTAGATCTATGGACAAACCTCATCTTAGCCGCCTCCAAACTCGCTCACACCTCAAAGCCTCCCTCATCCCTTTTTAGCGAATGGGTTAAAAACAACAACAACAACAACTTCAAGCAAGAAAAGGGGCTTTTTGTGCCATGCCTACACGAGTCCTGGGCATTTGGAAAAAAAACTCAAAAACTTGTTAAAAAAAGCCCATTTAGTTTTTTTTGCCCTGCTCATAGACATAGGAAAAATATTATAATCTCTAAATGTAAATCTTAAATTAGCATAAATCCGTTTCGATGTGACCTAAAAAATGCCCTATCTTAACAACGGCCGGAATCTCATATTTTATGTAAGAACGTTTTGGATTGAACTAATTTAAATGAAGACTATTAAGCCAAAAACTTTAGAATTTAAATGGGAGATAATTCGAAGATGTGACAAATACTTTATAATGATGGCCTTTAATTCAAAATAAATATTTTTTATTTTCCTTTTTATTTATTCATTTTGTAAAGTTAAAAGTACAATAAAAAATTCATGTTAATAAAAATTTTAAAATATTTACCTAGGTCCGATATTTTTAAGTAAGTTGCCGACGTTTCGATTATTTTTAAGCTTCAAAAATTAATTATTAATCTGGAAAATGATAAAACAAACACAATTACAGTCTTTTTACAATAAAGTCTTGATACATAACTTAAAAAAAGAAATTCAGAAAATATTATTTTTATATATAAAATGGATAATTTGTAATTTATATTAATAATAATTGATTAAAAATGTGTCCTATTTAGCTTAGGGAGGTAAAAGTTATTCTGATTTTTTAGATTAAAAATATGAGTTAAGATATTTTTTAATACCAATTTTTTTCTAGTATGTTGTAAAATTAGATGGGGTCTTACTTTTTTCGATAATTATACTTCAGAAGCCCGATCAGAAAGAATCTACGAAAAACGGAAATATTTAAAATTTGGCCATAGAGATCATTTTGCCCCAGTCTCAAAAATTTTAATTTTTAGAGATTTATATTTATATTTATTTGTTTCAAAAAAGTTGCAGAGGGCCCATCCCCAAATATTTACAATAATTGTAACAAGGACCTTTTTTAAATGTTAGGTACGGTTAAGATGGATCATTCAATAATTTCGGAGCAATTAACTTGATCGGAAAATGCCATCAAATCCAACATAATCTATATTAAATTCATTTATGAATCCTTGGTAAAAATTTAAATTGCATCAATGATGTTATAATGCTTGCACATGGAGGATTCCAAACAGAGAAAATTAAATACTGCCCACAAGGAAGTCATAAATATAGGACGTTATGGCTGAATTAATAAAAATTTAATTTGATATATATGTATATTATATATGTATTTGTAAATATTGTTTTAAATTATAAATTTTATATTTAAATTCTATTTGTTTATAATAATATTTATGTCACACTAAATCTTACAGAGTCATTTAAAACCAGATTTTCAATATCACTCTCCTACAATATACTGTGAAAATTGACGGTCCACATAGTTATTAGGAATCGAATCAAATACCAGTTTTATAGCGTTAAAAATCGGATGATTGAACTAGCCAAAAAAACAGGATAAAGGCCTGCATCGAGCTTAGGAATCTTATGAACCGAATATTCCATTAATTCGTCGTATATCAAGTCCTGAGAATACGAATGGTTTTTTAAATTGATCGTGAGAAATCCAAAATGTTGAACAAATGTTTTTTTTGGGTGAGGAGCAATGATTGAAATTGCAATGCCGCGACGTTCCTATCCCTAGGGTCAATAGGACCAAGCGCTTGTCTCCGCCACTACCATAAAATCCATCGAAATGACGCCGTACCCTCCGGAATATTATAGCATGCAGGCTTTACAACCCTGGCAAAGGTTGAAGGCCAGAGTCATTCACCTGCTTAAACAATGCCCCCCCCCCCCCCCCTTCTTGCCCTACATTTGAACAAATGTCGAATAATATTTTAGAATCAGAATCATTAGTTGATGGGCAGGCCTTGCACCATTTGGCGCCATTACGGAAACTATTTTCAATCTCTCAAGACATTTTTTCCACAAAAATATGATAAATCTATTATCTTAAACAAATGCCATATAGCTCCAACTAAGCATTGCTTGGATGGCCACTATACAGGGGCGTATGCGGAAACTTATCTAAAGGGGATTTTTTTGGAGGAACGCAACAAGAGATTTAATTCTAATATTGATATATTATTTGCTAAATTATATTTAAAAATTGTTTATTTTCCAAAAATAGAAATTATTTGTGATTTCTACTCCCTTTTATATGTTTGATATATAGCTTTAACCGCTGGTTATAAAAATTAAAAAAAAAATCTAAAGGGCGGGGGGGGGGGGCAGTTGCCCAGACCACCCCTAAATACGCCCCTGCCACTATAGAGGGACCCGGCCTGTTGCATCTCGTTATTAGTTGACCATAGATTGCCTCTTCCTATATTACAATCTTGAACAGTAAATTATATTCAAGATGTTGCAAGAGCAAACCTATTAACATTGAGTTTTTTGAAATCTTAATTTCCTATAGCTATTATAATATGGCAACTTTTGGCAATTTCTACCAAGGTACAGGTAGGCCAAAAAACGTTTAACAGACAATTTGTTATAGAAATTTTAATTTAATATTTAATAGTATTTAGATTTTTATACTGCTAGACTGTTATTTATACTAGGTTCACAATGTTCCAAATATAAGCTTCATCCATATATTCGTTTTTTAAATGAATTTATGATTTAAAATACATAGGGGAACTTTAAAAATGTTTATTTTTGTATCTCTGGCCCACAAGACCGCAAAGTATTTTTTTCCTTATCATTTCTTCGTTTATTATATTTTTTACTTTGATAAAGACCGAAATGCACAAATATATTAGTTTGTTTGTAATTAAAAATTATATTTATAATTTTTTTGGTAATAATAAACATAGTTAGCGTGGTTCTTTAATTTTGATACATTTGAAAGTAGTTTGATTTTTTTATTATTTTATAAGATAAAACCATTTTTTTGACCCATATTGTTTTCGGGCATATTGTTTTGTCCCAATAAAATTAAATTTGTCTATATTGATTGGTTATTTTTCGCAGCAAGGAGAATCGTATGTTGTTTCAACGTTAGCTCGTGGAACTAAAAATATTCATATTTTGAGAAAAAACATTTTAACTTTGGACACCTAGTACATCTCCATAAAGTTAGCAATTAAACGTTCTATATTCCAGCATAAATCTCATCATCTATGGAATGTGGTTGAAAGAACTATTTTAAATTTTGACACATACTATGTATGGCAGAATCATAGATATATATAATTCACGAATATAGAAGTCGGCTTAGATAGCTCGGTGGCAAACCTTGCTGTCTTACACGCAGGAGTTGCAAGTTCGAATCCGTGCACAGGAGGCTATTTTCTTCGGAAAAACAGTATAAATGTAGAACCCTTTAAAGCTTCTGAGTGGCCTGCTTAGGCAAAAAGTTCTATACGATATGGCTAAAAGTAAGAGCCAAGGCTAAAAACACAAGTCGCCGGGTTGAGAGCAAATCTTACTATTTAACCTGTGGGTGATATTAATTGCTTTGCTCGGGTTATAAGAGTCAAAGCCTTAACGGGTATGGCGCCCCCTAAATATGGGGAAAGGTATGAGGGAAACCTCAAAACTAATTGTTTATGTAAGACTCGTATCACTTATGGCAAAGGTCAAAAATACCTATAATCTAAATATTTCAAATTCCTCATACAACTTTATTTAAATGAATAAATTGATTTTGCTTCAAGATTCTTTGATTTAACATTTTTTTTTCTATAAAACTTTTTAAATAGAATGTTTAAGTATATCTTATACATTAATGGGTCAATGGCCTAATGCTCCTTGAGGCTCTAACAAAACCACATTCTGTGTGCTTGCTTCAATAAGAAAATTTGAATTCCATTCAAAAAATAAGCACAAACAAAGTTAAATTATTTTTTTCTAAGATTAAATATTTTTAATACACGCGGTTCTTTTCTTCATAGTGCATATAAATAGGCTATGAATACATCTTTTAGAGTAGATAGAGATACTGCGTAAGTTAAAATTTTTCAAAAAAAAAGTTAATTTTTATCTCTATGCACAAATATATGTATATATGTTTCGGCATTAGGTCAAAGTTTGCCTATTTCGCTTTTGAGAGTTTTTAAAAACATTTTTTTAAATTTTTTTTTGTTTGAACAGCTGTATGATTACGGATGTATTTGTATATTTGGTCGAAAAACGTTTAACCTCATTTGTGGTTAATTTGATTATTTTTGAAGTTAACCATGAATGGTGCTTTTTTTTAACAATTTTATTTTAGGGGTGATATAAATAAAAAATGTTTTAAGTTACATTCATATTAAGATCATTTTTAATTTAAGTTATAAACACGAAAAGTTTGCATATTTTAGAGTTGTTAGCTCCTAGCCAGAAATGAACTCAATGGCGCGTTCTAAGTCAAATTAAATATAATAAGTTTTAAAAATAAAAATATAAATTTTGTCTCCAAAATTTTTTTTCGTTTATTGGCTAGCATAATTTGGTCGAAATTACAAACAATTTCAAAAATAAATTTTAGCCTTTTTTTAAAAGCGTTTTAAAAAATTAATTCAACATAGGAAGCCCTCTACATACATCTAATCTTTAAATTAAATTATTAAATACTTATATCATGATATAGAAAGTGTGAGCTCACCTACAAAGCCCAAAAGGACCGTATGAGTGAACTCGTCTTACAATTTATAGGTTGGTCTGAAACGAGTTCCTATAACGCAAAAATCCATAATATATCTCCATAAGCTCATCAAAATGATTAATAACTTCCGATTATTTTGCGTTTTATTAATTTTGACAATAAAATAACACATTTCCGCTTAATCATTTTTAGTGAAAGTCTTTTTTGGTCTTTTTTTTGTAATTTTCGACATTTTTAGAGTCTTTGATGTTTAATTTTTTTATTTCCGGCTTTTGAGAGTCTTTATTTTCAAGATAGAAAAATATTTTTCCCCATATTGGTTTTCCATCAACATTCAGGTGTCCCTTTGATGCTTTAATATCTGTCTAGGCAAATTTCTGTAGCGGCCCGTATCAAATTTTCCTTTATAGTTTTTGTGGTGTTAAACCAAAATAGGTGGCCCTTTGATGTTTTAATAGAATCTGTTTGTGGCCTTGGCGTGTTGGACCTTTGCTTTTTAAAATTTAGTTAAAATTTATTGGTTATAATTGACATGTTAAGTGTCCCTTTTATTGTATTAAGAACCGTTTGTCAATTAGGGGCTTTTAAATTTGATATCTCTGCATTATTTCAGATTTTTTTTTGGATGTTTTCGGTCAAAAGGACGTACATGGGTGGGGGGCGGGGGGTGGTAGAGAAGAACATATAATTATTATTTTCACCTTGCACGACGAATCAATATGATGCCTTTAGAATTGTTTGCCCCATATTCCCACATGCCTTTAGCGCTAAATATGTGCCCTAATATAGAACATGCAAACAATTAGCTGGGCTGTTTAGTTATAAAAAATAATTTCTCAAAAAAAATTATTTATATTTTTGAAAGTAAATAATATATGGCTTAAAATTTGTATAAATAACATGATTTTGAAGCAAACTAGCTTTAATCACAGGAGTTTGTATCTGCTATTAGGAGTTGAAACATATTTTTATTTACATTAGTAAAATGAAGATTTTTACAAAAAAATTTTAGTAAGGAATTTCTTAAAAAAATGTTATTAGTTTAAACCGGGGAATTACAGCGTATAAACAAAAATATTACACTACATTGCCATCTCCCCGTATACGATACTTTTATATCAAACCATGTTATTTTAAAAGTTTTAAATAGGACAACGATTTATCCTTTTTTTTAAAAAACGCCCACTACAAGATTAAATAAAATTCCAAACCAGACTTAGGAATTTCTAAATTGAAAAAATAAAAATCCATTCTTAGGGGATTAAGTAAATAACATTAATTTTAATGAGTTTAACTGGAGGAGCAGTTAAAAATATTTTTTTAATAATGCGCGGAAATGGTATAATATCTAGAGATTATTACCAATAGGGGCGAAATATGCTGTGTTTTGATGTTTAATTCTTATTTGTGGCATTTTAACTGTATGATGAAGATTTTGTTCTTTTAGATTTTTATCTAAATCAAGCTCGCAAACAGGCCAACTTAATCCTTTTCAGGTGTAGGCTTGGGGCATATAATATGAGTTATCTCTAGGAGCCATTGCTATATTATCCCTTAAGGCCATTCATGTTTTTTTTCTCCCAAATACAGTTAATTTTGAAATATTACTTTTAAATTTTTTTAATTTTTTTTTTCAGAATTGATCTAAGTGTGATATTTCTCATATCAAGTTTATTCCCGTGTATGGCAAGTTTTCTAATATTTTTTTGCGCATTCGTTTTACATAAATTAATTTTATGACTTTGACCACTGGAAAACCTGATGACGGCTCTTAAGGACAATTTTTTTGATATTTAAATCTTATTTAAACTTTTGACCTTTGAGAGAATATGACCCTGACCGACATGGCTCTTATTCTGGAAACAAACTATTTCAATTGCCCCTTGAATAGGTTAAAATTTCGATTGTGTCGTCGTGCAAGAAATTTTTATATTTTTAATTAAAATTTTTCAAATAATCCGAAATTTTAATGGAGTCACTAATAGATCCCTATTATCACTTATTATCCTTGCCTTACACACAAAAGCCCAATCTGGTACCGGTGACCAAAATGAGCCGGGGGCTGTAACCTAAGGATTATAGGGAGGTCTGAGTCAATAAAGAGTATTATAGGCCGAGTCAATTCTTTATATCTCATTTTGGTAAACTGCTTCAATGATTGCTAACAAGATCTAAAAAATGATAAAGTCCATTACTTTTGGACACTCTGTATAACTACAAAACTTTATAAAAAAAACTAGTCTCTAATAATATTAACGGTCGTAAAGGGCCCAAAATATGCCGGCCAGGGGTCGGAATATTACGGCCCGTTTTACACTCTTAATACTAACTATACATGTAATATTTGTGTCTCTTTTAAATATATTTGCAAAATAGTGAAATGCAAGCCACCATACAATGTCGCTCCATTATTTTGTAAAATACAAATGTAAAAACAGCAATATTAATAATTAATAAACATTGTTAAACATAGAAAGGTAAGGAGATCAAATATCATCGGTTATTCGATCTAATCCAAACCTCGAATCATTTTGAATCGGTATAATATATAATTGAAATGGTCTCAAGTTCAATCGAAATGACAAATTTTGCCCGTCGAGAGTTGAAATTCCTCGAATCTCTAATACTTTGTATTTATGTTTTATGTTGACAAACGCCGAACTCCACAGGTTAGGGCGCGGGGTGGCAAGCTACCGCACTCTTATAACGCGTACACCATTTAATGTCAAGATTTTTTATTCCTATTGGAATTATGATTATATGTCAAAAATATTGTTTGAGATAATAAATGTCATATTATTAATAGATATAAGCTTATGGTTTTCGTCAGATTTAATATCGTACATATTATTATTATTATTATTATTATTATTATACACTTTTGTTTCAAGCTGTTTTTCAACGTATTCTCATTTATTTCTTTTCTAATTTCTTTCGTTTTGTTATTTGCATTTTTACTTTTTCCCTGTTTTTATTTTTCAACCTGGCTAAATAAATTACAGGTGTTTTATATGGTTTTTTAAAGAGTATAAATGTAGAATTATAGTATCAAAATGGAATAACCAACATATGATCTCAATTTTTTTAAATCTTTTTTAATATTACTAAAAATATTCGTTATTTATGACCCCTACTACATTAAAGAAGAGCTAGTTTTCTAATATCAACAATCAAACTTTAAACGAACCCTATTATAAACAGAGTCCGATATAATCAGTTTATTCGATCCTCGGGACTTGTTAAATAATCCTTGCTTGTATAGCAACGAATCTCATTGTCGTCAAACTGAGTTACATTTTGCCTGTGAGAACGCAGTTAATCTGGGACCGAGAAATAGAAGCCTAAAAAAGTAGCGAAAATTAAAATAAAGTCATGCTATATATATATATATATTATAGCCAAAATTTTTAAGATATTTTTAATCAAGCCTTCGCCAAATCAGCGAATATTCCTTCAATTCCTCCCAGAATTATGAACTAAGGAGAGGAGGTTATTACGCGTTAGGCAAGGAAAATATGCTCAAAAAATAACAGAATATTCTCACGAACGCTTATCCAGAGGATTTATTCGGATCCAGCTAATTCAATTTTTTTTGGGAGTAAAGCTTATACCGAACTAGAAAAGAAAAGATTTAATTGAAAAATTGAAACATAAAAATTTTTTTTGTAAAAAAAAAATTAAAAATTAACATAGATTTATATTCACCGTTCGATAGAGCGAGAGTTATGTTAATAATTAAATCCCGTAATCTCTCCAGCATTCAAGAGATACAGGAGTTGAAAATTATTAATAAAATTCATGAAAAACGATATAAAATGATAATTTTTTTGCTCTAAATAATTTTTACTGATATTTTTTTTTGCATGATATTTTGGCTAATTTTAAAAACCGGAGAATTAGATGAATCTCAATTTGTAATCACGTTTTTTTTGGATTCACAATTTAAATCTCGGCAAATTCCCATTTTAATTCAACCCATCGCGCCCCCATAAAAAAAAGGAAAAATAAACAAGCGAAAAAAAGGACGCAATATTGATTTTTTTTGGCGCTGATTACGACGTTTCAAACACCATTAGAACATTTCAAAGGCACGACTTGTTATTCTAGGTGGTCAAAAAAACTGGAATCCTTTTGGGATTTCAAGTTAACTTTAGATGATAATGATAATCGTTCCCAGCCTTGCTTGTCAATTATTCAAACTAAACAAGGACCCTTATATGCCAAATAAGACTGGCCATACCATAGAAATATTATAGTTTCTAAACCCTATAGAATCTCTAAGAAAATTCTTTAAATGTCAATTAATTGATCCCTGAATTTGAGAGTCGAATTTAGTGAATTAATATACCGGAAAAGAACTCATCTGCCCCGAAAATGAAATTACCATTTTTCTCGTCCCTTGCTTCAAGTTTCCACGAGGGCTCAGCCGATCACTCATCTAACAAGCATCACAACGGTGCCATTAGCTCTACGGGATTGATGGGGAAATTTTTTAAGTCAACAGCTGGTGAGCATCTATCCCAACATCCCAGACCACCGGTCATTACAGTGGACGTAATTCGATCATCGACTCCGAACGAAGAATTCCAAGCGTCTTCCTCATCATCAAACAAATACCCTATCATCACGGGTTCACTTCGCCACAAATATCCACGAGGATTAGGCGACGACTGTCAGCCGTACAAAGAAGAATTGGAGAGAAAGGGTGACGAAGGGATGTATTTGCATCAAAAGAACCACCCTAATAACCTATCCGCCTCTTCCGCTCCATATTATAATGCTGGGGCCGGTGGGAGATCGAACTCCGAGCAACCGTTTGTATATAGGAATGGAACGTCTTCTATAACTGTGCAATCTTCCCAAAATCCTGACGTTGACACCTATCAAACAAACACGAGAGATTTTTGTAACATTTTTTTGCATTTTTTTTCGACCATGTTTATTTTTATTTTAACCTATAAATGTTTCAAATCCAAAACGCCGTCGGATAACTATTCTTTGAATTAGTCCAAAACTTAAATTAAAACTATTAGAATACGATATTTTTAACGCTGGAAATTCAAAAAAAATATTCGGTTCATTTGTAGTTTTGGACGCTAAAAATTATTTTCGTACTTAGAGGTCCCACCCGACCTTGATCGCTGATATGCTAGCTAGTGCTGTCCACTCAATTTAAGCAACGTTTGGTGGTCCCAAAAATCCCAAAACTTTGCAATGAGACCCTAGTCATTTAAAACACAAATATCACCGACGCCTGTTAAATTTTATTTAACCCCTTAGGGTCATTCTCAAGGTGCAATAGATTTATCTGCTTAAACTGTTTATTTCTTGATTTTTGTACCCATTCAACTCTAAGATATAGTATATGCGCCCAAAATTAAAGATAACACCTGGGAAGCCACTGTAAATTATAATTTACCTAACGCGTTCCTATACCCTAACTAAATCTCTAAAATTACTTTGCTCTTTTGGGCATCACGCTGATGAGTTTTGAACAATATGTATTTAAATCCAGGTACAACCATATAGACCTTTAAATTTAAAAAATTAGACATATTATTTGATATTATTTTTAATCGTATGTAATAATATAACAAATTAAACTTTTTTTGAGCTTAAGGCACGTACCGTACATAAATTTAATTTTAGGTTTTTATTTGTATCAATTTTCACCTTCACAGTGTCTCGTTTTAATGTTTTATATTGAGCCGAAAATTTACCTTTAAAATTACTATCTCTCGCTATCATTTTTTATCCCATTTTGCCGAAAATAAAAAAGGAAAATCAATATAGTTTTGAAACTATTCCTATTATCATAATGGTTATTAACAAATTCCACACCTGTGGAAAGGTAAGATCTACGCGGTTATTGACCTTTATCTTCTCCTTTTACCTTTATTTTTGGATGTGTTACCTGAGTTACGAAATACTTGGTTATTTCAAATTTTATAAGCACCTTTCTTTAGTAGTTAATATATTGTTTAAACGAAAATAATGGTTATTTTGTTTCTGTAGCATCCTAATTGTCATGCTGAGAATTCGACAAATTGAGACGTTTACGTTAACTTATAGATAACACCTGTCTTATACTTATGCCATAAATCTTTGAACAGTCAGATGTTTATCGTTTCGTAGAGGTCTTGAACGGATTATTTTTTAGATCGCTGATGAGGAGACATTTAGCAATACGATTGATAAAAATTAATCCAATTTTAGTATTTTTTTTTGAATCTCAAGGTCCATGGCAGGCTCTAAAAGAGATTTTTAAGAACCTAATTTATGCACGTTTGAAGCCTCAGTTAGCAAAAAATTACATCTTGCAGTTCCATAATGACCTAATCTAAGGTATCACGATTTACCAAAATTAACATTTCAGCCTGTTTTGGACGTTGTATTTGGAAAAAGTTTAGTGATTTTATAATTTTTATGTTGTTGGTGTTGTTGTTAGCCCCGGTTCTTTGGACGTGAGAAGAAGTTGAATGTAAAGTTGAGCTTGAGTGCTGCAAGGGCTGGATTGAGCCAAAGATCTATGGGGGGAGATAGGGGGCCCAGGGATTGGGCATATGAGCCCGTGTTTTATAATTTTTATAACAAGTTTTTTCACTTAACAAGTTAATTTTGCTGAAAGGACAGGTATGAAGTCTGAATATTATACAAGGAATACCTTGATTCAACACCTAAGTGTCAATTTGTATTTCCTCACTATTTTTTTCCCATTTTGACAATCAGAGTAGACTCTGCGACGCTGTTTTTTATGCTCAAGGTAACACAAAAATATATATACAAAAATATGTATATGCGCTGACATAATTATATCTTTTTTCCACGATCGAGTTTATTATATATGTAAATGTACATATTGTTACAACATTGAAAATGTAGGTTAACTCTTAAGTAATACCAATTAACTTACTTAGACTCATTCACCTAGCTATATAAACAGGTCCACCGCACCCCTGTACATAATATAATTTTTTTAAATCAACCTGGCGCAATTAGCTTAGTATACTATATGGTTTTGTTATTATTACTAAATATCGAGCACACAACTCGCAATATGTTGAATAATATAATTTAGTTTTTCGGTAACAATTGTTTTCTTTAGCACTTGCGACAATAAAGGAATTAAAAAAATAATAATTTAAAATTATCCCTAATTTTAATTGTACTATGAACCTAAGATATATTAGATCCTTGCAAAATTTCATATGCTTTCCAACCCTCTCTTTGAATTATATTTGAATACGGAGCCCTGAATTTATAACATAGGTCAACAAATATCAATGGCACAACAGTGATTATTATGAAAACATAATGGAATGCATCCCACATGATGGCCTTATCTCATATATGTATTTTGTTTTTCTTAGTTTCTTCCGGATTCGGCTCCTTACATCCCTTCCGCATCGAAAAAATGACCTTTTTAACCAAAATGGATCGAGAATACCCTACAAAATAAATAATTTATGATTTTTTTTTTGTTTAAAAATATCCTACGTAACTTATATTATTTCAAATAACGAGAAATAAAATTTTTTGTTTATAAGCTTCTATATCAGCATTTAGATAATATGTAATAATATTTCGCGTTCAAACTTAAATATGACATAATATCGGTTTTCAATAAAAATATCAAAGTTTTAATTTAACAGTTTAGCTGTTGTACATATGCAAATAAAAAATTTAATTTTTGTTTTTTTTTGGGCATTTTTTCTAAAATTTTTAATATTTATAGCTGATTTGATTAGAAAAAACGGTAAACGTCCCTAAGATGGCAAGAGATCTCTGGAGTTAGCTCCCAACTCTCAAAAATTATGCCGACCTGTGTATTATGAGGGACCGTAAGCTTTGCCTGCGCTTATGAATATTTCGACCCTTAATCTTACTAGCCTTGACCCCCAATGCCTCTCATTTCGAAACTTGAGGGTCCAGTAACTATGCTCGTCAGAATTAGGAATGCGAGTGCTAGGTCCAACTATATTTATTACAGATATTCAAACCCTAGCAGAGATGGGGAAAATCTTTTAACTTTTTTTAAGTGTTTGGTAAATTAAGTGTTCTTTTTCAAAAATGAATCACAGATTTGCTTTTGTATTTATTCATAATTGGTTTTTATGCCTTTCATTTAATTTTTTAAAAATCAAAAAATAAGCTTAGCTGAAAATTCCGGTTCTGACTCGAACCGCTAAAAATTATAAATTCCCGATCGTGCCATAAAGGATATTACTTCGACAGCCTGTAATAGATGGCCTAAACTAATAAACCAAAATTTAAACCTGGCCCTAGGGTGGACCCACAATATCTCGGCTAATTTTGATTGCCAGCTCTTATAAAAGATGGCTCAAGATTGGGTAATTTTTAGTGTAAAATTTTTTTAAACTGTAACATTGTTCCATGAAATTAGTAAAAAAGCCGAAGCCCTAAAATTTTTGTTTAAATCCTTTCTAAATCACAATGACTACGGCCGCATAGGTCTGCTGTCCAATAACACCACTCTCTAATTAATGAAAGAAGGCTTTCCTTATTCTGACGGCAAATCTATCTAGAAAGCTTATGTCATTTATATAATATTTTAACATTCATCGAATGTAATTTAAATCGATAATCACTATTAAGAGGCTTTTATAATAATTAGAATGAGATCTTTTCACCAAGATGACCTTTTTTTTTAATATTTTCTCCCGAAGACATATAAAAATTTTAAATGGATTAACAATTAATTTAATTATATCATCAACCTAGATAAGGGTTTTTTCTTATACCGGCCGGGCCTCATCAATCTGTTAATGTGAAAGACATTTATTAGGTTATAGTGTCAACAATAGTTTAACCGGGAAAAATAATTTAACCTAGGTGTCAGGGAAATTAAATTTTAGTTTTTTCGTGTTTGGCCAAAATTAAATATATTGGGGCAGATTTTAAAGTCGTAATCTAAAAACCCGCCTGTTTATACATTTAAAACAATCATTTTGGGCCGACCTGATATCCAAATTATTTTACTTTTTTTTTACCAGGGATTGGAACCGGAACCAAAAGAAACCGGAACCTTTTTGATTTTTTAAGGTCGGTTCCAATTGAACTTTAATTATTATCTAGTTTTTATTTCCTAACATAAAGCTTTTAAATACCCTACAGCCCTATTTTCATGCCCAAAATAAAGAGAATATTCTGCGATGTTACATTAATGTAAATTATAACACAATAGTTAAACATTTATTTGTCCCACCTTGAATAGATTATGGAACCCCAGAACCGGTATCATTTTTGCACCCGAGACCGCTATCCACTTGTAAGGAACCGGAACCGCTTTGAATTTTGGTGGCGGTTCTAATCCCTGTTTTTTACATAACAACTCTCGCCAACTGTTTCTGATCGAGCCAGTCAGGGTCGAACCGTAGGTATGGACGCGGACTTAAATTATGAAAAATGTAGGGCGGCCCGTACCACGACCTAGTTTAAATATCTATTTACTGGCTTCTATGTATTAGTTTAGGGACCCCTGACATCCTAGAATCCGGTCAGTCAATGTTTAGAAATGGATGAGTTATATTTTGAAAAATGCAACTGCCTTCAAATGTATTTTTGTCTATTATAATTGGGCATAGAGATTAGGGGTTGTTATTAGTATTTGTCACTAAAGGTTGTTTTTTAAATCTCGACACAGGTTTAATTTGTTAGTATGAAACTGTGCGGGTAATTATAAATTTTTTTAATTTCATATCAACAACTAATTAGTCTCCACTAACATTAATGTCATTTTTTTGTATACGAATATTTTGTTTGAACATTTATATATACGCCATAATAACACCCGCTGGCTTATAATCTCTCTCTTTGAAGCCATTTAGGGAAAGTAATGCGGAAAAAACAACATGCCGTGGAAGATTTAAAATTCCATTTTGGTTTTCTTCTCCTTAAATCCTCATCTTTTGAAGCGTTGTGAAATACAATTATAACACATAAAAATGTAATATTTCCCGTGTTTGGCGTTACATACATATAAAGGTGTCCTTGATAGCAGTTTAATTTTCCTATTATGTAATATACCATGTTGTTGTTTTTTTTTGGTTACATGCTTGTTCCTTAATACTACAATTATTGTTATAAGTAGGCCTTTTGTTCTTATGTCGGCTCATTAGCTCGGTAGTGGCATTATTCGCGTTCGATTCCCAGTCAGGGTCGATTGGTTTTTTGTTTTTTTATAAAATAAGATGTGTTCTCACCTATAAGCCAAAAAACAATGTCCTAAATGATCATGATTCGATATAGTTCGCAGTTTTAGTAATTATATAGGTCGGAACCAAAAGGTCTTAGGCCTAGATGTGCTGCTTTGGACTGTAGAAATTAAATAAATCCAGCCAGTGCCCCCAAAAAACCGCACAAATTTAAGTTGGGCCTGAATTAGAAAATATAGATAACGGGCCTTTGCCTAATTTTTTTTAAATTATTGCAAATTTGAATTAAATATAATATAAATATTATCACACGATTGTATATATATTATAGGTCAACAATTTTTTGAGAGTTATGTGATAACTATTTCAATCCTGCCATCTTAGAAAATATTAAATCCGTTTACAATTTTACCTAATCAAACTTAGTTAGTCAACATTAAAAATTCTAGAGAAAAAGGTCAAAACCAAAAAATATTCAAAAACACAAATAAATTGAAATTTTATTTTTGCATATTCACAATAGTGTTGAGCTATTTAAAAACTTCAAATAATATTTTTCTTAAAATTTAATAAATCGTGTCGTATTTAAGTTTGGAAGAGAAGTATTTTGTATTATCTAAATGCCGATGTAAGAGCTCGTTAAATTGATAAAATTTATATTTAAATATGTGTGATTAATAATATACAAGGGTTTAATGCAAAAAAGATTTTAAAATTTTTTCAAATTATATTTTGCTCCGTCAAATTGGTCAAAAAAGGCCATTTTTCGTTATAGACGGATATATAAGGACCAAAGATAAAAGAAACTACGAAAAATATATAAGAGAGATCAGGCCATTATGGGGATACATTTTTTTATGTTTTTATAAAATTTGCGTTACTGACATTGATATTTGTTGACCTGTGCATTGATAATTTTAAAGTAAAAAATTAAAAACTATTAGTAAAAAATGTCGAGCATTTTTTCAAAATAAAACCCATAAAATAGTACACAGTGTGGAAGTTAATTCATTTCACAATCTGATATTTTCGTAGACCTCTTTAAATAACAAACATTTTGGCATTTTTTTTCTCCAATTTTCTGGCCTTTTTTTTATTAACTTACCTTTTTATATGACAAATTTTTTATTTAATGAGTGCAAAATTATACAGCTAAATGGGGCAAATATATTATAGGTTCTAATAAATAAACATTTCATTATATCTAATTGTGATAAGGGTTTTGGGCTAATAATTTAAAGGATAATTAAAAATCTTGAAATTTAAATATTTTGAGCTGAAATTTTAAAGATGAGCAACTGAGTTGTTGTGTTTACGTGAAATATCGCGTCTTATGAGATTCAAGTTCAAGCGTAGGAAATTCAAAAATGCCAGACAAGTAGTGTATGTATCTGGAATATAACCTTTAGCACGACGAGTAAAATATTAATAAAATAACTTTCATGGGACGCGGGAGCTCAATTAAAACAGTATTTTTGATTGTTTCCAGATGGTATCGCGTTAGAGTCGTAAAATAATTGTCACAAAAAATATACAAATGTATATATAACCTTGATATCTGATTACAAAGTATGCTAAGTTGTGACATATTGACAATAACCTTTACCTTGATTACCACCAAATACACCCTTCTTTATTTTGTCGAATAATTGGTTTGGCGTTTATATTTACACATGTTTGAGATATATAGATGGTGTTTTTTTCTCATACACTGTAAAAAATAAGCGTTTGATGAAAATTATAGGACATGCTTAATACGAAATCCATAATTAGCGTCAAATCTTCATTTCAAAGGGAAAGAGAACTTCATCGATTGTCAACCTTGAATGGCCGTTCATGCATATAGGGAAGGTCCGTTTATAATCGGCAACTAAAAGGAATTAAAAAAAGCGTAAGGATATATCAGCACCTATGAAAATGTAAATTGCCTCTTTCATAAAAATCAATCTCGTTTATAATAAATAAATAACCTGTAGAAAATTCCCTAGTGGCAAATTTGCATACATTATATACACCTGAGAACTATATTATATTGTAACTATTTTTCCAAACTTTCCTATAATTTTCTACATTTCATTTTTATCTTTTCCTATATGTAGCGAGCTACAAGAGCCAAGGAATAGCTACCGCAGTGGGAGGAGGCAAAGACCATCCACATAAAATAATAAAATCGATACAATCACCAACTACTAACAACAACGGTACTTCTCGAATTGAAAACCATAACGGACAGGGTGAGAAGGTCTTTCATGCCGGGAATAAACATGGCAACGTAACATACACTAGCAATCATCATAATAATAAATACGATACTGGTAGGGATTCTGACATTGTCCTGCTGTATAACGGAAACGAACAAGGAGTTGAACAGGACAAAAAGTGTTTGAATACCACGTTACAGTTGTACAATAACGGCAGTAGACCACCTAATAATTCGACAGTTGCACAATTCAAAAGGGCTGAAGGATGTGCCGATCCACGTGAAATATACGGGACCGCTACAAGACCGTCTATGAAATCATCGGGGGGCAACATGGCAAGTACCCTAATCGACCACTACGAGCGTCAACAGCAACAAAAAACCGGTGCGATTCGTTCGAATTATTCATCGAATAATTCAGGAATAAATGGTGGATTACTACATACATCTCAAGGTACGTATAGCAATGGCTACGGTAATAGTAATAATAAATGTGCCCCGTCTTCATCCATAGGAATCAAATATCCCAACAAAGCCAACTATCTCGATCGTGATTATACGCCAGTCAGTTTGAACGCGAGCTATGGCGGTGAAGCGTCCGTTCCGAACAACAAATACGGCACGACTCGAAGTTATCTCGCGTCTAAAGCCGATTTCAATAATTCCATTTCACTGTCACCCACAAGGACTCTCGTGAACGGGAGTAGTACAATAAACGTCGGGAGTGCCGGTCTCCTCAACCAAAAAATGAAGAAGTTGTTGACGGGTAACCTATTTCACCATGCCAGTGGCGGCAAAAAGCGGCAAAAGAATGATGTCGCTAACAACGCCGTAAAAAATGGCAACCCTCAGCGTGATCAATCGCAAGAAAATGTTTTTTACGGTGAGAGTGAATTGAACAACAATAACCGAACACTAAAAAGAGAATCGGTTAGTTCAAACTTGACTGAAAGTAATGCCGGCGGAGGTTACGAATCTAACATTGAAACGGCCACAACACCAACCAAGTCGAGCGGATATAAGCATTCGATGGGACGCCTCCGATGGGGCAGTTTGGGCCGAGATCAAATTAAAAAGAATACGGCCCAAAGGCTGAGATCGACTGAAAGCGGTAGGGGTTGTAAAGAAGTGCCTTCGGGGAATGACCCGTGCCAAAATATTAGGAAAAACATTGGTAACGAAGGTGTCAAACTCATCAACATAGTCTCGAAGGAAAATTCATGTGAACCGTTTGGTCATCAGCGTCGACATCAACAGCTAGAAGGCCGAGATATCAATTTAACTCCCACTTGGTCATCATCATCTGCGATGTATCAAAATGCTCGCCCATCTGGGATTCAAAAATCAGAAGATGATATATCTTTTATTGATACGACCACCGAGTCAGGCTCTCGAAATTCGAGAAACGGGCCTGCTTCCGAGGATCGAATGCCCTCCAAAATACCATCAGCTGTTTTAAATGGTCGTCAAAACGATTCACAGCCCAATGGACAGTTACAACAAGTTACGAATATTCCCATCGTTTTTCACCGAACAGCTGCATCTACCCGATCTAGCTATAATAACAACACCAGCAACAATAATGAATTTATAAATGTTAAGACACCAATATCAAAGTTGGACGAGAGCGGACGTCAGCTCGAGGGAGCTATCAGCTGGCTGGGTAAGCAAGCGGGGCAATTACGGGCCGCATCAAAATCGCCTAATCGCGTTGCCGTCTCGCAAAAAGAGGCTGACGCTATACAGCTATCAGTCGATAGGAGAAATAATGAAGATACCCAACAAAATTCTTCTAAGAAAGTTTTAGATGCGGGTTAGCTAGCTCTCTCATTTATTTTATTACATATACCGGAAACGTCGTCCTGCTTAATGATATAACAATTTTTTTTAGTTTATTTATGATTTTTTTTTAAAAATCTAAGAGTTAGAAGCACACGAAAAATTTTGAAATGAAATTAATAAATTGGTTAAGCTAATATTCTAGTTAAAAAACAGTTAAAACATTATATAGATGATTTACAGGTTATCAAATATTGTAAGGTAAATGAATTTGATGAAAACATAAAAGAATGTATCCCCATGAGGGCTTAATATTATATATATTTTTCCAGCCTCTGGCTCCTTAGATTCGTCCATATCGAAAAAATAGCCTCCAGATTTTACTTCAAGATCTAAAAAGAAAAATAAGGTCTTTTATAAAAATCCCTCGTAACTTGTGTTTATCATCCCAAATAACGAGAAAATTTAGCTCTTACATCAGCATTTAGATAATACAAAATTTTTTGCGTCCTAACTTAAATATTATAGGTTTTTGATAAAAAAAATATTATTTTAAGTTTGTATTTAACAGTTGACTTATTGTGAATATGCCAATAAAAATTAATTTATTTTTAAATCTTCATTTTTCTAAATCCCTTAATGTTAATATCAGACTAATATTGATTAGAAAAAATTGTAAATGAATTTTAAAATCCTTAGATATCAGGTTGATCTGTTTAGTTAGCTTATTATTCTCATAAAATTGTTGATCTTTGTTATAAGTGCAGGTGTCCAAACCTATCAATCAAGGCTGGGAGAAAAATAATTGGGCTTTTATTTAACAAGTTTTGGAGTTTTTTTCCCCAAATGCCCACAAACCCGTGGGCATACGCCCTCTTCATGCTTAAAGAAAAAGGGCTTATTAAAAAAAGTCCCTCTCTTTCTTAAAAAAAAAACTCCTAGGAACTTGAAGAAAAGATAACCCAATCCCACCCATCATTATTATAAAGAAGAAAAAAAAATGAAATTATTAAAAAAAACAAAATATGGGTTTGATCTTTTTTAAGAGCCACTTTTTTGGGGTTTTTTTGCCCCTCTACTTACTAAGGGCTTTTTTAAAATCTTATTTTGGCCCTTTATTTGTAGCTTCCTTTTTTTCCTTAAGTTTTGGGGAAAAATGAGCCAAAGTTTTTTGGCTCATTGTACAGCACTGTCATTAATAAAAGTTTAGCTGAAAACACACTATAATAAATATATGTCTATATTGATGTCCTAGCAACATGAACTGATTTTTTTTGTAATTGCCATTTTTTCAGATTTTAGTTTGCTTAATCAATCGAATGAAAATTCCCCTAACCACGTGGCAATTCATCCAAGCAGACGAAGGAAAGGTAGCGGGGGAAGCGACAACGAACCCCAACCCGACATTCTAAGAGCTAAAGTGGTCACCCAATCAGAATCAACGTATTACGACGCCTCCCACGCCTCTTACCCCTCGGCCTCGAGTTACCGGAATTTGACGAATATTTCGCCTCCCCGAGAAATGAACGCGCGCGTATCATATGTGCTCCCTATAAACTCTAAACTTTCAAAAAGTCATACTAAATTATCTTATGAAGGCACGCGTATGAATCAACAACCCACGTTGTATCAAGAGTACAATCAACAGCAAAAACATGGCCATCAACTAGGCATATTTGAGTCTAAAAATGAGGCTTCCTCATTCGGTGATGAAAAAGAATTGAGAGCCTATTTGGAGCAGGAGGAGGAGGAGTATGGGGATCAATTAGCCTCACCGCTTAAACGAGAAAATACACTTATCTTTAACCGGAAGGACCGAGATCCCGAAAAAGTTTTGGGGACTCAAGATGCGGCAGTTAATTCATCGAAAATGTACCTCGGCAAAAATAATGTGGTAATTTTGTTGGCAATTTTTAATTTAATTACATTTTTAAAAAAAAAACTTTTTGTTTTATGATCTTGCATAATTTTTGATTTACTTCTAGCTCAAAAGTATATTTAGGTAAATATTGAGAGGCAAATTGGTGTTTTTTCATCTAAGCTTATCAGATGCTACCATAACAAATATTACAAATTGTGCAAAAATGTACTTTTAAATTATACTTAATATCTCAGACATTCTTTTCTCTCAATTTTAAAAATTACAGGTACATTAGCGTGCCTTGGGATATCTCCCCCTTCCTCGCCTAATATTTTAAACATATTTATTAAAAATTCCCTAATATTAGTTCTTTGATGTTGTTGAAAATTCTTTAATATTTTACGAACTTTATCATAATTAAAAACTTTAATATCGTTTTGGTTGTCTATCGCTAATTCTTATGTAATTTAATCATTCATTGCAGCCCTTATATTTTGTACCCCTACCCCAACCGCCCTTGGGTACTCTTCAGCATGCGACTGAATCAGCTGTTCATTACAACTCGACCGGTAAATTAGCTAGGGGCGGTAGGATGACTACTCTAACGGCCAATGAGGACTCCTCTTTCAAAAACTCTGTACCACCGGGTGGGAAGGGTTACTCAAATCACATTTCAGGCCATATTACAGATTGTTCCACTAGGGTAGGACCACTTGGTAATTACTATCAACGAGATAGAATTCATGATAACCAATTAGATGACACGGGTTTTATCTCCGAAATGGAAACATCATCTACAGCTACTAAACGTCGTTTCCAGCCTCAAACTTCGGATTCAAATTATCTCACTCCCAATTGCTCAGCCAATGAGAATCAGCCAGGAGATTCAAACTTTGTGCGTGGTTCGGGCTACACCCAATCACTCGATAGTCGAAGGGATAATCTTCCGACGCTATCTAAATCACCTAACGCTGGTTCGAATTTTCACATTATTTTTGATTCAAAATTTATTTTACATTTTTCATATATATTTATCTATACAATTCAGATAAATGATATATATGAGTCCAAATTTTTTAAGTGACCTTGTAATCATTTCATGGTTTGCTCCTAAAATAAAGAAAATTAAGTTAGATAGGCTAATATTGTAATTAAAATCTACGTAGCAAACTTTTGTTAAAATTCGGTTATTATACTTACTTTAATTGAATTAAAAATTCTATTTTTCCTATCAACGACCATATTTTTTCCGAAAAATCATTTTATATGGGGCACGTCATATGCGTCCATTTGAGTTCAACAATTCAATTTTGTTAAAATTCACAGGTGTCACCTATCTACGCTATAAGGGCGAAACAAAACGTTCGACTATCCCAGTCGATGGCTTTAAAAATATCTCCGATATTATGTCGCAATTTGTTAAAGCCTTCCCGAAAGATTTAACCCCTAGGTATTTGACCCAATGTCGCGTCTACATTCAAGATACGGATAACCCGAAAGAGTTATACTATGAACTAGATGATTTACGGTATATTAAAAAAGTTAAATATGCGGTACATTTGCTGTTTTGTCAGCATTTTTGAGTAATTTATTTTGAAATGAAAATTGAATATAAATAAATATGGCTTAATTTACTTAAATACTTTTACAAATTTTGGTCAATACTTAACCATGTGGTACCAGAGACCATTCAAATGATAAATTATAATCCGACCATATTAGCTTTTCCATGGTATATTCAAAAAAAAATCTTTGTTCATTTTGTATGCCAGCAAAAATGTTAAAAAAACATGACTTTAATCATAAAAATACAAAAAATATGCCTTTCTGTCGAGAATAAGGAAAAACTATTGCTCTAGCTTATAGATAATATTTATTAATCATATTTATACTATTTTACCATTTATTTACTACGAACAACAGTGATGTCGTTAACAAAAGCGTTCTTAAAATCGTTGCGAACGTTAACGAAACAGCCTCATCTCCTCACAGTGACTATAATCATTCAAAAAAGATTGACGAGGATTGGGATGCGATCGAACGTGAAAATAACCACCAGCGCCTTGAAGATTTCGCCCAAAATGGAAACCAAAGTGCAATTTTCGCGACGGATGAAGCCGATTACGCTTCATCTGGCACGAAAAATGCACAAAGAATTGAAACAAAAATGAACAAATTACCTTCCAATAACTTTGGAAGGGCGATTGACCCTGCGTCCTACTATTCAGAGCCTGAATATGACGGGAGAAGGGTCAATATAATGGGCGGCAGTTGCTACAATGGTGACGCCGCGTCCAAATACACGTATGGAAATAAGGTATTCATAAAATGAAAAAGCATTTAAAAATTTTTAAATATTTATTTATTTAGAACTGTTTTTTAGTAAGTTTGGCCAAAAAAAAATTTTAAGACGAGCGGCAACAAAATTATTTCCACAAGGGCTTGTTTAAACTTCATTCATTTTTACCAAACAAAAAATTAGATATTTGGGAATAACAAAAGTTTTGAAAAACTTTATTTTATATAAAATTTTTTAAAACTTTTATACCAGGCAAAGTAGTTTTATTAGCTAATAAACTCGTTGACATGCGTTTTATAACAAAGAATAGAAATTTTATTTACAATTTGTGAAACTGAATGAGGTCTAAAGCGCCAAAAAAAGCTAATTCCAATCATATAATTTTGATTTTGAGGCTTTGACCTGTATGTTTGCCATGTTATTTGACAAGACACTAAACCGCGCTTCTAATTTTGGATCGGGCGATAAATATTCAAACATGTTTGCTAGTCAAATTGTCGACGTTTCAAGCGGGACCCGAAGCCATGGGGCCGAAAGGTTTGAACGACCGTTGGCCAAACAAATAATCCTGGCATCGAACGAAAAATTAGCGAATACTTCTATTTTAGCTACAACCCCCAACAAATTCGATCGCCAAAAACAAATTTTAGATCTCATGGAAAATAGATTGCGTAAATTTTTTATCAAATTTTTTTTTTTCATATAATTTGCTACCTCGTGGTTAAAAATAATATACATATGGTAATTGCTTAGTGCAATAACCCATTTTAGCTAAAATAATTTTTTTTATAGTTTGAAAGATACATTCATAGTTTATTTACTATTAATATCAAAAACTAAAATTTAAATTTTTTGTTGGTCTTTAGGGCGCGTTCAAACATCATTTAATTTATCAAATAAAAATGACAATTTGTGAAACAATTTTTCTTGAAGTTTTATTAGGTGCCCTAGATAAAATCTTTTTATTATGTTCTCATAATGTCATTAAAAAAAATCTTGATCAAACTGTGTATTTATTGCCTTCTCTAAATACTTTCATAAAAATCAAGTTATTCCTCGCCAGCCATCTAAGGATATTTTTAATTAGTAAAATTGTGAGTTATAATTGCATTCAGGCAATAAAAACCTCATTCCCGCGCACGAAAACGATCTTCAGCAGCTTTCCATCAATTCGAACTCCGAAATTCCGTGGGAAAACTGCGATGCAAAGTAAATCATATTCTACGATTTAAAATCCCTAGAATTCCAAGTTTTCAAAAAAAATATTTGTTAATTTTTTAATATTATATTCCTAATGCAGAGTCAAAATGGATACTATGGAGAAGAAGTTAAACGCTCTTTCAACTATGGTACAAAACGCCCTAATCAGATCCCCGACTTCCCAAAACGACGGTTTAAAATAATTCAATTTCTTTTTCAAACAAAAATATTGTACTTCACGTATAAAAAGTTAGAATTTATAGAAAGCTATAGTTTTACAAATATTTTTTCGTTTGAAATATGGCATGCAGCGTTCGGAAAATCCATTGTTTTGTTAGGTAATGGTTTGTTAGTTGGAAACACAGTCTCGCATGTTTTTGAAAATTTAAAATTTTGTAAATCCGCAATTAAATCATACAAATAGGTGTCTGGGTTAACAATATAACAATAAAATTTTCTGTTCTTTTTTTACCTCCGTTGAACGTATATGTCAAATTTTCGTTATAATGCAGCAATCAAAATAAATCTTACGCTATTCAAATTAAAGCTCGTTTCTTTTACTATCAATTTTTTTGTTCACTATTATTTATTTGTTGCCAGTTTTGAATTTGATGCAATACCAACTAACATAATTAAATTGCTGTTATAATTTTCAGCTAAACAAGAAAATTAGAATGCAAGTTATTAAGTTAATTGACTCGTAAAAAGTGTAGCTTACTTCTTTTTCTCATTAGAAATTGATATTAAACCTTAGTGCCTAATATGAAATTAAAATTCTTTGGATGTAGATAACAAACTTGAAGTTCCAGTGAGGAACCTTCGCGACATCCACGATAAAACAATTGACGTTCGGGTCGACCTGAGGAGCTTGAAAAACATGACCAAGATTTACGTGTTCGATATGCAATCCTTCATTCAACAAATCAAATCCAAAATATTGGTAACCAAAAGATTCCATAAATAAAGTCGGCCGCGTCTTAAGTCAAAATTATATCTTAGCCAAAGTTTAATCGCAGCATTATTGCAATCCAAACAATGAAAATAAAGTTATGTTGTTTATGCAGATTTAATTGATAAAAACAAAACAAAAAACCATATTTTTATAATTAGATAATTTTTTTTTATTTAAAAAAAAAATCTGAGTTAGGACGCGTCGTACATATATAATTTTTTGAAATTTTATTTCTCAAATTACACAGGTCAAAAATCTGTGATCTGCGGAGATTAAACCTACCATCTTAGGGATTTTCGAATCCGTTTACCATTTTTCTAATCAAACTTTTTTAAGCTATAAACACTTAAACTTTTAGAATGCCAAAAATAACAAAAAAATTCAAAAACAAAAATAAATTGATATTTTTTCCGCATATATACAACAGCTAAATAATAAATTTAAACTTTAAATAAAACTTTTATTGTTAACCGATAATACATCGTGTCATATAAGTTTGGACCCCAGATATTTTGTAGCATCTAAATGCTGATGTAAGATTTCGATATACCAAAAAATGTCATTTCTTATTATTTTAGATGATTAATAAAAAGTTACAAGAGATTTTTGTATAAAATAAAATTCTTAAATATTTTTATTTAGGGTGCTTTCGTCGAAGCCGGAAAAAATTAAGAAAAACAAAATATATATAAGAGATAAGGCCATCTTGAGGATAAATTTGTTTTAATTCACGATTGTGCCAATGAAATTTGTTGACCTATGATCTAAGAGATAAAAAATGAATTTTTTTTTGTGAAAAATAAATCCAAGGCCGTATTTTGTAATGCGATTGATTTTTTGTTTAAATTAATATTAATGGGATCTCTAATTTACGCGTTTTAAGCTTACTATCGAAGGCGCCGACACTCTGCAAAAAGGCCTTTACCAATCATTTTTAAACTCGTTTTTCAGAAAAATGAAAACAATATAGACACGGCCCAACATAGTTGATGAGCTATTTTTTTACCAACACCTTATATTAAAAATCTAAACACCTATTTCGAGTTATTTTTTCGAATTTGTATTTTTTTCTAATAATTCAAACTGGAAATTTAATTTTTGAAGCTTGGTTTTACTTATAAAAAGAGTTATCTTAACTCACAAATATTTTTTTTTCTTATTTAGCTTATCTCCAAGCACGTACCTCAAACGTCGGTGAACAAGCTTTCTCACCTGCTCTGTGGAATGCCAACTACTTGTATGGGAACCCCAAATTTTAATCCACAGGGCCACAATAATTCAATAAATGGGCTACGTCTATCGGAAGATAATCATTACGATATGGGCGGAGACGATAACATAAACACGGCATGTTACATCGAAGACTTGAGCGACCTTACCAAAGAAATCGAATTTTACCGTCAGGATATGGCCAAACTTGAAAAAATTTTGAAGTAAATATTTTCTTCCCCTCTTTAGCCTGTTCACTCTTGATAGATAGGCAGATGAAATCTGGTTGCAGCCGTGTTATTTCCCAAAAAATTTTATGTATTACACAAAGTCTAAGATTTCGCTAAACATAATTTTGGGCGATTCGTCGTAAAAAATCTGGCGAAATAATCTTTTCACTAAATTTGTATGTTAAGCTATTTGTCCCATAAAGGTTTTGCAAGCGATATGTTTTTGTAAGTAAGGGGACGTGCAAAGTGAGTTTTTATTTTCGTGAAATTTTTAAAATTTTGGAAAAAAATATTTTGTAATAAAACGCAAATTTTTAAAAAGTTGCCAAATTTAATATATGCACATAAAATGTTTTTTCTGAAATAAAACATTTTTAAAAAAATTTGAAAAAACAAAAATATTTTTAAAATTTTCAGAATTTTTAAAATTTTACGAAAATTAAAACTCACTTTGCACGTGCCCTAAGGATCCCATTTTATAATGTTTCATTATTATTTTATGACATTTTCAATTTTATAATAACGAAATAATGAAACAGTGATATCGAAATATCAATCGAGGAATACAAAAACGACATTGTCCACAGGAAGTTGCATTACCACATGCGTGATTTGGAATCGATAAATTTAGCTTTGAACTACGCCAACCGAGCCGTGAGCGACCTGAAAAGTTATTTTAACAACTTTTTAATCTACAGCAACTCTAATAAGCTAGTAGATATAATTTGTTTGTTTTAACTCCAATTTTGTCAATATAAGAACTATAAGTTTTTGTGCCATTATGTTTGTGTATTTGACAGATATTTAAAGTTAAAAACTTCGTAATTTTCTTTGATTTTATTTTTTAATTTTATTAGAAAATCAAATAATGATTCACCATAAGGATTTTCTGCACATAAAGACACGTGCAAAATGAATTTTGATTTTTGTCAAATTTTCATAAAAATTTTATTTTGTAACGCTTTTTGAAATTTGATTTATGCACACAAAAAATTCATTCCAAAATAAAAAAAAAATTTAAATATAAAATAAAACTTAAATTTACAGAATATTTAAAATTTTACGAATTTAAAATCTTTCCTTGCACGTGGCCTAAGAATTCTTTTTTTTCAAAATTATAAATTAATAAATTTTGCTTATTTAATTATAATATGTAGCTAATGGCTTAATCTATCAATTTTTTTAGATCGATATCCGAAGCTCGAACGAGTCATGATAACCGGAATCGATATGACCGATATTTCATACGACCGAAAGGTAACGTACAGCAAGGAGCGTCAAGTGTAAGCAAAATTCAAAATGATTTTTTTTTAATATTATAATAATGGTCCACGTGAATTTAATTTTTAATAAATCAATACGGTGAAGCGGTTACAAATATATGACACGTGCAAAGTGAGTTTATTTTGGAAAATTTTAAATATCTGAAAAATTTAAATAATTTTATTTTATTCAAAATTTTTTAAAAATATTTTTTATCCCAAAAAAAATATTTTATGTGCATAAACTAAATAAAGCAAATTTTTAAAAATTTGCCTTTTATTACAAAATAAAATTTTCAATATTTTACAAATTTTACGAATATAAAAACTCACTCTGCACGTGCCCCAATGTAAAATATAATATATTTTTTACAAACAACGTCCTAAAATGATTAATATATTGTTATACAATATGTTATTATTATAAAAATAAACAGATTTTTGAAAATCGAACCTGATAAGTTGCGAAATGCCTTAAAACGGTGCAAAAAATTATCACAACTATTGCAATCGATGGAACAGTAAACCAATAATCTATTTATTCTCAAACAATTACATAATTTTTTAAAAGAAATTAGTTTAATATATATATCTGAAATAACCTTTTTTCAAATAAATTAAAAGCTACGCGTTCTTGTAAATGTATTTGTTATTACATACACTAGTGTGAAATTTTCAAGTGCTTGAAGATTTAAGAATTACATTAAAATTTTTTTAAATTAATAGAATTATAACCGAAGAGCATCTCGTTAACAGCAACGAAGCACGGGTAAGGAGAAGTCCCTCAAATCAAAGTCTAACGTCGATGGTATATTTTATTATCAGCTTGAACTGCGCTTTCCAATTAAACAGTAGTCATTTTAACAATGCCCTAACACTAACCCCATGCATACGATGAGATCTTGCATTTTGGACTGCGTCTAAAATTAGTTTGGGTTAATTAAACATATAGGGCAACAATATTCTTTTGTATCGAAAAGGACTATGTAAAAGAATGAGTATTTTTAAGCATTTGGCTATATTAATTATTTTTTATATTCGTCGAAACCGAATAATTAGATAAAAATAAATTTTTATAAAGGACCTCACAATAAAATTGCAGTCTTAAGGCATATTAACAAGCTTAAAATACATGTTTAAAACGCTTATTAATGTCGTATAACACCTTTGCTTTTGCTTCACCTTACTAACGCATTCATATTAACATTTTCTTTGCAGAGACATCTTTTGGCTTATAAAGGAGATGTCATAGATGGATCTAATAGCAGCGATCATCGTTGCCGAGGTACTAAAAAAGGTCCTCCGACTAGCTTATTAATTAGTCAGTCATGTACTAACCTTCAAACGAATAGTCAATTATACAACACCGACGAGCCGGAATATTGTGAACCCGGCGGCTATGATTTGTCGGGTAGGAACACCGTTCGTCGAATCCAAACTTACAAAGAAAATTCCAATGACGTTCATAACTTCACTGAACCTTCGCCCCATTTGGTTAGAAGGGGTGGAAGTATGCCTCGTGGACCTAAATTACTCCCTTTGCCGCTTTTAACGCTACCCACAACTCCAATAACGGATGAAAATGATCAGCTGACCAGATTTGAAAATGTCGCGCATCACATTAAAGGCACGAACGAAACGTCGGTGGATTCGCCAATTACTACGCAATTCAAGCTGCAATGCAAGAAAAAACAGCCCACGCCCTTAGCCACTCCAAGCGATGATGGTGCTAGTAGCGGTTATTTCAATAATTTAAGTAGCCTAGGCTTCTACAATCCCTCTTCTGGGCCTAGTTCAGTCTCATCGGCCCGTTCGAGTCCAGCTGTGGTGACACGTCCTTACCCACATCAGACTCATCAAACTCAGCATTATCCCATGAGCAAACGGAATGGCATTGTAACAACCCCAGAAATGAGCTCGGGGGGCGGAGATCCTTTGAGCGAAAAACTCGAAGAATCTTTGAGTAAGCTCTACGAAATGAGCATAACCTCCCGCGTGGAATCAAAAAACGATCCTACTACGCCTACAAAGAATGCACGAGTAGTTGGAAAATTACCCGAGAATTTGGACGATCTATTTGACCGTAAGCTCCGCCATAATGATCTCGCGCCTGATTCTCCAACCCAACTAAAAAAGGGCAGAATCATAGATAACAATCGCCCCACCACCACCATTTTAATCGATGTCAGTAACGATAAGGTAGCTTCATCGGCCCAATATTGCATTTGTATAAATAAGACATTAGATTCAATGCGAAAATAAAAATTGGATTACATTTATAAAGCTGCTTATTTGGTTCGTTTAAACTTAAGGCAACTGTTAATTTATAGCAAATAATTTTTCTTTTGGATTTTACTAACTGGCTATTTAAAAAAAATGCATCACTTTTTGTAAATTTAATTTAACTTTGTAAAAATTCGCTTTATAAATTTACTAATTGTAGTTTAAGCAAAAGGTTAGAGCATTCGCCTCTTACTTGCATACTATACTAATATCTAACGCTTAGCATACTTACTAGTCTAATACTTATATACACTTCACAATAAAGTTATTTACAGATTTTTAGGTAATTTTTAGTTGCAAATTAAGAAAATTGACACCTTTTTCAATGTTAATTTTTTTGAATTTTTTCCGAAAAAAGTTTTTTTCCAATTTTTTTAGCTCAATGTGACTTTAATTGATTACAAAAAAAATTAGAAGAGCGGATCGAGTAGCCAAGTGTCAAACTACTATTCAGCCACGAATGGACCCGATCATCGAGGTGGAGGAAGTCCGTATCATTCGCAGAAACAGAATCCAGATCATCAATCTTACCAACGTAGGGACGCCGCAATAACCGATAACGGAAAGTCTGGAATCATGATGCATGGGACAGATGACAATATCACCAAATTTGATAGGGGAAATAGGACACACAGAGATGTATTCACATTCGTTTAAATTGTTTTTTTTGCCCATATGAGTATATTGTTTTTCGCATAGAATATTTAAAACCTATGACTTTTAGTCAATCGAATACATTGTTTGTGTAATGTCTCGGCATTTGAAATATGCTTAAAATCATTTTTATTTATAATTTTTTTGCATTCTGTTTATAATTGACATATTAGTCTAGATCCTGTAAATGAGGAATAACTTCTTAAATCTTAGTCGTTCAGATAATGTACTAAAATATAACCTTAAAATAACAAATTTTCGAGAAATTGAATCCTTTTGTCGTAGTATAAAAAATAAATAGATATAGAATGGAAGAATTTCAAGTGAAATTTAATATTATTTGATAAGGGCACGTGAAAAGTGAGTTTTTTATTTTCGTGTAATTTTCAAAATATTTAAGTTTTATTTGGTAATACAACACAAATTTTTGAAAAGTTGCCAAATTTAATTTATGCACATAAAATGCTTTTTCTGAAACAAAATTTTATTGATAAAAAAAATTTTTTTAGTTGTAATTTTATTAACTCTAATTTTACTTTATTGCACAAACAAATCACACAAATTTAATAATAAATAACATAAAAAAATTAATTAACGATGAATTTTTAGATATATAGAATCAAATCAAAAAAAATAATAATGAATAAAAATTACATTTAATAATGATCTTTCTTGTATATGCACTGCAAGGTTAAAATTTAATAATAAGAAATTCCAGTAGTAAAAGCCATCAATCAATATTTAACATTAAGTTTTCATGACATTAATATTTTAACCTTAAGTTTCCATGACAAAAATTATACAATATTCAGAATTTTTGAAATTTTATGAAAATAAAACTTTGCCCTTGCCCTTGGGTCAAAACATGTTACCAATGAATATTTCTTGATGGTAAACCTATATTTTTGAACGTGGTACAATTTACAAGCACACTTTAAGAAAAGCTAAAAAGCTAATATATATAAGGTTCGTTATATTCTCCTAATAGGGCTATAACAGCGAAGGAGATTACCATCGAAGAAATCATTATCAGTATAGTTCACCCACCCATGGTCACCAGGTCAATCAAATGGCAGAAAAAGGTGCCGCCAATCAAGCGACGTCTTCGTCCGCCTTTGATTGGCGTCACCTTAGCTACGAACGAAGTTACGAGAGTGACGGAAACGTTCCCCAACCCCCACCTAGGGGCAAACCTAAAAATATAGCAGCTGTAAGATCGCCCCTTATGTCGCCCGTATCTGGCAACTTGAGTCCCATCAAGGAAATGTCACCTACGAATTCATTCAACAATATTCTATCAAAGGTACACCGTTTAAATAAGACATTGATCTATTGTAACCATGGCTGGGAAAAAAACTTATGGCTTTTTTTTAACAAGTTTTTCAGTTTATTTTCCCAAATGCCCACAAACGGGCATGACAAAAGAATGTTTAAATAAAGCCCCTTTTCTTCAAAAAAAAAGCTCCGAGGCATTCTATGAAAAATAACCCACCCATCATAATTACAAAGAAAAAAATCAAAATTTTTCGAATTTATAAGGAAAACATAAAATTTTTTGGGGCTCTTTTTAAGAGCCACTTTTGTGGGGTTTTTTGTGCCCCTTTTCTTAGTAAGGGCTTTTTTATATTTTGGCCCTTAATTTGTAGCCCCCTTTCTTTTTTTATGTTTTGGGGGAAAATATGAAAGTTTTTTGGCTCATTGTTTTCCCAGCACTAAGTTGAAGCTAATATGAGAATTACTAATAACATAATTTAAATCTTACAGGTACCAATAAGTACAGCAAACAATGAATCTTCTGGGTACGATCCAAGACGAACTACTACTCATAGCAACCAGTGCCTGTCGCCCATGTCTCCGGTCAAAATAAGTGAAGATAACCATTCAACTCACGAAAGGTATAGACATTACGAGAATAATTCGGCACACTCTGAACCGGTTTACGATCAATTAGAGTATGCTAATAGTTACGAAAAACCGACAACCTCTACCCAAAACGAAATATCCTTTGGTGCGGAAGTTGAGGAACTGTACGCTACAGTCCACAATCCATTAAATATTCAGAAATCAGCTGGGCAATCTACCCTAACTAATATGCAAAAAAGGGTAAGTCGAGAATTTGAACAAAGGGTAATACGGGAAGATGATGAAGCAAGGCTTCGAAATTCCCCCGGCTATTCAAATGATCCCAGGGACCATTTTACTAGAATGGAAGGCCATCCGCACCTGATGGATTCACAGTCCCAAATCTATAATACAATTCCTCAAACAAAGCAACAATCATTACCAATGGTTCAATACAACATCATCCCATCTAAATTGACTGAAAACCATGTTGATGTTAATTACGAAGTATCGGATACCAAGTCGACGTCGATATTAAAAAACGTAAGCGAGGCGCCACCTAACGGTGTTACAAATCCTCCATTTGCTCCTCCCTTACCTCAAAACTTAGCTTCCATCTACACCAATAACAAATCCCCACTGTCTTGTACGACCCCTTCCCAAGGCAATAATAGTTCTAGCAGTAGCCCAACAAAAACATACGTTTCAGACATGTCTAAAAACAGTGGTACACGGAGAACAGACCGTCATAAAACGCTTACCCCATCCACTAGCTCCTCCCAAACCGGCACGTTCCACGATGGATCAATGAATACGGCTGTCCATGCATATGGAACTAGGAATCGGGGTGTGGCTCCTTCAAACACCTTGCCCCGAAAGGAAGAGATGAAGGGAACGTATTGGAAGGAGTTTGCTAACATACAAAAGCAAATTGCTTCCGAAGCGGCCCAAGCTAAGCAACAACGAACAGCTGCCATGCAAAATAAATACGCCAAGATTATAGCAAATACCGCTGGTGGCGGTAGTGTCAATTTCCAAAATCAATTGTTACCCTCAAATGGTGTAACCTCAACAAGTTCATTTACCAATAATAATAATAATCACAATAATGGAATTAATGGCTATGAAGCTTCTCTTTCCGCTAACACAGTAGGTAATACACTAACTTTTCCACCCAAATATTCTCCGACCCCTACAAACTCCAGCATGGCTTACGCACCGAGCGAGGCAGACTCGTGTTTAAGTTTCAACTCCGACCTGAAATCGATTGATGAAACGCTTTACAGCAACCACACCACCGCTAATGGTACGTTGAATAATGCTTTGTCAATGAACGGGGATGTCGTCAATTATTACGCCAGCAGTAGCAATGGTGAACCGGAAGTGGCGTCCAAACTAAATGTGCATCCTAGAAACAGCGAATGCACTCAAACAAGCAAGGCGTTTACGACTAATAATATTCATAATGGGCCATTAACCAAACAGACCCCAATCGATTTAAGCCTGAAAAATAGGATCGCTAATCAACCGCAACAACCGTACCTAAAGAAGTTACTTAACGATCATCATCAAGCAGCTGATAGGCTGCGCGCAACCGAAAATGGGTACGCAGAAGTTAGCGAAAAGTCATCTGGCTCATCAAATACCCGGGATGGACCATGTGGTGTGAATGGTGAATACAGCGAGGTCAATGGGCAAACACAAGATTATGGCCACGGTCCACCTCCTTCACACTACCCCAATCTTGATGAACAAACCACGAGGACACATAAAGAAGATGTCGATATAATGACCTCCTCAATGCCAACTACGATTGACCCTACTATACTGGGTAATATACCGACGCTCTTGCAAAAAACCTAAATTTCACAACCTTTTTGGCGACGCATTTCTTTAGCATTTAAACACCACCATGAACATTCATCGATCAAAGGTCCACAATTTCCATTTATCGCAACTTATTTCGATAATTCTTAAGGCCTTATTTTTTTTTCAATGTTAAAGGTTATTTTATTTTAATTTTAAAATGAATCAATTAATGTTTTGTTTTTTAAAAGATAAAATAATATATATTTGCAAATTTTGGATAGTAAATATCTCAATTTACTTGCTTTAGTTCTACCTATATAATTGAAAATCTACTGTTAAATAGAATACAATTTCGTTTAAATACGCATTTTAAAAGAATTTAACAAAATTATAAACACTGCCCTTATTTTATGCTTCTCCACTGAAATTTTAAATTTTGGATTCACATAATCCTATTAACAATTTCTAATTTTTTGGCAATAATTAAATTTTATTTCAAGGATTTTTGTAATTAACCATACGAAGTTTTCGTTTGTTTGACTATAATATATTTTAATACTTTATTTTATTGATTAACGCCGTCTTACAATTTGTATTTTTTTTTAAAATTAATTTTTGCTATAAAATATCCATTAAATGAGATAAAATAATTTATCGAATTTTGTCATCCTTGTCTAAACGTCAGAAAGTTAGGAGCATTTTAAAAAATAAATAAAAAACTTTGCCAAATCGCTACGCGACCGAACCTATAAATATTGATGTTAATATCATTCAACAGATAGACCGGGCACCTATGAAAGGTAATTTAAATAGAGATCCATAGTTTTTACAAAGTTTAAGGTTTTATTTGTTCCTTAATTATAGCCAGGATATTAAACGGGAGAAGAGCGGGTTAGAATTTAACAGCTGGCAGGCCTATAAAAATACCCGTCGTAAACATTATTAGTTCGCCAATCCTTTAAAATAGCTGAGTTACCTAACAAGCATGTATCCTTGATGTGCCAAAAGTGAGAATCTGGACAGACCCAGGTAGCTTGCTTACTGGCATATTTTACTATTTAACTAGGGTGTGATATTGGTTGATTTAAGCAGGCAAAATTAAAGGCCCAAATTTTGTTTTATAAACTTTTGAAGTTAATATGGTTATAATATATTTCCATCTTGTTGATCAATAAAAAATTAATTTTTTTTTGTAAATTATTAATTTGAGTTTGGGCCCTAAATGAATTGCCAATTAGACATAAAAAAAGAAACTTTAAGAAGGAAATATATATTCAAAAAACTTAAATAAACCGCCTACCTAGATATGGCTAAGTAAATTATATTTAAATGAAAAAAGCGTAGAAATATATTCCGTACATAAGCTGATGGGACCTATATTTAATGACATAATAATACTTCAGGTGTAAGATAACACGTGAATAATTAAGCTGCGGAAAAAATTAATTAAAATTTAATTTCCTTTAATTTAGCAATTAAGATATTAATTGTGGCAGGAAAATTACGGATCCGTTGCTGAGCTGTAGATCCGCTAAGGCTGACTTAGCGTAAATAGAATTATTCTTAACTAACGACCAAAACAATTTTTGTAGGAAAATGAAATAACCAAGAAAACGTAAATTAAAAATATATACCACCAATTGAACGAATATTTGTACAAATTACTCGAGGAAAGATTTGTGGAGGTTTGTTACACCAATGAAAGAAACATTAAATGGAAGTTGCCTTTATTATGTGCCAACTAAAAGCTTAAATGGCGTTAACGTTATTGAAAATATCCTGTTACCCATTATTCTCTTCGTGGGACTTGCCGGTAACATTGCAGCTCTATACGCATTGCGTGATATTTCAAAGAAAAGGACCGTTAAAACGACTATTCGAGCATACAAAAAGTCTGATTTGATTGCGATACCTAAAGGTAATAACCCAATCGCCAATGAAAATAATAATAAGGGTAATGATGCCAAGCAAAGTCAAATTGTTATTCGACCGAGGCGCCTAACAAACCAAGCGACTTCTTCGCATTCCCAAACACCCTTAAAAAACGTGCCGACATATTACTTTTGGGAGTGGATTGCCGCTATGAACACCGTATCATGCATTGCCTACCTGAGCCGGTACCTGACTGGACATCACCGTTTTTACTATTTCGACAGCTATTTCCTCCAACGAGCTTGGTTCGCTTACATAATTTACAACACTATGATGGTAAGAGCCATCTTTTTCACGACCATCTATTGCTTGTGTTTCGTTATGATAGACCGATACGTTTGCTTGTACCGACCCATCTTTTATCACGTAACGATCGCCACGAATAGGATGAAATGGGTGATTCGACTGGCACCCATTCCCATTCTATTCCTGGCTATGTTATCGACCATGGGTTACAATTACACCTATTTCATCGGGGAGTGCCGTGGTGATGACGGGACGAAACTTTACTTTTATAAGATCCGTCAGGGGACGTCGTATTGGCCAAACATCGGATTGAATCTAACCGTTTTTTACGTCGTCCCGTGCCTGATAATCGTGTTCTTGAGCATTAAAATAGCTTTGAAGTTGGGGGCCATCTACGCGGCTAAGGCCGAACGCCCATTACGAGCCGATCGATGCAAATTAACTATCAAACAATCAAGGGGTTTACCGAATGAAGAGGTAAGAGCTAATAACAACCGCGCAAGGAGTCCTCTACCTTCTAATATGATAAAAAATAAGGATTTGGCCCCTGTGCGAGAAATTATATCTAAAACTCTTGCACCCTTGGACAAAAATTCACAGCTCAGTGTTCCTGTATTTAAATACGATAGTTCCAGCAAGGACTCTCATTCGTTATTGGTTGACTATATTAATGCATCTACAAGTAATGACCTAAAATCCAAAGGGACTGATGTAAAAGAAAGATTAAAGTCGGCCCCGGTACCAATATCGGACCAACATTTATACCCAAACACTAACGAATCTGGTTCTCCTCCGCCAATCTTTAGTTTCAGTGCTCCAAACGTAGGAAAGATGCCACCCGAGGAAGACAGATTTTGTTCTTCTACCCCGAGATTCAATAATAAATCCACTCTTTTGGGGTCGGTCCTTAGGCATCGACAAGTTATGAAAATGAACGAATACCTGCCTTCACTTGTTTATTGCGCCCTTTTCTTGTGTTGCACAACCCCCGAAATAATTCTGCTTTGGGTCGATATCTATTACATGTTCCACCAGACGCACGTCTCTTTTCCCGCACTCCGAAGGGTCGTGACCATAGCCATCTTTTTCGAAATTTCTTACATCAGTTTTAGCGTTTTTATTTACCTACTTTTCGACAAAAATTTTCGGCGTAGTTTAGTGGCCATAAGGCACAACAATTGAATATACTAAAATACATACTGAATTCAGTAGAAAAGAACATATAATGAATGACTTGTGATAAAATCTTTTTACATATACTCAGGTCAACAAATATCAATGTCAGAAACGTAAATATTTCTGAAAACATAAAAGAATGCATACCCATGATGGCCTAATCTCATACATATTTTTCGTTTTTCTTAGTTGATTTCGATTTTGGCTCCACTTAAATCCGTATAACGAATAACCTTTTTTTTACAAAATTGACAGATCTACTAAATATACCCTAAAAAGGTAATGTTTAAAAATTTTTTTTGCATATAAAAATCCCTTGTAACTTATATTTTTGATCACAAATAATGAAAATAAATTTATTAATAAATCAAGCTCCTACATGGGCATTTAGATAATAAAAAATATTTCTTTCAAACTAAAAAACAACGATATATTATCGGTTTAATAAAATTTGGTTTTTGACCTTTTTTTCTAAAATTTACAATGTTTATATAACTGACAAACAAAGTTTGTTTAGGAAAAACGGTAAAATTTGAAATTCTGGATGGCAGGTTAGATCTCTGTTGTTAACTCATAACTCTCAAAAAATTGTTGACCTCTGTAATTATCGATATTGTATTCCAATATTATATAAAATCAAACGATAAATAATTTTCAAAGCATTTTGAGTCAGGATTTAAATAACAAATTGATATTAAGACGACAAAAATCATTGTACATAGAAAAAAAATATAATAAATTTGACTCATCTATATTTTACGTCCAAAATTTCTTCAAACCTCGGCTATTTTATTTTGGCATGTAACTGAACAAATTTGAATAGTCGAATGAATGAGACCACGAGAATACGAAAAGAATAAAAATTTAGGAATTTTATATATCACTTGTAAATATGTTTTTCATTTTAAATAAGGAACAAAAATTTTTAAGTTTCTAAAGCTCACATATTAGATTATATAGAATATCTGACAACTTAGGACACGACATATTATTGATTTAAAATAAAATTATTATGTGGAGATTAATTACAAATAACTTTTTTCAATATTTTTTGTTTTTTAACAATTTTTAAATTTAGTTTATAGCTACGAGCTTTGATTATAAAAAACGGTAAACAAATCTAAAAATTCCTGGAGATGGTAGGTTTGGTCTCTGTAACTAGCTCATTCTATTCGTGCAATAGTAATCTAACCTGATTAAAATCCATAAAATTAAGCAAATTTATTATATTCATATGACAGTGTTTTTATTAAATTGTATCTCCTATGGCATAAAACATAAATAAAATTTATTAAAAGCAATACCATGAGAACTCTCACTTGCAAATATCTTAAAAAAAATAATAAATAAAATCTGACGATTATAATGCTAAATAAATCAAAATAAAATAACTAAAATCTTTAATTAAGAGAATACAGACTTTTATAAAATGTGCAGTAACTATGGCAAGAAACAAAAGGCCAAAAAAAATATATTTTATACATTAAGTGCGATGGTTTTATTGATTTAATAATTATACCAAAAAGATTTAAAAAAAACAAAAAATATAAATTTCATGTTGTAATGGCACAAACGTTTTTTTTTTGAGATTTTGGATAATTAGAAAAATATTAAAACATTAGAGTTGATATCTGCTTAAGTTATAGGATATTAAACATAATTTGTTAGACATTTAGAGAACGGAATACAATTAAAAAACTTTCAAATTATGCATTTTTATAATATACTAACTAAAAATTTTTATATTGATTACATTGATTGGGATATCATATACATATTCGTCTAAACTTAAAAATATTTTTCATGAAAAAAAAACTGTTCGAAGATGGCACCAAGCACGATATTTGACAGGAGTACTTACGCAATGTAACTGTATTCCTCGGGTACATCAGTATTGCGTTTCATGTATTGCTTCTCGATGAGAGTTTCAATGCATTTTTTGATTAGTGATACGCTAGGTACGAACCGCGTTTTGCTTTGTTCAATCACCTATAACAAAATGGAATATTGAAAAAATATATATAACACAGGTTAACAATTTTTTGAGATTTATTAATTAACTACAGAGATCAAACCTGCCATTTTAAGGAATATCAAATTCTTTTACCGTTTTTCCTAATCAAACTTGGTTATTCAGTAATAAACATTAGAAAATTTAGAAAAAAAGGTCAAAAAACCAAAAAAGATTCAAAAAAAAAATAAATTGAAATTTTATTTTTTCATAAAAACAATATTTAAAATGTTAAATTTAAACTTTAAATAAAATATTAAAAACCAATAATATATCGTGTCGTATTTAAGTTTGGACACGAAATATTTTGTAATATTTAAATGCCGATTTAAGAGCTTGATACATCAATAAAATTTTTTTTTCATTATTTAAAATATAAGTTACAAGAGATTTTTTTATGCAAAAAAGATTTTTAAACTTTTTCTTTTTAAGGTCTGTCAATTTGGTCAAAATAGGACATTTTTCGCTATAGACGGAAGAAACCAAAAAAAACGAAAAACACATATGAGATTAGGCCATCATGGGGATGCATTCTCATAAAATTCACGTTTCTGACATTGATATTTGTTGACCTGTGTAATTCTAAATCAAATTATTCTAAAATTAATTGTGTCCCAAAAGTAATTTTTGCAAAAAAAATTATTAAAATTCAAAAATTAAATTTGAAATATCAAAAACTTTATAGATGTTTTTTCATTAAATAAGTGAAGATCAAAATCAAGACTCGAAATCCTGCCCGGCTCAGTGACGGTCCGCCCAACAAACGGGCCACTTGGATTAGAGATGTTATAGTCCGTCCGGACAGGGTCAACTTTTCATATATCATTATGCTTCTTAAATATAAAGCCCTCAAATTTTGTAATTAAAATTTAGCAAATTTTTACTTAACTTCATAAATAATAAACCTATCCGTAACTAAAATATCTTTGGTTCTCATCTATAAATATTTTGAATCAAAAACAAATGTAATGCAAAAATTTGACTTATTCATATTCTTAGTATAATCAAACATGTAAATGTTTTTTTGAGGACATAATAATTTTTTTAAGTGTTACCTCTTGCACCAAGTGGTTGTGATGAATATTTCGCCGAGATTTCATTATGCGTACGGTGACGGCTTGAAGGTAGAGTTTCCGGTCCTCTTCGACATTCTGGTAGGTTTGCTCGCTATCCTGATTTCAATATCGACAATAAAAAAAATAAAAACTCATTTTACAATGTTTATGGCATTATGATATGTATTTGCTCATATTCAAATAAGAAGGGACGAGATGAAGATAAGCTAAAGATTAATTTTTATCTTCTAAAAGGTCGTAATTTGGGGTGAAACATAAAACAAATATTTTTTATAAGATGTAGCATTGAGTTGGTGTTATATTAATTTGCCCAAAATACTATTGAATTTCCAGATAAACAATAACAATCAAGGTGGTCAACCCCTAAAAATTCAAATATTTTACGGGCCAGACAACTGTCGTAGCCCGTAATACTAATGGATCATCCTACTAGAATTGGATTGATTGATAGGCTAAGTTCAGCTTTGTCATCGCAACTTGCAAAAAATTATTTTTAAATTAGTTTTTTTAATATAGAACAGATAATATATTTTACTTAACTATTTTTAACATTGTTTTAATAAAGAAATTATAAAGTAAACAACTAGTTGTACACACCAGGATATAAATGCCCTAAAATTGTCCCACTATAATCCAATCTAACAATCTATTCTTTTTTTGTACATAAAACAACTAAAAAAAATTTTGATTAAAACAAATATTTAGCACTTTTTTGGAGGTACTCGGACCCGTCCCGGTTTCATCGTCGTCGTTAGTGACACCGGTAGCGATAGTGCCAGAGGATGTCGTAGATGCTAGCACTGACGGCGGTAGAGCCGGCATGGCCAGTTTGACCTTGGTCTTCTTGTTTTGGAAGGCATAATTCAAAGCGAACACGTAGACCTCCATTTCGGCAAACACTTGCTCGAGGTAGGGAACAGATGTGACGACATCTATGGTTGAAGCGGGACCGCCACTCTTGACGGGGAGTGGGACTACGACAAGACTGTTAAGGCTCGAAACATCTGTTTTTTTCTAATGTAAGAAAAGTATAAATGAATGATTGCAAAGGTTTGGCCAATTTTATTCTTTGCACATATATTTAAACGAGATATAGCGTCTTCATGCCTAGGATTTATTCGGTACCATAAAAACAGGGCTGGGAAAACAATGAGCCAAAAAACTTTGGCTCGTTTTTCCCCTAAAACATAAAAAAAGAAAGGGGGCACAAAGAAAGGGCCAAAATAAGAATTCAAAAAAAGCCCTTACTAAGAAAAGGGGCAAAAAAACCCACAAAAAGTGGCTCTAAAAAAGAGTCCCAAAAAACACATTTTATGTTTTTTTATAATAATTTCAAAAAATTTTGATGGGTGGGTTATTTTTTCTTAAAGCTCCTAGGAATTTTTTTTAAGAAAGGGGCTTTTTTTAAATATGCCCCTTTTCTTTAAGCAAGAAAAGAGGCTTTTGTCATGCCCACGAGTTTGTGGGCATTTGAAGAAAAAAACTCAAAAACTTGTTAAAAAAACCCATTTAGTTTTTTTTCCAGCGCTGCATATAAATAAAGATAAAAGATAAGAAAATATACATATTACATAACAAGGGGGAAAAATATGGGAAATGGAAGAAATAAAAAAAAAATTTTTTTCATCTTAAAACTAACCCCTCGTGAAACTATAAAATGATTCTTAATATCCACAAATATTATATTCATTCCCTTTCAAAACTAAAGTTATATTTAAAAAAAATTAATTTACATCGAATTTAAGCATTTTGAGGAGGTTGAAGTGAACCAAGGCGTACAAATGCTTTTTGAGTTCATTGTTTGCAAGGCCCGTTTCCCTCTGGATGTGATCGAAGGTTAGATATGATGTTTGAGGATCCTCATGGTTGGCGGAAGGGAGATTGTTAAAGAGCAAAAGAATTGCCAATTGAAAGGTGTTGAGAGATAGGAAATAAGGTTTGGGTAGGTAATTTAGCTTCAATTCACCTGCAAAAACAGTAAAAATTGCGAATTCTAAATCATGAATTTAAAAAGACAAATAAGTAAAAGTCTAAAAATAATAATTATAGAGTAACTCATAATATTTATAGCAATTTAAAAATTAAATATGTTAAACCGCCTAAACAGACAAATTATTTTTCGATAAAATAAACTACATAAACTCTGCCATCTTAAGTATATTCAAATCCATTCGCCGTTTTTTATATCGAATTTTCCAAGTCTGCTATAAGAATTTTTAAAAAAAGGTTATAACAAAAAATTTTGAAAAATTATTTTTTTATATTTTATAAATTCGAATTAATTTAGGTTAGAACCAAATTCTGCAACGCGTAAATGTTAATTACTAAGTTTGATATACTTATAAATTTCATATATTATTATTTGAGAAAAAATATATGTTAAAAGTGATTTTACAAAAAAAAATTTCGAATTTTTCTCTATGTTCTCAAAATTTCAAAATCTGTCATTTTGGTTAAAAATGGCCATTTTTTGATATGGACGGAGCAAAAATTTCGAAAAGGAAGTTACGAAAAACGGAAAATGAATATGAGATAAGCCATAATGGATATACATTCATTACCTTTTTTTCTGACATTTGCCGACTTGTGTAATACAAATTGTAATAATTTTAAGTATATGTATATACCCATGGATAGGTGAAAGAGCCACATTAATTTACGTCCGCTAAAACTGGCTGAATAGTATTGTTCAAACTGTAGAAATAAAATTAATAAAAAACATATTGGTATGGATATTTAAAATTTATTAGAAATGCATTACTTAAAATGTATATCTATAGTTTAAAACAAAAATATGGAAATAAATGGGGTTTTTTTACTTTTAAAAAATTAAACATTAAATTTAATGGTGACATAGAATAATATTTAGGTCTTATGTAACTAGTTATATACAATTGCAGATTTAGAAATGTAAATTTAAGGTTTTAAAATGTATTGAATGTGCTATTAAAAATCAAAAATGTTAAAAAAAAAGAAAATTTCGAGATTAAACCAAATAAGGCGCAAACTAACCATCCAAAAACATGATTTAGAGAAATGAAAAAGGAACCTGGGAAAGGCATTTTTCCAGTATAACGGGTGTTTGGAAAGAAGGCAAATTAGTTTGGTTTATGGGCCATGCCCCGGCCTATTTGAAATTTTAATAAACAAATATCACCATGGAAGAGTAAATAACTGTCATATTAAAATTTGTATATTTTAACTATCGTTAAAAAATTTACTAAGCTATGTCTCCTAGATATCTCATAAATTATTTCTCATTTCTAATAAATCTATAAATGAGTAAGCGCAATAAAACTAAATAAAACAGTATTTTAAAATATAATATAATGTATAATGCATTTAAAGTGTTGCGTTTTAATCAAATGGCAAATTAAAAGACTTATATAAACTTGTAATTTTTGAAATATAAAGCAATTTTTATCCATCTTCCCAATATAACTGTATTAAGCAAGGTACGTTGTCTTAAAACAATAATTCTAACAAATTGTATCAGTTTGTGTCATATTCTCTACCTGTAAGATAAAAACGGTAAAATTAGGGATGGGAACTGAAAGGGACAGTTCCCCGTTATTTGTATCAGTATTTGTGAGAGACGTATGAGAATTTTTGGCGGAATTCTGTTGTTTAAGCAGGTAGGTTTGGAAGCTTTCGTTGTGATCCTTGCTGAGCCGTATATCAGTGAACATACGGTAAAGTTTATTCGTGAAATCGTAACCACATGCTCGCTGTTAAGTATGTATAAATGAAAAAAAAACGCATATATGTATATAAATGTAATTCAGGCTTTTAAACAATGAAGTTGGAATATTACAATATTATTGTCGTAAACTTTAATGTTTTCTAAATTGGGATTTCTCAATTATAAATGATTTAATTTTTAAAGTTTAGAATTAGTTATATAATATTTGTAATCTCCAATTTCTACAATACAACCATGTCTTACAAATTATACACTTTCCTTGCATAAAACTAAAAATTCTTCTTCTTTTTTTTACGCCAAATAAATAACTAACTAAATTATTGCCACAAAAACATTTATAGGCTCTTTGTGTGCGCGCTTCCGATAATATACACAATTAATGCTAAATAAACCTATCGAAAACCTTTTTCAATAAATAGGTCTTAATAATTAAGTTATAAACTAAGCAAAGTATTTCTAACCCCCCCCCCCCCCCCCCCCCCCCCCCCCAAATATTTGACAGATAATGATGAGTTATTATATTTACGACAAAAGCTTCCGTTATTTACAATTACATGCATTTTAACAAAACTTTTGAGCAGATCTGGATTTTAGTTTTTTAATTATTTAATTCTTTATTTTTTATCGATTCATTTTGTTTTCTCATTTTGCTACACGTTCATGTTGTACATGTATGTGAAATTATATATATATCTGTACTAAGGAATAAGTACATAAAATTTTTAAATTATATATCTAATTTTACTAAAAAGTTAAGTTTTGACCGGCTTACAAATAATTTTATATAAATAAAAAAAATAAAAAAATCCATTTTATTACTTTATAAAAGTTAATATTAAAATTATAATAAACTATACATTATATATTTATTTATTGAATGCTTTAATATAGTAAAATACAATATGATAAAAAGCAAAAAACCTTTAATTTATTAATCATGTTTTCTTCAGCATCGAGCGAATGGGAGGACCCATATATGAGACGTTTGGCTAACATGTTGGCATAAAACTAGAAGCATATTAAACGGATATAAATAATTTTAGAATATTTTTAATGCAAAACAACCATAAATGATAACACAGTCACAAAATCAATGAATGTAAAATAAAAATAATAACACTGGGGAATATAAATCACAATGACCTTATCTTATATAAACTGTTTTCCAAAGTTTATCCAATTGGCTAGTTTCTATAATAATTGAACAAAAGGACATATTTGGCCAAATCATATTGCGACTTCGAGACACAAAAACAGAAAAAATATAAAATAAATTTGTTTTCCAATTTTAATCACTGACTTATTTTTATTTTTCCCAAATAATAAGAAATAAAATTTTTAGTATTTTAAATGCAACATTTTAGTTATAAAATATTTACAACCCCGATCTAAATAGGACACGATAAAATCAGTTGTAAATATAAAATGTTCAAAAGGTTTAAACAGGTTAAAAAAATGTTTTTTTTTTGTATATATTTTTTGATTTTTCAATCTTTTTTTTTATTTTTTTTCTACATTTATTCAAAAATGTATAATGTTTATAGCTAGATTACAAAGATCAAGCAGAAAAAACGGTAAACGGATATAAATATTTTAAGATGGCAGGTCTTTTATAGTTGGCTCATACCTCTTAAGAATTTGTTAACCTGTGTCATAGTGATAATAATAATAATTACATAAATTAAAATTAAGTTAAAATAATATACATAATATATTGTAATTCAAAGAATAAATATCAACCTGCTGAAACATATCTTTATCGCGGAGATAAGCGAACAAAATGACTACGTTACTTAATTTCGTTTCGATTTCAGCTTCAGGTAAAATTTTTGGACTTTTCTTCAAGAGTATATCACAGTATCGGCTTAACTGGAAATAAAATTATTATATAAATGGTCATGTGGAAAAAAGAATTTCAAATAATCAACATAAAGCATCCGACCTTTGTTTACAAAAAATTGTTTTGGTAAAGGTTACTTAAATCAAAACTCTTGAACTATGTGTCCAAATATAAAATGAATATAGGCGTTTATAATGATTTGATAGCAATTTAAATTTTAATAATTTACTAAGATATAAATTTTATTATTGATTCAATTTTCAACATATATTGGACTTTAACATGAAAAACGAGGTCGAAACAGAACAAATATCAGTTTAATAAACAAGCGTTATTTCATAATTCTTAAACTAAAAATTAATTGTAATGATCATATTAAATTTGTTATATTTATCCGATAGTTAAATAATCCTATCAAAAAAATAGGATTTCCTTTTTTACGCATTGAATATATTTATGGTTAATTTAACAAATAATATAAAACGAAATAAATGAAATACATTTGACATAATTGAAAAGTGGCCGATTAGTACTTATATAAGAAAGATTTATATAAATGGTCACGTTCAAATCATGAATTAAAACAATGTTCAAAATAATATACAGAATTTAAATTCAAGATATTTTTTAAAAATATAGGTAATGACTCTACTATTGTAGGCCTCTATAAATGCTTTTATGATCCATAATCTCTACAAGGCTATAAAGTTGAAAAGTAGAGTGTCGCAAATCCCACTAACTTTAGAGTATTATAAAAATTAAAAATTTTGTACACGTCTTGCGTAAAGTATCTTAAAAGTCAAAATTAAATCCATATAAATCATTAGAAAATTTTATATAAATTCCAGAATAATTTATATATTTAGCATGGAGATGGGATTGTTGGTCAATAATTGTCAAATAAATTTAATTGTCTTAACTAAAGTAAGAGAATAGCAGCTAAAATGATTCAAGTCGGCTTAATTATAATCAAATTGTTATAAATAAAAAAGAGAGCCAGGTGTAATTTGATGAACAGTATATTAAATTAGCCTCACAAAAAGCAATAAGTATATATGTATTTATAGTAATCGGTGTGATATAATAAGCCCTAGGGACTCTATGGTTAAGAATTTATCTCAAACGTCCAATTGAAAATATTTCTTAAACAGTCAAGGAAACAATACGAAAAAACTTAAAAATCACGATAAAATAAATAATACAAACACGCCACCTACATCGAAATTTATCTTAACATCCACAAGGCAATAGTAAATAAAATTTGTCTTATTTTAATTTTTTTTGGTCAACTTTTTTTTGGCAAGTCTTAGCAAAACGAATCAGGGAGTACCAAAATTATACGGCAAAACCAATAATTATTGCATGGGTAAATATAATATTATCAATTTATAAAAATGACTCGCCTCATTGTATCAATGTATTGTCCTTTAATAGATATATTATATATTAATAGCCAAATTAATTAAATAAAAATGCAAAATTTAAAAATGCTCTACAAATAAAAAAGGAAAAAATTGTTAAAAGTTATTTTTAATATTTTTGACAAAATTTAAATATCAAAAAATATAAAAACTAATATTGACATAATAACCGCTTATATATTAGATGTTATCTAACCTCATTAGATTTTATGTAATTTGTAAAATGACAAAAAGTATATGAAAAAATTGGGCTTTTTCAAAACTTCACTGAGCACGTGGCCTAATAGTATAATTTAAAGGGGGTAAAAAACAAAATCGAAAAAGCTGTGACTAAAATGAAAAGACATTTTGATTAAAAACTAAATTTGTATTTCTTTCGTTTATCGCTTTTTTATATATTAAATAAAATATCAAAAAAAATTAATATTCTTTAAAAAAACAATAACCAAAAAAATTAAAACTTGTTCAGGGGCACGACAGAAAGGTCGATTTTCGGGTTTGTAATTAATCGCATATGAACAGGCCTAAATAAAACATACAATTAACAAATTTATCAAAAATATAATAAACCTAAAAACTAGTACAAAATGTAATATCTTTACTTATATTGTTCCTGGGTAGATGTAAAATAAATAAGATTAATAAAGAGGCAAAAAAAATTTTTTTTTAAATAAAAGCGTAGATATGTTAAATAAATTTAAAAATTTAAAAAAAAATTCAAAAAAACCTATTTGTAAAGTTAAAATTTAATGAACAGATTGCAAAATTTAATGTAATATTTATATTTAAAGAAAAAAAAGAGTTCTAATTATTAATTAAGGCGCGCCTTGTAAAAATATTTTAGAAAATATCTTCATATATATAGAGTACAATCTAAGAGGCGCGATTAATCATGTACATGGAAAATAATTTTAAATCACGTTCTAAATAAACTTTTTTAGGCCTTAATTTTTTTTTTAAATTATATTTTAGCAAGCATTTTTTTACATTTTATAAATTTAATATATAGTACATAATAGTTTTTGTGGAATAAAAAATTTAAAAAAAAAAATTTTAAAAATTTTGCGAAAATACCAATACAATTTAAAAGTAAAATTACAATTTGGAAACATTTTATTAAAAAACATGATAATTTCTAAATTAAAAAAAAAAGGTCTACTTTGTCAAGGGCTGTGAGAAATCGGTTATCGGAATCAAACGTAACGCGTATCAGTTCTTTAAACTTAGTGTGAATGGCTAAGATTGATTCAACAAATAGGGTCGGATCCTTACCGTAGACGTTTGAAAATTAAATAAAATAAATTATTGCAAACCGAATCAAACTTTATATGCATTTGAAAACAGCTGAATCAAACTTTAATATTTAAAAAACCTTAACCAAAAAGACATAAACGTACATCAAAATAAAAGGTCAAATTAAACATATTAAATATATAGGTAAATGAGTTTAATTAAACTAATACATTAAAAATTAGTTTACAATTTGTAAATAAAATCAAAAAAAAATGATTATAAATGTATTTAAAAAGTAATTTTAATTATGAAAATATTTTGATATCTTTGGTATTAACATACATTGTCATTATCCAATTCTTTAATTTTGTCCATACATACGTCCGAAATGTGGGCCTCGAGTGTTTGGATTAGGGCAGTAAGGCTATCGTTTATGGGGTTGAGGATTAAATACATTAAGTTTAAATCTAAGTATATACAAATACATTATAAAATTTTAAAGTTAATTGTAGAATTTGATCTTGAGAACGGGTTTAAACTTAAAAAAGTATTTCACAAATAAATTAATTTTTTTCTTCTTGACTTAACGGATTTTAACATAAAACACCAATCTTAAATATTAGCTAAAATAAAATAATTGTGGAACATTTTGTGAAAATAGTAAAACTTTAGGTAAAAATTCGTAAGTGAATGAAAAATATGTTGCATTGTCATGCCAAGCTCAAAATAAAAAAATTTAATAAAATTTTGTTTTTGCAAAAAGAAGCACATTTTTAAAAAGTTGCCAATAAATTTTTAGCAAACAAATTTTCAAAAAAAAAATTGCAAAAAAATTCAAAAATTCACTGTGAACGCGACGTTTTGTAGTAACAAAAGTGCAATAATCATTTCCAAACAAATAAACAAAAATATTTATGCCCCATATATTAGTTATAAAACTTGAATAACGTATGGCCCAAAAATAAATTTAATTTGCGCTAATATTACCAAACTATGCACTAAGCCTGCGCTGGAAACTGCATTAAATTCCTATTGCTTTTAAATTTTCACGAGGAATTTAAAAAAAATTAAATAAATAATATTAAAAATTATTTTAAATATTAAGTATTGATTAAGAGTAGAGGGGCACATTAAATGTGTTTCAATAATTATAAGCTCCCAATGCTCAACCATGGTAAAACAATCCACGTTTAAGCAATTAACAAAGGTACTAATACTCGTGGACAGCTCAAACTAACTGATCACACCTCCTCATTTATCAATTTTATATAAATTTGTGATTAAATTCTTAAAACTCATAAGAATTTTATCAACTTAAACAAGAAAAAGTTTCCTCATCCACTTATATTACGATTTGCCTCCTTAAAATGAAACTCACATCATTTTAAGCCTCAAAAGATATGAACCGCTGAATCCAAGATCATAATCGAGTGGCCGCAATCAAGCTTCATTCATTTTTTCAGAATTTTTTTATAAAAAAAATTTTTTTTTCAACAAAATTATTAATGCTATTAAGGGTATGTGCAAAATGAATTTTTATTGTGAAAATATCAAATTTTTGAGAATTTTTATTTCAAAATAAAACGCAAATTTTTTAATTGCCAAACTTAGTTTATGCACATAAAATGCTATTCTGAAATAAAAAAAATTTCAAAAAATTTTAAAAAAAATTTAAAAAAATTTCAGAATATTTAAAATTATGAAAATAAAAACTCACTTTGCATGTGCCCTATTTAAAATTGACGACGACGAAAATATATTGGCATAATTTTTTTTTTTGAAAAGCAGAATGAAAAGTTTAAACGCGCGCAAACAAAAGATACCTACCTTGTGTCATTTCTCGTTTAATCATATGACTCGATTCGGTGTGCAAAAAGGGTAAGACATCGGTCACGAGACGCTTTTGACATACGGATTCGGCTTTGGGTAGCGTGCTCGGGTCAACTAACGCCTTATTTCGCGTTACTTCTTCAGCTAACTTGGCAACCACCTTAAGTAATTGTTATTTAATACGTTAAAATTGAGGTTAAATCTTTTAATCACTTTTGATCATTTAGACTTCAGATGTTTTAATAAAATCAAAAAAGGATAATTTAACTAAAACATACGTAAAGAATAACTTTAATTTAAAAAATGCGAAAAAAATTATAACAAACTATCATTTAAAGATTTTAAAAGGTATAATTATCCAGTTCGGACAGGTGAAAAACGCAAGTACTTAATTTTTTTTAAATTTTATGGAAAAAAAAGAAGTGTTAAATTGAAAAAAATGAATATACTTTATGCATATACTGAGAACATGATAATTTTTCTTCGTTGAGCAAATAGCTTGAGTAATTACGGTAAAAGTCACTCGTGTCTTCAAGGTAATAGGATTCAAATTCATTTTCGTATAGCTAAAAAATAGGATAATTAAAAAAAATTTTTTGAATAAAATGTAGGACTTGGCATAAAAAAAATAAAAACATTATTTTAAATCTGGTGCTTTAAAGAATCTTCAAACTTGTTTTTTTATTCGTTGGAATAATGTTTTTGTTTTTGGTATTTTTCACATGTTGTTTCTGTTTTTATTGGTTTTTTTAAACGTTGTTTTTAGCAATGATTTTTTGATTCCAGTTTTTTTAATAGTTGTAGTTATTTGTTTTAATACCTTCTAAAATTGTGTTTTTATAAAAACTAAATTATTTTTAAAACTTAAACAACTACCGCTTTTTTTATTTGATCTTAATTAAATTACCTTCAAAATGTATTGCCTCTTACATTTATTTGCAAAATAATTTATCATGTATCGTTATACAAAAGCCCAAGTGAATTAGCAAAAATACCGGTAAACAAGATAATTATTTTTACGCGGCATATTTAAAATTGCAAAATTTAAATAAAATTTCTTACATTGGTAAAAAATAATTAGGGCACGTGCAAAGTGAGTTTTTATTTTCGTAAAATTTTGAAAATTCTAAAATTTTGAAAATTTATTTTTTCCAAATTTTTCAAAAATTTTTTATTTCAGAAAACATTTTATATCATATATTAAATTTGGCAACTTTTAAAAATTTGCGTTTTATTACAAAATATTTTTTTTCAAAATTTTGAAAATTTTACGAAATTAAATACTCACTTTGCACATGCCCTTAGATAAAAACAAATAAAACAAAAAAAGATTACATAGATTCCTTAATATTAATTTTCAATTTTATAGAATGTGATTTCAAGATTAAAAATAAAGTTTGTTAAAAAATTAAGTCAGAACGTGGACTAAAAATAGATATAACAAACTTTTCTAGGGTGTTTGGTACTTTTTTCAACTTCGACAAATGAATGAATGATATCGTGTAGTAATTGGATAGATATATCATGATGTTTACTTGTGCTTGCCCAATCTAAAAATCATCAAAAAAGTTTTATTTAACAAAAATACCAAAAATAACTTAAAATGAGCCATTATATTTTAGACAATATATCTCAAAGTGCATTACGACATCAAAAAACTTTAGTCTTTGACATCAAATGCTTTTAACGCAAAGTCACAATCTTTTTTAGCACTTAAAATAATTTTTCTGAATTTTTATAATTTTTCAAAATATTAAGTCTGAATGCGGATTTATATCAAGAGGTGTTTTATAATTAGACCTTATTTCAAAAAAAGATAGAGTGAATCCATTATTATAAAAATTACTCAAACTGTTTGCAATAATCAACAATCATATTATTGCAAAAAAAAATATTTTTTTCCAATTCTGATTTAAACTATGTGGGAGTTTATGATAAAAATACAAAAAAATTATGTTTTATATGGTATTAGTATTAAAAAAATTTTTATCAATCTAAATATATTCATATAATTTTGAAACTATGCTAAAGTTTTATTGAAAGGGGACAAAAATTAAACTGTATAATTTAAATTTAACTATTAAATACAGCTTAAATTTTTTTAGAACTATATGTTAAATACAAATATTTTTAGGTTTTATTGTTGGCAATGGTCAGATTGTGTCAATAATTTTTTGGTAATTTTGGCTACAAAAATAAATTAAAATTCCTGAATGAGGAACGGAGTAAATTTGAAAGTTAACAGAAATAACTTGGAAGTAAAAAGCACAAACAAATAATAAATTTATATTCAAATTTATTAATGACACAATACAGTTAAAACATTTGGCTTAACTAGTAACTCTATAGCTGACCTTTTTAGATTAATTATTAATTATAAGCTTAATTATTTGTAAGTTATAATAATTAAATTAGTGATTTTGTTTAACTCGCCCATTTTAATATTATACATCTAATAAATTTATTAATAACAACTAATTTTTGTTTGAGGCATTTAATCCTAAACTCTTAAAAATTATTATGAAACTTAACTACATGTTAGTAGAGCCAACAGAAAAGATAATTTGTATTTAGAAAAATTAAGGATGGATAATTGGAAATTATGAGTAAACATATTGCTTAAAAACCAGTGGTGAATTATATATAATTCAAGTTTAAAAAGGGCTCTAGATTAATTATAGTAAATTGGTCAGTTTTACTACCTGCGTAATAGCTCCTTATTTTGACAAAGCCATTTATAATTGTTAATTAATTCACTAAACCTGCATCCTTTTTATGCCTGTCCCTGGTTATTGCAGAAATAAGCAACTCTCTTAAAGTCGGTGCCAAAGGCTGTAACACTTGGTTTTTCCAGGTAACTAAGGCCAAATCACCAATTTCTATCAAAAGTCCAGGAGTTGTACCAGATCCTGTTGGCAGAAATTTAAAATAATTATGATAGAAGAAAGAAGATATAAAACACTAATGTATTAAGGTTACCAAAAGTGCTTATATTTTCACTTGGCTGAATATCTGTAAACAATCTACCATATTTGATATCAGACTCTTTGTATTTTTGTTTTCGAATATATTGTGAATTTAAATAACTGAAAAGATATAAACAAAAACTTCATTATGTGCAAAAGTTTTAAAAATAATAATTTTTATGCAATACCCATATAAGAGATTTAAATATTGAGCTCCTTTACTATAATCCTGCCAATTTTTGTTATATGTTTGAAGCAAAATATTTTCATCTAACTTGGTCATATGCTATGATATTAAATTAATAATTGTATACTTCATTTAACCTTCTGCAATAAGACTCTAAAAATATCTTAGTAGCTTGGTATAACTCATCACACAACGGGTCGGGGATGGCAGTACAAATAATATAAATATCTCTAAATTAACAAATTAAAGGTGCAAATTATAATTAAAATTCACATTTAATTTTATACAAAAATCGATCGTTCCAAACACCTTTTGATACATTACTCAAGGTCATCACACCCTGCAATGTATCTTGTATTCCATTCCAGACGCAATCAAAATTCACTTTCCTAGGTTTTAGGGACATTAAAAATTAGAATTTATAACCATTAAAACAGCTGTATGAGTTTATGTGTTTATGTCTGCGGCTAATTAAAAAAAAAATTTAAAGAAAAATTTAAGCTAGTTTAAAATTATTTAAAAACATAAACTTAATATAAATGCCCAACATTTTTTTGAAAAAAAAAAATTATAAATTTTTTATATTAGCTACTTGGCAACAATTGAATTTTTTTAATTTATTCATAAATAGCGACAGTCTATTTGAATGTGTTTTGGTTTAATTTTTTACAAAATGTTTATGATAACCAGAATGCAAGGCCATTTTAAAATTGTATTACTTTTAAAAAACCGTTATAATTAATAAACTTAGACTTTTATTTTATAGCACCTTTAAAATCATTAAAAAAGAAAATAGCGTAATTACATTTTACTCTATCAAAAGTCAATAAATTAAGTTAAACAATTAATAAAAAACACTTTTCAGTTTTTTATATGTTTGTGCCAGGGCCGGGAAAAAATAATAAATAGACTTTTTTTTTAACAAGTTTTTTAGTTTTTTTTTCCTAAATACCCACAAATTTGCGGGCATAGCAAAAGAAAAGCCCTTTTTGCTTAAAGAAAAGGGGCATGTTTAAAAAAAGTCCCATTTCTTTAAAAACTCCTATGAGCTTTAAAGAAAAATAACCCACCCTTTATTATTATAAAGTAAAAATCAAAATTTTTCAAAATTATTACAAAAAAAACAAACAATGGGCTTTTTGGGGCTATTTTTAAGAGCCACTTATTGTGGTTTTTTTGCCCCTTTTCTTAGTAAGGGCTTTTTTAAATTCTTATTTTTGGCTTTTTATTTGTAACTTCCTTTCTTTATTTATGTTTTTGGGGAAGAAATAAGCCAAAGTTTCTTGGCTCATTGTTTTCCCAGCACTGGTTTGTGCTCTGATTATTTGTGTATATTAATTATTTTTTTACCTTTACATTTATATAATAAATGATAATAATGTGTAAAAAAATATTTATTTTAAACTAATCTCTAATAGCTATTTCATTAAGGTAGATAAATTTTTAACAAACATTTAAGCAAATTTATAAAATCAGCTATTAAACAAGCTTTTAACCATACGCCTGCAGTTATAGCTGCGGCTAGTGGTCCTCAACGATGTGCCTAATATTTATTTTGTTAGGCATATTCTAAAACGACCAAAAAGCCTTAATGGGAAAGCGGGGCGAGGTGGCGAATGGGTAGTATTTTTTCAAATATTATGGGCATTGCAAAATTAAATTGGTTGAAATTGGGTTTCTAAAATATATTTTGATAAGCATAACCTGAATATCAGTAAAAAAAAATCTAAAAAACCTCTCATTAAAAAAATAGGGTAAATAAACTGTTTTTTGGGCACTTTTCATCAAAAAAACTTTCATTTGTTTTTACGCTTGGTCGAAATATCAATGAAATAAATAACTAAAATAGGTTTTTTCTATAAAAAAAAGTGTTATTTAACTATTCTATATGTTAAGCCCCCTAAAAACGCCAAATTAATATATTGATTCTGTATAAGAGGGTGTGGGGCGATGTGGTTGGGGGTGAGGTGGTTTTTTATTTTTATCAGCTGTTTATTATTATGAGAAATTACAAGCAAAAAAATTAATTACCAAACGAAAAAGCTATTCAATTAGCTATGAAGGATTTAAATACCGGCAATAATACAAATATTGCCCAAATATCTAAAAAGTAATCTATTTTAAGAAGAAAATCAAGGCTGTTGCTCTAAAAGACTATGTATTTTTTTTTCTATATAACAGAAGGGTTTAGTTGAATATATACTAAAAGATGCTGTTTATTTAAATAAAGAAATACCTAATAATTGGATAAAGGATGAAAGAACTAGTAAAGATTTACCCTTTTTTTTCAAAAGAAACAATGAAGTTTTTTTATGGCTTTCTAAAGCCATGCAAAATTTTAAAACAATCTTTTTTAAATCACAGAAGAAAAACAAATTAATCCTGAAAATATCTGTATGCTGTTGATACTGGTCTGACTACAGTTCAATGTCCAAGAGAAATTAGCCATTAGAGGTGTTAAACAGGTAGGATACATAACTTGCAACAAAATTAAAAAGGATGAGAATGTAATTGCTCGAACCTATTGTTAACAAGCCTAAAAAAAGGATTTCTTGTTTATTATAAACTAATTTTTTAAACAACCATCTGGCCCCCTTTATACACCACTTCACCCCGTGGTTGGGGCGAAGTGGCGGAAATAAATAATTTTTTTTGACTCGAATTATCTGTTAAATTATAACAGTGTATATCAAAGTTGTATATAATTTAACAGTTTTAAAATACCTATCTTTTGAGATATACCATGATTGAATAGATCATTTTAAAAAAAGTTATGATCAAATATTAAAAAAACAACCATCTCGCCCCGCTCTCTCCTACTCATTTTTTGATATTAGTATAATTTTTTATTTAGAAATATTTTTTTTTACAATTTAAAAAAAAAATTTAGCCGCAGCCTATGGTAAATTTTTTAACTGCGATTGATATGTTTTGAGTCCATACGAATTCCAACACTCATTATATTTTAATTATATAAAATATAATATAAAGCCAAAAATTTCTGATTTTTTTTTTCAAATACACATTTTAAAACTAAAATTAAAAATTGTCTAAGTCTAATCACAAAATTTGGTTAGAATTTAGAAATTGAATTAAGGTCCATTTAGAACTCAAATGGTATATTTCAATGTTAAAAACATTCCATTGCCTTAATAATTAAATTTAACTTGCAAATTTTAGTGTGAGAAATTCATAAGACGATTTAAAAAATGAGTAAAAAAATTTTGATTTAATTTTTACACTAACCACCTTAATGATAATCAAATGTGTTCATTTCACTTTTTTTCATCATAAAGTAGAATTTTAAATAAATCAAATTTTGCCTTAAAAATAAAACATACCCGTTACGTTTAAAATTAAGATAAAAGCAGAATAATATTAAAAACTTTAATAATTTTGAATAGTAATGGCGAATATAGTATAACAAAGGATAAAAACTCTGTACTTTTATATTTAATGCCTGTTTGTTCTGTGAACTCAATAACCCGCGATTATCATGGGTTACATATAACCCCACACACTTCAGAATTTTAATATCTAAAAAGATCAAATATTAAAGGTCAAATTTTTGTGACTCTTAAAATATATATTAATTAAACTAATAATTAAAAATTAATGGAGTCTAATATAAAAATTTGGGAAGTGTAAAATTACTTTGAGATCCGTTTAACCCTTACTCTCAATTTCACTGTTAATAACCATGATTTTGCCTAAAAGTAAATTTAAATAAAGTAGCCTTAATTAAGTATTTTTTAACAGTTTTACATATTACATATATATTGTATGACAATTTAAATTATTTTTTTATAAAGAACTATTTTTAAAGTTAAAAAATAGCCAAAAATAATATTTTATTTAGAAATATTTTTTTTATTCAATATACATTAAAAATATCCTCTTTTAATTGTGATTTAAAAGCACGTATTTTTATTCAAAATAATAAAAAAATAATCTTCTACCACTCGCGGGTTATTTCTCTTCTATATGATAAAAATTTGACACAAATATGCAAATTATATGTTAGTGAAGGTAGAGAGAAAGGAAAACGTAATCTAAAACAGAGGCAAACCAGCGCAAAATAATAAATATTGATCATTATTATTAAATTTAATTCATTCTATGAACTACTAATTACCATTTTAAATATTAGGTTAGATTAACTCTTAACATTAGATCAAAAAGTTAGCCATTATTAATAAGGGTAAAAATGGGCATTATTTAATTTTTAAGGTGCAATGTTTCACAACCTTGCATTGAATAAAAAATTGAAAAAACGCCATTATACCGTAGTCAATTTTAAAAACTAAACAATTATTTGATTGTTTTAATAGAAGGTAGTTTTTGGTTGTCCAATGAGCAGTAATATATAAGTTTAGAGCAAAATTTAGTGAAAAAAATAAATATAATTCGATATTAGTTTTCCGATATAACTCCATTATGTTTAGGTTTTTAAATTATTAATCGGCCGCCATATTGACATTGTGTCTTAGGCCAACTATGTTACGCCGAAAATTTTTGTCGAAAAGTAGGTAAACGTAAACGCTAAAACTAATGTAAGAAATTTCAAAAAAGATGGCTATGGTCATGACCCTTCTGAGAGCGGGGAAACACACGTGCCCCTGGTGGGACATGTAATAGATATCGGCCCAATGCAGAATAATTTCGGGGGTGGTGCAACAAAGGAATAGGGCGCAATAAACAAGTGAAGGCAGGTATTCGTTTATTTTCGCCACTCGCCTGAGTGTAAAGGCTGACCCGAAAAGTGATTTATTGTTAAACCTTGAAACAGAAGAAAATGGATTTTCCTTTGATGGGATCTTTCCAACATTTGGGGCACTGAAATTAAAGATCGTCGGAGGAGAAGTATTAGTGTTTGGAGATAAATTTTGTCTCGTTGATTGTACCGGGGCCGATTTTAATCCTCCCATTATACAAGTTCCTTTAGATTTGGCTTTATTAGCTGTAGATAAACTAGAATCGTTGACCGTCGAAGATAGGGAGTTTTTGCTAAAATTATTGTATTTGGATAAAGGAATTTTGAGATAATTTCTGACAATGGGTGTAACAATCTTAATTGTGGATTCTTCCACAGGCATCAAATTCGTATTTGCCATAGGTAGGGGATTAGCAACGTTGTCAATGGCTCCGACTTCGACCTTCGGTAGACCCCTCGATAGTTTAATGGTTAATTTGCGCCGAACGGCCTGTAATTGGCGTTCGGCCTTAGCCGCGTATATAGCGCCCAACTTCCAAGTTATTTTAACGCTCATGGATACTATTATTACGCAGGGGATAACGTAATAAACTACGAGAATCATTCCAATGTTCGACCAAAATGTCGAGTACCGACGTATCTCGTAGTAGAAAAGTGACATACCATTATAGCTGCGGCACTCCTCGATAAAACTGGCGTAGTTGTTACCCAGGGTCGAGAACATAGCCAGGATTAGGATAGGAATGGGTGCTAATCGATATATCCATTTCATCCTACTCGTGGCGAATGTCAAGTGATAAAAGATGGGTCGGTACAAGCAAACGTACCGATCTATCATAATAAAACACAGGCAATAGATGGTTGTGAAAAAAATGGCGCGTAGCGTCATAGTGTTGTAAATCATGTAGGCGAGCCAGGCCCGTTGGAAGAAATAGCTGTCATAATAGTAAAAACGGTGATATCCAGTCAGGTATCGACTTAAATAAGCCACGCAAGAGATGCTATTCAGAGCGGCAATCCATTTCCAAAAGTAATAGGTCGGAACGTTTTTAAAGTATGTATGGGAATGCGAATTTAACTTGTTTTCTAGGCGCCTCTGCCGATTATCAATTTGACTTTGATTGGCACAATTACCCTTACTTTTATTATTATCAATGGTGATGCTGTTATTTTTGGGTATAGCAGTTAAATCAGGCTTTTTTGATGTGTGACCAGACGTTTTAACGGTTCGCCTTACTGAGACATCATTACACAATGCATAGAGGGCTGCAATGTTACCGGCGAGCCCCAAAAAGAGAATAATGGGTATTAGGATATTTTCAATAACATTCATACCATTTAAGCGATTAGCTGGCACTTGATGATTGCAACTTTTATTAAATGTTTCTATCATTGGTCTAAACAACACCAAATCTTAATTTTCTCTCTAATTTTTTAGAATATTCGTATAAGTGATATAAATTCTGACTATAAGTTGCTGGGTTTATTATCCTGATAAACCGGTTAATAATTAATTTATTTTGTAAACTCAGCCTTAAGGGCATGCCCCAAAATAGTTCTATATCCCAATTCTTAATTAAAGAGCGTTTGTTATTATAATTATAATAAGCTCGGAAAATTAATTGTTAAAGAGTTACACCTGGAGAGTTAATTAATCCAACAATTCGGTCCATTTTATATGTTTGCGTGACAAATTTTTATTTCCCATCAAATAAATTGGTAATTTAATTATATATACCAGCATGTTTGATAAGGTTTTTGTTATATTCTACTAATTACTTTCTAAAGTTTTCTTTATACAAATCTATATAATTAATTAATTTAAACAATCTAGTCGAGTCACCAACCTCTTATGGCAACTCACTTTTTAAGAAATCACGTTAATAATACAAAATTTATAACCAAATATTCAGTGTAATCATTTATATGCTAATTGAATTAGGCATATTTGTCAACTTTTACCTTGTTCAAGCGACATCAACCCTCGAGTTAAATTGTGGAATTTGCCCGTAAGCTAAGCCGGATCTGTCTCTCGATTATGGCACCACATTAGGAGTTATTGCGCTAAAAAAAGAACTCACCAACTTTAAAGCAGGGCTGGGAAAACAATGAACCAAAAAACTTTGGTTCATTTTTTTTTCTAAAATATAAAAAAAGAAAGGCGTCTACAAATAAAGGGCCAAATTCAAAAGCCCTTATTAAGAAAAAAGGCAAAAAAAACTCCACAAAAAGTGGGTCTTAGAAAGAGCCCCACAAAGCCCATTTTATGTTTTCTTTATAGTAATTTCAAAAATTTTTGATGTGGGTTATTTTTTTTAAGCTCCTAGGAGTTTATTTTTTTTTTTTGAAGAAAAGGGGCTTTTTTTAAACATGCCCCTTTTCTTAAAGCAAGAAAAGGTTTCTTTTGCCATGCCCACGAGTTTGTGGGCATTTGGAAAAAAAACTCAAAAACTTGTTTAAAAAAAGCCCATTTAGTTTTTTCTCCCAGACCTGCTCTAAAAGAGTCGAAAATCTAACCTCTTCCCTCATTTGCCTATTTTAAAGAATAAATACGGAAAATAAAAACCAACATTTCTTTTATAAATTAAACTTTAGGTCAAAACTAAAAACTGTAGCGTAATTAGCACTATATTTTTATGATGGATGACATTCATATCTATGTTAATCGACCAGCGTTTACGTTAAGTTTTATATTATTATTTAAATGTGCTTTTAACTTTCTGACGTTTAGAGATGTTAACAGTCCACATGTGTTTCGTTAATTAATTTATGGAATAAAATTATAAATTAAATATATCAGTTTTAACATTGAAAGTAATGTTATTTTATTTTTTTTTCTTAAAAAACCTATATACGACACAATATATTTTTCAGTAATTTATTTTTTAAAGTTCGAATTTAAAAGTCCTGAAGTTGTGATTAATTCACTTTATTTTTGTTTTTTTGTTGTATTATATTTTTAATGTTTATGGCTGACTTACATAGTAAAATCAGAAATATATTGTAAATGGATTTTAAAATCATTAACACGTAAGGTTTGAATGATAACTCAAACTATCAAAAATCTGTTCTTAAAGTTCATTTACATTTGTTTTTTGAATATTTATAAATTAAAAAAAATTTTTTACTAATCACTAAAATTGATGTATTTATTATAAAAAAATGGATCAAAAAAATATTGCAAAAATTTTCATGAAAAATTTCTGTTATTACCCTTAAAAAATTGGAACTCGCTTATTTTGTTGCAAGGTGAATAAGTGAAGCGTACTCTCCTATTCTTCACCAATATATTTTTTAACATAAAAATGCATAATTTTTAAGGTTTATTTTGAAAACTTACACATTAAAAAATCATATTTTTTTTAATTAAAATAAATGAGTACAACCACTTTGAGCTAAATATACCTCTAAGGAAAAATGATATAATAAAAATTTTAATCATGTTAACTACAAAGATTAAATCTTTCTCTGCCTAGCATTTATCTAATTAAAAAAAGTGTCGGCTATAAACATTTAAAAATGTTAGAAATGTAAAAAAGAAAACAAAAAAATATTGAAAAAAAAATATTATTGCACTTAAAGCATTAAGTGATTCAAACGTAAATAATATTTTTTTAAAAAATTAATCAATTCATGTGTAAAATGTATTGCATTGTCTGAATGGTGTAAGAGCTTGATATACTTGGAAGTTTCATTTCTCATTGTTTCATATGATGTTACTAATGTTTTAATTGCAAATTTAGGATGAGGAAGGCTCGGAGGTAATATGAGCGAGTTTGAAGGCGGTGGGTTTGTCGTTAAAAAGATACTTAAAAAATTTTGGGTGTCGTGTTGGGCATGCTAGTCAATGTTGCAGGTAGCTTCTTTGCAGTTGAAACATTGATCATCAGGTGCCTATACGATTGCGAAAGTAAACTAGCAGAAAAAAACCGGAGCTTAATATTGATAAAAAGCATTTCTCTCGCCTTACGAGAGTGGCCGGATGAATGAATACATGAGAGGAGGCTGGATGGGTTATAGGACCGGATTGTATCTTTGACATCTCGTGCGAATCTGTTAGTCAAGCTGTTTAGTAGTTAGATGGAGATGAATCAGGTTGATGGAAGGAAAGCTGATTGAAGGAAGAGTGATTTATATCTATGTTTAAATTTTCTCTTTTTAAGGGTGTTTTTGAGGTCACAAAATGTCAATTTGGTCAAAATTTTAGTATGTACTGATTAAACAGGTCGAAGGTTAAAAATAGAGAATTTAGGAGCTGTGGGTGTTTTGGGGATTTATTAATATTTTTATAATTTTTTTTCTAGACATCGATATTTGTTAACCAGTGCTGTAAAACCATATTTATTTGATACAGGTCATTCAATTAAATTTAAAATTCAACGTTGTTATATAAACAGATAATGATTTTTAGTATCTAGATTTAACCTATTTGTAGTTTTTGTTAAAAAGTTAAATTAAAAAGAGGTAATAAAACATAATATATAAAATCTGTGCGGGCAGTGATCTTTTTCTAATTTAAGTCCCGTTCATTTTTAAGCCAAAACCATATTTTGCATAGTTAAGCTAACAATATAATTAAATAGTTAAATTTTATAATATATTATTATATATTCTTTAGATCATTTATAAAAAATACATTTTTTAATTTTAAATGTATTATTTTATTAAAGTTTACTTTACATTTTAATTACTATAAGCTGATTTATATAAGGCATATAAGGTGTGGCCTATTTGAATATAAGATTATCGTTCAACTCACTTGAGAATTAACTTTAACAAATCTTTTAACTCTTTAATGATTTGTATACTTATATTTTTGGTTCTTAAAATTTACTATATGTACTGCTAATTAATACAATAAATTCATTGTTCCACTTGTTTTACTCTTAACACATATTTCTGGTTACATCATAATTTAACCAGAGCTGGGAAAAAACCCATTTTTCGACTAAACTCAAATTTTTGTTTTTTAAAAATTTATGACAGATTAAAAAAATTAATTATTAATAAATACAGAATATAAGCAGAAAATCTTAAATTTTATAAATATTTTCTTCATTAAAGCTAAAACCCTTTATTTTTTGTTAATTTCGAAAAATAAAAAAATGAGTTTGACCCAAAAATGGGCATTTTCCCAGCTCTGAATTTAACTGTAACTTGATATATTAAATACTATAAGGTCAACCCGACATGTTTTACTTTAACTTGATTGACACAAAGGTTAGTAGATTTTAATTTTATAACTGTTTAAAATGATTAATTAAGGCACATTTTAATTATTTTTGAGGGTCCATAATATATTTTTTAATATAATAATTATTTCTTTCTAACAAACTCTTTGACTCACCACTACAGCCTTATGACACTATAAAAATGTGTTAAGAGTGTGGTTAGAAAATTTTTATAAAATATTGAACAACCACGTGTACCCATGCCTAGTATCCAAAATATGATTTTGGGTATTTAATTGTTGCCTCTTTAGCCTGCTCAAAGCAACTAATTACGTCTCCATCCTTTTAAATAGTCACATTTACCCGTATTCTAACAATTTTATTTTACTCTATTCGGCAAATATCTTAGGAATGCTAATTAATTAGCTCAGCGGGTTTAATTAACGTAGTATATTAATACCGTTTTTACGGGTCAAGGCTAAGGCCCTGTTGTCAAAATCTTTATTCCACGGGGTCCTGCCTATTTTAATAGGCTAACATAGATAATTATAGGTTATCAGAAAGTCCCTTAACCCAAAAAGGCAATGATGACAAATCCTTATTTAATGTCTATTTATTACGGTTGAGGATTATTTAAAATTGAGGTAATATACAGATGGGTGTGGAACACCTTTTACAGGTAAAAAAAAATGCCTGTTCATTGTAACAAAAACTTTGTGTTTTAAAAGTGGGAAATTAACAACGCGTATTTTGGGCTCTCTCATGACATAATTCAGAAAGGCGACAGTTTGGAGTGCGTTTTTTGTATATTTTATAAGCCGGGATTGATAGCCTATTAAATAAAGTTTAGTATGTATTAATGAAACCTGTAATTGGGCAATATTAATATTGTTTAATTAAAAAAAGTTAGTTGGGAAAAAACTTTGAATATAAGTTAAATCAAAAAATAGAAATTATAGCTATCTCTTGGCCCTACCTTGGCCTCCTTTATATGTAATGGACCTTGGCTAAAGTCTGTAATTTAATTGAGTTAACAATAATTATTTTTTTTTATAAAATTTTATTTCTCATTATTTGTGATGATAATGTTACAAAAGATTTTTATATGAAAAGGAGCATCTTTAGTTACTTTGGGATATTTAGTAGATCTGTCAATTAGGTCAAAATAGCCATTTTTTGTTAAAGACATTGATCTAAGGAGCCGAAAGTGGAAGAATCTAAGAAAAACGGAAAATATATAAGGCTATTAATACATTGATGTGTGTTATCCCTTTTTATAACTGGGTGAGTTTAAGCTTGAAGGCTCAAATTTATTTTTATTGGTGTTGAATTTCAAGTTGAATATATTTAGTCACCTACGCTATCATAAGCAATATCGACCCACTTTTTTTTTGTAAAATGTTTAATATATTATTTAAATAGCCTCGTAACCTAATTTCAAAAAAAATAGCTTACCAAATTGAATTTATAATTGAAATGATGTTTTTTTCGGGCCCAAATACAAATAAGTTAATGTGATAACCATATAACAATTTTAGCACATCCTTGACCTGGATTATACCCGGTCCAAACTACAAATCCGTTCAGTTCAAATGGCTCTTGATTTAAAAAATTATAAAAAAATAATTTTATTCTATTATAATAATTCGAAATAATCGGTTCTTTTCCAGGCCTATATGCCATCAGTTTTTAAATTCTGAAATAATTTATTACCACAAAAATTTGTTCCAAGAGTGTCCTTAGAAATATTAGAAATATATTATAAATGGCCCACTTACCCAAATATAAGATTTCACATGAAAAAACCTTTAGAGCAAAAAATGACATTGACACAAAATATATATCCTTTATATAAAAAAAATTAGGCTACCTGTTTAATTTGAGTTTGTTTAGAGCAAAATTTTTTATAACCAAAAATTTCAACAAAATAGTTCTGAAAAAAATAAAAATTAATTTGAGTTTTTATAAGAAAAAAAATTATACCGTTTAGTTTATTATTACTATGGCAAATTCATGGATCAGTTTAATTTTCGGGATGGTTATTATGTTTGGACAAATATCCCATGCCGAAGGTTACACTCTTATTTTGAGTTTTGTCTTCAAAGCCTTAAATCTCGGATTTAATTTAAATTTAATTAAGCAAATGAAAGTAGACCAGTACGGGCGCAATGGCGTATTTTATGTCGTCTCGTAAGGCGTTAAAAGTAAATTCAAGCATACATTTACTTGATGTACAACAATGTTTGAAATATCAAAACAATGTATTAAGCAACAGGTATTATGATGGACAGGTGAATGTAAGTTTTATGGAACTCTCGCTCCCCCTTCCCCATTTCAATTATTCCTAAAAATTTATCAATTTAATGTTTTAAACTGATATAAGCAGGGCTGGGAAAAAAACTTAATGGGTTTTTTTTAAACAAGTTTTTGAGTTTTTTTTCTAAATGCCCATAATCTCTTGGGCATGTCAAAAGAAAAGCCCCTTTTCTTGCTTAAAGAAAAGGGGCACGTTTAAAAAAAGCCCCTTTTCTTAAAAAAAAACTCCTAGGAGCTTTAAGAAAAAATAACCCACCCATAAAAAATTTTTTAAATTATTATAAAGGAAACACAAAATGGGCTTTTGGAGGCTCTTTAAGAGCCATTTTTGCGGGTTTTTTTTGCCCCTTTTCTTAGTAAAGACTTTTTTTGAATTCTTTTTTGGCCCTTTATTTGTGGCCCCCTTTCTATTTTTATGTTCTAGGGGAAAAAATGAGCCAAAGTTTTTTGGCTCATTATTTTCCCAGCCCTGGTTATAAGTGCCATTAGATATGAAGAAATAACACAGGTCAACTATTAATATCCATTTAATGGAATATCTTATTCCATGATGGCTATATCAAGTATATTTTTCGTTTTTCGGAGTTTCTTCCACTTCGGCTCCTTAGATCCGACCATATCGAAAAAAAGACTTTATTAACCGAGTGTAAAGATTTTGCGAACTTAAAAAACCTTCAAAAAAAATGATAATGATGTTTGATGAGTCTTAAATTATTTAAAATTTTTATAGTAAATTAATTAATCCCGAAAAATTTATATATAATACCTATTAAGTTCCGTACAAATTTTATGTTAGAAGGTATATTTTTGGTAACTTAAAGTCATGCACATTCATGTTTAAAAATTTTTAAAATATTTTGTATAACTGGATACTTCTTTAAATTATTGATTTATGTAAATTGATTTGCAATTTTTTATAGACATCATACTAAAAAAATTGCTAGGGTATTTATTTATCCCCAACAAGCACAATTACACAGTTCAACAAATATTAATATTAGAAACGTGAATTTTATGAAAACATAAAAGAATGCACCCCAAGGATGCCTAATCTCATTTTTCGTTTTTCTTAGTTTCTTCCGTCTTTGGCTCCGTAGACACGTCTATGACGAAAATCCTTTATGACCAAATTGTCAGATTTAAAATTATCATAAAAAGAAAAAATTTTTAAATTCTTTTTTGCATATTAAAATTCCTTGTAACTTATTTAAACAAAATAATGAAAAATTAATTTTATTAATATATAAAGCTCTTACATTGGCATTTAGATAATACAAAATATTTCTCGTTCAAACTTAAATCTGACACGATTATCGCTTTTAAAGAAAATCTTATTTTAAGTTTGAATTTAACCGTTTAACAATTGTGAATATGCAAAAATAAAATTTCAATTTATTTTTGTTTTTGAATCATTTTTGATTTTTTGACTTTTTTTCTCAATGTCTATAAATGACTAACTAAGTTATAATAGGAAAACGGAAAACGGATTTAATATTGCCTAAGATAGCAGGTTTGATCTCTGTATTAAAAACTCTCAAAAAATTATTGACCTGTGTACAAGTTCTCAAAATACACACAGAATTATTTTGAAACTCTAAACGAACGATGAGCATTTGAGCAGATGCACTATTTTTAAGCAAAGGGTGATGAGCAATTTTTTAAGGGAATTTAAATACAATATATGTAAAAACTCTTTTAATTATATGAGCTAAAATAAATATTAAAAAAAAGTTTAAATTATTAAAAAATGTACATTTTTTAATACTATGCATGTTTAAGATAAATTTGGCTAAAAATTTAATTTAAATAAATGATTAGTGGAAAAAATTACTTTAATTTTCCAAAAAAATTGACAACTGAGATTGAGCTCCTACTAGCATTGCCTTGCGTTTCAATCATTCTATAATTACAGATAGGACATTTGAAAAGATGTAATCTCTTTCTCTCATTTTATTGCAAAGGTGGATTCGGAAGAAAACCTTTGGCTTGTACGATGGCCATAGCCAGAGGCGTTTTTTCAAGGACGGTGACCTCGCTTTATTCAACATTCATTCCAGTCCTCATGTCCTCGCGCAGTTTTATTTTTGGTAAATCTTTTTCTGTTTTTTTAATTTACAAAAAAAAACATTTTTTTAATAACTTTTGAGGCGCATTTCATTCATTTTTTGAATAAATTTCAAATATTTAAATTTAAAATTTTTTAATTTATTTTAAAATTTTTAATTGCATTTTCTGTCAAAAACAATTTTTTTAATATACAAAATAAACTTTAATCACGGCCATTCTCAATGGATAATGTAATGCCAATAAAACAAAGTTGCTAATTTTTATTTTAAATTAATTTTCGTTTTATTTTTCCAAAAAATAAAGGATATAAAAACTCACAGTTTTTGTTAACGTATAGGCACCTTGCGCAACGGTGAACAATAGATAAAACTTAGTAAATAGAAAATCTATTCTTTTGTTATAATAAATAAAATACCCGGCATAATTAAGGCGAAATGAATACAATAGCCATAAGGCAAGCGTTAAAATTGTTTCATGATTATATGGATAGCTTTTTATTTAAAACTTTTGGACCCCAAGGGGCTAGAAGATCACTTATTTTGATATTAATTATTATTTGAATTTTTTAAATAAGGGCACGTGCAAAGTGTGTTTTTATTTTTGCAAAATTTGGAAAATTCTGAAAACTTTAAAAAAAATTTTTTCAAAATTTTTTCAAAACTTTTTTATTTCAGGAAAAGCATTTTATGTGCATATATTAAATTAACTTTTTAAAAATTTGAGTTTTATTACAAAATTTTTTTTTTTCAAAATTTTAAAAATTTTACGAAAATAAAAACGCAATTTGCACGTGCCCTAAATACTCGTGACATTATAAAAATATATTCGCGATTTAAATGATGAATGTTTTATTGATTATTAGCCAAGGCTAAGGCTTGTGGGAAAAAAGTTTTGACGAATAAAATACGCATGTGAATAACATTGAGACGGTTAGCGTAAAATAAAATTTACAAAATTAAAATTATTTAAAAATTATTGAAAAAAAAAATATTTTAAAAAATATTTTGCTGACAAAAAAACCAATTCTTATTTTACTATTAGCTGTTAAAATTTTTTATATTGGAATTTTATTTTAAAAAAGTATTAGCCGCGGCCTAAGGTAAAAATAAAATTCTTACCTCTACTTATATCAACATCGGGAGTAAAAAAGGTATTTAACAATGGTTAATAGATGCGGGAATTCAATTTTTAATAATGTAAATTTTGTATAAGGGCACGTGAAAAGTGAATATTTATTTTCGTAAAATTATGAAAATTCTTAAAATTTTGTTAATTTATTTTTTTTTTTTAAATTTTTTTTCAAAATTCTTTATTCCGGAAAAAGCATTTTATGTGCATATATTAAATTTGAAAAAAACTTAAAATTTGCGTTTTATTACAAAATAAAATTTTTAAAAATTTTAAAAATTTTGCGAAAATAAAAACTCACTTTGCACGTGCCCTATTCAAAAAATAAATAATCTGTAAATGCGTTTAAACCTTCTTTTTTTTATATATATTTATTTTCATGGGCCTATTTTTACATACACTTTCCATGCTAATATCTCCATATATTATTTATTTCTAACTTGCTTATTTTTAATTATAAAACAAAAATTTAAAGGAATGTAAGTACATAAATGTTTCCCGACCAATCATTAAGATAATTTGGCAGCAACTGGGTGGGTCTCCGCTGACCGAATAAGTTAATATTATGCATAAAACAGAGAGAGTTACCTCCATATCAAATATCACACACGAAAAGTACGGCAAAAGAGATTGGTATATTTATTTTTAGAGTTACATCTGAACCATTCTAAAATTTCTTTTTACCGTAAATAATATTATTCAATAAAAATTTTATCTTACCCATTTACAAACATTCTTTTTTCCGTTTTTTCCAAAAGGCTGCTGCTAATTATAATATAAATCCAAAAAATAATGAATAATGGTTGTGGTCGTTTTATAATATGTTAACAATTTGAATAAAATAAATAATAATATATTTTTAATTTCTTACATTTTGTTTTATACTATCCACCTTGATTTTAATCAAATTCGCTCGATTTATTTTTTGTTACATTTATTTTTTCACTATCCTTAGGCAAATATGCAAAAATTATTAATTTTCGTCTCTAATTACTAGTCAGGCATAAAGAAAAACCATTTTCTATAGCTAATGCTAGCCAACCACCAACCATTTCCGTATTAGCATTTTGATCATTTGAATTTTATGTTTAGTATGTGTCCATATATATATTTTGCCATTATCTATCATATAGAAATGAGTCAAGACGAACCGAACTTTATATTGTTTGCTAAAAACGCGGCTGGGGATTTGTGCAGCTACACCGTTAACATTACTATGCCTCGAACCTCGACCGTCAGTAAGTTTTTTGAAATAATTATGTTTTTTTCTGTTAATAATATATTCGTAAAATTTTTAACAATTTATATTCATTTTTATTTGCATTCTTGTTTATTGAAGAATTTGATTGAAATATTTCAAAATTATTCATCACTTTAGGTATTTATAATTCAAAAATGAACTTAGCGAATGTGAGTTCAACGTTTGCACTAAATAAACTTTCAGAGCTAGTAGACTTAATAAAAGCCTTTAAACAAACGCTAAGATGTTTCTTCTTTTTTAAAAAATTAAACCAAAATAACAACCTACAAATTATTATAATTATTATTAAAAAACTAACCCATAGTTTTAAAATTTACAGATTGATGCAGAATGCAAATTTTTTTTAATCATTCAAAGGGGTCATACATCATGCATAAAAAAAATTCATCTTGTAGGGGATCATGAACTTTTCTTAAGGCTACGCTCAAAGTGAAACTTATATTAAAAAATTATATATTACTTTTATTATTTCGTACCCATTTTTAATAATGCCATTTCGACTTTAATATTTCTCCTCTCCTTTGAAATACAAGATTTTCAGATTTTCTGTTTTTCGCCAAATAAAACAAATTTACTTTGCACGTTATACTAGTTAAAGATAATTTCTTTAAACTATTTTTTTTCTCCCCCTAAAATGTTTGAAAATATTCCAGATTTGTGAAGAGGCATATTTCAATGGCTCCTTATTTTTAGATATAATGTATTAACAAATGAGTTTAATAATTATGAATAAAATTGTCAGGCCAGTACTTCAGTGTTGGATTTTTTAAAGGGGGGTAGGGAGTAAAAAATACATTGGGGTATGGTGTCGTATAGGTCTAAGTTTTATTGCATTTTTTAGAGTTTAGCAACAAGAATGAGCATTAAGTAGAAAGTAATGGGCACCAGAATATTCTCGTTACGTTAAACAGCATTACATATAGTATGAAAGAATTTTTTAAAGAAGGGGTCTTGGAGCTAAAATACTGAAACATAATTTTAATTGATGTCTTGTAACATATTAGACCTGGTTGCTGCAGGAATGGCTGCTAATATCACTCTAACGACTCCTACGAATGCCACTATGATGAGTAATTTTAAATATATAGTTATTGCAAATCGTCAACATATGGCAAAACTTGATATCTTATATATTTCAATTGTTCTTCAAATCCATATGAATTTAAAGCATAATACATGTAGTTGTTATCAAAAAAAATTCCAAAAGTGGTGTTCCCGAACCAATGACTCCAAAACTAATTATTAGTCTAATCTCAAATTGTTTTAGTTTTTAAATAATCTAGCTTTAGTATAATTAAGAGAAATATAAAGATGAAATAAATTATGTGTTCATAGTTTGTTTGTATATTATTCCTCCTTTTTTATTAATTCCATTATTATAAAAAGTGTTTTTAAAACTGTATATTTGTATTTAATTGTATAAAAATTAATCTCAAAAAAAAATTGTTGAAATACAAAAATAACAAATGTCAGAGTAGACCTGCCCGGCTTAAGTAAATAAGGTTTTAGCAGGTGGAAAAACCTTAACACAAATTTTTTTAAATTAATATATCAAATAATTTCTATTTTTGTTAAAACTCTTATATTTTTAAAAAGATCATATATTTAGCAATTAGAAGGCTTTGTTTATTATAGGGGCATTATGGGTTTTTTTAGGCCCAACTCATTTTTTTATTGTTAAAAAACTAAGATAAAAAAGGGTTTCTTTAATGTATTAATGGAATGTAAAATTAAATTTGTTTTGTACTTTTAATACCAGATTTTTCTAATCTTTGATTTATAAAACAAATAAATTTAGTCAAAAAAATGGGCTTCTAGCTCTTTTTAGAAAAAAAATAAATTATGTGTTCTTTTTTTGAAAGGGGTTATTTTAAATTTTAGCGGTTTTTTCTACTTTTAATATAAATTTTTTGCTCTTTGGCCCAAAAAAGTTCGTTTTTCCTATTTGATCACATTCTTTGGAGCCTATTAACTAGACATAATTTGTTATAACTGAATTTTATATTTCATTGTTAAAATTTATAACATTTCATAGTATTTTATTTGCTCTTGCGTCTCTCCTGTACACATTTCTCGAGAGTTATTAGAACATGGGATATATTAAATATGTAAGAGATTTATTAAGCATATCAAAATTCTTCTAGACAAATTTTTTTGCGGTATTTGTTTAACTTTTAGCTGTCTTTAGTACGTACTGCCCATTTATACAAAAGCATATCTCACACTAAAATAGTGTTTATTCCATTAGAAGTTTTAATGTTATGGGGTAGAGACGCTTAAATCGCCCCCAAACTTTATAACACTTTAGTTCCTCGGAGAATTACATAATTCCATAATTCAAATTTTTAGGTGCTGAAGGTATGTTTAGCTTACAGAATACACCTCTGTTCGGATTGCTGGATAATAACCTCTTTTCAGTCACATTGCTTGGCGTGATGCCACTTGTCGGGCAAGGCCTGAGCGTAAAAATTTCTCTTTTTTTGGTGTCAAAAGGTGGGAGGTAGTTATTAACTTACTAAATTTTTTACGGACGTGTTCGGAATTCATTTACTCAAACTTCATTTTTAAAATTTTTTTATTTTGGAAAAATGTTTAAAAATATTTTAATTTTTGTTCAAATTTTGTTAGAGTCCTATTGAATTGATTAATTGCCGGCTGTGTGATTTTATACTGAATTTATTAAGGCTTGTTATATTAAGAGCATAGCATAGTACAGATGGTGTAAAATTAAGAGGTAAATCAAATTAAAAATAATTTACATAATTTTTGCAATTTTTTGTTAATTTGAGAGAATTATATTTGTGCCCTTGAATACATATTTACAATTATTTTCCTTATACTCGATCTGTCTTGGACTTAATAAATTAATTTCAGTATATATAGTTTTGATTTTTATATTTGTTTAACACGACAGTACGTGCATAGTGGTAACACAAGCATAATAATTCAAGTCCAGATCCAATACTTAGTTGCAGTAAGTTCTCTTTATTTAGCTTACATAAACATGAACAATTGGTTTTTAGGTCCCCAAGCTTTTGGGGCGCCATTTCGGTTGGGGCTTTGATTGTATAAGATTTGCTCTCACGCCGGTGACCTAGGTATTTAGCCTAGGCTCTTACATTTGGCATATCGTTTAAGGCTTAGCAGGCCACTCAGCAGCTTCGAAGTGGATACACATGTATACTATTTTTTCCGAAAAAAATGCCTCCTATGCACGGATTCGAACTCGAATCTCCTGCTTGTGACAGAAGGGCTTGCCTTGAGCCGACTTTTGTTTACACTGGAGAACAAAACATCATAAACGATTTTTTGAGGATTTTGTAGAGAATTTTCTTTCGATAACGATCCCGGGTTTAGTTTTTTTTTCCAATGCCTCCAATTTTTTTAAACCGCGTCCAATCAGAAAAAAATTCACAAAGTTTTTTTTTTACTATTAATTTTACAAAAAATCTATTGGCATATTCAGATTCTTTATAAAAAATATATCTAAAAAAGATTATTACATATAATTTTTAGCAATCTTAAGTTATTTAGTATCAAAAAACGGAGTTATAACAAAAACCACTAATATTACAAAAATAAAAAAATACAAAAAAATTAAATATTAAAAAAAAATTTAAACCCCTTACGTTAATAATGAATGTTTTCTTTATCTAAATATATTTTTAAACCTTTGTTACAACCCGTAGGTTTTATGATATAGAAACCCAAAATACCCCAAAAATTGAAAAATCTTAACTTAGACACCGATTAACTATACTAAAGCATTGGCTAAAATTCTGATATCATTTTCGTGATCAGCGCCATAAACTTGACCAAAAACTATAATTGCCACAAATGATGCTTAGGGTCCTCTAATTGTCGTCCAGTGTTATTCATTGAATTAGATATTACGAACAATGAGCATTAAATATTTGAGGAATGGTCAGATATTGATTTTGTAGGTTCAAATTAGTCTGCGTCTAAGTAAAAAAATATTTTTTTATATTGTTAAATATTTAAGAATAAATTATGCTTCTCATTTAATTACCTAAAAAAATGTATTGTTAAACCATTAAAATAAAATGTTTGAATTAAGTAAAGCAATTTTAAAAATTTTCTTTCAATTTTTTTAAAATAAAATAATTCGCTTTTTATAAAAACTAATACTTCTTCAATTAAATTTATACAATAACGTGTTTATTTTATATATACCGCTTTCTTTTTTTTTATCCAAGTAATTCACCAAAGATTTAAACGCCCATACGAACTTCAAATGACAAAGATATTACATATTTCATAAGCTAGACGCTTGTTTATTCATTCTTTATACGCATATATATTTGATTAAATTTTAATAATATTATAATATACTTTTGATAAATTTTAATTTTTTTTTGACGATCAATAGCTTCGTAATTTGTAAATATATATTATATAAATGCAGTATGATTATAAATTAATTGATATTAAGAAATTATATCCGCCACTGGTTTAATTTAATTATTTAAAAAATTTAATAAATTGTTAAAATTAAATTCATAATATATGTTTAATACTTCAAATGCTGACTTTAATCGTGGTATGAAGAATAATGCTTATTTAAGATCTTTTATTTCACAGGTCAACAAATATCAATGTCAGAAACGTAAATTTATGAAAACACAAAATAATGCATCCCGATGATGGCCAAATCTCATATGTATTTTTGGTTTTTCTTAGTTTTTTTCATCTTTGGCTCTAATTCCTTTTATAATAAAAAATGGCCTTTTTTGACCAAATTTACAGATCTAATTATACCCTAAGAGGCAAAAATTCAAAAATTTTTTTTACTTTAAATAATATAAAATGTGTCGCGTCCAAACTCAAATACAACACTATATATTAATCGGTTAATGAAAATATTATTTGAAGTTTGAATTTAACAGTATAAATATGGTGGAGCAGAAATAAATTTTAATATATTTTTGTTTTGGAATCTTATTTGGTTTTTTGACCTTTTTTCTAAAATTTTCAATGTTTATAACTGATTGTTTGATTAGGAAAAACCGTAAACGTGAAAATTCCTAAAAGGGCAGGTTTGATCTCTGAATTTAACTCATAACTCTCAAGAAATTGTTAACATGTGTTTTATATAAAAGACAAAATTTGTTTAATTTTGCATTTTATTTAAAAATTGCTTATGACTTATTAATAAAATATCCGTTTTTTAAAGGTTAAGGGGCAAAAAAGCACTACATCCGGCATTGTAATTCAAAGTTTTTAAATATCAATAAATTTCATGATTATAAGACAAGAGGAGAGCGATTAAGAGCCACACATTAATTCAAGCATTTTAGCTTTCCTTGTCAGTGCCGTGGGTCCAAGAATTTTTTTAACCAGTTTATTAAGTCAATTTAATATTTTGAAATTTATAATCCAATAATAAATCGCAGCAAGGCTAGCATCATTCTTTCAAATTTTATTTATTTGATATAAAAGATTGGCATTTAATTAATAACTAGATTCATATTATCTTCAAAAAAAAAGAATTAAACTGATTAGCTCTTCAAAAAATGGTTGTTAAAAATTAATTGGCTTACATAATTAGGTTTAGTAGGCGCATTGCACTTAAAAACATTCAATTGGATGAGATATGTGAATGTTACACTTGCTCTATTGGAAAGCTAAGTTAGATTGAAGGTTTATATTTAAATTTAAGCCTAATTTGCGATGCTAGGATGAGGAGAACACATGATGTGTCCGTATAGACTCAAATTAAGGAATGTCAAAACTCCGGGATTAGGGAAGGAATCCATCAACTTCGGTTCCGGAGTTTTATTATTTTGGAATTTGATAGCAAACATTAGCTTATTCGAAATGTTGGTTATTTTTGTAGTCAAAACTCATCTTTGTTTAATGAAAGTTGTAAATGAATGAAAGAGCAGCTAATTATGTATTAATTACATATATTAACTAACAAATTTTAATAAAATACTCCGGAGTTTATGAATTTCTTTTACCGGTTTGACATGCTCTAACTCCAATAAACCTTTCATAATTATAAGATTTAAAATAAAAAGTTTATTTTTTTTGATTGTTTTGCAAATTTACATAAATAAAAACTTATATTAATTTATATTAATGTAAATGCGAATATTTTAATTACAAATTCTGGATTGCTAAAGCGGGATCCATACGGTGCCCAATTTTAATTTATAAATTCAAGAATTTAAAAGCTATGACCTTTTTTAAATTTTATAAATAATTATGCATTCTTTAACCCGCGAGGAATACTGTGGAGTCCATATGGACAAAAGCACCCCTTACATATCCTGAAATATAATATAATAATGAGAAAAATTTTAATTTTTTCTAATTTTTAATAAACAAAACCAGTAATTAGAATTTTGCATAAATTTGTTTATTTTTTTTGGAATTTGTTTGTTAGAACCCAAAGTCTATAAATTAAATGGGATTGGGATCAAATACAATAATAATTTTTTCAGATGGATCAGTGCGTAAATGAGGTAAAGGTATATTGATATGGTAAATTAGTCCGCAAATCCGTTTTTTTTTAAAAATACACAGCTTGCAGGGTTAAGAGGACCTGCTGAAATACCACCTCCTTACTGCCTTTTCTTTATTGAGGCCGCCGTACTCGTTATGGCTTTGGCATTTAAATTTTAATAAGAAATTTGAAATTTTATTGAGTTTATATACCCTACATGGTAAATATGAAAACCATTGTTATGCTTTAATTTAAATTCAAACTTTTGCAATCTTATTTTCTAGTACTATTTATAAATATTATTTACATATAAAGCACATTAATTGTTTGTATTGTATAAGGATAATATTTTTCTAACTCTTTATAATTTTATAGTTTTTATGGTAGCAGCCAAAAATAAATTTTTTTATTCCATATATTTTTTTATAAATCTTTCTAAAAATATATTTTATAAGGAGGTGGAAAAATTTGCTCATTTGATCCCAAAGCTAGCCTATTAATGGGACTGGATTCATCAAATACAGTAATTTTAAAGAATATCACATTGATCAGTGCAGATATATGAGGTTATGCTGATATGGTAAATTAAATTGTCCGCACTGATGTCCATATTTCATTAAACATTCACCCGTTCATGCAGGGTTAGGAGTACCTGCTAAAAAACCACCCCTTCACAACCTTTTCTTTTTTGATGCCGTCGTACCCGTTATGGCTCTGCCGAACGTTAACGGGGCAATAGATATTACCCCTTCGTGATAAACAAGGTAAAAATGTTTTACCTAAAAACACTGTTTAATTTAAAAAATAGATCATTACAGATTTAACAAGATTTTTTTAATGTAGGGGCGAGATGGCACACGGGGCGAAACGGCCATTTAAGCTATAAGATAATTGTCCAACATTTGCACAGAAAATATATCTATATCTTAATTTGGTCAAAATTTGTGCAATGTAAAAACTTTATTTAATGTTCAATAAATAAACTTTAAAAATAATTCTATTTAATTTTTAGGCTGTTTTAATAAAGAAAAACAAAAGCACATGGTTATTATAGATATTTATAATGGGAAAATTATTTCATAATTATAATGAGGTTAATTTTTATTTTAATAGATTTAAACAAACTTTATAACTTTTAAAATGGCCGGGACGAAGTGATGACAAGATGACCACTTACCTGATCCGTAGTTTTATTCAAATTAGCATAACCCGCCCGACCCATAAATAACGTCTAATATTTTGGGTGAGAATAAGTACATATGTTTTTGGGCTTATAACACAAGTCAACAATTTTTTGGGAGTTATGAGTTAACTACAGAGATCAAACCTGCCAAAGGAATATCAAATCCGTCTACCGTTGTTCCTATCAAACTTAGTTAGTCAGTTATAAACAATAAAAATTTTAGAAAAAAAAATTAAAAAACCAAAAAAGATTTTAAAAAAATAGATTGAGGTTTGATTTTTGCGCATCACAATATTTAAATTGTTAAATTTAAACTTCAAATAATTTTTTCATTTAAAATCGATAATAATATTGCATCGTATTTAAGTTTGGACCCGAAATATTGTATTATCTAACCGATGTAAGACCTTGTTATTAAAAAAATTTATTTTTCATTATTTGTGTATAATATAAGTTACAAGGGATTTGTGCAAAAAAGATTTTTAGTTTTTTTCTAAGGTATATTAAGATCTGTCAATTTGGTCGAAAAAGACCATTTTTTGTTAAAGACAAATCTAAGGAGCCAAAGACGGAAGAGACTAAGATAAACAATGTATATGAGATTAAAGGCCATCATAGGGATGCAATTTTTTTTGTTTTCATAAAATTCACGTTTTTAACATTGATCCTGTGTAATTACAACAGTCTCAGAGTTAAATAACAAATTTAATATCTAGTCAAATGTATTACGTAGCGTTCATATTAGGAAGAAGCAGAACATATTTGCTTTTAAAGAAAATTCATAAAATAGAGAGAGAAGTTAAAATATCGTATGATATTAAATTAACCATTTTGTATGCAAAAAGGCAAAATTATTATAAGCCTGGATAGTTTTCTTCAAATAGGCGTGGCCCACCTGGGCCTTCGGACCATGTTGGGTCAGAACGGTCGCGGCAAGCCACGCCTTTTATTTCTGGTGTAAAATGTATTTCAAAGATCATGCGGCTGCTAAGAGACACTTAATAATTTGTTTGAGAGACTGTATCCCGTGACATGCATCGGATAACCGCTAAGGTAAGTATTCGCTTTTTGGGCCTATAATTATAACTATATCGCAGTTAATATGTAATTTAGGTTCTCCAATTTCTCAATTGACCAATATTAAAAAAATTAAAAATCTATTTAAGATCCTTGGAAAATTTGTTTTGAAAAAAAATAGTTTAATAATTTTAATATTTGAAAGAAATAAATGCTTTTCATTATGCCCAAATATATATTAATTATAGTAAATCGCTACCGTTGTATGTGTTATCTTTAACACCGTATCCTTAAACTAAATTTTTACCTCGTTTTTTGATTCAAAACTTTGTAACTTAATATAGTAATTCGCCTGCGAAATAATGTTTTAACTTGTGCTAATTTGTTTTTCGAGATAATTGATATCAAAAGTTTAAATTTACCCTAGTATAATATATTTAAGTAAAATTTATTCAAAATACTGAGTGTCCTGAAATATAATATAATTAGGAAAATATTGTCATCCTTATAATGAATAACACATTTACCTAAATTTAAAATGTCACATGAAATCTTACACCGATTACTTTGTTGTAACTTAACAACAAAATACTTTTAATAACAAAATTAGGATATGTTTGATTTAATTTCTGCTTTAGATTAATAGCAAATTCCATAATAAACTTTGTAAGATTGTAAATAAGTTTTTGAATAATTTGTTAAATTAAAAAAATCACATATATTAATATATCAATAAATATTCTAACTTATAAATTAATAAAATTTATGAATTTTACTTAAGATGCCTATCTCATATATCAGTTTAATTTTTGGAATGGCCGTTATGTTAGAACAAATTTCCCACGCCGAAGGTTTCAGTGTTTTATGTAATGAGTCTTAAGTTCTTGTGAAGAACCAATTTTATTTAATTTTTTAAGCTATAACCCTAGCTGCCCGGGGTGTGTCATTGTTTTAAAATGTATTTAGGGCTAAATCTTCTATTTGTTTCGAGGCGTTAGATATTTCGGTTTAGCTAGATCGATTGCATTTAATGAGCGTCCTTAGTTGCATGCTTTATCATCATCATTCGAATTAGCGAGGTTTGTTCCGGTTCGCCATATCATAGTCATATGCTGAGACTTTGTAGATCTATCGAAATAATCGCGTCCTAGTTACTATGTTAAGTCTCTTGTAGGGCCTTTATGGGTCATTTATTAGGCCGTTTAGTATTCGTTGGTCATTTAAAATTCGTCTGTCGTGATCATATAAGGACCTTGAATCATTCGGTCATATATTACCATTGTCAGGTCGTTTAGAATTATTCACGGGTCGTTGCATTAACTTCAAATCGTTGAAGATCATTATCGTCAGGCCATTGATAACCATTTACTGTTAGGTCATTGAGAACCATTTTATTAGGTCGATCGTCAGGTCGTTTAGGACCATTTGTCGCAGGTCGATTAGGACCATTTGTTAGTTCGTTTAGGACCATTTGTCGCAGGTCGATTAGGACCATTTGTTAGTTCGTTTAGGACCATTTATCGTCAGGTCTATTACCAATTTTTAGAGATTGGAAAACATTTTCCCGTTTTTTGGACCTTTCTGTTTCTTTTTTAGACATCTCAATTTAATGAGATGCAATTCTTAACTAACATTTCCGTACTAGTTTGATGCGCATTCTTTTTAGACCTGCTTGTGAGACACATATTTGTTGCTCCATCAGGTTTTGTCTTGTTACGGCATTTTTGTCTTTGAGACTATGTTTTGTGACACTGATTATTGTTCGATTTGAAGTGCAACATTTGCTGGAGATAGACCTTGTGCGTCTCGCTTGTACATAGTTCCTCCATCAAATAGAATCAGTAGAATAAGGGTTAACAAGGGTTAAATTTAATTCCTTTAAAAAAAATTCAAATTTATTTTAAAACCCGATCCCATCCTCGTCGCCATTAATAAAGTTATAGATTTAAATCTTAATGATATTTATTATATGATTTAGGTATATATAATAAAAGTATAATTTTATATTGGTATAAAAATCTCATAATATAGTTGGGTATATCTTCGTGTGGTTGATAATAACATAGAATAGCAATTTGCATCGTTCCACCTTACCTTGTAATAAAAATTTTATTTTTTATTCATTGATTAAGACAAATATTCTAAAATATTAAACTCCAGCCCATCCCGGCATTGCTACTTTTAGGTCCGGTCTATCCGGCCCGTTTTAAATTGACCCTTAACCGTTTTTCGGGTGGGCCGGCACTGGGCCGAGCATTATTTCGACTTTTGATTTTTCATTAATGAAGATTTATGGAGAAAGAGCAATTCACTGTAACATAAATGGTTTTTTTATTTTTTTATTAAATAAATGGAAAAATAAAATTAATTTATACAATACTCTTCTCAATCACTTTGCTTGCCGTACCTCCAACGGTGGGGCAAGGTTTCAGCGTAAGATTTTTTTTTAATGAATAGGGAAAGCTGTGCCTCGTGCATCGATAAAAAAATATCCCATTTTTCTTATATTTGTATCTGCCCTAAAAAATTGTTTTTAAAATAAAAAATTTGTAAACGGCATTATTTATTGTGTTAAGGAAAACATTTTAGGCCACTTTTGAAATAAACCTGTCATAAAATTCTCAATTTTTTTTTTTTAAAAAATTGATAACCACCCTGACAATTTTTTCTTTAATAAAAATGGAAAAAATTTTTTGAACAAACTTTTTAAATTTTTACATTTTAAAATAATCGCTTTAAACGTGCCCTTAAGTCTATTTAGATATTTTTTTAGGTTTTTGATTGAAATGATCACCTCTAGGCTCTGTAAAGACATATAAATACTAAGGGCATGTCAAAATTGTCGCCTTGGCGTATTAATTGAACATAATTTGAGTAATATGAAAACCCACTAAGGCAACACCTAAGGTTTGTTATACAAAATTTAAACTCCAAATTAAAATAAAGTTTTTGCTCAGTTATCCCCGTACAAGTTGCCCGAAATTTTAAGCCTTACCTTACAATCTAGGTTAGACAAAAATAATATAAAATATAATTTTAGCTAGATTGATATTAAAAGAAAGAAAAAAGGTTAAAAGTATTAGATTAAATCTACTAGATTAATTTCTCGTTAACAGTTTGTAAGGGAGGGGGGGGGGGGGGGGGTTTCTGGACTCGATGAAAGCTTTGATTTAACATATATGCTATTAATTTGTCTATTTGTTTAACACGACAGTACGTCCATAGTTGTAAAAGGAGCATAATTATCCAAATCCAAATTCAATACTTAGTTGCTGTAAGTTTTTACTTTATTACCTAGCCTAACTGCATTAAATTGTCATTTAAAGCCTATAATTCTTTACGCGTTTTTTAAACTCTAGCTAGTGAGAAAAAAATCGTAGAACATTAAAAGCAATTTACATTAAGAGTTAATGAATAGTTTTTTATGTTAAAAACTTTTATGTTGTTGTTGTTGTTGCCCCAGAATTATTGTATCCAATGAATTAAGGGAGAGAGAAAAAATACCATTTGTATCCGTTCAGAACAATGACTCCACGACGTAAATGCGGTATCAGAATCAGCCACTTTTATGTTAATCCAACTCGTTCAATTTTTTTTCTAAAATTTTTTTTTAATTAAGTAGATTCTAAAGAAAATAACTTAAAAAAATATTTTACCCGTTTACATATTTTGCCGATACAGAAGCATATTAATACAAGGTAACTATATAAAGATTAAAACATTAGATGGCCTTTATAAGGTAAAATCAAATTTTTTAATATGATTTTAGTGCTCATTTTTCATAAGCTCTGATAATTGTTATAAATTGTTTGATAGATTACACTGGACAACAAAAAAAAACAACACAAACGATTTTTGGAGGGTTTTGTAGAGAATTTTTTTGCGATAACAATCCCGGTTGTTTAGTTTTTTTCTGAGGCCTCTAATTTTTAAACCGCGCACAAAGTTCAGAAAAAAAATTAAAAATTTTTTTTTACTATTAATTCTACAAAAGAAACTATTGGCATATTCAGATTTCTTATAAAAAGCACATCTTAAAAAGGTTATTATATAAATTTATAGCAATTTACTTTCAAGTTATTAAGGATCAAAAAACGGAGTTTATGGCAAAAACCACAAATTTTACAAATATGAAAAAATAAAAAAACATATATATTAAAAAAAAATTTAAACCATTACGTTAGTAATGAATGTTTTCATTATCTAAATATATTTTTAAACTTTTGTTACTACTATAGAAGCCCAAAATACCCCAAAAATTAAAAATCTCAACTTTGACACCAGATAACTAAAAAGAGGTCTTGGCTAAAATGCTGATTTCATATTCGTTATTCGTGATCAGCGCCAAAAACTTTACCAAAAACCGTAGCCATAAATGATGTTTATGGTCGTCCAAATTTTGTAGTCCAGTGTTATTTCCCAAATTTTATAAAAAAAATTTTAATAGTAACTAGCTATACAAAAGCTAACTAAACAATTGTTTTTTAGAATTATTTCATATTATTAGCGTTTGCTATTTTTATTCTTACAAATTAATAAAACTGTAAACAATTTTTACACATTATTACATTCCAAGAACCCTTAACGAGCTAATATTTTATCCTTTGATCCTAGATTTATGAAAATCTTGCTAATTTCTTCTTATGTTTCATTTGTTTAAAATTTTAGGTACTATTACGAATAAACATTAATTTTATTTGAATCTGTCGGGAGTTAGATTTGGTTAAATATTATTTTTATAGAAGACAGTTGAACTTCACATTAGGCTGCGTTTTTAAAATAAAGAAAAAATAAAAAAAAATGTATTTTCTTTTTCGGTTTTTTTAAAGAATATCAAAAAAAATATTAATATATAACATTTATTCAGAAAATTATAATCATGTCTCTTTTAGCTACTAATAATTTAATGTTTTATTGCCCTAAATATTTTTAAAAATGTATATATTGATAGATTACTCTAAGAATTTTTTCTATTTGTGACCATTACTAATTTAAAAATTGTTAAGAAAAATTAATGGCTTAAAAGATTTAGGGGGCTGTCAAACTACATTCAGTTTATTAAAAATTTACAATAATATAAAAATTGTAAAATTTCTACTTTTTGACATTAAATGAATTTTAACAAAAAGTTAGCAATCTTTATTATTATGATCTTAAATAGTTTTTTTGAGAAAAAAAATATTAAAGAAATTTCTAAAATTTGTCAAAAAACAAAAGTCTAAAAACGACCAAAACTTATTCAGAAATAGATTTTAAATTTCTATCCTAAATTTGTTTTACCCTATCCGCTTTATTTTTTTTATTTATAATTTTTTTATACGCCACAATCTCTGATGGAAACAAAATTTTCAAAGAAAAATTAAAAGAGCATTTTAAACAATACTAAATTTTTATTTTGAAATTTTTGTCAAAGTTTAAAAACAAACATAATTATTATAAATATTTATGTTATTTTTGTTTTACTTCTAGTAACCGACCAAGGGTGTACCTAAGCCAACTTTCAATGATAGAGAAAATAAACGTTTATTTTCTTTTCATACTTATTCGATAGGTATTTTATGTTATTAGAGCACGTGCAAAGTTAATTTTTATTTTCGTAAAATAATAAAAGCTCTAAAAATGAAATTATTTTATTTTAGAAAAAAAGAGTTTAAGTGCCAAAACTAAATTTTGCCGCTTTATAAAAATTTGCTTTTAATACAAAATAAAATTTTTTAAAATTGGACAAATTTCACGAAAATAAACAATTTGCATGTGCCCTAAAAAGAAATTATGTATCTATAATTTTTCTGCCAAACACTAGCCTTGTGATTTGTAAATATATATATAAAGGAATATTGCGGAAGTATAATATCATTTTTAGAATTTCTCCGCTACTTTCATTTTTAAATATTTGATAAAATTACAAAATTGTATTAACATGTTAGAAATTCCTTCATTGCTAAAGGCATTGACCATGTCTTTAGGCAATCACGTGGTGATATGAAGAATGTTAATAATTTTTACGAAAATAAAAACGCACTTTGCACGTGCCCTTAAAAAAATTTGTTTACTATGTTTTTAGTATTTTGATATACAATTTGCCTATGATTTTTTAAACTACATTTGCTTTTAAAGACTATGGTAATAAGAAAAATACGCCATCTGGCATTAACAAGGATATACCAATTATTTTATTTACAATTTGGCAAGATGTAAAATTAATTTCATAAATTATTAATAGCCTACATTTTTACGCCTTATTTTTGGCTATCTCGCTCATAAGTTGTCAAAGGCGTTTTTCGCACTTTATCGTGGCGGGTGAAAGCTAAAACTTATTTAATATTAAAAATTACATAAATCATAAATTAAAACTTTACATTATGGGCAAACATTAATTTTATAATCTTAGACATGGTTAATCAATATGTTACTCTTTATATTAATAATTTTATTGCGTGATTTCGAAACATGAGTATTAAAGCGCTTTGTAGTTGCGAATTACTAGATAATTATAAGCACCAAGGACTTTTAAAGGCGAGTGCGAGCATATTGGAAAAAAAAGCTGCGCATATATATGCTGCTTAAACCGATTACATTAAATAAAAAAGGTACTAAATAATATTAATTTGAGAATGCTAGGGTTAAAAATTTGTAACGCGACTACTAGGGGAAACCATTTTTAAAACTTTATAACTTCAGGAGTATTCTAAAGAAATAACTGGCGCTTTGATTGTATAGTAAAATAAAATATAATAAATGTATATTGTAAATTTTATTATCACAAATATAAATTTAAAAAAAATTTACTCTATTACACATGTCAGTCAACAAATATTCATGTCAGAAATGTGAATTTTAAGAAAAAATGCACCCCCACGATACCCAAACCTCAAATATGTTTTTCGTTTTTCTTAGTTTCTTCCCGCTTCAGCTCCTTAGATCCCTCAATATCGAAAAATGGCCTTTTTTGACCAAATTTACAGATCTAAATATACCCTAAAAATAAAAAATTTAAAAATATTTTTTGTATATTAAAATCCCTTTAACTTATATTTATTCACAGTAACGAAAAATTTTTTTATATATCAAGTTCTTACATTGGCATTTAGATACAAAATATTTCGCGTCCAAACTTAAATAAGACACGATATATTATCGGTGTTTAATGAAAATCTTATTTGAAGATTTTACAGTTTAACTATTGTGAATAGGCAAAAATAGAATTTCAATTTATTTTTGTTTTTGAACCTTTTTGGTTTTTAACCTTTTTTTTAAATTTCCTATGTTTATAACTGACTAACTAAATTTTATTCGGAAAAACGGTAAAAGGATTTGATATTACTTAAGATTGCAGGTTTTATCTCTGTAGTTAATTCATAACTCTAAAATAAAAAATGTTGACAAAAAACTAAATTTTTTAATGCTATTAATCAAATCGTTTTTAAATTTTAAATTGTTTCACGAAAAAAAATATTTTACATTTTAAATTATTTTTTTTATAAACCATAACATGATATTTTTAGAAAAATAAATAGTTTATATCATTATTATACAATATATTTTATATACATAATATGTAAAAATATAAAACAAAATTACTAGAAAAGTAGGTTGCAAATATTTGAGTTTAAATTAACATTGAGTCATTAAAATGGATTTAAACAATGAAATTTACAAGTGGGGTCTATACCGAATTTAATTAATTTTTTAATATCTGAACAAATTTTGCTCAGATTTAAGCCAAAAAAAGTCACAAAATTTTGGCCAACAATTATATTATATTTGAAGATATTTAACATGGGGCTCATATATACCTTATTGCTATTGACAGGTTAATTTTAACGGCTAATATTAAAAAATGAGTTTTTACCCTCAAATGGTAGGATGAGAAGTATGTTTACGAGAATACTTTGGTGGGGTTTATACCCCAATTTAAAGCTTTATATCTTAAAGAATTTAAAGCTTAGATCATAATTTTTTTATTATTTTAAAGATAAATACGTGCTCTATAATTATAAACTAATAAAGTTACCATTAATGATTGCAAATTTGACAGAAAGTAAAAAAAAAATTAAAAATTGTAATTTTTATTATTTTTTCATAATTATATAAATCATGTCATTATATTAAATGTATCAATATGAACAAAGTGTTTTTAAGTCTAGTGAAACTCAGAGAGTTTTGTAAAAAAATAAATATTTTATATAATATTATTTCCGGCTATTATTTACCGTAAAAACTAGATATTAAAAAAAAAAAATTCATTATTATTCAATAAAAACATTTTAACAACTCATTATTTAAATTATTTAATAGTATTACCAGAAAATAAGGTTGCAAATATTTAAGTATGAATTTATATAGAGGTAGTAACATGGTTTTTTGAAATTGAGAGGGTAGGGTTCTTATGGACCCCCAATTTCTAAACAAATTTTGTATTAGACTTTGTGAGTTTTTATTTTCATGTGGTTTCAGAATTTTAAAAAATTATATTTTGTAATAATGGCATGTACATGAGTCTTTATTTTCGTAAAATTATAAATTCTAAATTTTAAATTTTACTTCGTTTAAAAATTTTTTAATTTTTGTTTCAGAAGTATTTTTGCATATACAAAATTTGGCGACTTTAAATTTGCGTCATATTACGTAAACTTTTTAAAAATTTATCAAAAAAAATTTTTTGAAAAAATGCCAAATTCATATAATACCATAGCTTTTTTAAAAGAAAAAAAATTTACAAAATTATAAAATTTTACAAGAACAAACGTGGCCTAATGTATTAATATGTTGGGCATATCTTAAAACAGCTAAATTTTATATATTGGCAATTTTCGATGTTAGCCCTGTAAATTTTTTATATTTAAAATTTTTTTTTACAATTGTGAAATTAGTTTTGAGCCATCGTTATAAACGCGGTTCAATTGCATATTAAGCTCTAATTTCGTAAACACTGCACTTTTACTTTAGATCTAGCGTATTATAACATTGCCAATCTTTGTAATTGTTATTCTTTTTTCCTAAAGGGTTATTTAAACTTAATTTCAAAAATTTTATTAAATTTTTCAAAAAGCTTTTTTTTTAAAAAAAATTTTTTTATAATGTTAAAGGCGCGTTCAAATTCATTTCATTTTTTTTATAAAATATAATTTTAATTTCAAAATTTTTACCTTTTGACATTAAACGCTTTTTTACAAAAAGTGCTAATATTGGTTATTAAAAATGTTTTCTGAGAGTGTTTTTAAAAATAATTTGAAGAAAAAAATAAATTTTAAAAAATTTATAATTTTAAAATTTTTTACAAAAATAAAATTAGTTTGAACGCGCCCTAATATCAAAAATTCATATTTGTTCAAATGCGTCTAATGTCAATAGTTAAATATTTGTTAAAACTTAAATTTTTCATAAATTAATGATTCCTCATGCGCCCTTCACTTCAAAAAAAAATATTTTTAGACTATTATTTATATTAAGAATAATAATTTTTACTGAATAAAATAATTATTATGTAACTATTACAAACTTTTTATCTAAGCTTGTGATTGATATAAATATGTATACTCATTTTTAACACTTGGACCAATAAAACGTTAAATTACTGAATTATTGGATAAAAGTTAGTTACAAACTTAATTTGTAATTAAAAAACAATTAAATATTTGATTCTAGTTTAGAAATATTTATAATATAATTTGCATAATTTAACCTTGAAATGCCATTTAAAGGTTGATTTTTAGAAAAAGTTTAAACTTATTTTAAAAAAATTTACAATTACAATTATATTTATTCATAATTTTTTAAAACTTCAGAAAAAACTATTTTATTGCTAGAAATTGGCATGCGTTTAATATCATAGAATAAAAATCTAAAAAATATTTTTTATAGCAAAGAGTCTGATTGCTCTAAAGATTATCGTGAAATTTTATATGATATTTAAAAAAATGTTATATAGCTTTATAAAAATAAAAATTGTGTTTACCAATTTGCATGTGTTCATAGTCATTGCTGTTAATATCAATCCTTTTTTGGTTCGAAAATTTAAATTTTAAATGGCAAATTCATTCAATCTACAAAATATTGAGAATTTTAGAAGTTTATATGAATCATCTTCCGAATGGAGACTGAGAAAAAAATTTATAATTGCATTTTCAAATAAATATGAATTAAATCGTTTGATATGTTTATCCAAGATTTACTCAAATATATTTTTCCTTGGCTGTGTTTATATGCAATCTTTAATGGAGGAGATGAGTCAGTTGCATAATATTTTAGGTAAGGAATATAAAACAAGAATTATGTCTAATAGATCTAGACCAAAGACTAAATGTATGCAATTAGAGGTTAGTGAAGATGAATCTCATGAAACATCTGAATCTTTTTCCTCTTCCTTCTCATCTATAAGATCTATTAGTTCTAAGGAACTACCACCATAAACTTGCATTAAACCTTAATCAATATTTTTTTAATTGTGGCAAATAAAAATTTTTGTTCATAATTTATAAAGTGCTCAAACTATCTTTTCTTTATATTATCAATTTAAGCATTAAAACATTTTTCAGATTTTTTTATTCTAATGTTATTAAATTAAATCAAATTTCTATCCAATGTTTAACCAATGAAATGTAAAAAATTATTTCTCTTTATATTCTTTTAATGTTTTACCTTATTCTTAAGGTAAATGTTTCTAATAAATGTTAGCTAATTTTAAGCTTATTTGGGTAAGCTTTATACCTTTGTTATTTATTATCATATAAATTTTTCAGACATCGGTCTGGCATTAATAAAAAAGATTTAAAAAAATATATCAAATTTGCAATCAATGTAAAAATAAACTTACAGCTTTAAGTCCATATAAAAATCTATAGTTTTTTAACATGCCTCTCCTTGGTAGATTTTATTTGTCAATACCTATATCTTCTTTTAACATTGTTGCTATAATTTATTTTTGATTTAATTTTGTTATCCATTTGTCTTAGTATGTTAAGCAGATGATACAAAAAAAACAAAACAAACAATAAGGTTGAAGTTTCCCCCACTTAGGGCAAACCCGATAGGATTTTCACTCTTTTAACCCAAGCAAAGCAATTAATATTGCTGAATAAAGATTTTCTTACACACCGGCGACCTAGGTTTTAGCTTAGACTCTTAATTTTTATTGTTTTAAGTCCTAAACTAAGCAGGCCTCTCACGAGCTTTAAACGGGTTGCACATGTAGGTTATTTTTCCGAAAAAAGCTACTGTGCACGAATTCAAACTCGCTACCTCTTGCAGCTATAGCAGATTTGCCACGTAGCTATCTGAGCAGATCCAAATAAAATAGCCTAGAAAATGTTTCTTTAAATTATCACAAAATTTATTTAATTCATTAAATATATTAACCCGCTTGCGTGAGATTTATATGGACCCCAGCATTTAAATTTTAAATGTCTTCACAAATATTATACGATATTAGCGAAAAATTTTGTTACTATTTTTTAAATATATAAAACAGGTCAACATATATCGGTCAGCTTTTTAAATTTTATGAAAATTAGAATGTATCCCCATGATGCCCTAATCTCAAATTTTTTGTTTTTTAGTTTTTCCCATCTTTGGCTCCTAAGATCCGTCTATAACAAATTACCTATAATAGCCAAATTGGCAGATTTAAATAGGAAAAATTTTAATCTCAGTGCATATAAAAATCCCTTGTAAGGCTGCGGCTAATACTTTTTCAAAATTTGTAAAAAAAACATTTTAATAAAAAGTTTTTAGTAGCTAATATTTCAACCTCTTACACCAAATGAATAATACAAAATATTTTGCGTCCAAACTTAAATACGACAATATATTATCGGTTTTAAAAAAATTTGATTTTAACAAACATTGTGAATATGCAAAAATAAAGTTCAATTTATTTTTGATTTTTTTATTGGTTTTTTTTGACCTTTTTATTAGATTGGAATAACTCTGTTATAAAAAGCAAAATGGCACATGAAATATATCTTCATAATACAGCAATTATACCTTAACCAAATCAATTAATTTACATATTTCATATAAATGATGATGGTATATGATAATAAAATAATTTTAGAGTGATTGTTCTTGAACCAAAAGCACAGATATTGTACAAATGACGTCATTTTTATGAGAGAGTTCCGAGTACCTTTTATTAAAATATTCAATGTTTATAACTGAATAACTAAGATTAATTAGGAAAACAGTAAAAAGATATGATATTCTCTCTGATGGCAGGTTTTATATAATGTTTAACACATAACTCTAAAAAAATCCGATCTGTGAAAACATAGTAAGCCTCTAATGTTGCCGCGTATTCGTTCGTGGAGGTATTATCACCATATTGGTGATACAAATGGCAACCCTACTTACTCCCCTTCTTTGGACTTACACACCACTTCAATATGAAAACATCCGTCGCCTCTATTCCCATCAACATTCTACAACTTAATATTAATGGCTATTCCCCCAAAAAACAAGAATTGATCAATTTTATTTCGGCAAATCACATCAAAATTGTTGCTCTACAAGAAACCAAGCTTTCCCATCGTTCCAATGACCCAAACATCCATGGTTTTAATTTTATTCGAAATGATCGTACTGCTCATGGCGGAGGACTAGCTTTTTTAATTCACGAATCAATTTCTTTCTCAACAGTATCCTCTTCGACCAACTCTACTTTGGAATCGCTAACTGTCAGGATTCACACCAAAGATATCGGTGCTATAACCAATATTTATATTCCTCCCGGCTCCTGTCCTTCCGACTTTGTACCCTCGATCCATCTGTCCATTTGCCCAGGTATTATTCTTGGAGACTTCAACGCACATCATTCAAATTGGCATTCCAATATTCCCATGGATTCGCGTGAAATTCGTATAGCTGAAGAAATAGAAGAGTCAAATTATGGCATTCTAAATACCAATCATCATACCCAACTGCCTGCTTTTGGTAGACCGTCCTCACCCGACCTCTCATTAGCATCCCTTTCCTTGATGCCTATCCTTGATTGGCGCACAGAAACTACTTTAAGCTCCGACCATCTCCCAATTATCATATCTATTCTTACATCTAACCCTGATATTCCACAAAAAACCTTTCTCAATTTTGAAAAAGCTAATTGGAATAATTTTACCACCGAAACAGAAATTAATTTTGCAGCTCTCTGCACTTCAAACTCTTCTGATTCTTCCGCATCCAAGATGGAAAAACAATTTTGAAAAGTTATTCTGGACTCGGTCAAACACAATATTCCAGCCGACCGCCGCAAAAATTACATCACTTGCCTTTCGTCGGCAGTTACCTCTTTAATTAAAGAGCGCGACTCCATTCGTCTAGCAGACCCAAATTCTTCCAGGCTATCAGAACTAAATCTTAAAATAAATGATATCAACCTCAATAAACGCAACAAATGGGCAGAATTCATTCAAAGCTTTGATCATCGCAATAATTCCCATCTTCTCTGGAAAACACTTAAATCTAGTTTTAAACGGTCGACCTCCTCCCGTTTTGCCTTTAGAAACCTCTTTATCCCGAAAAATTCGTTCCCACCTAGCTCAACTTCGCTCTGGTCACTGTCAACTACTGGCAGACTTTAGAGCTCGCATGGACCCTTCTCTTAATAATATCTGCAATGACTGTAAATCATCCGCTGATAGTATCGAACGTTGGCTCATCTGCCCAAACCGAAGGCCTCCTATCTCCCCGATATATCTTTGGCTTGACCCAGTCCTCGCAGCACTCAAACTCACTTCTACATCCAACTTTTTAGGTCCAACGAACAGGGGCTACTAACAACAACAACATAAACATAGCAAATCTAATCTAAATTTTAATTATAAATCCTAAAAAATAGAAATTAACTTGAATATGGACCCCGCATGGCCAATTTTAAAAATTTATTATATTCTCAAAAAAATTAAAATTATAAAATTGCAACTTAACAGTACTTATTAATTATATAAAACTATTATATTTTATAATAATAATAATTAATTATTTTCTATATAAAATATAGGCCAAAATAAATTTTAAAAAAGTTTTTAATATAAAAATTTAGCCCTTAAAGGCAAGTGCAAGAATTTTTATTTTCGTAAAATTAAAATTCAAAAAATTCTAAAAATTTATTTTTTTTTCAAAATTATTAAAAAACATTTTATTTCAGAAATAATATATGTGCATATATTAAATTTTACAACACTTAGAAGTTTTGTGTTTTATTCCAAAATAAAATATTTTAAAATTTTAAAAATTTGCATGTGCAATCCTTTTTAGGTGCTTTTTGTAATTTGGCGTTTTGAGATTTTGCTTTTTAGAACCCCCCCGGTCTTTTAGAATTAAAAGATAAACCAGGTTCTAAAACACACAGTATGCCTTTAAAAAAAATGGCGATTGTGATATTTCTACACTATTAATAAAGTTATTACTAATGTTATTATAATCATTATTCATTATTATTAATCTTATGATTTACAATATATTGATATACTTCATCTGTACTTGATATACATTCATTATCATGATTTGACAATAAAGAATTATTACAGCGATAATGCATATAACCTGTGTCGCCTTATCTTTGAATTCGACAAACATTGTATGGGATGCCGACTAAAACTATCAGTGAGAGTCTTGCATTTGCTGCAAATGTAGGGAGTTGAAAAAAGGATTCCTAAACGCAAATACAAAGCATATTGAAAGGCTTCGTTAGGAAGTAATTGATTATTTAACTTACTGGGGAACGTCTCTAACCATTTATGACCTGATTTGTATAAAGAGAGCTAAGAAAGGGATTTGTGCGTTGTGTTTTCACTCTGTAAAAGGTAAGCAAAAGAGTAACGCTAGACACATTTTCATTTTAATCACCCGTTTTAGGGTATGGCTTGGTAGGGCCGGAGTCAAAAGCGAAGGTAGTTAAGGCTTCAATAAAAATTGGGTCTGATTTAAAATTTGTAATTTAAAAGATTGTATTCTTATAGGATAAAAAAAAGCAAGGAAAGCAACAATCGCTATATAACTGGGTGACCTGACCCCAAGTCCACCCAGCTTGCTTGGTAGGGTAAATTGAACATAATTATTTAAGTCAAATTTTAAAATAAAATAATTTTTGAAATCTATTCGTGCTTAAATTTAATCGTACAATAAAACTTTCTTGACTTTAACAAACACCGAACCATCTTATCTATATCCTGAAAGATATGGTGGCCCCCAAAATTTATAAATCAATTTAACATGCAACCTTTATTATTCTTTTTCATTTTAATTAAAAACATATATTAAACAGATTTAAATAATTCTCAAATTAAATTTTAAAAATTAAATCTATTTAAGGTTTAGTAAAGTTGTTAAAAGTGCAAATTAGCCTGGAAATGAAATAAACAGACACCACAGAATATTTTCGACCATCTGCCAAAATTAATCCTCTATCCGGATAATGGCTGAAATCAAAAAAGAGCATGTAAAGAGGAAAGTTGGGAGGTAGTCAATGATTTAATTTTGTTGATTTTATTTAAAATTAAGTGATAAAATATTTTATAGATTATATGCTAAAGCAGTTTTTACTGGGTTTAAAAGAAGTTTAAGAAACCAACGTGAGCATACAGCTCTTCTTCGAATTGAAGGATGTTTTAGGAGGCAAGACACGCAGTTTTATTTAGGAAAAAAATGTGCTTTTGTTTATCGAGCAAAAAAGTTGTTTATATTTTTTTTTATTATTAGATCTAACTCCACTAAAGGTAAATCTTATAAAGCTATTTGGGGTAAGGTAACAAGACCTCATGGTGTGAGTGGGGGAGTGAGAGCAAAATTTAAGAAAAACTTACCACCACAAGCTATGGGAAAAAGAATTAGAATAGTATATATTATTTTTGCTAACATTTTAGATGCTTTATCCTTCAAATATATAATATAATAAATTGACATTCTAATAAAATAACCTGAAAGTTTTGTGTGTAATCAATTTCTGGTGAATATTTTATGCCACCGCTATTCAATAGAATATCAATTTATTTTGTCATTCTATTTTTATTTATTACTTAAATTTAAATCTAAAAAATTGGTGTAATTTAATTTGTTTTCTGTTTTTTTCATATATTTTATTCTTATATGAATAACAGTTGAAATTTATGTTCATTTGATTAACCAACATTTGTCTATTATACTTTAGTGAAAGATATTTTTTTAAGTTGTGATTACACAATTTTTATTATGTTATAGGTGTACTGAAATCATGAATTTTTTACCATTTAATTGAAATTTGTTATAAGTTTTAAAATCTATAATGTATAATTAATTAGGTTGTAACATGTTAAAACAAACAACTTTTAAAATTCTTCACATGGATTTGTTCTTACCTCCAAAATATTTGAAAAATTAACAAATTACTATTTTAAATATCAAAACTTTACCTTTGTGTGAATACCCCTAATTTTTTAAATGTTACCTAATAACCTTGTAGTATTAAGTTTTATTATCAAATACTTTATATATGTTTTAATGCTTTGTTTATACTTTAAACCATTTTTTAATTATGACTAAGGAAATTATTACCTTTACAAATTTTTAAAATTTAATCAAGTTAGGCAAAAAGTAATTTAGGTATAATCCTATAATTTTGATGTAATTAAAAAAAATATAACTGTGGATGCATGACTTTAAATGTTGCAAAATTATTTTTGGCATTTTTATTGTTGTATGTAATAGAGATAATGTATAAAATTATAGGTGTAACTAAATCTTACTGATGCTGATATTTAAATAGCAGGTTTGGTTTAGGAAAATACAAAATTTGTTTATTCTGAATTAACAAACAAATAAAAAAAGGTTAAAATTTTTCAAATCAAATTTTATATTTAGGGGTTATTAAATTTATTACCAATTGGGGTTATTGGAGCATAAATTTTTAGACAAATTTATTTTAAAGAATATTTTTGTATTATAAAAAGTGGCACAAATTACAAGATGTTGTTAAAAATTTGATATTTATAAATTGGGGTTTTCTGTAACAGTATGGATCCCACTTTAATGTTCTGGTTAAAAACAACAAACTCGTTTGAAGTTTCCCCCAAACCTTTCTCCATTTAGCGCCATACCCGTTAGGTTTTGACCCTTTTAACTCAAAAAAGGCAATCAATATTGCCGACAAGGGAAGATGCAAAAGTTTTTATTTTCGTAATATTTTGAAAATTTAATTTTTTTCCAATATTTTTTATTTTATAAAAGGCATTTTATGTACATGTACTAAACTTGACAACTTTTTAAAAATTTGCGTTTTTATTACAAAATAAAATTTTTTAAAATTTTACGAAAATGAAAATAATTTGCACGTGCCCTATAGTAAGATTTGCTCGCACGCCGGTGACCTAGGTTAAATAGCCAAGGCTTTTACTTTTGGTTTACCTACTTGCCTAAGCAGCCACTCAGAAGCTTCAAAGTGGTTAGACATGTATAGTATTTTTCCCCCTAAAACATAAAAAAAGAAAGAGGGGCAAAAATAAAGGGCCAAAATATGAATTCAAAAAAAGCCCTTATTAAGTAAAAGGGCAAAAAAACCCACAAAAAGAGCCTCGAAAAACCCTTTTTATGTTTTCTTTATAATAATTTCAAAAAATTTTGATGGGTGGATTATTTTTTTTAAAAGCTCCTAGTAGTTTTTTTGATAAAAGGGGCTTTTTTTAAACATGCCCCTTTTCTTTAAGCAAGAAAAGGGCTTTTTTTTTGCCATACCCACCAATTTGAGGGCATTTGGAAAAAAAAACTCAAAAACTTGTTAAAAACGCCCATTTAGTTTTTTTTCCAGCCCTGTTTTTCCCGAAGAAAAATGCACTTTGCACGGGTTCGAACTCGCAACCCTCTGCATCTATGACCGATCTTAACCGACTGTTTTGGTTAACAAATACTTTTTTTTTTAAATTAAATATAAAAAACTCATTTTCGAATTATAATTAATGCGTTTGAAGTTCATTTATTTTAACAAAAATTATAAAACCCGTTCATTCGATCGGGACACGACTTAAATCTTGGTTTTTAAAAGGCCCTATTGATCGTTTGGGTAACTAAGAATTACACTGGTAAATGGTAACCTTTCATTTTCCCTGGCTTTGAATGTTACATAAAAATAAACTGTTTAACACATGTTGCCGTGGGTGGAAAATCCCAATTTACTAATCCCTAACATATATTAGATTCAATAGCAGCTAACTTACACAAAAATCGGTGCGGAGATGTTTTTTTAACTAAATTACTAAAAAAATTCGTAATTTTTGAGATGATTTCACACTTTATTTTGCGTTTATGCCTGAACGCATTGTACATTTCGTCATTCGCTCGCTTTCATTTTTTCATTCTAGCTCAAGATGGCCCTAATACAGGTATATTAATTCATGTAAGCTATTAGACTATAAATATCTCTGTTATATCTTCACTAATTGAGATTTTAATTTATAAGGTAACTTCGAAAATAATTAGAGGCTTGGCTGGTTACATTCTATTAAATACAAAAAATTTAAATGATTTAATTAAATATTAAGTTGGCCAATTTAATACGGCCCGCAATTTTATTCAACTCACCGTGCTTGATAGGAGTGCAGTAATGAGATAAATAGCGCGCTGACGTGTTTCTAAATACTTAAAAACGACGATGTGCCTCAAAACTACGTTTAGAACTTTTAAAAGCGCTTAAAAATTTATGCTCAAAGGATATAAGCAAAGCTGTTAATTTGACCCAGGGCGGGTCGCCGGTCTGCAACCCGCCCTGTATTAAATTAATGGGTCGGTCGGTCGCTCGCCCATGGGTCACCGGCCTGGATAAAAGAGCGCTGAATTAGAGCGCCTTTGGCCTATTGCGCAAATAAGGACTCAAAATTATCTTAAATATGCCTCGTACAATGAAGATTTAATTATTGGCAATTAGTTATATATAAACGAGTAAACTCAACGGGTGTTTGGAATTAAAAAAATTTAGCTACGTATTAGGTTCTTATGTTTAAATAAAAAAAATATGTGTTTTATTTGACATTTAACAAATAAAACGCCGTTATACGGAATTGGGTAGGGAAGTTATATTCATTTTTAAAAAACACGGCATTAGATATATGATTTAAATACTTTTGAATTTGTTTTGTCAAGTGTCCTCACCGCCACTCGATGTTCTAAATGTTTCGCATAAATCATTCCTAATCAGTGCCTACATCATTTCGAGGCATGGAGCTCGATCTCCCGACGGTAATTTCCTTTACCCGAAATACGTTTTACACAAACAACGTTGGCCCAACGGGTTAGCGCATTTAACTGATCGCGGCGTGAATCAGCTTTATAACTCAGGATTAGCTTTCCAGTACCGGTACGGCTTAGAATTAGCGCAATATTGGGACCGTCATTATATCAGTGAAGGTAATGCTTCCATACCAGTATTGGGTCAAACTAAATGCCTCTCACCGGTCACGGGAAAAGAGAGGCTTATCGCGTTTGATCCGGATAAGAATTTGAAACTCGCTTCGACCAATAAAAGCCGGACTATAAGTAGCGCATACGCCTTTTACGAAGGGTTTACAGCCAGCCCCTTATGTGATATCACCGATCGGTTGCTTGTAAATCAAACCTTGCCCCAGCAAAGCATTCAAAGGATTATTCAGGCGGGTTTATTGAATAAAGCTTCGCCATGGGTTCATGACCATCTCGCGATTATTCCTTCCAAAAAGGAGCAACGACTGTGGTATTCAGTGGACCGTTCCCTACCTCTGCATGTTCCCTTCACTATGTTCAATTACTTCGAATGCAAAAATTTGAGTGTTCGCCTGGAAAATATATTAAAGATGCCTAACTCCAGTATCACGGCCTATTACATATCCAATCCTGAACTTATGGGCATCCTGGCAAATGAATCCGGATACCCGTTGGATGAATTGATCCTCCGTGCCGCGCACATCGAAGACGTCCTTTCCACGATTTTTGAGGAGAACCCTGAATACTTGCCCAAATGGATCAACCATAAATTGGCTGCTAATGGTTCACTCTACCCAAACATATCGCGATTTTCGGATTTAGCATTCCTCAGCATGTTCCGGGGCGATAAAAATCTTCAGGCCTTCACAGTTGGTATCCTAGTTCATCACATCGTTCGAGATATGCGGAAAAAAGTTGAAATGTTAGCCTGGGCCGTAACCCAATCAAAAATTAACGGTTACCCATCATCAACCAGTGGTAAGGCGTACCAGAACATAACTTTTCGTGATCACATACGTAAATTCAATGTTTGTAGGTTGCTTCGGTTGTTCCCATCTTCTCGCCATCCTAGGATCGAATGTAGTCAAGCTCTGGTGAATGATACCCCAACTATTGATCCGGCCGTTATAAACCTATTTCTCGGCCACGACTTTACCCTCTATGCTTTACTCAACTATTTAGACGTCCCGTTCGAAAAGAAACCCGATTTTGGGGCAGCGTTTGTCTTTGAATTATGGTACACATTGCCACTAAATCTCAAAATACCAACGAAAATAGATTTTTTAAGATTACAACATGCCCGAGGTGATTTTGGATATTCTGATCTGGGCAATTACAACGTACGGATGTACTATAAGCATTCTTGGTATCATAAACTACGGTTAGTTCGGGAAATAAAATTAGTCGAATTGATTAAAACGATATACGTTCACGATTTTACTCGCTTGGCTTACGAATTAAAATTATTTTGTTAATATCCCTTTGTTAAATAAATTTCATAAAAATTGTGGTTTTTTTTAACCCCCCCCCCCCCCCCCCCCCCCACTAAAAACAATTTTAATGGCCATTGTATAGTTAACAAAGCCCACTGTATCTATAAATATACTACTTGCAATTTTTAATGATATTGCGGGACCTCAAAAGTTCTCTTATAAACCGGCATAACTAAAGTGATCAAAATTTGTATAAATTATAGTAGAAAATAAGACTGGTGGTTTGGCCAATACATGTGTCGATGCGTTAAAAATATAATCTGACCCGGCTCAAGGACCTCAAATCAGACCAGATTTAGTAAGCCTGATCGAAAGCCAAGACATACAATACATACACATTTTGAATATTTAAATTTTAATGATATTTATACGAAAGTTGCATTCAGCCTCTCTTAGCTTCACATACAAACTTATTTAACTTAGGATACGTGCAAAAATTTAATTTTTGTAAAAATTTCAATAATTATTTTGATATAGACCGCAAATATATAAAAAGTTGTAAAATTTAGTTTTTGCGCATTAAATGCTTTTCCTGAAATAAAATATTTATTTTAATTTTGATAAAGTTTACATTTTTAGAATTTTCAAAATTTTAAAAAATTTCAATAATTATTTTGATATAGACCGCAAATATATAAAAAGTTGTAAAATTTAGTTTTTGCGCATTAAATGCTTTTCCTGAAATAAAATATTTATTTTAATTTTGATAAAGTTTACATTTTTAGAATTTTCAAAATTTTATGAAAATAAAGACTCACTTTGCTCCTTACCTAATATTTTTTTTCTAATTTGAAATAAATGGTCTTAGATACCATTAAAAATTGCCGTAAAAATGAAATTGCGTTAAAACACTTAAAATAACATATATAATCAATATTAACCTTTCGCCAAACCATCTTACTAGGTGACAGGCCCGATTCTACCTTTTCCATTTTAGGGGGGCAAAAAAAACTCGTGGGGGGCAGAAAAAATTTTTTTGCCGCCTTCGGCGGCAAAATTGGCCGTGACCAGTGGCGACTCGTGGATTTTTAGCCAGGGTGTTCAATCAAAAATCAAAATTTTATTGTTCATTATTTATTTATAAAAGCATATGAATTATATATAAAACTATAGTAGTAATATGCATAAATTTGAATTTTTCCAGGAATGTTCTGGAATGAGAAGAAAATGGGTTGTTTTTTACATCTTGAATTTTCATTTATATTAATTAAAATTCAAAAATTAAACATAATTTTTATATTGAAGTGAAAAAAAATACTAACATTATTGTTCAACGAGCGTGTAGTCTCTACAATTTAATTATAAGCTTTAAAATTTTGTGTAACACATTTGGCCTTTCTCTCATATATCATTCGAATATACCCAATCTTTTATAAATATGAGACTTAATGCTAACTTAAACTTTTTACCCTTCAATGTTATTAAGTGTTCAATGATTGAACACATTGACGCTTAATTTTATTTGAACACAATCTTTTTACTATTGTATTTTTCGTGTTAATAAAGTGTTCAATGCTAGGCATTGAACACAATATGTATGTGTTTAGAATTGAACACCATCTTTTAGCTGTTATATGTCTTCGTGTTATTAAATATGTAATTGGTGTTCAATTTAATAATTGAACACCATCTTTTTAATATTGTATATTGTATTCTGCGTGTTATTATAGGCTCAATCCTCAATGTTAAGAGGCTAAACTATAACTCACACATAGTGTTCAAATTGTGGATTGAACACGCTCCTGTGCTGGATGGAGTGAACCATTACGTGTTCAGTTCTTGGATTGAACATCGTGCAATGCAATATAAAAAATTATTAGCTTTCTTGTCCGGTTTGTTTATTTTTTTAAATATAGTCGATATATGATCAATTTTAGAATTGAGCACGCTCGAAGATTAATATTACGTGTTCAATTTTTACGCTGAACATCTTACGACAAAATAATCTATGTTACCTGAAATTTAAGTTGTTGACCTCGTAAATAGACTTAATAGCTTAATAATATTAAGCTTTTAAATTGCATTTGACTAAGCACGGTTCAATATTTGAATTGCACATTTTCTGATAGACACTCGATGTTAGTTTTTTGAATCTTTAAGCTTTTAAATTGCATTTGACTAAGCACGGTTCAATATTTGAATTGCACATTTTTTGATAGACACTCGATGTTAGTTTTTTGAATCTAGCTGTTGATCCTCTTAATTTAAACATAAAACAGCTTATGTATGATTCAATTTTGTAAATAGAAAATGGTACGATGGGACTATCAATTTTTTATTTTGTTTACAAATCACTGCCGTCCCGCTAGACCATCCAAAACTAATTTTAAATAGTTTTAAAAACATTTCTATATAAATTTTTGCCAGGGTGTTCAGTGAACACCTTGCACCTAATGACGAGTCGCCACTGGCCGTGACCTTCGGTCACGGCAAAAAATATACATGTACAGCAATAGAATCCATATTCAAAATTTTTTAACAATTTAATAGTAATTTATTATTTTTAAATTAAAGAAATGAGTTAATAAATTGAATATGTGAATTAAAATTAATTGTTTTCACTAAAATCAATTGCTTAAAAAGATATGAGATTTGAATTAATTGTAAGTATAATTTTATTATTTGGCATCATTGCGCCAAAATTAAAATATGATATATATGAATAATAAAAATGAATTATATAAAACTTTAAATTTTAGAAAATGAAAAGTAAAATAAGATTGATTATCATGAAAACAAAATGTATAAATATGCTAATTTGGAAGAATATATATGAAAAAACACTGGTCATATACAACTAGTTATTAATATTAGGGTAAAAAATTAAATAAAACATGGACATAAACGTTGAATGCGCATAAAAAAAGATTGCAATCATGTTAAAATAGTGAGCAATAATTAGCTGATTATGAGCAGTGTATTGTATTGATCAAACTATTTTATCTTAGAGGATTTTAATTAAATTACAATATTTATCAATCAACGCCCCTAGTTAATAATTTTTCGTGTTCTAAAAGAACCAAATCACCATTAAGCAGGTCACTACTTGTTAGCCGTTATTATCCTTTTTAAAGAAGAAAATTGGCTTTACAACTCGACGTTGAATAGCCAATTAACAAACTTATAGGAAAAATGTTAAATAGATTAGAAAACGCATCATTGTAATCATATAAAAATTTAACTAGATCAATAGTAACACATTGTAATTATTATATTTCTTATTAAAAAAAAATTTTGGCCACGTCAATTTCTCTAGATAATGAATTTTTTTCAATATTACTTATTTTTAAAAGAGGCTCTAATTTATTTATATCTAAAATAAAGGTTAATCAAATTTATAAAGGGAATCTAAAGATTTTAAACAACTATTATCGGTAAAAAATCTATTATCAAAATATAAATAAATCAATAATATTAAAAGAAATACTTTTTACTTTATCATTAATATTTAAGATATTTTCAAACTTATGAGTAGAAAATAAATAAAAATCAGAAAAATCTTTAGGTTTAGTTTTTCTCATATCCATAGATAAATTATTGTCATTTAAAAAAATATTTATATCAAAATTAATTAATAAAATAATTTTTCAATTAAATACAAAAAAATAAATAGATGATTATAAATATGGTCAAAAAACCCCGATTCGGCCCTGTGACCTTAAGATATAAAAGTTTTTTTATTTTTAATTTTTAAAAGAGTATTTAATATTTTTGTGCAATTTAAAAAAAAAACAATGGGCAGGTAGTAACCACACCACCAATGGGGCAACAGCCGGTATGGTCCCGCATTCACTAACTACCTTAATTGCATCATGTTGATAAAATTAAGAAGGGAAAAAAAATTATCAAAAAAATCTTTCCCTTCACTTAAAATACGACAATCTTTTACAACAAGATGCAATCGGTGATTAAAGCAGTGAATATACGGGACATGGTGTCCAGCTATTTTGCTTAGAAATACTTGAACACCATTTTTTTCCCCGGGCATTACGTTCGCCCCATCGTAGCACTGTGCGATCAGGTTCTTTAGTTCTAGATTATATTCTAACAGATTGTTGTTAACTGAGAAAATTTCTTAGGCATCAGATTTATGAATTGGTTTCACAAATATAAATCTGTAAAATCTAATTTTTCTATATATTTCTTTCTGTTAGTTATCTCTCTTGCGGATGAGAAGTATTAATAAATAAAAACACTTTTAAAAAAAGTAAATATTTTTAAGATAATATTTTATTGATATTTTTGACGGAGCAAATTTAATTATATTATGTTGAAGAAATAAAATTACTATGTATTTTTTTTTGGAGGGGGGGGGGGGGGGGGGGGGGGGGGCAAATTAAATTTTTTTTTGGGGGGGGGGGGGCAAACCAAAAATTACGATTTTTTGGGGGGGGGGCAAATTAAATTATTTTTTTTGGGGGGGGGGGCAGTACAAAAACTTTTGGGGAGGCACTGCCCCCCCCCCCCCCCCAAAAGGGGTCTAGAATCGTGCCTGCTAGGTGATAAACAAAGATAAGGCACAGCCAATATTTGTTACCGCCCCCCCTTATGATGCGGGCCATCAGGTTCACTGGACAACAAAAAAAACAACATTAACGTTTTTGAGGGTTTTGTAGAGTTTCTTGCCAACAATCTCCTTAGTTTTTTTCCATTGCCTACAATTTTTTTTAAACCGCGTTCAAATAGAAAAATTCAAATTTTTTTTTATTTTCCAAAAATTGTGGCATATTCAGATTCCTTATAAAAAATATATCTAAAAACAGTTATTACCTTAGAATATTTACTTTCACGTTAGGGCACGTGCAAAGTGAGTTTATTTCGTTAAATTTTCAAAATTGAAAATAAATTTTGTAATAAAGCGCAAATTTTCAAAAAGTTGCCAAATTTAGTATATGCACATAAAATCCTTTTTGTAAAATAAAAACTTTTTTAAAAAATTTTGAAAAAAATAAAATTTTTGAAATTTTCAGTCAAAATTTTACGAAAGTAAAAACTCATTGCACGCCCTTATATAGAATTAAAAAACCGATTTTATGACAAAAACTACAATTTTATAAAAATGAAAAAAATAAAAAATTATAAATATTGTAATTACTTACGTTAATAATGAATGTTTTCGTTACTATATACATTTTTAAACTTTTGTTCTCATAGGTTTTATGATGATATAGAAGTCCAAAATACTCAAAAAAATAGTCTCGACTCACCGAATAACTAAATGGCGTTGGCTAAAAAATCTGATCATATTGGTGAACAGCGCCAAAAACTTGATTTACCATTGTTGCCATAAATGATGCTTAGGGTCGTCCAAATTTTGTTATCCAATGTAATATGGGCAAAAAAGTTGAGTTGCCAAATAAAGTTTTGGCACATATCCATATATAATTTATGCCAAAAAAAACAATGTTTTGGGTTGAAAATTCAGGCGTCGGCATGCTATCCCCTAAATTTAAAATTGTTTTGGGCTGGCTTACGGCCTCGCTTCAACCCTATTTGAAAGATAATAAATGAGTTAAAAAAAATTGCGTTCAGTTTTTGGGCCGGCCGGCGTTCCAGCTTTGGAAAGATCTAGTATTATGGCATTTAAAGATCAAAGTCGGGACCAAAAAGCTTCTTCTCATGCAGACGAATTCAGCAAGTCGACTTTTTAAATGTCATTTTACCTTATAATTAATACCTCTTTTTGAGTTAAAATGATAATTGAATTTTCAAAATAGGGGGACTACCTTACATTCTGTCTTTTGAAGATAATTTAAAAGTAAATTTTAAATTTTGGGGCCTTAAATTCAAGTGTTCCAGCACTTTAAATAAAAAACTAAATTCGGACGCTGGTTGACAAATAGACAAACCGGACACTCATGGCTCGATTTTAACTTAAAGACATAAATGAACTTTCTTTTTTTGTCTAACAATATTTAGAGAATATTAATTTATTAATGTGTTTTTGTATTTTAGGGCACGTGCAAAGTGAGTTTTTATTTTCGTGAAAATTTCAAAATTTTGAAAAATTTTATTTTGTAACAAAACGCAAATTAAAAATCGCCAAATTTAACGTATGCACATAAAATGAAAATTTTTGAAAAAAAAATAATTTTTAAAATTTTCAAAATTTTACTAAAATAAAAACTGGCTTTGCACGTGCCCTTAAAGAGCAAATAAATACCCCTAAATCAAACATTTATATTTGAATTAATAAAACGTTATATTTTGAACTTAAATTTTTTCGATATAAAGTCACAAATTAGGACGGTGGTCCTAGGCCATGCAATTCGCTAAATATTGGAGGTTCACGGACCCCACTGTAGCATTCGCGTTAAAAATATTACAATCTAGAATCAAATGACATTCCTATCCCCAAAATGCATATGTTATTATCAAATTATTAATTGCATCATGAATGCAAAATATTTAAATATCTGATTGAAATCATTAAATTAATTATTTAAATTTCCAAAATAAAATGAACTCAATTGTGTATACCCCATTTACTATATTTAAATTAATAGCAGCATATCTCTTTTTATTTAAGTACACGTGCAAAAATCAGTTTTTATTTTCGTAAAATGTTCAAAATTTTGAAAAAAAATATTTTGAAATAGAACGCAAATTTTTAAAAGTTGCCAAATTTAGTATAGGGCGACTCATTTCAAATTTATGATAAATTTTATCATTTTTTCCAAATTTTTTAAAATTTTATTTTTTTTAGAGTTTTATAAAAACTTTTCTTTCGAAAAACTATTTAAATGCTAATGAAAAATTGGTGACTTAAAAAAAGTGTTCAATATCAAAAGGGAAATTTTTTTTAATTTTTAAGAAATTAAATAAAAATTGAGTCTGAACGCGCCCATATACACATAAAATACTTTTCAAAAATTTTTGAGGAAAAAATTTTAAAATATTTTTAGAATTTTCAAAATTTTATTAAAATAGAAGCTCACTTTAACATGTTCTAAAATAAAAATTTGTATAAGAAACATAATTAAAAAAAAAGGCTATAACCCGCGAATGTTAGGATGTGAACATTTTAACGCGAGTGCTATAGTGGGGTCTATACAAATCCCAATTTTAAACCTATATAACTTGTTTCAGAATTTTTTTTAATATATTTTATTTCTATATTCCATCAAAAAACTTGTGAGGGTTAATGTATCATTATTATTGATTTAATGCTTTAAGGTCTAGTAGTATATTTTTAAAAGGATTGGTGCAAAAATATTTTGAAAAAAAATATTTTTGGTTTTTACACCTTCAAAACTAGACACTTTATAAAAAACAGTAATTTCATGATTATTACGCAATAAAAACATTTTATATACTTAGAATGTATAACTAATTAAAACTAAATAAGTTTGCAATTTTTTTAGCTTTGTATTTAAAAAAAAATATTTATGGTTTTTACACCTTTAAAACTAGACATTTTATGAAAAAACATTTATTTTATAAATATTACACAAAAAAAACATTTTATATACATAGAATGTATAACCTAGAAAATAAGGTTGCAATTTTTTATAACTTTAATTGCCATAATGCATTATCTAGTTGTTGTTTATTGCCCCATTCGTTGCAAGTTAGTATTAAAATTAAGCTTGAAAGATTAGAATTGAACCAGATAGGCATAATCCTGGCTTACAACCGTGTATTTGAGGTGGGGTCTACTGACCTTATTAACATTTCTTATTTTTAAATTTACATTAAACCAACAATTACTAGTTTTGTTTACATTATTTAAATAAGTTACTAAAAACTGACTTATAATATTTAATGTTTTCGAAGATAAAGATTTAAAATGTGTTGGGGTAGACCCCACATTGCTAATAAAAGGTTAACAAATTTTTTTAATAATATAAAATAAGAATATTAAATGTGGTATCTAATAAATGCAACTTTTGTCAGTGTCATCTACTAGCCATTCTCCAATTTAGATTTTAATAACAAAAAAGGATTACGATCAGATAGCTGCCACTATACGGCAATTATTTATTAGTTTATAAAAAATGATGTAGTACTTAAATTTTTTTTGAAAAAATATTCTAAAAATTTTGTTAATTATTAATTTAAATTAAGAAAAAGATTGGTTAAATTGCTGCATGCAATTTCAATCCAAAAACTTAATTATTTAAATTTAGGTAGTGATCAAATTTAGATACAAAAATAAAAATAATTGCAATACTAAATGGCCGAGAATGTTTAGAATGTTAAGATTACATAAATGTGCATATAGTAAGTATTTAAACAAAATAATGAATTTAATTTTTTGCAATTTAATTTAGTAAATCTTTAACTATAATGTTATTTTTAACCAATATGTATGCATAATAAATAAAAAAAATTGTATAGCCTTACACTATTAAATTTTTTTTATTTATTTTTAAAGAATTTTTTTTATAAAAATATATGATAAGACATGCCATACACACACATTTTATCATTATTTCACACACCCAGTATCGATAAGATTTTTTCTCGAAAAGAAATGATACATGTAACTATTAGAACATTGGAATCTGAAAATTATGAGTTTGATTTGGAAGATGAGGTAATACCTTTGTTTATTGTTAATTATGTTTCACAAATTTATAATTATTTTGTAGACCACTATATTGCAATTTAAAGGGAAGATTTATGAAAAATTGGTAAGTTTTTTATATATTAATTTTAGAACATTCCTGCTGTCCAGCAGCGTTTGATTTTTAAAGGAAAGGTTTTACAGGATGAACATACCGTTAAAAGTTATGGTAAAAGTTTTTTTTATATTATTTGATATATATAAATAAGGTTTTATATGTGTTTTTAAAATATTGTTTTTAGAGCCAAAATTAAACTTATAACTTTTTTTGATATATACAATGCTAGGTTATCAAGTTTTCATATGTATTTCTTATTAATTAACAAAAAAATTATTTATACTATTTATGTAATTTTTTTTCAGGCTAGATTGGCAGTCATTATTATAAAAATTTAATGTTTCAGCCTTATGACATTTAAATTTAAGTTCATTTAAAATACTAAAATGAATAAACAAGAAAATTAAATGATATACCATAAAATTTCAAATAAAATAAATTATGATTGTATAATTAATATATTTATTATAAAAATCTTTTAGCGTAAATAAGCAGTAAACATAATTGGTATACTAAATTATTTATGATGCACTGGTTGGTCAAAAAATATTTTATATATAAATATTATAAACTATGAGTTTTGACTTGTTCACTATATTCATATGCCTAAAATATTTGTTCAACACATGCTTACATATTTCATAAATTTCAAGGTGCACATGAACAAGTCATACACATGGTGGAGAGGCCACCCCCGTCTCAACTTTATTCAGCAACATCTACAACGCAAGCTTCAAGCAATTCTACAACCTCATCACCTGGTTGGCCAAATGCTAGTACTACCTTGAATGGTCCACATTCTGCATCCCAACCTTCAAGAGTTTTTCTCGGTGCTGTAGATATTCCGTATGGGGCAAACTTCAATATGGCACATTTTCAGGTTTTGTATAATGATAAATTACCAAACATTATCATGATGTGGGGAAAAAGTATAGTTTTAAATAGCTAATTATAGCTTTTTAAAAAACAAACGTTTATACAATATTATCTTGGATTTTTTTAACACTCCTTAGGGCCCACTTAACAGAAATTTATTCTCCTAACTTAACTAGTTGCTCTACTAAAAATACATTTTTATAAAATATTGGATTTTTTTGCATAAGGGCACTGTGAAGTGAGTTTTTATTATCATGAAATTTTTAAAATTTTGAAAAAATTTATTTATTAAATGCAAATTTTTAGCCAAATTTAATATATGCACATAAAATGTTTTTTCTGATCTAAAATTTTTTTAAAAAATTTTGGAAAAAATAAAATTTTTAAAATTTTCTGAGTTTTCAAAATTTCACAAAAATTAAAACTCACTTTGCACGTGCCCTAATATATATTTATAAATATTAATATTTTTAATCACAATTTGTTTTATGTTATAAAAAAATTAGTTATTAAATTACATTTTGTTTTTATCTGTGTTGCAATTAATTTGGCATACAAACTACTGACTAAATTATAAATTGTCCCATAAATTAATATTTCTAATTTATAATTTTTACATTGATATTTAAAATTAAAATTAATTGTTATCATTAACCTCAGTTAAATATTACACATTTAAAAAAAAATAAATTTGGTTTGGATGCGAGGCTTAACATTTTTTTTTCATTTTGATTTTTTTTTGACTTATCTTTAATTCTTGTAATTCCTTTTAACCTTTTATTACTGTTTTTGCATAAACTTTTTGTGAAATATTATTGCTAAATGACCTTGGGATGTTATTATTTGTAAATTAGTAAACTAAACGTTGCAAATATTTTACTACCTGACAGACACCATGAATTTTCGTGATGAATTGTTTGCCAAAAATCTGTACATCTATTTAAATATACACAATAAATTACAATAAATTTGTTTAATTACAAATTAGATGCCCTTTCAAGCTCATCCAATGATCGGTGGTGGATCTATTCCATCGACTTACCCCTTACCTGCTGACCCAAACGCCCATCATCATCACACCCATGTTCCCCATTATCACTACGCTCCTCAGCCATATCTGCCCAATTCCTCTACTTATCCTGCACCTGCGTCTCAAGTTCCGAATAATGATCAGGTTATATAACATAATATTTTTTTTTCAAATATTCATTACACAAAGTTTTAATTAACTAGATTTCTTACTATTTTTGAAATTAGCTTTTTATTTAAATATTTCAAATATTCGATATCTCTTTAAATTATTTATGTAATGTAACGATAATGTGATCAAGATTTTTTTGGGTTGCTTTGTTTTAGAAACATTTTTTACGCCTTAGCGCATTTAATTCATGTATCAATTTGCTATTATAGATTGTTAGCCATTCCAAAGCTCGACTCGAAAACGCGCAAAAAATGTTGATTGAAACCAAAAGATGCATAAGACAAATGCAAAAGCTTAAAAAGCCCACAAATAATAATGCGACTGATATGGAAATTTCGTCCGAGGATGTTACTAATAATATTAGTATCAACGAAAATGATAATAATGAGCCTAGTACATCAGGTAATGCTTTTGAAAAAGGACCTGAAAGTAGTAACATACAGGACGCCATCATAAATAATAACGATGATGAGAATCAAGGTTTGATACAAACTCCAATTGTGACTTTTGAAAAGTATATTTACATTTTGCCTCACACTCTCAAATAAAGTTTTAAATATTTTTTTACATTTTTTTGTTTTGATAAATTTTTTATAATATATACTTTATTTTTTTCTAGGCTACATATTCGTTATTTAATTATTCGTTTGTATTTAATAGTATTTTTGGTTGAAATTTTAAATTTAAATAACACTGGTCGACAAATAACAACTTTATGTCGGCGACCAATTATAAACATATATATTTTGATAGTGTTTTTTGAGTACATTCCGAATATCTTTTCCGTTTTTTTTGAATAGGTCTAATTTTTTACCTAGATGGGTTTAAAAGTACCAAAAACCTCAATATGTCCTATATTTATAGGCACGTTTCGTGCCTTTAAAATAAAAATAAATAATAGAAAAATATATTTTACTATTGAAAAACTCTTATATTGTTATATAACTTTTTTAGAATTTACTTATTTCATTTACTTTTTTAAATATTTGATTTTAAAAAATTCAAAATTCCCAAAAAATACGCGTCTGAAAGTCTGTGCTTCAAAATTTTATATATTAAAAAAGGGGCTACTAAATTCTTAAAGATTGTAGTGCGTGCTGCTACTAATACTGGCATTATCTGTCAACCCTTCACTTACTTACATATCTCGATGTAGTGTAGTAAGATATGTTAAATATAAACAAAAAAAATTGCTTGGGTAGTATTTTCACTTTTTATATGTGCTTATATTTCATTATCTACTATCATTCATGAAAAATATAATACTTATTTGGCTTAAATCGCATTTATTTATTACATATCTCAAATGTTATTTGTACTCTTCTGAATGATTTTTTAATTTTTTATGATTTTGAAGCACAGACTTTTAGACGCGTATTTTTTGGAAATTTTGAGTTTTTTAAATCAAATATTCAAAAAAGTAAATGAGATAAGTAAATTCTAAAAAAGTTATATAACAATATAAGAGTTTTTCAATAGTAAAATATATTTTTCTATTAATTATTTTTATTTTAAAGGCACGAAAAGTGCCTATAAATATAGGACATATTGAGGTTTTTGGTACTTTTAAACCCATCTAGGTAAAAAATTAGACCTATTCAAAAAAAACGGAAAAGATATTTGGAATGTGCTCAAAAAACTCTTTCAAAATATATATGTTTAAAATTGGTCGCCATTTTTTGTCGACCTGTGTAATCTTACAAATTAGAAATAGAACAAAAAAAAATATAGATGGGTTTTTTCAAAATTAGATTTTATCGCGCTCTAATACTTAGTTTAGCATTTGAAGTCATTGGTTTTTAATGTTTTTACATTATTTTGATACTTTAGCCGCCCTAAGACTACTGCATTAGCTAATATGCTGGAAGAATTTAGTGAGCTGTTAGCTTTAATACAACCTCAAATCCAAACCGTTATTACCGATTTGAGAGATGAAACACCTTCAACTAGCGAGGAGGTAGTTAATTCATATATGCAAAATCCACAAATCTATACGAATATTTTTTAAAACTATTTTATATTAGTTAAATTACTTAAAAAAATAGTAACTTTATTTTTAATAATTATTTTTTGTTAGTGTAAAGTGATTTTTTATTTTCGTAAAATTTTGACGATTTTAAAAATTTTGTTCAATTGTTTTAAAAATTGAAAAAAAAATTTTTTATATAAGAAAAAGCATTTTATGTTCATATATTAAATTTGGCAACTTTTAAAAAATTTGCGTTTTATTACAAAATAAAATTTTTCAAAATTTTGAAAATTTTACGAAAAAATTAGCTTTGCACATGCCCTTATCAAGTTCTATTTATCTATTTTTTTAGTTAAGCCATTAAAAAAAGTACGCAAACTTTTTCTGATTTTTATTTCAAGTTTTTTTTATAATATTTATTATAACTCTAGGTTTTTAATTTAGAATCATTACATAATTTTGTTGTGTAAATAATTGTATGAAATTAAATTTTTTTTACATATGTCTTCTTAAAATTATATCAAATTTAATACATTTATTTGGATAATTAGATTATTGTTTAATTAAGTTTGTTTTGTGGCTTAATTATAATTTTTTGCGAGTACGATTAATGGATCAGTTAGTAATTCAATTTATATAGGCCACCTTTAAATCGGGTTTTTATTTTTGTGAAATCATCAAAATTAAAATTTAATAGTTTGTAAATAAACGCATTTCAAAAATGCTACATTAAAGCACATTAAAATTTTTTTTTAAAATATTTTTTACAATAAATATTTAAAAAAATAAATGTGGCCATAATCAAAAAATTTGATTTGTTTTAAAACAAGGAAACATAGCATAAAAAATATTGTTTTTAATTGAAATTATTATTAAAGTAATGTAAATACACAATTTTGTGCATTTTTTATATATTTGATTTTAAGCATCGCACCAGTGAACAACAAACCCGATTCGACACTCTCACTCAAATCTTGCACTACATGAGCCACGCGCAACATTCTCTCAGTGACCTTGTAGTCGATTTTCGGGAAAATACTCCGTTGCCCCGTTACTTAAGGGCTGCGGTTTTGCATCAGACCATGATTCCCGTCGAAATAAATATGGTCTATATCTCACTTTTTGTGGAATTGTATTTTAATGCAATTTTTTTTTAATTTTATTTGTCAAATAATTTGCAGCTGGCTATACGACCTTAAAAAATTTTTGTTATTTGTAAATCCGAAAAACGCACTTACCCAAACACCATCATCATATTTGGGTAAGTGCGTTTTTCGGATTCTGAATAAAATATATACTCAAGGTGCAGTACCAAACCAATGGAAGCTCGCCAAATTAGTTCCTATTCCAAAAAAAGGTGACTTAACTTTAATGGACAATTATCGTGGTATTTCTCTTATATCGGTTGTTTCTAAAATTTTGGCTACTTTAATTAATAAAAGAATCGTTAATTTCTTGGAGAGTAACAATTTAATATGCAGAGAACAGGCTGGCTTTCGTAAGAACGAAGAGTGCATAGGTCAAGTCATTTCGTTGTTTGAGAGTGTCATTAGGCGTAAGTATAACAATTTGTCAACTCATTTAGCCTTTATCGATTTTAAAAAGGCATATGATATGGTACCTCATCAAGCCATTTTTAAAAAACTTTACTCTATAGGAATAAGGGGAAAAATTCTGGCCATAATTGAGGACATGTATCGAGGTAGCGCTTTTTTAACGCCTTTTAACGACTCAGACCCGGTCATACTAGAAAGAGGTCTGAGGCAAGGCTGTCCGCTATCACCTATTCTTTTTAATATTTATATAAATGATATTTTCAACGATATACCAAGTAATTTAGGAGTTAGTGTCCCAAATGTTGACAATAAGCTCAAAGGTTTATTATTCGCCGACGATCTGGTTTTTTGCGCAGAGTCATGTGAGGATCTTAAAACAATGCTCTACCATCTTGAAAATTGGGCTAATAGGTGGGAAATGGTAATTGGAGCTGAAAAATGTGGCATTATGATAAACAATCCCTTAAATTCAACTCCATGCGAGTGGTCAATTCAGGGGAACTCTATACCTCAGGTGTCAAACTATAGATATCTGGGTCTTTTAATAAATGAGGACTTTAATATTGACAAAGTTATTGAGGAGCGGGCGTTAAGGGGAATGAAGGCTATTCATCTCTACGGTCCGTTTCTGCGGTCCAGCTCCATACCAATAAATGTTAAATCTCATATTTATGTTTCAGTCATTCTACCCATTCTAACTTATGGAGCGGAATTATTTGGTCTGCTTTCTAATAAATCGCTGTCCCCGCTTTCTAAGACTCACGACCAAGCCATTCGCTGGATGATCGGAAAATTTGGAAAAAGACTAATTGGGCCTAAACTTCACCTGTACTTAGACCTCAACATTAGTACTTTTGACGTTTATGCAAAAAAAAAATCCGTGCGTTTCTTTTTAAAATCTCAATATAGTAAAACATTTATAAAAGATTTAGTCTTATCAAAACCTAAGTCTCGTAAATGGACGTGGGTTTCGCGTTGCTCTAGGTATTTTAATAAAAACAAAATATCAATAAATGGAGACCCAAAAATTATTTCAAAATCATTTGGCCTAAACCTTGACAAAGCTAGTCTTAGCGAAAGTAAGTATAAAAACGACACATTGTTCAAATCGTTCAGTAACCCTTTTTATATTTCTTTAAAAACATTAAAAAGTATTGATTGCATTGAGTTTTCTTTCGGCTGCAAACTTCTGCTTCATATGAGAACAGGTAATTGGTGGAATTTTAAAAAAGCAAGACTATTAAGATTGGTTACAAGTGACTTCGACTGTCCCTGTTGTAAATCAGTAGTTGATGACCCCCTTGCTCATTTCTTTCTACACTGCTCTGCTTTGCATGAATTTAAACGCTTATACTTGCATGAATTAATATCTTCAAATAAATGTGATAATATGTTGTTAATTGATATTTTAGGGCTTTCTGATCAGTCTCAAATTTTAAATATAATTAAATATTGTCATTATGCTGGTCGAAGATTCTTTAGCTCTTGGTCTAGGTTAAGTTATTGCCTAGTACCCGACAGGGCTAAAAGGGGCTATGCCCTGACGGGTATGCCGTCTCTTTCAAGAGAAGCAAGGGGGGCATTGTTTTAGCAGGTGAATGATTCTGGCCTTTGACTTTTGCTAGAGTTGTAAAGCCTGCATGCTATAATATTCCGGAGAGTGCGGCGTCATTTCGATGGATATTATGGTATTGGCGGAGAGACGCGCTTAATCCTATTGACCCTAGGGGTTATGAACGTCGCCGCATAGCAATTTCAATGCTCCTCACCCAAAAAAAAAAAAAAAAAAAATGTTTCCAGGATTTTTTTTACCTTTGTTTTAGCTATCTTTTAAATATATATTAACTGCTTCATGTAGTTTTTTTCCACCTCAAATTTTTTGAAAAAAGAAGTAATATAAGTGTTATTAGCTAATTTGGGTCAAATATTGGTTTTTGTCAGGAATTTGCCCGTTACCATTACGCGGGTTCTTTAAAATATGACAAGGTAATTAGATGCTGATTTTTTTGTCATTTTCATTCATTTTTTTATGCACTGTGTCTTTTTATTTGAAAGAGTAATTTTTAAGCTTTGTAATGTTACATTTAATTTTAGGACATACTATAGTGACCAAAAATAAAGATATATTTAAATGAAATAAATACAATTAAAAATATGAATTTTAATTAAAAGTAAAATGGAGAAAATGTCAAATCGGTACCTTTTTATGAAGAAAAAAGAAAGTAGTAAATAACAAAAAAAACTATGTAATTAGAAAATTTATTTGTAAATATACTAGTTATTTCACACTAATATACATAAATTTTTCAATGATAATTTATTTATTTTTTGATTATACAATAGTCTTATCCACCACCACCACCACATCTAATATTCCCACCCGCCGACCCTAGGCCAATACCTACGACAAATTTTCCTCCTGTTACTTCTAATGAACCAATCGTAACTCAAACCTTTGGAAACACATTTGATAACTCAAGCCCTAATATACCGGCTCAACAAAATGCCCAAGTTCCTGTTATAGACCCTAATATACAGCAACCGGTAAATGTATATTAATTTTGTTTAAAGCAAAATTTGAGGCTTAAACTATAATATATCAAATATAAGGCACAATCTATGTAAATTTAAACCAGGGCTAAGGATAAAAACTAAATGGGCTTTTTCTTAACAAGTTTTTGAGTTTTTTTAAATGCCAACAAATCGTGGGCATGGCAAAAGAACATACCCCTATATACTTATATAATTTAGTTTTTTTACGATTGTTTAAAAAAATCAATTTATTTAACAGATAGGAGAAAATAGCACTGAAGACGCCCCTCAGTATGACGAACAATTAGACATAGTCTACGATCCTGTCAGCGGTAATACCACCTCGACCCAAAGTTTATTATTTTTTAATGTTTTAGCTTAAAAATTAATCATTTATCTTAAAATATACGAAAGATATAATTTGCTTTATATTTTAATTTATGTTTGCCTACAATTTAATTTATTTTTTTTCATTCTTTCATACAATTTTTAAATTATTTGTTCATTACACGTAAATTTTAATAAAAAAATTTAAAATGTTTTAATGCCTCCCTGGAATATAACAAAATCTATATAAAATAAAAGCCAGACAGACATTAGGAAAACATAGCAATATTTATTATGAATATAGGGGCACGTATAATTTTATCAAAAAATCTTACAATTTTGATATTTTTAAAAATCTAAATTTTTTTTCTAAATTTTTTTTTTAAATTATAAATACTTTTTAAATTTAAAATAGTGAATGCCAATAATTTAGGTTGGCAACAACTGTATGTAAAAATGTAGTTTATGACATTTTAAACTTTTTATAATTTTATAATTAAATGAATAGTTTTTGAATGTGTTAAATATTTTTTAAATTTATTTTCATAATTTATTAAATTTTTGGTTTAATATAATAGTTTTATTTTTTTGTTACATAAAATTAAATTTTTCATAACTTATTTTTTTAACTGCCCGAATTTTGGATTTTTTTTTAATTTGTATTTTACATTTTATTAAATATATTTTTGTTTGAATTTTATTTAGCTATGACGTTTACTACGGACGACTTAAATAATTCTTCGTTTGTGGGTGGTAACAGTACCTTACTCCCGTCAGACCTTGCCTCCTCAGTTGCCGATATGATTATGCGAACTATGGGGGAAGCCCAAAACCCAGTTGACACCACTCACTCTGTGAACGGGACGCAACAGAGCGGATCTGTATTGCCAGGCGAACCACCAGGCTTTGATAATAGTTTTATTATTACACTTAAATTATTTTAAATTTTAATTTGTTTGATTTCATGTAAAATTATTATTTGATTCTTTTGTTTTTGTTAACCTTTTTTTAGTAAGTTTATTTTTTTTATACTGTTTTCATTATCATTCATTTAATATTTATAAGTTTTATATTTGTTAAGAAATACGGTTCATATAACTAATTTGACTTGATAAAATAATAAATTAGCAATCTCAATATTTTGTATAACTAATAATTAATTTATATACCAATAATTTCAGTAAAATAAACAATTTAAAAAAATTGATTTTGGTTACTTTGTGAAAAAATAATAATTAAAAATTACATGTTAAAAAAGTGAGGAAAAATTGTTTAAAATGGGGTTTTTTATTAGGTAATAAGATAATTAATTTATATACCAATAATTTCAGTAAAATAAACAATTTAAAAAAATTGATTTTGGTTACTTTGTGAAAAAATAATAATTAAAAATTACATGTTAAAAAAGTGAGGAAAAATTGTTTAAAATGGGGTTTTTTATTAGGTAATAAGAATCAATACAAGGCTTGGCTATTTTTTTATAATTAATTAAATTAAAAAAGAAATGTCATGAAATAGATTTTTAAGGCCGTAATAGCAAAAAACGATATAATTCTTATAAAGAATTAATTTTTTTAAAACATAAATTATATAATAGCCTTGTCTACACAATAAAAAATTGTTTCTACACAAATTTTTCATTTATCTAAATTACGGCACATGTAAAATTTTATAAAAATTATTGGATTCCATTTTTTAATTTCTTATAACATCCATAGGCTTTTTGTATAATATGTGAAATACAAAAATATAAAATAAATTAGATTAGAACCGTAAGGCACATAAATTTTTACAAAAATTTGTCTATGTATGTAATAACCTTATTTCATATTTGTTTTCAAGCTACGACATTCAATTTCACCTTCAACGTTGAACCTATCGATCTACCGCCTCCCGATGATAATATAGATAACGGGCCTCCGCCTTTGCGTTTTACATCGCCCAATTATACTAGTATTTTAATTGATAAATACCTAATTGGTTGATTAAAAATAATGATAATGTGCAAAAAGAAGATAAAATTTTACGGCTCATTTTAAAATCTGTACGCCGTGGCTTAGTTTAATCAATTAGATTTTGGCCAAACTTAAAATATTATTTTTAAATTTGTACTTCAAAAAAGATTTTTTTTTCATTCTTTTTTAAATTTTGAACAGTCAGGTTTGTGACAACCTTTAATTTTGACAACTCACATGACATAGTTGTCCATTACTAACCTTTTTTATATTCTTGTTAAAATTTATTAATATTTATTTATGTGCAAAATATATTTTACATATTCACACTATTTTATTTTTTTGCAAATTTTAACTCACTTAAAATTTAGATACGATTTGTAAAAAATAAATCTTTAATATACACCTTAATATTATAATAAAACTACTTATTTGATAGATGCTATAAAGAAAATAATTTTTGATTAGCAAATTCCAAAATAAATTTTGTTACATAAATGAAAAACAGTGGTCTATGATAGATTTTTTTCTCCATTAACATTAAACATATTTTTTCCATTTTTTGAAAATTTTTTGGAAAATGAAAATATTAAAGGGTCGTGCGGTGTAATCGTTAATGTTGTAATATTGCTCTAAGTCTTACATAATTATTTGTAAAAATGTTAATAGACAAATAAATTGAAAAAATTTAAGGATGTAAGGTTTCTTTACCATCCAGGGGCGCCATATTGATCAGGGCTTTATCTTTTTTTTTGACCCGAGCAACTAATGTTACCATAGTTAATTACTGAAATTTGCTCGCACGCCGGCGACCAGCTTAGGCTCTTACTTTAGTCACATCATTTAGGGCATACCACCTAATTAGATCACGGCTTACCGTTTTCTTGTGCTAATTTGTGAAAAAAAAGTTGTTTATACGCGGATTCGAACCCACAACCTCTTGCTTGTAAGACAGAGATGTTTGCTAATAAGCCATCTAAGCTGATGAATTAAATTTTAAAATATATAATATTTTGTTTTATGAAATTTCATTTAAATTACAAGCGCCCAACGGTTATTTATTTTTTTGCGACTTTATAATTTTGGTTCATTTCTAATAAAATAGTTGGAATATCTACTTTTTATTTCATATTATGTTTTTTTTAAACGATAATTATTTTCTTTTATTACATATATTTCATTTTCAGATACAAATCCAGTTCAACCAGTTTCCTCACCTGGACAATCTTTTTACCCCGAACAAGTTATGATCATAGGTTATACTTATAAAAATATTTTTGAAACCCAACAATTTTATACAAACTTGGTGATCTTTTTAGAATTTTATTAATATTTCAGTATAAGTCATTCATTATTAACCTTTTCTTTCTAGGAGCGAATAATGGAAATTCGTTCATTAACCCTTCTACTAACCCCATTACTACTAGTAAAAACATTGAATTGTTTTTAAATGTTTTGGAGGCTGCGTTTATCTACAAAAAATTATACCATATTAAAAAATATTTAATTTTTTTTTTTTCAAATTTAAAATTTTTTACACTTATATCACAGTATTTTTATATAAAATTTACTTCTAACGCAGCCTTTGGAAGTATGTTATTTGTTACGGATATTTGATAATAGATGATAGAAGTATTTTCAGGCTAATTCGATCTGCAAAATTAAAGATATTTGATACGTTAAAATTACCATCTTTTTATTAACAGCTAAAAAATAAATTGTATATTACTTTTTATATATATACATAATATTAGATTTGAGCTCATACCCCGCCTTTACACCAGCTGCCCCATTACCAATCTCTACCCATGAAACACGGCCGCCTAGACCTACTGTTACTCCAGTTGGCCAGCAGCGTGTCAATTCTCACAGATCTTTGGCTCAGACCCTTACGGGCGCTATAAGGCGCTCAATTTCGTCGCTTCGACGATCTAATTTACCGCATCATACCGGCCGTTTAATACATAGGCCTAGAAGTTTTTCCATTAGATCCTTAATATTTGTTTTTGGAATACATTTTGAATAGAAAATTATAACTTAAAACCAGGGCTGGGAAAACAATGAGCCAAAAAACTTTGGCTTATTTTTGCCCCTAAAACATAAAAAAAGAAAGGGGGCCACAAATAAAGGGAAATAATAAGAATTCAAAAAAAGCCCTTACTAAGAAAAGGGGCAAAAAAAACCCACAAAAAGTGGCTCTTAAAAAGAGCCCCAAAGCCCATTTTATGTTTTCTCTATAGTAATTTCAAAAAATTTTGATTTTTCCTTTATAATAATGATGGGTGGGTTATTTTTTTCTTAAAGCTCCTACGAGTTTTTTTTTAAGAAAAGGGGCTTTTTTTAAACATGCCCGTTTTCTTTAAGCAAGAAAAGGGGCTTTTCTTTTGCCATGCCCACGAGTTTGTGGGCATTTGGAAAAAAAGAATTCAAAAACTTGTTAAAAAAAGCCCATATAGTTTTTTTTCCCAGCCCTGCTTAAAAAGTTTTTTTTGCTATTTATAATAAATTACCATTTTTCTTGTGTTTTAGGTTACCTCTTTTATTTAACCCATTTTTAATATGAAATGAGACAATAAATTTAAAGTATGTTTAAAAATACCTCATATTCTGCATTTATATATTGAATTATATATAATGTTTCGTTAATATTTATACAAATTTACTTTTTTCAGCTATCAAATTATTTTTAAAAATGGCACTTTAAGTTTCAAAACTAAAACATCTTTTTTTATTTAATACATGGATTGATATGCTCAAAATTTTTTTCTCGATCCTTTAATCCTTACAGATGCTTCCAGTTCACCCATCACTTCTTCCGGCCCAGCTGTACCAGCTGATCGCGCATCTAGTGAAACCCTACACTCTAACACTACGATCAACAACAACAATAATAATATCCAAAATTTTACTTTTACTGGGCCGCCCATGCCTCCTCGAGTAATGCATAGACGCGCCGTAGGTCATAACCATAGCTATAACCACCCGCCCCCTCACTTCCATACAACAAGTGGTTTTCCGATACCGTTTGACGGCACACCCTTGAGGTTTGAACCCATTTTGCCTGGACCGAATAATGCGCCATCTTCTTTCATGAATTACACTGATCCTTTCCTGCCCTGCTATTCGCACCACTTCTTGAGGCAACCTATGGTACATTGAGTATTTGATTTTTAAATATGATTTTTAGCAGTTTTGAAGGATTAAAGGAAAGATATATTATTAAATTACCAATTGTAATACAAGTTTTTATATATTTTTGAGAATATTTGTTTTTAATCTTATGCTGTCGCCAAATAAATGTTTGTAATATTTTAAATTACTTAAATTATAAATTTATTCTTTTTTGGGTTAATTTTATTATTAAGTGCCTTGTTTGGCCAATATTTTTTAATATTTTTAAATAATTGACTATATTATTTCAAATCAACTGTTTTTTCTTTGATTTATCGACCCTGATTCTTAATTATTATTAATAAAACTTGCTTTTTTTTGTTCTCCAAAAATTTTTAAAATAACGCAAGAGCTTTTTACACGTTTTTCAATTTCTCTTTGACTTGTAAAAATTTATTTTTAATTAGACTTTAGTTGAAAACGCCGCAATTCCTCCACCAAATAATACTTCGGTGCCTCCCGTAACAGGATCTACCTTTAACCAACCTTTCATGACAAATTGTAAAAATTATTTTATTTAAAACCCTAGCTAAAAATAAATGTCTATTTACATATATATTATCCTGCAAACTATATTCTTATATGGCACAACCCTGAATTGTATAACATAAAAAAACAAAAATTGGGTTTTGAGGTTTTTTCATACTTCTCAATAGGGCGCCATACCCGTTAGGGCTTTGACTCTTTTAACCCGAGCAAAGCAATAATATTGCCGACGGGGTAAAATTTTTACTCGCACCCCCGCGACTTAGGTTTTTAGCCTAGGCTCTAACTTTTAGACATATTGTTAAAGACCTGTTGCCTAAGCAAGCCACTTAGATGCTTTAAAGTGGTTGCACATGTATGTTTTTTTCCCGAAAAAAAAACTATTGTGCACGGATTCGAACTCGCAACCTCCTGCGTCTAAGGCAGAAGGTTTGCCACTGAGCTATCTGAGCCGATAATAATTGTATGACATAAACGAATATTACGCTATTATAACCTTGTATCATATATATATTCCGTTTTTTTTAGTTTCCTCCGGCCTTAGCTCCTTGCAACCGTCTATCAAAAAATGGCATTTTTGACCAATCGAAAATGCCCTAAAAATAAAAAATTTAAGAAATTTTTTTTTTTCATATAAAAAACCCTTTGTAACTTAAATTCATCAAATCAAATTATTAGAAATCTCTTAATTCTTATTATTTTTTTTACCTGTGTAATAAGCTCTCTAGCTTTATTTAGGTGTAAAGAATCATAAACTCTAAAAATAAGTTTTTTGATCTTGAAAAATATTTATTCACAATTAAGCAAAACTTAATAAACAGGTGTTCATCTAATTAACCCTTACATTGTTAGCCATCCCAATGTGTAGTTTAGCCTAAACTCAAGTAAAGATAATTACTTAGCCAACTTTTAAAAAATTTAATTATTATGTTAAAAAAAATTAAAAATTGTTATTAGATGCTTTTTTAGTTGTTAGCAGAATACAATTTATATTTTCTACATAAGTGAATTTTTGCTATAGATATAACAAGCAAAAAACAGTTAAAGAGCAACAATATATTACCCCCGATTAATTTTGTCTTTATATTAACGCTCTAGTTTCGGGCCATATTCACGTTCTTCCTCAACCCCAAACGGCGGAACTCCCAGTAGACGCGTATTCGGCACCAGTTTCGGCGGGCCAGACGTTGAATCAATCTGCACCAATCCATGACAATATTAGCACAAATACAGCGCTCAATGAAGACATAAATAGCGCTTTTAACATGTTGTTAGGCGGTCAAAACGGTGCAGCAACTTTCAATATGCCCGCTGGTCTTCAAAATATAATGGGTACCATGATGCAAAGAATGGTACATTATAATAATTTTATTCCCTTCAATTTTAGTTTTAATGACAATATTTACCATATTTGCTACACAGGTTAACAAATTTTGAAGACATATCAGCTAACTTTAGAGACTAGACCTTATTATCTCAGGGATTTTCCAATCCGTTCATCATTTTGTTAATCACACTCTTTAAGTTAGCCATAAACATGACATAATTTTAAAAAGTATGTTAAAAAAAGAGCAAAGGCAAAAAAAATAATGTGAAAAAGAAACAAGCGTTAAATAGTATTGAAAAAAATCTTTTTTTTTTACTATTTTAAAACACTTTAAGCCATTTGCAAACAATATTTATTTTTTAAAAGAGATAATACACAGGTTCAACAAATATCAATGTCACAAACGTGAATTTTACAAAAACATAAAAGAATGCATCCCCATGATAGCCTAATCTCATATATTGTTTTTCTTAGTTTCTTCCGTCTATGGCTCTTTAGATTCGTCTCTAACGGGAAATGGCCCTTTTTTTAACCGAATCGACTGATATAAATATATAAGAAAAAATTTAAAATCTTTTTTGCATATAAAAATCCCTTTAACTTATATTTTTAATCACAAATAATGGAAATTTTTTTTTATTAATATATCAAGCTCTTACATCGGCATTTAGATAATACAAAATATTTTGCGTCTAACCTTAAATACGACACTATATATATCATCGATTTTTAATGAAAAAATTTGAAGTTTAAATTTAACAGTTTAACTATTGTAGATATGCAAGAATAAATTTATTTTTTGAATCTTTTTGGTTTTTTAACTTTTTCTTCTAAAATGTTCAATGTTTATAACTAACTAACCGAGTTTGATTAGGAAAAACGGTAAACAGATTTGATATTACCATGGCAGGTTTTATCTCTGTAGTTAACTCATAACTCTCAAAAAATTGTTAAACTGTGATATAAACTGTCTAAATTGAGTTTGTGTGCCAAATATTCCTCGTAACCTAATTGTTGATGTAAAAACTACTTAAAAGTTTTTTTCCTTTATTTGAAATCAATAATATAAGTTACAAGTGATTTTAATATGAAATAAGTATTATTTAAGTTTCATTGGGTTATCTTGAAGCTGCAAACTTAGTCCATTTCGTCAATTTTGGCCATTTTTTTTAATATCCAAGAAAATAGTCAAAGGCAACGAAAATTTTGGAAAATTATACATGATATAAGATTCTCATGGGGATAGTTGATTTCTAATCTTATAATTTTCTTTTCTCAATATCATTCATTACCCAAAACTAAAACGTAAATATATTTTACAGGCAAATGATCATTTGTCTACAACTTTGTGCTTACATTCCATTTTAAACATATTTTGCTGATTTATTTTATTAATTTTTGCATCTATTTTTATTTACATTTTTTTAATAGTTTGGTGGCCAAGCTCCGGCCCCAGGACCTAATACCACGGTTCAGCCTTCACAACCACTCTCTACGCCATCATCTGTCCCGTATACTGGTAGCAGAGATCCTCTCACTGCAAATTCACAAATTAGCTTCGATACTAACAATATCACCGAAGGCCTTCCACCCATGTTAAATAACCTTATAAGCACAATTTTAAGGTCTGCTTCGAATACCACAGCCGATCAAACAACTCGAGTTCCACCATCACAATCTCAGCTCGGTCCCGTTGGATCGAACCCTGATGATGCCTCAACTGATGGTGGTGGTGGCGGCCCTAACATGATGAATTTTTTGGGCGCCTTGATGGGTCAATTTTTTTTGCCGCCCTCATCTCCTGAAAATCCTGGCCAGCCGAATGCACAGACCTCAATATTCGATTTTCTTACTCGTTTTTCAAACTTGTTTCCCGAATTCGGGGACTCGGAGTCCACGGCTGATGGCAGCAGTGATACGATTAACCCTATCGGGTTGAGGGATGAAGGTAAGAAGTTTATTTTATGAAAATTTGATGACATTGGGACAGCATTTTAGAACTAAAATTTGATGTTTTTTTTTCATATATTTAATTATTTTACCGTGAAATTTATTTTTTTGCGATATCATTATGTGTTCCTTATTTTTCATTTTTATATTTAAACAAAATTTTGACCAGGAATTAGCTTTATTTGATTTTTTACTATTGTCATTTTATTATCTTATCCTAGTAGTGTCTATAAATTACACTAGACAACAAAATTTGGACGTCTCTAAGCAACATTTATGGCAACTATGGTTTTTGGTCAAGTTTTTGGCGCTGATCACGAATATGAAATCAGAATTTTAGCCAAGGCCTTAGATTTTAAGTTATTCGGTGTCAAAGTTGAGATTTTTCAATTTTTGGGGAATTTTGGGCTTCTAGTTTAAAAATATATTTAGATAACGAAAACATTCATTGTTAACGTAAAGGGTTTAAATTTATTTTAAATATTTAATTTTTTTTCTTTTTTCTTTTTTTCATTTTTGTAAAATTAGTGGTTTTTTGTCATAAACTTTGTTTTTTGATCCTAAATAAGCAAATTGCTAAAAATTGATTTAACCTTTATTAGATGTGTTTTATAAGGAATCTGAATATGCCAATATATTTTTTGTAGAATTTAAAGTAAATGAAACTTTTTTTTCCAAACTTTGGACCCGGTAAAAAATTGGAGGCCTTAGAAAAATAACTAAACCCGGGATCGTTATAGCAAGAAAATTCTATACAAAACTCTCAAAAAATCGTTTATGTTGTCTTTTTTGTTGTCCAGTGTAATTTATGTAAATGAAATTTAAATTATTTAAATTAAATTTTATTTACCAAATCTCATTTTCCCAAAATTTCAAGCAATAATTTTTTTTTACATATTTCAATCCTAACCCTTAAAATATATTTACATATAGCTTAGGGCTCGTAAGTGTGTTTATATTTTCGTGAAATTTTTTCTGAAATTTTTAAAAATTTATTATTTTTCAAAATTTTTTCAAAATTTTTTTATTTCAGAAATGAAAAAGCATTTTATGTGCATAAATCAAATTTGGCAACTTTTTAAAAATTTGCGTTTTATTATAAAATAAAATTTTCGTAAAATTTTGAAAATTTTACGAAAATAAAAACTCACTTTTCACGTACCCTTATGTATCAATTTTTTAGATGCTCTCAGTCGTTTTATAACCTACGCTTTTCGCAACACCGATTTCCCCACCATCCAAGCCATGTTGGCCCGTCAACCTGTCGGCCTCAGGCATTTGAATAGACTCGCTCGGCTGTTTGTACGGCATGAATGTGACCGTGATCGTGTAATGAATAAATACTTCATTTGTATAAATTTCAAAATATTTTTATTTTGAAATTCAAGTTGACGCCTAGTATAGTCGTTTAAATTGGAAATTCATATAATGGGGAAAAATAAATAAATTAAAGTTTCGTTTGGAAACAGGAATTTAATTTAAATTTTTTTTTAACAATTTAAATCATTGGTTTTAATTGCCTTCCTTTCGAGTTAAATTTACTCTAATTTTGTAGGACCATTGAATTGTACATATTAATGTTAATTAGCCATATTATAATGATTTACATATATTTTGAGGGTGTGTTTGAATATTTCATGTAGTTATATATATATTCAATATATTTATGCCTATGAAATAATTTTTTTTGGCAGCCTATACCCGCAAAATTTTTAGTTATTGCCTCTTTTTTGGAAATTAGCCTGTATGTTTTTTTTTCCAATTTCTATTAATGTTAGACCGATCATTCGGTCACGAAAAATAGCCTACCGCCGGCCCTCAACACAGTTACCGCAGACCAAGAACTTAGAGCTCAAACTTTACCCGAGAAATCGCGTTTAGTTGATTTCATCGAAGCCATGGTCAATGAAATACGGCTAAATATTTCGCCCATATTGGTTCGTATTATCGTTACATATATCAACGAATTCGAGAATTATCAGCTAACTTTAGAGGCCCAGCGATTTTTATAAATATGTGTACCGTTTTTTTAATCAATCGCCATAAATTTTTCCGCTTATTAATTTTTTCATTCTTTTAAGCCTAAAACCTAAAAAAATATTATTTAATAAACCTCAAATTTCTGAAATTTGCCATTTATATCGCTTTCTACCTTTACCGGAGACCATAATATATAGGAGAAAAGACCATTATGAGAATCATTTATCCCAATGGACTTGATTCTCCCTTTTCACTCATTGATTTTGTCTACCGATATTATTATTATTATTATTATTAATAATAATATTATCGTATTCCGTTAGATATTACTTTTTTTATATCGTAATTTCATTGAAGTATTTTTTATAGAGTAAATGTTTTAATTTATTTTTCTCTTACATATGGAAATAAAGAATTCTATCGAACCAAGAGACTCAAACGTCAACATGATACAGAGCTTGCTCAATTGCGTTAGGTATATTGCCGTCCATCTCATATACCTGATGTACCATACTACTCCCTACGAAGCCTGCACGATCGATCGGAACGAAATTCCAGTGTAGGATTATCAGTTCTATTTTGGCGATTACGAACAAAATTATCCTCTTTTTTTTGTTTAAAAAAACTAAAAAAAAAAATTTAATTTTATATGACCAAAATGCGGATTTTTAGATAAAAAATTAATTTTATCTTCTAACCCTTTCACAATCACAATACACCTATAAAAAATGTTTTTTGTGTAATTCTGTTATAAATTGGTCAAATTTAAGCCAAAACTTTGTTACTTTCATGCTATACATATATATATTTTTTTATTATATTGTTATTTTGATTTCACCAAAAGTTTTAACGACTAATTTATTAGGAATAATATATTGCTAATATTTTGAAAAAACGGAAAACAAAATTAAAGAGAAATACACATACTTTAAATATTGGGGCTATTTTATCTGAATGGTAATGCTTATTAACACAAGTCAACATTTTTTTGAGAGTTATGAGTTAAATACAGAGATCAAACCTGCCATCTTAGGGAATATTAAATCCATTTACCATACTTAGTTAGTCAGTTATAAACAAAATTTTAGAAAAAAAGGTTAAAAAACCAAAAAGATTCAAAAACAAAAATAAATAGAAATTTTATTTTTGCATATTTACAATAATTAAACTGTTAAATTTAAACCTAAAATAATATTTTCATTAAAACTCGATAATATATCGTGTCGTATTTAAGACGCGAAGTATTTTGTATTATCTAAATGCCGATGTAAGAGCTTGATATATTTATAAAAAATTTTTTCCATTATTTATGATTAAAAATATAAGTTACAAGGGATTTTAATATGCAAAAAAAATTTTAAATTTTTTCTTTATAGGGTATATTTAGATCTCAATATGGTCAAAAAAGGCCATTTTTCGTTATAGACAGATCTAAGGAGTCAAAGACGGAAGAAAATAAGAAAAACTAAAAACATATATTTAGGCCATCATGGGGATGAATTGTTTTATGATTTCATAATAATCTCGTTTTTGACATATATTTGTTGAGCTGTGTGCAAATTGAGTAATTTTTTATTTTTGGGCTACATATATCTTATTAATCATGTTTTCAGCGACCTAATTACACCCGTAATCGAAGCTTTGCGCCAACTAAATCTCCTCCTCTGCACTTTACTAGCTTACCCTCAAAGGGATATCCCTATCATTGTGAGGCAACTCTTTTTGACCTCTTCCAATACCAATGGATCCTCGAACTCGCAAACTGAATTCCTATCAAACTTTATTATGGATTGGCTTTTGGGTTTTATAATTCAAACATCACCTGGTTCTTGCACAGATGGTAGCCCTAACGAAAATGACCTTTTTTTAAGGACTTTTTACGCCTTTCATCAAAGGCCTACAGATATGATGAATGGGTATATCTCGTTATGTCTTTTTACAATTAGATGAAAAAAATGCGATTTTTAGCTAGTTTAAAAATTTTAAAATTAAGGTTTTAATTTGTAAATTTGCAATGTTTTCGTCTGAAAATTTTTTATTTATTTTATTAACTCTTTTTTTTTATTTTTTCAATTAATTTATCCTATTTCATTTTTTATACAATATTCAGGCATGTCATTACCTTGGAACCACCTTACATTATTTCCCAACGCTTTTCGACTGAAGAATTGAGTAAACACGACGCAACCTCCTCCAATATTAATGTAAAATATATTTTTTTTTATTATTGTAATTTTCGTTTAAAAATTAATTTCTTATTATATAAATCATATCAATTTTAAAAACACCTTTCTTTTAAATTCAGTTTTTTTTAATTTCTTTTCAATTTTTTTGCATTTGTTTTTTTCTTTTAAATGATTCATCTACATGGATTATATTTTATTCAATTTATTATATTTTATTTTTATTTTTACATTTTATATATTAAAAAAAAGGTTTTTTTTGGAAGCAAAATTAATTGACTCTACTTTTTTTTACTTTTTATTTGGAAGTTGTCTTGAAATTTAAATATACTTCTTTTATTTATATAATTTTGTTAAATACTAAAAATGTTTTTTTTATTATAACACTAAATCTGCAAAAATAAAATTGTATATTACGTGTAAGGCATGTCAAAACTCCGGGAGTGGTGAAGGAGTCCATCAACTCCGGAGTTTTCGTTTTTTTGGAATTTGCTAGTAAACAATAGCTTATTGAAAATATTGAAATTTGTATTTTTGTAGTCAAAACTCATTTTTGTTTAATGAAAGTTGTAAATAAATGAAAGAGAAGCGAATCATGTAATAATTACATATATTAACTAGCAAATTTTAATAAGAAACTCCGGAGTTTTTGAACTTCTTCTAGACTCCGGAGTTTTGACATGCCCTAATTACGTATTGAACGAACCCTGTTTATTCCTTGATGTAGGATAACCACGGAATGGATATAGATACTACACTTTCTGCTACTTTGCCAGCAAAACCTTTTACCCATCGGCAAAAAAAACATTCACAGACCGTCACTAATAATAGTGATGATAAAAATATTGATATTAATACGAATAATGAAATGAGTACTGAGGACGACGAAGAATACCTTGATAGCATCGCCACCCTTCCCCCTCCCCTCACATCACCCGGTCCCGGCCAGAATGCTTTTCAACAACCGCCCGCGGGCGAGGATTGGCGATCAGATGTTCCACAGGTGCTTTATTTACTCTTTTTTTAACTCAATGCGAATTGCTAAGTAACCTTTAAGGCCTAATATCGAAAAATATTAGATAATAGTTTAACCGATTCTGGTATTATATAGATTTTTTCAAATGGCATAGCTATAAATTGAAATTTATATGTAATTTGTATCAAGAATTATTTTTATTGAATAAATTTGTTGTATTCCTGTTTATTATAAATAGTAAATGGTTAAGAAAGCATGAATTCCTCTTGTGCCTCTATAGATTTTCTTTTAAAATTTTTATCATTTTTTAGGATTGGATATCTATTATTGAAAACGATGTTACGAAAATGGCGCAAGAAGAGACGGAGCAAATAAGAAACGAAGGGAATACACAAAGTACACTTTGTTAATATACCTTAAAATTATATATATATGTTAACTTTTTGAGCCTTTTGTCTTTAAACATCATTTAATTCGCCTTTAATCGTAAAAAGATCTTGGCCACCTTCTGGGTTTTATGCACAAATTACTTTTTATTCTTGCTCCAGACTTCATATAATTAGCCATAAATAAATGCACCGGTTTATAAGTTGTAAGAAATATACCTATTATCCAAGTATTTGGCCTAGGGCATTAAGCTATTTGGCTATGCTTAAAAATAAAAATGTTAAATAGCACACAATTTTTTTTTAAATTGCCTGAATCCTGCTAAATTTCTTTTTACTAACTTTATGTCTTATTAATGATTGCAAATTTTATTTTAAAAAACGGCTTAAAGTAATTTAAACTTTTTATTAAACTTTTTTAAGTGATTTGTTGTTTAAAAATATAATTTTTACATTAATCGCTCTTTTTGGAACTCTGCAGTACTATGTGTTACATAAAAAAATATTTTTTAATTTTATAATGACAAATGTTGCTATTGGTTTGTTTTTTTTTGATAGCATTTTCACATAACAATTTTTAGTAGTAGGAGTATTATATAATTTATATATGTTAAAGGTTTTGTTGGTCCATCTACTTCGTCTGCTAGTGAATCAATTTTACCTAGGCCAGCCGCCTTTAGATTCAGTAACGCTTACATATCCGGGATGCCTCCTAAAAAACGCAAAGTATCTCTTAAATATTATGATCTTTTTCAAGCCTTCTTGCTAAAAGTGCGCTTATATATAAATGGATGTTAAAAATTTATTTTGTTTTTTAGTTTGCATAGTTTTAACAGATGTTGACCAATTGAACGATGGGAATTTAATATTAGCAACAAAAATATTACATTTTGCCCTCAATTTAAATATTTTTTCTGTTTTTTAAGGAAACATAATTTTATGTTTTGATTACAAAAGTCGCTTTTTGGGAATTTACCAAATTAACAGATTTATTTTTTAGAAACTTCTAAATTATTATAGCAAATTTTCAATTTAACTCGCTCTTAGTCTTCTTTATTTATGCCTGTTTATTGGCAATTTTTAAATGAATTTTAATAAAAATGAAAATTTTAAATTATACAAACTCCCAAGTTATTTCTTAAAAATTTTATTTTTATATTATTCCAATCTTAGATGATGGAGGATTTGCAATCTACTAGCCTAGGCACTTCACCACATCTTGACCTCTTTTTTCAAGATTTAATTGAGAAGGCTTTGTGTGACGCCGAATTGCAGCTATCAAATGTCGAAATTGAGGTTTTGCTAAAACAATTCCTTTTTTATGATTCTATTTTTGGGCTTAAATTTTTTAAAATCATTTGAAACGCTTTACGAATTTTCTTAGAAAGAAGAATAGATTATTGCAATTGTCTATTTGTATGCATGTTTAGGAGCTAGTTGCTCAAATGTCCTCTGATTCAATATTGGGGGCCGCATTGAAAAAGATGTTAGCTGAAAAAATGGAACAACTTATAGCTAAAGATCCAAATTACAATCCGGACCGTTATCCTGATTTAAAGGATTTTTTGGATCAAAACAAACTGTAGGCATAAATATAAACTTATCCATTTTTTTTGTTCATTCTTAATTAAATTTTCCATTTTTTGTGACACTTGACTTTTTTTTCTTAAATAATTTTTATTTTTACTTAACAGTTCAATTGAATAATGTTTATTTTGCGCCTCTTTTTTATTTCCTATTAATTTTTGTTGCATTTTATTTTTAATAACCCTTCTTTTTATATTTAATTATATTTTTATTCTCGTTTGTCCTATTTTTTGATTATAATGCAATATTTTAACGTATGTTTTTTGCCCTTACTCCCATTGAACGGTATAGGTATTTATGTGATTAATTATGGAAATCACATACTATTTTCATAAATTATGTTTTAATAAATTCATTGTAACACATTTAAAATTACCTTAAATCATAATTAAAATGAAATTAGGTTGTATTCCGCCTACTATTGGTTTTTTAAAAAAAGACTTTTGAAAAGATGAATTTTAGTCCAGTCTTACCCACTTTAATTGGATTTGACCTTGGACTAAGTTTAATTTTATAATATGTAGATCGATAAGTCATTTTTTTTTAATAAAATTTCTGGTATCAATATTGAAGTATTTATATTAAAAATTGTAAATAAAACCGTAGATTAAAACTATAAAAAATGTAAAATTGGATGTTTTTACCAACAAAAATTATTTTGTAATAAAGAAATCAACATATGTTTTGATTTTCAAATAAAATTCGATCTAACTTACAATTTTTCGATTTGGAGAAAGCTTAAATTTGGTAAAAGTGTTTTGTATATAATACTTTTATTGAATACAAAATTTATCTATATATTATATCAATGTAACATTCATTTATGATACGGGAACAGTTGCAAGTTTACACAATGCTTCTTTAAATACCAAAAAGAAAATTTAGGTTTTTCAAATTTTTCATTTTGTTCCATTCTTCCAGGTAAATTGGGCTGAACTCCTTTTTTCAACGATAAATAAAGAATCATTATGGTTGCGGACTAGTTTTATTTTAAATGGGAAATTTTTAAAAATCACAAAATTTTATATATCGCGAGGTATGAAAATTTGTTTGTTGTGTCATTGGCCCAATTGATTCCATCTCATCTCAAATCACAGGTGAATTTGGAGGCTGACCCTGGTGAACAATACTATATGGATTGTTAGGTGTTAGTTAATTTGATGTTTTAGCTTCTCCTATAATACATTGTGGCTCTCAAATCTTGTATATATTGTAATTCAAATTTCGTTTATCGATAACACCTTGCCCGATTATGTCGTAAATGAAGCTTTTCTCATCGGGCGACAGGTCGGGTGAATTGTAATGATAGTTAGTATCGTTTAGGCTCAAGTTTTTTGCCACCTCACACTTTGTTCTTCTAGGCCCGGTACTAAAGCACGCGGGCCGTGAAAGATCATCTACTGGTAATTGTGAGTTTTCTGAGATATAAGGGTTTGAGCTGCCTTTCATTGGGCTGACCCCGTGTTTAGCCAAAAAGCCTGGATCTTCGCTAATGGGAAAGTATTGGCCAGGTTTGGGTGAGGAGAGAGGTTGTATCTCGTGAGTAACAGCTTGCTTGCAGTTGTACAACGATTTAGAAGCCGGGAAATGGTTAATTTGAGAAACAACCACTGTAGAATATTGAGGGTACTTATCGATTTGCCGTGCATTGTGGTCATCAACACCCGTGAAACCTGTAAGATCATTTGGCCTCGAATGAATTGAATTAGATAAAATGTTGCTGGGAGTCGATTTTTCTCCCAAAATAGGACTATTACTCGAAGTTGAAGGGCTAATGTAAGATTCGGAGGACATCTCATCAGCCATGTGAATATCGACAACGGTGTTGTTACGCTTCTCGGGGTTCAAATGATCACGTAGATTATTTATATCAACTTCGTAAATAACTTTTTGACTGGATAATTTTGTGATATCAGTTTGCGAATCGTTGTCTCGCGTATTATTTTCATATGAGGCACGGCCGCCTTTGAGAATTGAGGGTTTTAAAATGTTGGAATTTGCGTTATCCCCACTCAAGTTAGAAGGTGAAGAAGGATAGATCTGTTTGGGTCCTTCTTTTGAAATGCCTTTGTCAATTTGTTCGGCCTGTTTGGCATCCTGGTTAACTTCAAGGTGCCCATATGGTTTTGGTGATGATACTGTCAAAGGATTGGGTGTCAAATCACTGGTTTCCCTACTATCAATGTCGGTTGACCACCTTACGACTTGATTAGCTTTACTTCTCGGGCTAATGGTACCATTTTCGATGAGGCCGTTGCTTCTCGTGTTTTCCATACCCGTGTAAGATTTTGTGTCCGCGTTATTACTTTGCATAGTTTTTTGGCTATTATTTCTACCGTCGTTTTTACGAACATTTTCGCCACTCGAATAAATTCCCGAATCTTGACATTTACCGTTTTTAGACTTATTTTCCCCCTTTTTACACTGCTTCGCGTCTCCTTGGCTATTGCCTCGTCCCCGGATTGGTCGTAAAATTTTGATTATGCTGAACTTGCTACCATTCTCGCCGTGATTATTGTGATTCAGAAATTTTGATTCTTTTTGAAAATTGGCAGTAAACGGTCTTTTGGGTTTAATGTTGGAAGTTAGACTTTTCTTCTGTAGGTTGTCATAGCTGTGATTACCGTGATTATCCGTAGTGGGAGAATCTTCGATGCCACCACTCGGGGCTAGACTATATCTCGGACCCTGGGTGACACTCCCTTCACTTGGTCGGCCGGTATTCCAGAACGAGAATCGGCGGTTCCTCCAACAAGGGAAAAGGAGAACGAATTCGGCTTTGAAGTTTGGGTTGTACCAGGCGTACAGGATCGGGTTGTGACAAATGGAGCTCATAGCGAGCAAATGAGCACCGAAGTATAGCAATGTGTAATATTTCCAGTATATTTCGGTGGGCCGGAAGTCGAAATACAAGATGACCACGTTTAGCGGGAGCCAGCACAACGAAAAGAGGATGATCATCATGATTAACATGATATTGATCCGCTTTTTGCGTTTAAGGTCCCGCCGTTCGGCCTTCTTCTTCATGGTGTGGATCGAATTACGGGCCTTCTTTTCCATCTCGACGGCAATGATGTGGTAGTAGTACGAGATCAAAACAAGAGGTATAATGAATTGGGCCACGATGTTTATGATGCTGTATATCGTCCGGATTTTGTTGGAAGGCCAAGCTTCCTCACAAAATTTTTCGGGCATGTTTTCGTAAGTTACTAACCGTTGGTACGCGGCAAGTGGCGAAGAAATGATGGCTGAAACGAACCATATGGCGGCAATGCGTATGAAACAACCCTGAAGGGACATTTTAGGCATAAAGGGGTATAGGATGACCCGATATCTATCGTAAGCTATGATGAGGAGCGTCAGGGTTGACAAGTAAACCGACATGCACATAAACATGCTTAGGAGTCGGCACATGAAACCACCGAAGATCCAGGAGCCTATCAGGCTATACAGTGGCGTGAAAGGGACGCACAAGATGGCCATCATGATATCCGAAACCGCTAGGTTAGTTATGAAGATGTTAGTTACGCTTTGACGGAGTCCACGGCTCTTGGCAACTATATAGATAATTAGGGCATTGCCTATGAGCCCAAACACGAAAATGATGATGTAAGCCACCGAGAAGAAGTATTTATAGCCCGGTCGTGTGAGCATATCGACGTATTCGGCATTAGCTGAGGCATCGAGACTCGAATTACCGGTTATTGTAGCCGCCGATGTAACAGGAGCTCCCGTGCTCAAACTCTCATCGCTACTACCAACGAGTAAGCGAAGGGAATGAGTTGTTTGACTATGAAACGTTTGGAATGATGATGGTGAATGGTACGATGAAAATACGGCGGTAGATGGCATAATTCCAAATTTATCCTTATTAAGCTGTTTTGAATTATAGTTTTTAAACGCTATTTAAACTACAAAATTTTGGATGATTTCTAAAATATGTAGGCGGCATTATGTTAGTGGAAAAAAAATTAATTTTTCGTAATTTTAATTAATTTTTTTTTGTAACGATTGGTTGAGGCGATCAATGCTTTAATAGTATTTTTTTCGTCATATTTGTACAATGAGGATAGGTTTATTAAGTGCAGAAAATAATCACATTCAAAGTATTGAGGGGAGGGTATGAGAATTGATTTTAATTTTCCATCGAGCATATGAAAATTATGATTGCGAATCCGGAAATTAATAATTTTTCCTGTGATAAATGTTATAAATATATTTAAAATTTTATAAAAAAAATGGGTGGGGGTGGGGAGTACAGTGAATCAGGAGGGATTTGGAGAAATAAATTGAAAGTCAAAAATATACCTACATTAAAAATAATAAATTTTTTAATCAATTTTTAACATTAGCGGGAATGCTAACGCGATTTTGTTGAAGGCTGGCTTATTAAAGCCATATAAATACAAAATTAACTCATTACCTACCTACATATCAATCTATTGACACAGATGTGTATATTTCCCTTGATTTCATATTTAAAATATCATATATAGGGCTTTTCTAACAAACCCGTTCTATTTTCTCCATATATATTTATCGAATTATCTTAAGTCTCTAGCTGTAGAATGAATGCTTAGTTAATATGGATTTAGATAAAATAAATTCATTCGTGAAGGAGACCGGAAATTTTTCCACCGATTAGATAATTCTATATCCGGTATGACTTTGCCTCCTTTAATCTGGTAGCTGGCTTCGCCGAGTTAAATGAGATTTAAACACGCGTCGGCGAGGTTTTTGGACAGGGCTCTCCTCATGAAAATTGAATGATGTAGCATTTTGGCATATAATACTAACCAGGCTGTTTAACGCTCTTTAAAGAATATATCAAAATAATGGTCATAGAAATGCCCGCGTTCAGAGTACTATTTTTTTATTTAAAATTTTATTTTTGATATAGTATTTTTTAGGCTGATAGGTAAGATTGATTACTAAAGGGTCGGATTTCCATTATTTTTACAAAAAACTGAATGAACTGTGAACGCACCCTTAATTAACATTGTTTTTGTCAATTAAAAGTACCTACTTACCATCTAATGTTTGGAATTTAACTTTTTTTCCCCAAAATTTTATGTTTACGAATTGCTCCCAAAATAAAACGGTAAGCCGAGGTTTGTCAAAAAAATCTACCGTGTCCCAATATTATTAAGCTTAATAATTGCAATTTTATCAAAACATGCTGAAACTGAAAGAGTATTAGATTTTACGATAAAAATTTGAAAAAGTTTGTTAGTAAAGCCAGAATTCCGTCCTATACATTTATGATTTTGACATTTTTTTTGGAAAATAATATTTTTGAAAATTCATTTTTTCCCCACATGTAACTTAAAACCGCATCAGATTGAGTTTTAATATTTTAAAATTTGATAACTGGAAAAAATTCATTCATTTGTTAAAAATCATTGTAAAAACCCAATATTTATGCAAAGTAAAAATATGAATAGATCATATCGAAGATATTAGATTACATGTCCCCCACGTCAGGAGAAATTTATGTCATTTTTGTTAATTAAATTTCCTCGATAAGCCAATTTTTAACTGGGCCATCTTACAAAAATATGTAATTTTAGATGATAACTTCTGTATTTAGATTAAAATAACAACTTAGTAGTATATTAAATTCCATGTCCATTTGTCCCTGAATATCTTACTTCTAAAAATCTTGTTGAGAATTAAATTATAACTCTAGTAAGTTACTTGTAAAACAAAACCTTATCCTATGTGAAATTTGATCAAAACATACAAAATTTAAACTCAATGACAAGACAAATATTTTGAGTTACATAAAAAAAATGGTAAATTACAAAGTAATCAACAAATTTCACAGAATAGCAAACTCATTACATGATTTTTTAGGCTTGGAATATTGCCCGACCGACCGATCGACCCTCTTAAGTATACCGCTTCATCGATAAAAGCGTTTCCTATATCGATATTCATTATCTATGTCTTATATACCTGACTAAATATTTCTAAAAAGCTATTAGTATCAACCAATTTTTAGAAATATTTTTAATCGTTTATATAAGATATAACTTAGATTATAATAGAATTTATATTAATAATTTAGCTGAATAAGAAGCTTTTATTAACAACTACTGAAATTGTTAAATAAAATCAAATCTTCTTCGGTTTGATCCAAATAGTTTTTAAGTGGGTGGAAATGATTATACAGAGCTATCATTTTATGTTACAAGCGACACATTGCTTTTGTTGTGACATGAAGCATCTCTACATATCGAGAATGAGTTATGAATCAACGTAAGAGACAATAAATACAAAATTTTAGCATACAGTCAAAGATTAGGGTAATCTAATCAGCTATATTGACTCGACCTATTATTTATTTGTTAATTTAGATTTTTTAATTAATTAGATTTCTGTATCCGCTCCTTATGAAAACTCAAGGTCAACAGTGTTCTTTTGTTGATGTTTTATTATAACGAGTCAATCATAATTATTGTATATTTTATGACATAAAGGTAATTAAAGTTGGGCCAGAGGACCACAAAAAGAATTGAACAAAGATACGAGGACAGTTATTAAATGTTAATGGTACAAAAAAAGTATTGTTCAACTATATAAAGAATGCGGACTCTCTTTTAGTATTCCACATGGTTAAATTAGTCGAATTTAGCTATAATTGGACTAATTTAACCTTTTGGTACCACGCTTCATTTTTTATTTATTAAAATAGTTTTGGACGTCGAGGCGTTTCTATCTTTTGGAAAAATATAATATTACATGTTGAACAGTAAGGGCTGCGGTTAATGCTTCTTTCAAAATTGTAAAAAAAGAAATTTTTAAAATAAAAAAAATATTAGCGCCTATTTTCTTAAAATGAGAATTTAGGTTTTTTTGCTTTAGGATACGCCTAGCCTAACAAAATATTTTATTAAAAATTTTTTTTTAATTTTTTTAATTTCACATTAGCCTAAATGTTATTCAAATACGTGCGATTAATGTCCAAACTTTTTTTTCCACTAGCCCCAAGGGTAAGAGAATATCTCACATACATTTTATCCGGACGGAGGTATTTTTTGCCTAAAATTAAGTAACAAAATTACCAAATGCGTTATTTTAATTTACAATGGTTTGGGGTGCTCAATAAATATCCTCGATAAGACGTTGTTAACATTGAAAATGTTTTTGTTTTGGAACGATGTTTCACGACAAATACTGTGTTGTTCTCAAAACAACTCAAAAAAACCAAAAAATTTGTCACTCAAGATGAAGAAGATGCCTTTTCTACCAAAATGTATGAGCTTCAAAACCTGAATATTTGGTCCTTTATAATCGCTGATATATTTTGTTCAATCACTCATTTTAACAAATTATTTTTTCAAATTTTCCCGCACCTGTACATATTATTATCTAACAACTACCACATTAACCACAAATGGCAATTCTGTCTTTCACTTAAGATCTCTTAATTTGCAATTCTAAGCCATTTAGAACACATAGATTTTTTTTTTTTTTTTTTTTTAAAAAAATTAAAAATTTTTTTTTTTTTTAAAAAAAAAAAAAAAAACCCCTAAAAAAATCCAAAAAACCCTTAAAAAATTAAATTTTTTTTTTTTTTATGTAATCTGACTTTAACAAACCAAATTAATATAAATTCAAGCCATTCGTATCACATTAAAATTTTTTAATCTATGGATAACAATGACTTTATCGAAATATAAAATTATATAAAACCTTTAAAGTTATAACTTCATATCAAAACCTTTTGTTTTTTAATTTTTATTTTTAAAGTATCACATGCGAGGGTACTTGCCCAAATTTTTATCAAAAGGAGAGGAAGTAGTGGGGTATTATTTGAAGAAACAATGGGATGAGGCATGATGTTATATAGGCCTAATTTTTTTTGCATTTTTTTTGAGCGTTTCACTTTCGGTAGCGAGACCATATGTTAAATACAAACTTTGTATTAATCTATAAAAAACACATATCTCTATAACATAGAGCATTAAGATTTTAAAATAGGGTTATTATACATTCCATGTTTATAATGGTAATACACCTTTTGGGCATAGGTATAAGCCTTTCTTTAATAAAACATAAAAATTTAAATAGTCCCTATACGTAACTTGAACAAATATCGATTGATGGGTCCATCGTCTTTTTTTTTTAAATTTTTTAAGCACTTAAAAGACATATATATGTATATTTAAATTGTCAAAATTCCAATAATTAAAAAAAAGGGAGACGCAAATGTAATGGGAGGAAACGCTAATAAAAATAATGGATAATTTTATGTTAAGGCACTGAATTTTGTATTACAGGCGACATTTAACGTAATAACAACCACCGGATATTAATTCCTAGCAGTTCGACGAAAAGATGTTAAAAGGCTTCCTCTTGGGAGTGAAAAAAAAATTCATTTTTTCAAGAATTTTGCCTTTACCAGTCTGTTTTAATAGTACAGCTACCTCTAATATGACATTTTAAAAGTAATTGAATAAGCCCTACCGTACGTCTATTTTAAGAGATGATGTTTTAATAATAGTAGTATTCCGGGAAATCACAAGACTCATATTTTGAATTTAACGAGTTTAAGTCGAAATAGGGACCCGAAGGCCCGGCTTTAAGCCCGCTGTAAAACGGGCGGAAGAAAAAATATCGAGCTCATTTGATTAACATTATTAAGGTGGCTGATGTAAAAAAATTTTCAAAATTTGAAATTAAAAATTATTTTGTTAGGCCACGTGCAAAATAAGTATTTATTTTCGTGAGATTTTGAAAATTTTAAAAATACTTTTTTTAAATTTTAAAATACATTTTTTTTTTAAAGGTCGTGGGTTCTAAATTTTTCGTATTTAAGGATTCCCTTGAAAGGTCGTGTTCACAGGTGTCAAGCGCCAATTTATATATGTTCCAGAGGTTTAGTTAAGATATACATATGTCAGCTGGCAAATCTCTAACCCTTTTAACATTCGCTTCGATAAATTTTTATATGGATATGTCCATAATATATTTGGTCCTAAAAAATCTCATAACTTTTCCCACTTAGGGGTGCCATACCCGTTAGGGCTTTGACTCTTAACCCCAGCAAATCAATTAATATTGTCGAGAAGATTTGCTCGCAAGCCGGCGACCTACGTTTTAAGCCTAGACACTCACTCTAGGCACATCGTTTAAGATCAACTGCCTAAGCAGGCCACTCAGAAGCTTTAAAGTGGTTGCACATTGTATGCTATTTTTCCGAAGAAAAAAGAAGCTACTGTGCTCGGATTCGAACTCGAAACCTCCTGCGTCAAAGGCAGAAGGTGTGCCACTGAGCTATCTGAGCCGATATATTTGACCGTACAAAAGTATAGTTACAAAGCACTTGATTTGCGTTAGCTGGTAAGACACGTGGGGATCGAAAGGGAGCTCTTAGATGGCCAAAGGTTTAAAATACAAATCCAAAAAAGGGCCAAACTATTTAGCTTAGGTAGTCACTGTAGAAAAAATAAGTATCCAATAAATAAAATATCTCCTTCTCGCCGCTTAAAATTTTCCGATTCTCTTTGAGCTCCAACGTTATAGGACGGTCATTCGACTTGACATATAATACTTGGCAAATTCCTTTGTGCAAAACCTAGTATATCTATACCTTATTGCTGTGAATGCGAGGCTAAAAAATTTATAAATTCAAAGATTTTACACTGAACCTTATATCTTGGTTTGTTTTTATGCTACTATAAAAAGCATAAATAAAAAATTGCATTATTTCTAAATATGTTATATTGGTAAAGGTGAATGGCCATTATATATTAATCTTTTACGGTCCGCTAGTTTGTGGGAGATTTCTTAAGAATCAATATTTAAGTTAGATTTATTGATCATATATTTCTATCTTTTTTAGCACCCCCCACAAATCAATAGTTTGTGGCTCCTTTTGACATGGAAACAAATCAGTTTTCAGCTCTTTCTTAAACCTGGATAATACATCTTAATTATTCATTTGATTTAGGTTTAATATGTCCCGAAATGGTAAAATATTTTCTTATGCATATTTTTTTTCAACATCTCCCATATAAGGCACCACGGGTAATTTTAGAGTAGAATATACCATTCATTCATTCAAAAGCCATAAATCTTATGCACTTGTTGCCATTGTAATAGAGAATAGAGGGCCTCGAGAAATTGTTTTACATGACAGACTAAATTAAATGAATCCACGTGTAAATACTAATAGGCACATACTTCCACAGTTTCGTGTTTTTCTTTCCAAGATTAAAAGAGAGATTGGCCAGCTCCCACCACCTAAAAGATAATAACGTATTTTTTTAATTTTCGAAAGAAAAACACAAAACTTTGAAACAAGTGGGTCATAGTGTCTTAAAAAGGGAGAGTGAGAGGTAATTTTTAAGTATGCCAGTAGGAAAGATTGAAATCTTAAGTTGAATGATAACATTCCCCGTGTTTAAACATGGATCCTGTTTGCCTTTTAGTTATATAAAATGTTATATAGAGGTTTTTATCCTTAAAACTCATTTATATATTACCAAAATTTGTTTCCCTTCGCTGTCCCTTGTGAGCTTTTAGGACACCCATCGTGTTTTTTTTGAATAAAAATAGAGATTAATTGGACATATATATAACTGCCTGAGAGTGAAAGATAAATTTGAAAAATGTGGTTTAAGTTCCAGACTAGGAATGTAGATCTATGATAGTTGGTCAGGTCTAATCAGCCAAAAAAAATAAGACCCTTACATGGCAATTTTTTTATCATATAAATGAATTTGTAAAAGTTCTCCAAAGGAACTCAAATTTTTTTAATTCAGATAGAATATTATTAATATTGCTATAACAAAAAAAATTAATAAAAAAAAAAAGAAAAAAATAAATTTTTTAAAAAATTTTTTTTTTAAAAAATTTTTTTTTCCAAAATTAAAAAAAAAAAATGAGTTTGACCCAAAAATGGGCATTTTCCCAGCTCTGGCTATAACTAAGTTTATGTTGATTTGTCGTAGTTTTTTTTATAATCCTTGTCAAGCAATAAGCTTTATTTTCCACATATATGAAACTTGTTGGGTTTCAGGAGACTTTGGAGTAAATACAACTGCCTTCGGAAATTTAAGTGTTTCATTGTGAGAAGACAAAAGGTTGTTCATAAAGTTATTGAAAAACGAGAAAAAGTGTGCATATAAAGCGAGCTGAATTTTCTCACTCATTGTGTCCCCTTCCCCCCCACCCCCCCCCCCTTCTTTTTTCCCCCAAAAAACCCACCCAAATAAAAAAAAACCCCTATTTTTCCCCACCCTGGTTTTCTTATTGGTCCATTAGCTAAATCAAGGTGTAGGCTAAAGGTGCAAGTGATGATCACTATTCTTTAAAACTTAAGAGCAGGTCTGGACCTATCTTTAAATAATATCTGCTAACACTGCAAATCAGCATCTGACGATATAAACACTGTTGGCTTATATGCCCCAACCGCGGGCCTCCTATCTCTCCTACAGATCTTTGGATCAATCCATTCCTAGCTGCTCTCAAACTCATTCTTACTACCAACTATCAACGAATGGGGCAAAAAACAACAACAACAACTATTCTCTAAATTTGAATTTTAAAAAGCAGGCCAAAACATATATAATATGCTTGTCAGATGGAAAAAAAAGAAGAAACCTTTAGTCAAAAAAATATTTATAAGATTTAAGATTTTATGCTTATATTTTGTAACTTTTCACAGTTAAATTTTTTAAAGCCATAAAATTTTTGAGAAACCAAAATCTGGGCTTTAAAAAAGGGAATTTTTCTAGCTCTGCTCGAAATGATGTGTAACCGAATAAATAATATGCTAAAAAATATTTTTCTTTAGGTTGGATTGGAAACATTTTTTTAATAACACGAAAAAAATTATTTTAAATTTCTTTTTTTCTAAAATTCTGATTCCTCTTTAAATTAAGCTAAATTCACGGTCAGATTATCAAGTAATCCTAGCTGTCATCAGGTCTATGGTTTATTCTTAACAGCCCTTAGATACAAATTGAGGCCCGTTAAAAGTTATTCTATTACGCTAGAACTTTAAACTGGAGCCTATTACTTTACTTATAATTTACTTTATTTAAATTCATTTAAAATTATAGTACTGGTTTCACTTAAGAAAAAGCTTCTTTCCTAGTGCAGGGGGGGGGGGGGGCAAAAAACATTCATTTAGATTAAAAATTGAGAAATTTCACTGAATTTTAAGGTATCGGCTGTAGGAATCTTGATTGAACCCTCTAGGGCTCTATGTCCGTCGCCGCAAAGCTATTTTCACTGCTACTTACCACCAAAGAATTGTAATTGGTACTCAGCCCTAGGTATATTTCTAAAAACTTTGCCCCATGAATGTGTATTCTTTCTCAGTGTTTGTTAAACTAAGATTTGCAAATAGTCAAAAAATTTTTAATGAAACTACCAGAAGAGGAATATTGTGGCAGCCATGAAGTAGGAATATTGCTATAAAGCTGAAATGTTGAAAATTTTGAGAAAGAAAATTGTACCCGAAAAAATTGGTCCAAAAAAAAATGTAGAACTAAAAATTTTTTTTTTGAATTTTGTAGATTTGGAGAGACAGACCCATAAATATATTTATTGTACTTAAATTTTGTTTTTCTTAAATTTATCAACCGTAAATGAGCCTATCTGCTAACATTTGCATAAATAATTTATTAGGAGACCTAAAGTGAAAATCATTAAAAGCCAATTTATAATTTCCCCCCACCAACGGTCCCTTGCCACCTTATACCTGTTTTATTAATCGCGTGTCAGATGTCCAAATGGCCATTTTATTTATATCTTTTAATTGATTTTTTTAAAAACCACTCCCCAAATGTTTTTTATCTACTAAAAATCTAAGTGAATTTCGTCGAAAATTTTTCTCATTGTAGCCTGAGGACTTTTAAAAATGGGTCATTAAATCCATTTATTTAACAAAAATCTTTTCCTCATAATATTGATCGCTTCGAAATCGTTATTTTGTATCCGTTTTGTTGCGTAAGGTTTCTCACTAAACGAAGGACTTTCACCCAAACATAGGGCATCTTTTCACCAAATTTCGGTTTCTTTTTGAGGGAGAAGAATGGAAATTACCGCTCACAAATTCGTCAATTCGGGCCGCTATTTTTAAAACCATCCGCTTAAATATAAATCATTATAATTCCGTCTCCTACCCTAGATTTTTTGGGCCGGGGTCGCAACCGAATGATGAGTTAGAGAGGTATCTAACAGACGGGTCTACTTTACATATCTAACACATTAAAATAAAAACCTTTTTTTTGAAGATCCATGGTTTTTAAAATAGAATAACAGACCTTATATAGGCGCACAACGGTTGCTGGAGGAATCTTTATTTTTTAAAAAATAAGGCAATATTTTAATCATATTTTCGGCAGTAAAATTATCTAATATTAGCAGAGGCTTTAGATAATTCGACTGCATCAAGTTTGTTTGGGAGATTAAAGAGCATTGAAATTGCTGTGAAGTTGACCTGGGTGTAAAATGTGCTCAGCAGGAAAATTTCAAAAAAAAAAACAAGACTTTTAAATGTAAAGTATTTAAACGATTTGGATTTCATACGAAGTTATTTTAGAAATATTATATAATTTAAAATGACTGAAGTTCCAAATTATGTATTGAAGTCAACGCCCGAGAGCTTGCCTGCAGTGCTGTCCCCAAATTTAGGAATGCATTAGGTGGGCCGGGCAGGAAGAGAATAGCAACGGCGGTTTAAACTCTACCAAAAATTTATATTTTTTTTTACAATTTTTAATTAAAAATTGTAAAATTTGTATTCTTGCTTTAAAAACGCTTTATTCTGTTGTGTTAAAAAACTGGGAATTAAAAAACTGTTAGGTGGACCTTAAAAATAATTTTAGATTTTTATGTTTATCAGGCAGAGGTTAGAAAATGTTTTTTGGGGGTACGGGTGAAAATTTATAAAAATGTTTTTCTGTATTACATCTAATAAGTTGAACTAAAATCTTAATTGATTTCAATTAACAAATATATAATCGATCCTTCAGTTTTTTTCCACATTCCTTTTCGATTCTTTAAATTATAAAAATTCAATTAACATTAAATATTTATAAGGGTGCCGGGCCCCTTAAACCGTTTATATCTTAGAAAAACAAGCAATTAAGCTAGTCAGGAGTTTTTTCCTAAGATTAAAGTTCAAATTTTAGGAATCAAAAAAAAATAAATGATTTTCCGAGATTTGGAATTAACTTAGAGTGGCCAAAGTCACTGCCTTGGTAACGGTAAACAATTAAAAAAAAAGCATTTTTATCTACTTGATTACTTCCTTGTATTCTCGTTAATTTTTAATAAATTGGTCAGTGACGTCCGGTGGGAGTAATTTTTTTTTTATTAAATCTAAATGGGATTTTTTCCTTTTTTTTTTCAAAATTGTGAGGCAAGTTATTAGATGATAAAATATACTATTTAAAGACTAAATTGCTTTTAATTTCAATTTAAACACTGGGGCACTTTTTAAAGCTTTGCTTATTAATATTGGCAAATTGAAACCACTTTAAAGTATTAAAGGGACGTTAATGGTAGAGAAATAAAGAAAATACCCAGGCTTGGAAAATTTATGAGAGAAAGAAGCACAAAATAAGGGTCCCAAAATTTTTTATTTGGGTTTTGTATTAGTGTGTATTTCATTCTAATACAAGAAACAAGATTTTATCATATAATCCAGCTGATGGCTTCGAAAGATTTTAGAAAATTTTTGACTTGATCAATTAAGGGTCAAATAATTGGCCTAAAATCATGTGGAATTCGCCAAGCCTCCAGCCATTGACAATGGAAATTTTCAATGTTCGCTAAAATGTCTAGAAATGAAATGAAATGCTTACGGTCCTTTTATTATCACAAAGAACGGCCCTTCTAGAGCGCCAACCTCGTCCAAAATTCTTTAATGCCATAATTATAGGGGAAGGGCACCTTAAATTTAACCCGGGATCGGAATTGCGGGGTCTATACTGACACCAACATTATATTCAAAATCAAATATAATAAATTAGTCAAAATTTTGTGACTTTTTTCTTATATATAAAACAAAACTATTAATTAAATTGTCTATAACGATTTAATCAATAATATTGATAAATTTATATGATTGATATCAGGACTGGGAAAAAAATAAATGAATTTTTTTTAAACAAGTTTTTAAGTTTTTCCCCAAATGCCCACAAACTCGTGGGCATTGCAAAAAAAACCCCTTTTCTTGCTTAAAGAAAAGAGGCATATTAAAGAAAAGCCCCTTTTCTTCAAATAAAAACACCTAGGATTTTTAAGAAAAAATAACCCACCCATCATTATTATATAGAAAAAATCAAAATTTTTTAAAAATTATTATAAAAAAACAAATAATGGGCTTTTGAGGCTTTTTTAGGAGCCACTTTTTTTGGGGGGGGGGGGGGCCCTTTTCTTAGTAAAAGCTTTTTTAAATTCTTTTTGGCCCTTTATTTGTAGCTCCCTTTCTTTCTTTAAGTTTTGGGGGAGAAAATAAGCCAAAGTTATTTGGCTCATTGTTTTATCAGCAATGTTCGATATGATTTATTTAATGTAATTTAAAACAATAAAAAATTTAATTTTTAAATTTTTCTCTCATTTGTATCAAAAAAAAAGTTGCACTATTTATTAATGATAACTTTCTTATATTAGTTTACAATTAAAAAGAACGTTTTTTTTTCTTTAAAAAAATGTTGAAAAAATAAAGATCAGCTTTACCCTAAATATATAGAATTTTAAAATTAGATTTCGTATGAACCCCATAAAAACATTTACGTTACAAAAATCTCACCCCTACCGATCGTGTTTTAAAACTAAAGGTTCAAAATTTCTACGCATAAAGTCCTAACTCTAGGTAATTCTAGGTAATTTTAATGGACATTTTAGCACTAACGGTCCGCGACATATCAACAGCGCCTTTATTGTTGCGAATGGTGTAAAACTAACATTTTTAGTAAACATTTTAGTTAAAAAAAAACTATCATTTACTTAATGTGTTTATTTCTGCAACGCTTAATTTGCCTACATGAATGGAGCCGGACCCAATTTATTACAGTAAACTCAGGGCTTTAATTGTCACCCAAAACATATCGCTAAAATTCGGTTACGTGAAAAATTTTACAGGTAAATAATCTGTATATATTAAACTGTTATTCCATTTTCAGAAACCGGTTTGTGCAATATTAACAAGAAATTTCGCCTGTAGAATGTATTGATTAAAACATTAAAATAACAAATGGAAGGGGCCGCGAGGACATAAAAATTTTCAATTATTTATTTCCGATCTAACTTAATAGCTTTAAAGCCTTATAAGTAATGCTGAAAGCTTTAGTTTTTTAACATTTCTTATTTCCACTTCTTTTTTTTTTTGAAAAAGGATATTAAATAAATGTGTACCAGGCTGTGCCTCGACATTGAGAATAACCAGTTTTTATATAAAATTTTGGGACAGAAAAGGGCTAATAAAGGTATTTGTATTACAATTTTATAATTGGAAAGGTAAAACGTGACAAAAATAGGCCCAAATAAAGTTTGTTGTTTTAAAACGATGTATTTATGAGTTGACCCAATAGCCTCCCATCTACCCCACAACCATTTTCACCCAATGGCTTTCGTTCACTATATATTTTTTGAGAGCTTTGGGTATCTAAATAATTAACGGATATTTAGGAGTTACGTATTGGCATATAAGTATTATTCTTAATATATAGTTCACCTGCCCTCCTTGTTCCTCCCATATTTTCCCATGTCCGGCCAAAATTTTTGAATTATTGCTTTAGGTTTGGCTAAAATCCTTATACGATTCGAATTTTTATTTAATACAAACTAAAAAATTTTTTTATTTCAAAATTACACTGGACAATAAAAAAAAACATATACGATTTTTACAAGATTTGGTAGAGTAATTCCTTGCGATAACGATGCCGGGTTTATTCTATTTCCCTGGCTCCACTTTTTTTTAACCACGAATGTTCATTCACAAAACTTTAACTATAAATTTTTTCCATCTATTGTCATATTTAAATCCCTTACAAAAAACATAACTAATTATAATAATTTGCAAATTATCATTAAATTAGGGATCAAAAGGATGTATGATAAAAACCAACAAGACACAATAAAAAATTATAAATTAATTAAACGCCTTTTGTTAATAGATGTTCTTAATCTCAATTTTATTAATTTTTAGCCTAATTTATGATCTTCAAAATATTAAAAAAAATAGAAAAATCTAAACTTTGACACTGCCTAATTTAAAATCTGAAGCATAGGTTATGATTCTGATTTCATTTGTAATTAACACTACCTCTACTTAAAACAGTTGTTGTCATATATGATGCCTAAGATCGTCTGAAATTTCTTGCTCAGTGCAGTAAAATACAAATAAAAGATGTAAGCCTTTACTAGGTGATAACAAATGTAGTTTTTTGATTTTTTTAATGATAGTTTAATAGGGTAAAAGGATTATGGCTTTATCCTCAACACTAGGCCCAAAAATCCAAAATTCAGGCTTGAACAAATTTTAAATCGGCTCGTTTTTGGGCGAAAATACGGGCTTTCGACGATAATATTATATACCTACGGCTAAAACCTTGGAATAAAAAGATTTTAAAAATTTTAGCCCAATAATAACCTCATAATAATAAAATTTTGGTTCGTAAAATAAAAGTTATATTGGAATTGTAGAGACCGACCCCTTATAGCACGATATAAACCAAATATAGCTTCAATGTAAAAAATTAAATATAATTTTTGTTTTTTGAAATTTAAGATTATAATTTTTTAATATCAAATGGGACTACTTTAAACTTTGAGCAACTCTTAGCTCCGAAAAAGGAAAATCCATACCATTTTTTTTTACATAAAACAGAAAAATCTCATAAATATTTATACATTTAAATACAAAGTAATTTTTAATAAAAGGTAGACTTAAAAAGGACCCAAAAAAACAAAAAAATGTACCAGAATATATGGTATATTTATGAAAAGTTTGACGTTCTTCAATTAAATATTGAATTGATGTTATTTTGTTTAAAATTTTATTTAATATGCGCCCGATGTGTTTATTAGAGTCAAAAACCTTAAGGACACTTAAATACATTTAATTCAATGGCGTAATATATCTCCAGAAATCCTTGCTTATTTGATCCGAACGTCGTTACATTACCATAAATGTAGCCAAATGGATTTGATTTATTTTATGACCGGAAATTATTGCTCATCAAAAATATTGAACCTCTGAACGTTTTCTTAATGGAAAATTTGGAAAAAGTTTAGATGGCTTTCAATATGTATGGTATGTATTTCATAGTCCTCAAGAAAAACGGAGTTAAATAATAAGGATGTTACATCTATCACCTCTATGTTTACGCTACATTAAATCTGTTACGTATTAACGGTCCGCCGTATACTTTTCATAATTAAGCGGTAGGGATCAGAAATTTAAAGCGTTTAGTATTAAATGTGAGCCTTTAGAGGATCTTCAGCATAAAGCAACTTATTTATATAAAAAAAGCAAAGTCACTATCATATGATTTAATTTTGTATGATAGTAATTTGAATTTAATATCTTAAGAAGCACCCAAGAGGTGGGCAAGCTATTAAATATTATTTTAATTCTACAAATTTATTCTATTTTAATTAGTTTCGGTCGACCTTGAACGCATGAACTCTATGTAGTGTTATACACTTCATGTTAAGCAACGTTGTGCCTGGTTAGTACTTGGATGGGTGACCTCCAACAAAGCCCAAAGCCGCCATCCAAGAGAACCTAGTCACCCAAAAACCTAGGTCACCATCGCGTGTTAAATCTCATTTGAGTCTGCGGGGCGAGCTGTAGAATTGAAAGGGGCAAAGCCCTAACGGGTAAGCCGTCCCTTGATGGCTAAAAAGATTTAGAGGAAACTCCTACACCAAAGGTTATATTTGAAGATGTTTTATGAAAGATTGGGATATTCATGTATACAAGTGAAAAAGGCAAAACAAAATGTCGTTAAATTTACCCTAGCTAGTTGATTTCGGAAAAAAATGAATGAAATTCCATTTATTTTAACGAAATATTTCAAATTATTACAAGAAAAGGCCGTGATAATTGTTTTTCCTAGAGTGAATTATCGTAAAAGCCTTTAGGAACCACTCTCGGGAAAGTTTAATGTCCTTTTAATTAATTTTTTATAAGGGAGTAAGATAACTTGTAAAGCAGTTTCCTACAAACCTTTTTCCCCGGATGCCTTTTTTAACTCTACAGCAAGCCCAGCATATTAAATTAAGATTTGCCCGGTGACCTAGATTTTTTTGGTCTAGGCTCTTTTCGTATATAATATGGAAGATGACATTGGAATTATTTGGCAATCAGCCATCCAACTATATCAACCAGGCTCAGTTTTGAACCTGAAATATACACTAATTTTAAATGGGCCCAAGGTCGTCCCAGGTGGGCCTAAGCTGACCTCTAAATCCTGTAAATCGATATTCTCATAATAACACAATAACAAAAAAACGACGTGCGTTCGTTACCTGGGTAAAATAAGTTTGGATGATATTAGGTATATGACGTCCAAATAATATACGTAGTTTGTTCTATTAAATAAAGCAAACTACTATAAGCCAAAAAAAGGGGAAAAGGTTTAAAAGCAATATATGTAATGGCATCATTTCAGAAATGTCTAAAAAAACATTTATGAGAGTAGACTAATAAAAATAAAGGTGTTGTAGGCAGAGCTGGGAAAATGCCCATTTTTGGGTCAAACTCATTTTTTTATTTCTCAAAATTTAGAAGAAATAAAAGGTTTTAGCTTTAATCAAGAAAATATTCATAAAATTTAAGATTTTCTGCTTATATTCTGTATTTAATAATAATTGATTTTTTTAATCTGTCCTAAAATTTTTAAAAAACAAAAATTTGAGTTTAGTCGAAAAATGGGTTTTTTCCCAGCTCTGGTTGCAGGTATCAATTTAGCTAAAACACCAACATTAGAAAATCTTCAAAAAAAAAACTAAATTTTTCCACGCTTGAAAATTTTTTTTTCAAAAATTAAAACGATTTGGAAGGGTAATAAGGAGGCTGCTCATCACTTTCGCTACAATGACTATAGCAACTTAAACGATTCTCCGCCCAAGTAAATTAAACAACCTTTGGTGGAACAGGATTTTCAAATTATCTTTCCCCATTAGGAGACACGACTTTCCGGCCAGGGCCTCGGCCTCTTTTAATTCTTGGCAGAGAATGAGAATTCAAAACAAGCCAGTGTTCTAGAGATTATTTGTTTAAGCTTTCAAAAATCAAACGTGGCGATCACCAATTCGAATACCCATCAGTCTACGCTTCCGGCTTAAATAGGCGCTTGGCGTTTGTTAAAAAAAAACAATTCGAATTAGGTTTGCCAGAAACAGTTTTATAAAACACGATTGCCATCATCCCAAGGGACTTGTGTCATCGTCGTCATCAGAATGAAAATTTTAAAAGAGACACTTTGCAACACTAAACCTTCAAAAAATAATTTTTTTTTGATTTAAAAATAGGGGCTAAACTTATAAAAGAAGAATCAAACAAAAAACGTGTGGTCTCTTAAACTAACCCTGGTCAACAGCGGATCTAGAAATGTCGGGAGAAGCAATAATCTCTTTTTAATCCCACTAACAGCTTCGTTGCCATATGACTTCAAATGCTCGTAGGGATTAATGTACTCTACGTTATAAGTGGTAGATATGGGAATGAATGAATGGATAAATGATTATCTAAGCGAAGGTATGAGGCTGACTGGTAATTGACATAGACATTTACAGGGAACTTTGAGATAGCCTCAAAAAGTGGATATATTTTAAAATAACAATATTTAAACAGATGATTAAGTGCAAACCGCTAGGCGGGAGGTCAGAAATATTACAATTTTTCCATTTTTTCAAGATTATACATGTGAAATATCATGGTAAAAGAGATATGCCCAATAGGAACCAAAGTAACAATAACACGAAGATTAATCAATGGAATCGGTTAGAATTACTAAATTAAATAAATGAGAATCTATATTAAAAATTATTTTCATTTTCGACTTTTTCAACAAAATCGGTTCATCATAAAGCGTTGACCAACAAAATTATCAAATATTCGTTTGAATACTTATAGGGCCCCCCACAAGCTCCCAATTTTTTTTTAATTTTAGATGCTATCTGAAAGAAAAAAATTCAGAAAATTGGTATGGATTTTGGTATTTAATTGAATACGTCTTTAGCCCAAGGAGTTGACAAAAATCACATTAAACGAAGGTGGCTTCGCGTAGGAGTGAACCAACTTTTATAATTGAATTCGTCCGTCGATAATGGCTAAAAGCAATAAATGTTAGTTAGATTTTATAGGGTTTACATAGATAAAATGCAATATTTAAGCTCCTATCATAGGTATAAGGTAACTAAGACATGGAACGACAAATTTGAAATTAATAGCACTATAAAATGGAATTATTTGAGACACTGCATTTAAAATTTTGACCTTTCTTTTATATTATTGTCTAGATAGGACATTTGTAAATGAGTGTAATAATTATTACATACCATCTGATCCTTTGTTTCAAATAAAGACTTAATGGTGTTTGTAATATTCTGCTGTACTTATTAGGGTTAGGCATTCCCTAACCCTAGTCATATCTAAAAGGACTCAATCATACTCACAGATATAACCTAGCCGTTATCATTGGCCATCTTAACAATTATGTTTTCATACATTCTTTAATGTTTCTTTATAACCTAATTAACGCAAATTAAATTTGATGTGAGAGACAATTACAACGGTTAAGCCTTCCATCAAATTTTCAAATCCTTTTACCGTATTTAACCAAATTTAGTAATTCAGCAATAAACATTGCAAAACAAAAAAAAATGTAAAAAAAACAAAAAAGAAACATATAAATAAACATTAAAATAAAAAATTTTGTCTCTAAGTTGAATAAAAATAGTAAATATTATTTATATTAGGTTAGGGTGCCTTCAATTTATTATCTATATGTTAATGTATTAGTTGATATAGATAGAAATTTTATTTCTTATCATAAGAGAAGATAAATATTTAGTAATGTTTACAATAAACTCTTGAATTTTATTTTTTTCTAATATACTCGTGGTTGGATATATAATCTGTTAACTCGGTTCAAAAAATTCATTTTTTGTTATGGCCGGATCTAAATAGGCGAATCCCTAAATAACTATAAATAAGGAAACCATGATGGAAGTGTATTCAATTTTTATATTCTTTTTATTTTGCCGACATCTTTAAAAACAAGTTTTTGACCATTTTAAAATTTAATAAATTAAAATTTCTCAATAAATTTAACAATATAAAACATTATTACATCAATACATTGTATAGAGCCACAATTTTGCCGTAAACCATAACCTTAACCTACTATAATTGTAAATGATAAATATATTGTGATTTTAAACAAATTCTTATCTCAAATGTCACAAGAAACTCCCACCTTAATAGATTAAAATTTAAGAGATTTGGACAGATATGAAAAGTTGTAGTGGTGGACCATTGATTAAACTAAACAGTAAAATGATTATAAATAATGACGGAGCTAAAAGTCTTTTTTGGCTAACTGTAGTTATGAAATTTATTTTTCGGAATTTGGCTTACAAAAAAAAAGCCTTAATCATTGTCTATTTGTCGGCTCCATCGACATACAAAGCACTAATTAGTTTTTAATTTGATTTTTCGTTCTTATAAATCTTTTTTCCAAATAACCTAATTGGTAAATATCTTTTGTAAGAATTCTAATCTTTCTTTTAGTGAGCCTATTAGACATATCCTAATAAACATTTATCGTTTTACCTTTGCAATAATTTCAAAATAATTTGGGTATTCCAATATCAAAAGAAACAAGGATTGGGAATCAATTGACACAATCGTAAACAAGATGTGATAAGGGGAGGGGGGGGGGGGGGGTCAGAAAATTATTTTTCGTATATACTTATGTACGACGCCATTTATTTTGTTAAAAACATTTTACTTTTGTTCAATATAAACTAATAGTGCCTAAATAAATACATTATAGATAAGAAAAAGTCGCTCATGTCTTTCCAATAATTTAGATCTACAGGCCTTTACCCAATTCAAATTCCACTCATGGCGTCCTCCAATTCATATATTTTTAAGCTGAAAAAGCTGAATTATTTTGATTAAACTTAAAAATATTATTTGTGAAATACCTCCCACCCATCTTAAGCAAGATAAAAAGTTAAAACTTTAGGGTTTAATTTATAAATTATGAAGCTGCAATGTGAAAGCTCTTTTCTCAAATACTTAAATCTAAATTCACGGGGGTCAAAAGTTTTAATATTTGAGATTAAATGAATCTTTTGGCATTGAGAAAAATTAATTTTGTAGATAGCTTTAAATTATTTCGTCAACTATTAAATATGTACAATTTTAAAATCAGGTGACATCTTCGATAATAGGAGTTATAATCCAAAGTAATTTTTCGATTCGTCGCCCAATTACAAAAATTGTTAGATTCACAAATAATAGAATTAATAAAAGTTTGAAATTTTCTAATAGGCATTTCATAATGAGTGGGCTAGAAGAGTTCATATTTAAAAATAAATTATGTTTCGTTTTAAAACTGAAGCGACGGTCCCTGTTACAGCGTTTATCAGAGATGGGCAAATGATACATGCTGAGAAGGGCATGTCAAAACTCCGGAGCCTAGAAGAAGTTCATATAATCCGGAGTTTTGTATTAAAATTTGCTAGTTAATATATGTAATTATTACATAACTAGCTGTTCTTCCATTTATTTACAACTTTCATTAAACAAAAATGAGTTTTGACTACAAATATACAAATTCCAATATTTTCAATAAGCTAGTAGCAAATTCCAAAAAACTAAAACTCCGGAACACCGGAGTTGAAGGACTCCTTTCCGACTCCCGGAGTAAAATAATTGGTATATTTTATCGAGCCATTAATTAATTTTAAGCTATAATCTATAATTCAGTACTGGGTAGATTACTTTAAGGTATTGAAGGAGGGAAAATAACGATAAATATGTATTGGTAGTAGGCCATGTCGAAATTCCGGAATTGGTAAGCATTCCAATCCGGCAGAGTTTTATTTTTTTTGATATACTAGTTAACTTTAGCTTATTAGGAATATTGAAATTTGTTATTTGTAATCCAAACTCATGTTTAATGGAAGTTGTGAGTAAATGAAAGAGCAGATTTATTCCAAAAAAAAACTCCGGAGTTTTGAACTACTTCCCGATGGAGTTTTTGACATGCCCTAATTGGATGTGACAGCCCAATTCTATTTTTTTTGACATTTTTGTATTTATTCACCAAGTGTAGTTTCCCCCCAATAGATTATAAATATGTTTGACTCTTGCTTGTTCCATACAGAAAATAATAATGAATGAATTTAGTGGCCATTTTTAAAATTTATAGTATCAATATTATTTGTTCGTTTTTATAAACAAAGAATTATTCAAAAATTTTTGATTTTCTAATTAGTTATGGTAATTTAAAATATGATACGCTTAAAGACGTTACCACAGCTCAAATTAAAAGGATGAGGCTATTGGGTTCTAAAATTAAAACGAGTTAAGAAATAGTATTTTACAAAACGGCAATTTTTTCAATAAGGCGAAATAACTTTATAACAAAACATTTCTAGCCATTCCTTATATTAACCCGCGATTAGCACTGTGGGGTCCATATGGACCACCACACCTTTTTAATTATCTTAAAAAATATTATAAATCATGGAGCTAAATTTTGACTAAAATATATAATAAACTAAATTATTATTTAAAATTTGGTCTAAATCTAAATATTTGTTTAAAGTTAAATTGGGTCTGTATGGACTCCACCCTCTCAATTTCAATGTTAAAATCATTTTACTGCCTCTATTTAAATTTATAAATAATTGCAACCTTACATTATAATTATTTTTTTGATAATATAAATGTTAATATTGTATAACTCATGGTATGAATTATTTTTTTTCTCTTGAAAAAATAGTTTATATGGTAAATAATTGCAAAAATTTTTTTTTATGTAACTCTCTTTTAAATATGTTCTCTACTAGACGTAAAAACGATCAATTATGTATATACATTTAATTTATTGACATGATTTATTTAATTTGGAAAAATAAAAAATTTCTTTTCAGATTTTTACCTTGTATCAAAAATTTACAGAAATAATAAATGAAAATTATATTCGTCTATATAAAGAGCACGTATTTTTTTTATCTAAATTATAAAAAAATATTATTTTACAACTCTGGAAGTTATAGAGGTTCAAAAATGGACTCCATATGGACCCACCATAGCATTCGTCTGTTTAACCAAATACTTAACCCGCGAATGGTAGGGGAAATTTGTAACGCGCATGCATTAGTGGGGTCCATAAGAACCGCAATTTTAAGCTTATTTTTTATTATTTTAAAGAAAAATACGTGTTTAATTACATACTAATATATGTTAATAAATGTAAATTGCATTCATTTAGTAAAAAAAATCTGACGAATGAGTTTTATATTACATAATATATCTTGTCTAAATGTAATATTATTGCTCTTGGAGTGTTATAGGTCTACTAGAACATTTAAAAAATTCATGAAAAAAAATATATTTAATCAAAAATTATTTTTGGCTATCTTTTACTAAATTAGATATTATATGAAGAAAAAAAAAATGATTGTTGACATTATTACACAATCATTTTATATACCTAACATTATTTAAAAAACCTAGAAATAAAGGTTGCAATGATTTTTGTTTATGGCAATATCATAGTTTAACAATAAAATTGAGAGTGTGGTGTCCATTGCGGACCCCAATAAAATTTCTAATTTTTAAACAAATTTTCCTATTAGTAGACCAATTTTAAATTTCTCTTTTTTTTTACATATTTAAGAAAAAAGTCACACAAATTAGATCACATTATATTTATAAAAACATTAAAAACTTAAAATGTGCTATGGTTTGCATCGACCCTACAGTGATAATCTCGGTTTAAACTGCATATCAAGTAGCGATCTATACGCAATCACAAACCCATACATATACGCCAAATTGTAAAACCACTTTTTCCTCCTAAAACTAAGAAAGGAGAGAGAAAGAAAGACCATGGAAAAGTATAAATCATTTTTTTTGACAATTTCAGTGATTTTTTTCACGCAATTTTTCCCACAATAGAAATGTTTCCTATATCTTAATAAGTGATTTATTATTCCAGAATAAAATTAAAACATCGAAAGTAATGTTTATGCAAAAAAGGAATAGAGAAAAAAAGAAACGATGTGGATAGAGGCTAAATAGAAAGTTAAAAGCTGAGGATGGAAAAAGCGAATTAATCAAATATTTATACATAAAATGTGAGATTCTGATGGAATCTGTCCAGTTATTTATTTTCAATGTTCGTTATATAGGCTGTAGTCTACAAAGGTGCACGTGGGGGGGGGGGGGAGGGGGAGGCGGATGGGGACGGCATTTTATCATATATACCTATTTTTACATCAATAAATTTCAGAAAGGTGATGATATTTACCTTCCCCCCACTCCTTTATTTCACCACCTTTCGTACAATAATTGGTCTGATCCATTTCTAAAAATTTAAACTTTCTTTTAAAAATGAAAGTGTGGTTGATTCATGCCCCTAGAAATGGCCTCAGAAAAATTATAAATTTTTTGAAAAAAATCTAATAAAATTTTGTGTCAAACCGGTAACCATAACGTTATATTGTTTGATTTAATTACACCTTATAGATAGTTATATTACACTGGTCAACAATTTTTGAGAATTATGAGCAGACTTGAGAGTTCAAATCTGTCTTGTTAGGGATTTTAAACTCGTTTACTGGTTTTTTTATCAAACATGTTTCAGCTATAAACATTGAAATTTAAAATATGCAAAAAAAAAACAAACAAAAAAAAATTTTAAAAAATAATACATTGGATTCTTTTTAGATAAACTGTTAAGTTTAGTCTAAAGATTGTTATACTCCCAACATATTAAATGTTGCCCTTTTGAATTTTAAACAATAGGAAGTTAACAATTTTATTAGGTCTTAGCTCCCTTTGTTTTTCCACATATTGGAAGAATTGAGATAGGGTGAAAAGAAAAAGAAAATAAAACCTACTTTTTTGGATTTTTTTAGGGGAAAAATAGATATTATTTTTAAAGTTAAAAATGCGCATAAAATGCTACAAATATAAAATTCATTTAATATAAAGAGTCGAGATGACGAGATCCTCCTTTCCCTCCATGGGATCTAATGTTAATAAGCAGAAAATAATTTCGTATGAAACATGGTCCATTAATTATATATAAGGAAGTTGTTTGGTAGCAGGATAATTGAATTCCATTATGTAACAAAATATTTTAGCAACTCTTCCATACCCAAAATAGCTAAAAACTAGTCTGATAGTAATAAATAACACGATATAGTATAGTTAATTTTTTTTGATTACTTACCCATACCTCATTACATTAAGACCCGTGAATATTAAATTGTCCCCCCTATAAATAATTAACATTCCTTATACTTCTAATTTCTCGTGATCTGAATTTTTGTCAACTGTGTGCGAAAAAACGTATTATTGTCGTGACATGACTACGCAAAACACTAGTAACGCTTACTACAGATTTAATTTCACAGAACCTAAAACGGCCAAACAAACGTTTAAAATTTAATTTTTTTTTCTAAACTTCGTGAGGTGTTTTAGAAAATAAAATATTCCAATCGATTTCGAATCAAGGTGGTGAAGGCCGGTAATGCCTAACGCGAATACCATTTGTGGCTTTTGATTTGGGGGCGTAAATAGATTATTTTTTTTTTATTTTTTTTTTAATTTAACAAAAACCTGAATGTTATAAGTATATTTTAAAACTAATAATTATAATTAGTTGTGTTAAAATGCATATTTTGTCAAGAAATTGTGATTTGATAAAAAACTGAATTGATTCTGAACACGTCCATAAGCCCATGCCCTTACCTCCAATGATACCTTGCTTTATTTCAAAAAATTCAGGGTATATTAATATTTTTTAAGCTAAATAACAATATTTTTGTCTTTATAATTATTTTCAGTCCGCAAAAAAAAGCTCCTAGCCTTATTAGATAAATGGGAATGTAAAATATTAATAAGATAAAAGGTGGTTACAGGTAAGGAAAAATATTAGTTAATTAAGGTAAAAAAAAATGAAATATCATACGGGAAGGAAAGCGTAAGGTATCATTACCTTTTAAATCCATTTCATTATTCTATTGTGTGAAACTGTTTTTACGGTTCTTATAAGGGGTAAAGGGGTGGCGGGCTGAAAATCGATATTAACGACTGACAGACATACAACAAATTTAATTTTCAAATTTACCTTATAGACTTTCATAAAAATGTGTATTTCTCCTAGGGTATTTTTACATTGCTAGGTGGAGTCTTTAACAAGCTCCACCTGGCTCTAAAGTATTTGTTTAAAAATCCAAAATATAAAGCCCTTATGATTTAGAGGAGGGGGGGGGGTTTATAAATGCTCTAGCTCAAACCTAGGATATTGGGAGGGGGGCGGGGTGATTAATAAAGTGAACGTTATAAATATTTTTGGGGAAACGATGAAAATGGGTATAATACAGGCCTAAGTTTTATTGCATTTTTCACAAGTATAAACATTTGATGGGCTTAGAATCCAAGTTTGGCCCTCTATGGGTAGTCCCAGTCTACAAACTACACTCAAGGTGGTAAATTTTTTCGTTTTCATCGAATTTAGGGAGTGAAAATGTAAATGAATTAGAGCAAAATAAACGATTTTTGGCTTTGTTAAATATGGCATGAAGAGATAAATATTTCGTTTGAGGTCGTCATATTCACGGGCGTTAAATCTCATTAAGGGTAAAATACCATTTTTAATATCAGTCACACCAATAACATAACTGTGATCATGATATAATGGGACAATCTTTTGCTATATATATGTGTATTCCTTTTTAGGAAACCTATTGTCAAACAAAAAATGGTAGTAATTGTGATTGGTATATGTGAGTGTGGGTGTGAATGTAATTATGATAAAGATAAATTGGGCCACTGCCGCCTGTAAGAGTTAATCGCTCTCCGGCTTTAAATGGTCAAGGTCAAAGGATGAATTAAATTTATGTAGGACGATTAAATACATTAAGGAAAGGGATCGTATTCCCCAAAATATCATAATTGCTGTTTGTGTTTTGAAAGTTAAGACGATTTTTTAGGGCAAGGGTATGTTTTAGACCCAAAATAAGAAGAATTGAGCCTAGAAGTTTGACAGTAGTTATATGGGAAGGCCAATTTAAATCGTTTATTTCCCGAAAACAAAGGCATGAATACAATCCCAGGTCGGTAACTATTTATATCGTTCGACCATCTATGAGATATCAAAAAATCCCGATAAAATGAGAAACAAGGGTGTAAAAGTAGAATACCACATGTACTATGATTTTTTCAGTATTGGCTAATACAGTGCGGGCTACATTAAAATGGCACATGTTAGTGAAATAATGATCAATTACCACATAAAATGTGGCCATCGACCTATATATTTTTAATCGTAGTCACAAATAAATCACGATCACAATTAAATGATCACGATCACAAATAAATGGTCAGAATAATGATTTCATGAATATCACTATGTTGTGGCTTAAATGGTCACACAACATAGTGATTTTAATAAACATCATCTTGGCCAATTATTTGTAGATAATTTTATTTGTGACCACTATCAAAAGGTGGTAGATGGCCTCGTTATATGACAATGATCATTTTTTTCTGACACCGGCCAATTTTAAGTGGCCAGTACTGTAAGCATTACTAGTTAATTATTCTTGAATGAAGCCAAAATTTTTTTTAAGGCCTAGTTCATGCCCCTTGTCGTATATTTCATTAATATTTACAATTTTAAGCTTGGACATTTGTTTTGACATATCAGATATTAATAAACTAATTACTTTTCACTTTATTAGTTTGAAATAATCCAATGTATCACTTTTATAGCGGTTGATCTCGTATTGACCTAACTGTGGATTCATATTTAAATTCAACGTAACATAAAACTCCTAATGACATTCATATATAGGCTATAACTACCTATATGAAACATACTAAGAGCAATCGATATACATATATAGATTACATGCTTGGGAATTTTAACAAATTTCTAAATTAATGCTTCACTCTCTCTTTTGCGACATCTCCCGATATAGATTTAATTAGGAAATCAATATGTGGTGAGAAGTTGGGTTCTACGGGCCTTCCCTAAGCATATTTAATATATTACAATACTGTGACTCTTTTTGGTTAATTTGATATCCTCGTCAGGGGACCTCCGTTTCCCCTAAGGACAGGATCACGGACCATTATAATATATTTTAGGGGTGCAAGAGGAGAGCCTATATCGTATCGCGTATCTAACGCGTAACTGAACTCAATCAAGCATTCGATACATCATACTCTAATTACATTTTTTAATTTATTTTTTTGACTAATATATTGATATTATAAGTGTTACGTGCAGTCTAGTAGGGGAGTCTTAGAAATTAAATATTACACTGGGCGCGTTCAAACTTTATTTATTTTTTTTATAAGTTAAAAAATTTTAAGGGTTTTACTCTAATATTTTTTTTTGGTAAGGGGATAAAAATTTTTTTTTCGTTTGATTCCAATCCAAAGTGCCTATGAATAAATTGGGATTGGGATCATCAAATACACCTGTAATTTCTAAGAACAACAAATAGATTAGTGCGTAAATGAGAGAAAGGTAAGCTGATATGGTAAATTAAATTTTCCACACTGATGTCCGTAGCTCATTATCACCGGTGCATGCAGGGTTAGGAGTCCCTGCTAAAAAACCACCTCCTCACACAGCTTTCTTTTTGTAGGCCGCCCTACCCATAAGAGCTTTGGCAACTTTTATCACGGTCGTCAAACGGGGCAATGAATATCACCCGTTCGAGATATTGAGTTTGCTTGATATATTCTATATGCTCTTGTGTGATAGGTATGAATACGTAATTTGTGATTCCTGGGATAAGTTGGAAAAAAATTTTAAAAAGATAGGAGTTATGTATTGCTCCCTAATCTCGTTCAATTCTGGGCCTACACATAGAAAATGATGAATTGAATTAAAATTGGACAGCAAGGGCAATCTAACATTGATAAACCCTGTTTGGCCAATTTAGCTTTTTTAAATCCCATCAGTTATTTGTCCGCATTTGTAAAAATAATTTTTAATTCCTGAGCAAATTTAACATTATTTTTATCGCTGATATTTTTAATTATATCAGAAAAAAAGTTATCCCCGGGTTGAGAAAAAAGTAGTTATGATGTTGTTTTATCGCGCCCCAAAAATTTATTCGAAATGAAACCTCTAACTTTTTTAGAAACGCATCAGATCATAAGTCACAGATCCTTATTATTACCACTCATTTTTATTCTGAAATTGAGAAAATATTTGAGATTTTTTAATTAAATTCCTGAATTTATTGTTAAAATTGAATGAAGTCAAAACGCACTGGTAATTTGGGTAAAGGTTAACCTAAGTGTTTGCACAGACAACTAATTTTTGGCAAATTAGTAATATATATTTTGATTGGAAGATATATTTGTTAACCAAACCAAAGAAATTGATAAACATAATTTTAGGCTTATATGGCAAGAGTTTTAAAAATTTAAATCAGCATTGATCGGCGTTTCTAATTTTGGAGAGGAATCGGCAAATATCTTTCCAGAGCAGCCTTAATATTCAATGAATTATTTTATGGTAGAGTCTCGGAATTTTTTCTAGTTATGATAAAAATATCATTATAATATTAATTTTACAATCTAATCTAGAGAGTTTCTATCAGTGTTTAATAAAAAAGAATTCAGCCGCAGTAATTCCCTCAATTCTAGTGAATGGTGAGGAAAGAAAAAAGTGAACATGAGGGAATTCGCTTTTTCACGGGGGTGAAAAATATTCAAATGAAAAATTTTCATTTACAAAAAAATGAATATTCCTCATTTTAATAAAAAAGAACTCATTTTTTTTATTTTTTGGTAAAACGGAGTTTAGATAGTATTGATGAATCTCTTTTCTTTTTTTTTCAATATGGAATTTTTTCAAATGAGTCGGAGTGAGGTGCTCCGGGCAATTTTTGGAAAACTTAGTTTTTTATATGGCCAAACTCATGTTTGTTATTTTTAATTTTATTATAATAATTAAAATTTTTATAAATTTTTTAAAGAACCAACTTAAATTTATTAACTTTTTAATAATATTTCCTTAATTTGGTATTCTTGGGTACTAAATCCCGTTTTAATTAATTCACACTCAAAACAATTATACCCAAATTTCACAGTTCCCCTTGATAATATTAAAGTTTAAACTGAAACATATATCAAAATTTTCCTCAGGTAATTTTCTCCAAAATTAGAAAACTTCAATTATAACCATTTCATATTATCCAATGAATATTTTCGGTCAAATTGAATGATTGACTGGGGCTTTATACACAAGACTATTGGAAAAAATAGTTTTAGGCTCCTTCACAATGTGAAATGTGACCAGGCCCGATTCATACTTTCTCCATTTATTTTATCATTAAATTCAGGATTTAAAGAAATTTTTATATTAATTTACTTACTACCTGAATTTATACAGATATTTAAATTGAAACTTCTCTTATTGGATTTATAATAACTTCTTCCACACTTTCTGCGCTATACATTGCAAAGAGATAAAATAAATTTTTGTGGTCACCAAGATAAATGATCTATTCATATAATTAATTAACAATTTCCAATATATTTTTTATAACTATATTGAATATTACAATATATTCGAAAGTAAGTTTTTAAGGTCCTGTCGGGATGACTCTTTCAATGTTTGAGAATATTAAAGTCGTTTTCAGGGAACCAAACTCCAATCCAGCTTTTTTAACCGGTTGAGGTATAGTTCAGAGATCCCAGCCGGCCCGGAAACCCGGACCCGCCCGCCGCCGGGTCGGCCCGCTGACTAAAAAATTAACATCCGCGGCGGGCCTACATAATAAAAAATTTTTCTCCGGGCCGCGCAAAATTAACCGCCGGTCGGGCCTAGGCCCGCCGGGTTGGTTAAATAAATTAATATATAAAATTATTTATTAAATTATTTTTTATTAAACTTCATTACACATAACTTCTCAAATAAGTTTTTCTTTTAATATAGATTAAATGCCTATTTTTTCTCACTATAATTTTCATTCATTGATAAAATTAATTTTCCCCAATATGGACCTAAAACAAAAAATTGAAGATTAGATTGTTGATGAAAGATCCATTACCACGCAAATCTATTTGATTATATTCATAATTATAGAGTTTGCATCATATATAAGTACAAAATTTAATTTATATAAATTGAACAAAATTTAAGATAAATATTGAAAATTATAAAAATAATTAAACCCGGTTTTAGTCGGGCTTAAAATTTTTCTTCCGCCGGGCTCAAAAATTTAAAAAAAAACCGGTTGGGCCGGGCCGGCGTAAAGGCAAAAAATTGAACCCGACGGGCGCGTAAAGGTAAAAAAATTAAACCCGGGCGGCTCCCAAATTTTGGTTTTTCGGATCTTTGGTATAGTTACTAGAAACTCTTTAAATTTTCTAAGCAAAAATTCTGCTTCTTCATTTGCCGGTGGCAAAGAAGTCACAACCTTACTTTCTGATGGACACACCCTGGGATAAATGGTCAGTATATGATTCTAATTTTAAATAAAAAAATGAGAATTTATTATACTAAAAAAAATTACAAAAGAATAAATTGTAAAGGGAGTTAAATGCATATAGACCTTGAATTATCGCATATTTTTGCAAATATAGTAACAAGAGTATATATTAAGACTTATTTTAACTTTAAAAAGCCCAACATTAGCATCATGGCTTTTTTGTATCTATTAACATTAACAACGCAGAAATTCCAGATTTTTGCTTTTCAATTGAGTTCAGTTGGCTATTCAGCTTGTTCGGAGAAGCCATTTGAGCTCATTTGAGGAGAAAAGAAACAAAATGCATTTTTTTGAGGATTATTCATTTTTAAAATTAGGAATTTTTTTGAGGTGAGTTGCAAGAGACAGGAATTTTTTTTTTTCATTTAAATTTTTTCAAATAAAGGGGGGTAAAAAATGGTAAAGAGTTGAGTTCAAAATATGGCTAATTTTGCCAAAAATTTTGAACTGTAACTCTTACAAATTATTAAACACTGGTTTCTATTTATGATGGCGAATGAATTCTGGTTGAGTACCTAAATAAGGCATCTGTAATTTTTTTCAGATGATGTTTAAAGCTTATACTAGGGCTAATTTAACAAAAAATACATATAATAGATAGGAAGCTCTGTTTGAGCTTGCATTTAAGGTGATACTAAAAAAAATTCCATTTATAGGCGAATACGATTAGAAACAATTTTTTAAAGACATTAGCCTATAAAAAAAATATTAAAATGACCCATGAATTGAGATGTGTTAAATTTGGTAGGTTTCAGAGAGGAAAGATTATTATACTATTTTAACCTTATAGCAGAGCTGGGAAAAAACCCATATTTGGGTCAACCCCATTTTTTTATTTTTTGAAATTTAAAAAAAAATAAAGGGTTTTAGCTAAAATGAAGAAAATATTTATTAAGTTCAAGATATTCTGCTTAAATTTTATATGTATTTACAGTTAATTTTTATAATCTGACATAAAATTTTTGAGAAGCAAAAATTTGAGTTTAGCCAAAAAATGGGTTTTTTCCCAGCTCTGCCTTATAGCAAAGCATTAAAATTTCCTCATGCAAAAGACTTCGGACCTGGGAAAAGCTGGTACAAAAGAGCAATCCAAGCAATGGGGGGGGGGTGATCTGGTGGAGAGACGCTTGATATAAGGGCTTGGAAACATTGGGCTTACAATGGAACATAGACCGAGCCTAGATTTTGGGCATATTGTTTAAGGCTTGGTGCTAAGATGGGGCACCATAGGTTATTTTCCGTAGTTACCAGAATGGTTTTGCGGTCTATAAAAACAGAGTGAAATATAATTTAAATGCATTCTTCACCTCCGTTTTCTCAGCTCAAATTAAAAAAAAATTTACCTGTCGGCAATAATTAAGGGCTGACTTTAATGCTTGAATTTAGTAATGATTTGGATAAAGTTGAAGGGTATTTCTCGGAGCTTTGGGAAGCCATTTATAAAGTAATTTAGAATATCTAATTTTTTTTCAATCTGATTATTTTTAGCAAAATCACATAAATTAAAATTTGCAAAAAAAAACAAGTAATAACCATAAAAATCTATTTGTTATATTAAATTTGTCTTCGTTGAAAAATTAGACAGTTCTTAATTGAAAAATAGAAATATTTTTGATATTTTTTAATTTTGATTAATATGAGATCTCTCGATCATAGGTAAAACATATTATTTTATTTTTATTCTAATTTGGATACTTTTTTGAAATGAGAGAGGATACAATTTTTATCCAATAAAACGATAATTTCACAAAAATTATTGTGTTAGATGAGAAATAAATTTCTATTAATCAAATAAATGTTGTAATATCCTGTTATATAAAAATTCGCTTATCAACTAAGTCATTTTATTATAAAATTATAATATTGATTGTATCTCGCTGTTTTAAATTTTTAGAGGAAATTGAAGATTAATACGCTACACCATGGGAGAATTATTAACATAACTTCACACTTTAATGTTTACATTTACGGCTTAGATGTATCATATTTGGTTATATGATGTAGGAATTATATTTGAAAATTAAGTATGATATTATATGACAGCCATAGGGATTATGAAATTTATGAAATTTTATAATAAAATAAATGTCCAAAATTGAATTAAAATCAATTATTATGATCAAAAAAAAAGCCTTTATCTTCTTAAGGTATTAAAAAAATAATAACCAGGTCTAAAAATCTATAACTTACCCCCCTCATCCCATATTCCATTTCTCAGCTTCTTTTGGTGCTTATTGGAATGACATATTTTTTCAATCCTATCCAATTAACGTCTCATTTGAACCCGACTACCCTACCCAAAGGTATAAGAAAGATTTTCACCGTCATTTTAATTAATAAACTTCGTAAAGGCTCTCCTATTTACAAAAAACGGCTTTTATAAAAAAATTTATTTTCTCTATTTCATCTATATTTGGGTGCGTTCAGGGCAGATAGAGATCTAAGCCGAGACCTAAAAGCCTGCCTTCGCTAATTCCAGAGAGAGGCTGATTAAATTTAAAACGGGCCAGACAGGTGGTCTAAAAGAAAAATTACCAGCCGGTTTGATTTTTTATATAATAACAATAATTATTTTCTTATGCAAGCGAGAATAATATACTCCTACATTTTGTATTTTATTAAAAATTGTATAGCAAAACATTTTTAGGATTAAGGCACGTTCACAGTGAGTTTTTATTTTCGTAAAAATTTAAAAAATTTAATTTAAAATTTAGTTTTTTTTTCAAAATTTTTTCAAAAATTTTTTTATTTCAGAAAAAGCATTTTAGGGCACGTGCAAAGTGAGTTTTTATTTTTGTGAAAATTTCAAACTTTTGAGAAATTTTATTTTGAAATAAAACGCAAATTTTTTAAAAGTTGCCAAATTTGGTATATATACATGAAATGCTTTTTCTGAAATAAATAATTTTTTAAAAAAAATTTGAAAAAAAAATAAAATTACTAAAAATTTCAGAATTTTCAAAATTTTACGAAAATAAAAACTCACTTTGCACGTGCCCTTATGTGCATAAATTAAATATGGCAACTTTTTAGAAACTTGCGTTTTATTACAAAATAAAACTTTTGAAAAATTTTACGAAAATAAAAATTGACTTTGCACGTGCCCTTATATAAAATTTTACAAGCCCTATATATGCCCTTGGGACTAATAAAGAACCAAATTTAGGGTCAGGACCTGCCTAAAAATATTTTGCTTGGCATGCCGGGATTGGAATATCATAGCCACCTGCATAAACCTTAGATTAAAGTTCATTCATTTTTCTTTCAAAAAATATTAATTTTTTTGTTTTCTATGTTTTAAAATTTTTGAGGGTTTACTTAAAAGATGATTGAATATGGTTTTAAAACTGTTTAGAGCGATGAGTTATAAATTAAATCATTTTCTAAAGCTTTTAACACCCCATTATGGGTCCGAACCGACCCGTTGGAAGTTTGTTCAAATCTACTAGAACTACTATTGGCAAATTTTAAATATAAATTAGTATTTGGTAGAAGCTAATGTCTCATTCTTAGGGTTAAAATAGAGTGATAAGGGGTACGTTTCGTATTTGCCATAATCGTTTAATATATAAATTTAAATTTATATTAATATCTGTAATATAACTAGATCGATAACTAAATCCGCTTTTAGGTCTATAGATAGATGGTCAGATTAAATTGTAATTATACACGATATTTGATATTGATTTCCTCCATTGGTGGATGGGCCATTGTTGGTATTAGGTTAAAATAGTGATTCGCAAGATGGCATAATAAATGCGAAAATTTAATCTAAATGCAAAATCCCTAATATTTTTTTTGGCCATATTCTAGAATACATTTAGGCAAAATGTAATCAGTTTTATGGGTTCATTTCAAATTTACATATAAATATATATGTATATATAGATATACCAGATAAAACTATTTTGATTTTGTGATAAAGCAGCTAAAATGGCGCTATAAAATATAATTTTAGGAGCGCGTTTAAGGTTATTTTATACTTTTTATACAATCATAAAGAAATAATATTTATTTCTTTTAACATTTTTACAAAAACTTGCCTAAAAGATATATATTTAAAAGGTAATATTGTGTTTAATAAAAAGATTTTATTTTATGATTATATTTGCCAAAAAAAATATACGACCTGATCGCGCCGCTCTAAGTAACATTTAAATTGGCCATGTCAATACCTTTTTGATATTTAAAAATTATAGTTTGTTCAGATATTACTACATAGATAAAAAAGAATAGTTTTTTTGTAATTACAATTGAATTTGAATTAAAAAATTGCAATTTTTCTTTTTAAAAAATTAAATTTTTATAAAGTTTTTTAATTTTCACGTGGCTTTTAAAAAAAAGAAAATAAGATTAAAAAAATAACAAAATAAACATTGTACTGCCAGTCAGAGATTTTAAATTTATTTTATTAAGCTTTATGTTTATTTAGAAAATATTTGATAGGCTTATTACAAAAATAGTGTTATGTTTAACTCAAATATCTACTTTTAACCAAGCAGAACAAAATTTTATTTTTTATGTAAAATTAATTGAGAAATTTATACAAATTCATTTTTGATTTAAATTTTGATAATAAAAATATATTTTTAAATAACTAAAAGAAGAAGGAAAGCTCTCTCTTTTGTTAAATTCTCAAGGTTATTGCTATTTAGAAATTTGGAAGCTACAAAAATAGATTTTTTTTTAATAAAAAATTAATTTATTCTAACATTTATTCCCTAGTCATTTTTTTTAATTAAAATTTCCATCAAAAATTGGGAGAAAATCAATTTTGTTGGCATGGAGTAATTTTTCATTTTGGCAAAAAATAAAATTTTTTTTTTTGTAATGTAATGCAATGTAATACGGTCCTTTTAATTTGGGTTTTTATAGGAGAGGAAGTAACACTGATTAAAATATGAATTACCTCTCAAACAAAAAATAGATTTCTTTGTGGCATCTTTTACCGCGTCCAATTAAAAAAAATGAAAAAATTATTTTAATTGGAAAATGAGTTGGTAAAAAATCAATTTTCCTTTTCTTTTTATATGGTTTTAATAACAATAATAATGAGATTAATTAATACATGTTTTCCAAATTTTATATAATCATTTTTCAAAGGATATTTTTGTCAAAACTCCAGGGATATTTGAAGCAGCCATGAAAGTTGTTGTTGACATTGAAAAAAAAATCTCTTAATTTTAATTGATTTTTGATACTCATGCATATAATTTTAAAGCAAATAATACAAGGACCCAATAAATTAATATTTCCTAATTGGTACCCCCTCCGTTTACCTGTTTTTTGAATCACTTTAGCTAGCTATAAAATTTTTTTTAGAGAAAACGTTAAAACATAATTTAACAAAATAATTTGAAATTTTTTCGCCTGTTTACACACAACTGATAAAAAAACTTCAAGTAAATTGTCATTATATAACAATATTCTTTGTATTCTATTTAGGTTGGCCAAATATTATTACAAAGATGTGTAAAAAATTATTATATCCTGAAAGTTTCATTATTTTGAGCAATAAATGTATTTCACAAGTGATTTTAATATTAAATTTTATCAAAAATGTCAGTTTTTTCTGATATGGAAGGCATTTGAAGGTGATTTTCGGAGAGCGGGAGATAAAAACGAAATAAGGCAATTATAGGAACATCTATTTCATTGCCCAAAACTTTTTTTTTCCTGATTAAAATGTTTGTAGATATATCTTTAAAAAAAATCCTGTAATGCTTATAGGCTTATTGAACTGCTTCGAAAGAAACCAAGATCTCGACGAGTGTTTCTTTACTATCAATTGCGCAGTGACTTCAATTATCTGCTTCATAAATTTTAATCTCTCTCAATCTTAGGACGACTAGTCTGACAACTTTTTTTTAACCCTCCATATGGCATGGTAATTTAATTCATACAAATTTTCTTCGTTACGAAACGGCCCGTCAGGTTTGCCTATTACAATAAGCCCTAAAGTTTTTTGACTTTCAGCACGTGCCGGTGACCTAAGTTTCTTAAGCTTAGAATCTTAAAAAAATGAAAGAGGTCTTTGGGATCGGTTAGCGGTCACCCATCCAACTACTAATCAGGCTCAACGTTGCTTAACTTTGAGAGCACAACAAAATTTTCAGGTTACCATAGTGACACAAATTCACATAATTTTCAGTCGGATAACGATCATCTATATCAGCAATAATAAAGGGCATCCAGAGCTGGACACCCATTTTTTGAATAAGCTCAAATTTTTGCTTTTTTTAAAATATATAAATTCAAAAAATTAACTATAAATACATATAACAAAGAATTTTAAATCTAATAAATATATTTTTGATTAAAGTCCTATATTTAGTCTTGATTTTCAATATAGGAAAATATGGGTTTGGCCCAAATTAGTTTCTTCCCAGCCCTGGAACAGTTCTACAACAATGTATTATAAACTAAATTCTTTATTTCTTCTTAATTTACAAATAAGAAAAATATAGGTTTAGCCCAAGTTAGCTTCTTCCCTGGAAATATCAGTTTAACAATATGTTGTTTTTCATAACTCGGGCATATATTTGTAAAATATTAAGAGACTAATTTGTCTAATTAAACTAACACAATCTAACTCAAGGCCGGTCCGGCGTCTTATAGGTAACCTATGCAATGCTAGGGGAAGCCTATAGACTTTTATTAAAAATTAAAAACATCATGTAGTTTAGCCTGCTTCACCATCAAAAAACAATTTAGTCCCTGTGCAAAAACGTCCATCATTTTTAATTTTTTGAAGGCCAGACTAATTTAATGTTAAAATAGAGCTGTAGTATAAACATAAAATTTTTTGATATATTCAACATGTATTTTTTTTTTAAATACAATTTTTAAAACAAATCCCACAAACTTTTTATTTTGTTAAGTAAAGCATATGGCGTGAGCTCTTAGCCGTCAATAAAGGACGCTTCTTAAAAATTTATAAGCATTTCAAAGTTTAATTTGCCAAAAAAACGTATTTTAATGCAATGTTTTAAAATAATTTGTAAAATATTATTCACATTAATCCATATGAATTGATCAAAAAAGCATAAAACACCATTAAGTTGATTTATTATTTAAGTCATGTCTAAACATGTGTGGGTAAACAAAAAATTGTTCTGAGAACGTATTGGCATTTAATACATAATGGCGTTTTAGTTAACTATAAATTACTCGCTTTTATTTGAATTTTTTTGGAAATATAGAATTTTAAATAAGACGACCTGGGTTATTGAATTTTAACAATTTAATATAAACTATCAATAAAAGTTCTGTGTAACGAATAACTATACGCTTTAAAGATTAATATTGAAACAGTGAGAACATTTACGAAAGAATTATGGTTATTATTATGACAGTTTGCCTAATCCAAAAGTTACAGGCTCAACAAATATTAAGGGCACGTCCAAACTTTTATCTTTTTTTTTCAAAATTACAATTTGTAATCATTCATTTTAAAAAAAAATGTTGACAATTTGCGTTATAAGTAAAAAATGCATTCCTTAAAATTAAAATTTTTAAAAAACTGTGAAAATTTTATTTAGATTTTTTTTTAAAATACGTGCTGAACTATATATATATATAAAGAAAAAACAAGGTTATTATTTTAAACTTTTTTTTTGGCAAACTCATGTTGAAAAATAGAAATGTTAAAAGTTCTCGTAATGTCCTAATTGCTTTTTCTATCAAAATAATTTTGGCCATAAATTATAATTGCCTTCCACCTCCCTTGTGATATGGTCAACCAGCACCGTTTTACACTTGACTTGGACCTAAAAATTTCTTATTTATTAGTCTTTTTTTTTATTGTAAAGGAGGCATTTGTATCAGTTTTGAAATATATATATTCGACTTTTAAGGTAATTTTAGGGACGTAAATATGGCCTAAAGTGTTCATATGCGGTTGGAATACAAAGTTGTAAGTTTAAAAGTTTTTTCATCCCCCCCCCCCCCCCCCCCCCCCCCCCCCCCCCCCCCCCCCCTCCCCATAATGTGCTTTTTACAAGGTCAACACATATGTTAACTACTTTTTAAGTAGGAATTATAACAATTACGAAATTAACTATAATTTTATGGCCATATAAGGTCAAGGTAATATGGAACCTGTAATTGCGTCTAGCCAGTAATAATAGAGAAACATATAGCACTGCGTTTATAGTTAATTTATTTTTTTTTAATTTTCTTTCAGAAACTCTTATTGAAAAATGCATTTTCATTGCTAATAATTAAAATTTTAAATTCAATTTGTTTTTAAAGTTATTGCTTTAATTTAAAAGTATGGTAATTTGGGATCGTATTAGTTATGTAAATGAATTGTATTAGTACCAATATTCTAGTATAATTTAAAAGATTTTAAAATATTAGAGATGCATATACATTAACCCCCCCCCCTCCCCCCCTTCCCCCCTTAAATAAAATGATGCTAATTTATGGGGTTTGAGTTCTGGCTTGATTTAAATTTAAAAATATTACTCTTTGACATTAAAGGCAGAATAACAAAAAAAGGACCCAATTTATTAGCAAAATATTTTAAAAAAGTTTTCAAAAAATTAAAAAAAAAGATATATTTTTATAGAATTTCAGATCACAAAATTATAAAAAAAATGATGTCCAAACACGTAGATGTGCTTTTAATATTTAAAACAAAAATTTTTTTTAATATTTTTTTTTATTTGACAAATTTTTAATTCCAATTTATAAAAGAAGATGTGCGCATTCTACCCTTTCTTTCAAAAAATTATCGCGATAAATTAGTGGCAGCGTTTAAACTTGCAAAATATTTATTTAAAAAAGAAAAAAAAATTACAATAAAAAAAAATAATTAGTTTTTTGATGCAATTGGTTTATCAAGTTATTTGTAAAAAAAATAATAAAACGATATAATAGATAAACCTTCCTTGTTTAATCCCCTAAAAAAAGCAAAGACAAGCAATTAAAAAAATGTAATTAGGAAATGAGAATGGGATTATATATTCCATTCAAGTAAAATCAAAATAATAATTTTGTTCATTGTCGTAGTCTACTTTAAACGTGAAATTTCTTGGATTAATCTGAAACACATTAGTTACATTAAAAAATGTATGGGAAAAAAAACTGAATAAGAGATGCTAATCTGAGGATAATATTAAAAAACAATTATTTGAACGGAGATAGTAACTGTTGAAAATTTAAAAACCGGTAAATGATTATCCAAGAAAATAAAGTGGAAGCCATAAATATTGTAATCAAGTAAGTGATAATAATTTCTTACATGGTCGCAACATTTTGTTGTTCAGCTTATAAATCAATAAATATGTCTCAAAAATTTTTGAAATTCAGATATTTGATTGGAAATAAGTTTTTAATTATCTTAATAGTCAGGACAAATTTTACATTTTTATTTAAGGGTTTTCGCTCCGAATCACGGTCCTACAAACAAGAGGTCAGGGTTCGATTCCGTGTATAAGCGGCTTTTTTTCTCTCTATCGGGAATCAGTAGACATCTACAACTATTTTGAAGCTGCGGAGAGCCGTAACTCAGGAAGTATGAGCCTAACGATATACGTATGAGATTGGCTAAAATCCTAGGTCGACGACAAGCGAGAAAGCGAATATGATTAATTTACCCGACGATGATATTAATTTCTTTGCGCGAGTCAAAGCCTTAGACGAGCACCGTGCCTTTAAATAAATGTGAAACGATTTTTGCACCACAAAAATTCAAAACCAAAAAAACATTAAATTATTAGTTCCTTGACTTTCTTTACAATAAGAATAATGAATTTGTAATTTTGATTAAATTAATTTCAAAATGAATAGGTATATATATTTTTAGGTTAGAACTTAAATAAAATAAACATATCAACTTTGGATGAGTTAATTATAATTTTATATTAAGGACCATTTTTAGGTGTTGTAAAAAGTTTATATCATAAAAATTAAATTAAGAGAAAAAAATTATAGGAAAAAGGATGTTAATTATATATTTTTGTCGACATTAAAACAAAGACTGGTTTAAAATAGGGGGCGCCATACCCGTTAGGGCTTTGACCCTTTTAACCCGAGCAAAGCAATTAATATTGCCGACGGGTTAAATAGTAAGATTTGTTCGCACGTAGGCTCTTACTTTAGGCATATCGTTTTAGGCCTACTGTCTAAGCAGGCCACTCAACAGCTACAAAGTGGTTACACATGTATACTATTTAGAAGAAAAAAGCCTCCTGTGCGATTCGAACTCGAAACTGCTGCGTATAAGACAGGAAGGTTTGCCACTGAGCTTTTGAGACGACTAAAATTTGTAATGCAAATTATACATTTGCTAACTACCATTATAACAATCTCAAATATATTGTTTTTTAAATTCATTTATGAGGAGGTCCGAATAGGTAATCAACGACCAAATTAATTTTTTAGCCCCTTCCATTATGAAGGTATTAAATTTTTAGGTTATATCCAGCTCTTACATCTACATTTTGGTTATAAAGTAAGCTGCATTCATGCCTATTAAAACTAGATTATAAACCGAATTATATTAATTATTTGCCTTTAAGTTTCAAATCAAGGTTCTAATTGTTTTTATATATAATAACAACTATTAACCTCTTTCAATTTTAAGAAATTTTTTTAATTCATTCAAACGTTTAAAATTTAATTAAATAATAGGTATACTATAATACTTAAAATCGCTTTGTTTTCTGATAAATTTTTAAAATTTTAAAGTTAATTTAAAAGATGAAAGCTGCTTAGGCATTTTTAAATTAATTTACCCTTTTTTCTATAAAAATTTGTACACCAAGTATGAACATTGAATTTAAAAAGTGTCCAAAAAAATAACAAAAAAGAATATATACAACGTGGAAAAAAATATTGTTTAAAATATTTAAAATGTTAAGTTAAAAGTCGATATTTGTATTAAAAAACAATAATTAATTTGGTATATATAATGGGGTGCCAAATATACTGTATAATTTATATGTTAATTTTAGAGCTTGGTACACTAAAATTTTATTTCTCACATTAACTGATATTAAAAATAAAAGTTACAGAATTTTTATATGAAAAAAATATTAAATTTTTTTTCAGGTTATTCTCGAGGTCGCAAAATCTGTCAAGGTCGAAGAAGGCATATTGTTTTTGTGTAAATAAGACATAACTTAATTTTTTTAATTGATTTTCTACAAATCAACCATCTTTCAACCATCTATCCTAACAATTCCTGCAAAGTCTCAGAATTAAAGCTCAACTCAAATTCATCATGTAGGCCACATTGGCCTCTCTCACCTACATGCAAATTCAAAATAATGTAATATCAATTCACCATATATATTTTAATTACATTTTAGAAAATATAATTCAAATAATGGTGCATCGGCAAAATTAGAATTTAATTGGACAATATAATTGTATGGGCTTCCAACAGTATAATTTGTACATAAATAGGAATTACCTAATATTGTAAACTTTAATAGTTGGTACAAAATATAATTTTTTATTATAAATAAGCATTAAGTTATGATTTTAATTACTGTTAGTATTTTGCATATCTAATTTAACTGTCCTTTACGAACTTTTGTTAGTATTTTGCATATCTAATTTAACTGTCCTTTACGAACTTTTATTATTTGTTTAACTTAAGTGTATAACTATTTGAATGTTAAATATTATATAGAATGAACGACCTTTGATTCTTTGTTTTGTACTTTAACTATTTATTTTATAATTCACTGAAAGACCAGGACAATAAATTTTTGAACAAGGGCTGGTTATATAAAAATTTCAACTTTCTTATATCTATTTTAAAAACGCATATTACAATAAACAAATACTTATTCCTCGTAACGTTAGAGTAAGCGTTATGTACTCCTTTTTCATATAATTCCTCGAGTTGACTAATTATCGACTCTGTATATTTGAATAAATTAACAATGATAACAATCAAAATTAAAAACAAAATAAAAACAATAATAATAATATATTATTAATTATAAAATAGCATTGTTAAAACAGCATAATACACACTTAAGTTATAATAAATTGTATTATATTTTTTTTTAATGTTAAATAAATTTTTTTTAATCATGGCTAAATCTTCAAACCAATTGACTCATTATAAGAGTTTAAAAAACCTTATTAGGCAAAGTTCTTCCGCTAAATTAACAAATATTTGCTGATTTAAATATAAAGCTACCATTGCACGTTTCAGGAGTTCTATTTTATTTTTAAAAAATCCATGCATCTTTTCTTATCTCCTTATTTATATTCAATTCGTTAAAAATTCAACTAAGAAACGAAGCAAAATAACACACAAAGTGAAAAATATCCAAATTTATATATGAATTCAATTTTTAAGAAAAACTAATATCCATTTTTTAAAGTATAGCCAAATTTTTACTATCTTTATCTTTATTTTTGCTACAGTTGCATTATAAAGGATTGAAAGATAAAATAAAAAATATTTTTTAAAACACTATTTTTGAAAAACAAATTTTAATTTTTGCCATTCAATAAATAAGGGGTAATGCAGCAAACATAATAATAATAATAATAATAATAATATTAATAATTATAATAAAAACAATAAAAATCAAAGAAAATAAAATAGTATTACGCCTAAGAAATATATTATTATTGTAATGTTGAATAAAAATTATAGAGTTAATAATTGCATTTTATTCTTATAAGGGCACGTGCAAATGAGTTTTTTTTTCGTGAAATTTTAAAAATTCTAAAAATTTTTGTTATGTAGTAAAACGCAAAATTTAAAAAAATTGTCAAATTTGATATATGCACATAAAATACTTTTTCTAAAAAAATTATGAAAAATAATAAATTTTTCAAAATTTTTAAAATTTTACAAAAACAGAAACTCACCTTGCACCTGCCCTAATTGATAATACCTTGCTGATCTGAGGAGCCAAGCTTTTCTACCAACTGTAAACACACATCATCGTAACCAGCACCTAAACATGTATAAAAATACATAAACTCGGGGGCACAACAAGTAAATCTTTTTTTGAAATATATACAATTAAAATATTAAAATTCATATTAAACATAATATATTTGAGTATTAACTTCATGTTTGGAAAATTTAATCACCCACCTAAATATAGCAATCTTACTATGGCTTTATAATTTTATTTGGGTTTAAAAAATATAAGTTTTGAATATTTTTAAATATAAATTAAATACAAAATTGTTTTTTAATGAAATGAAAAAACAGGGATGTTACTAAAAACTTTTATAAGATCCACAAAGTGAATTTATGTGAAAACAACGGTAAAATATTTGGTTAAATCATAAATAGTAATCAGTTGAAAATATAGATGTACATATTCCACTCATTAGCACAAATACTTATAATTGTATGAATATCATATTTTTTATGAAATACGAAATAATTAAATATCAGTCATTATTAACACCTAGGTTAACAAATATCAATGTCAGAAAAAGGATTTCTACAAATAAATAAATGAATGCATCCGCCTGATGGCCTAGTTTTATATGAATTCTCACTCCTTGGATTTTTTCATATCGATAAAATGGCTTTATTAACAGACCTTGAGAATAACATAGAAAAAATTTAAGAATCTTTTTTTTACATATAAAAATCCCTTGTAACTTGCATCTATCATATTTAATACATTAACAAATTATCTAGTATATTAAGCTCTCGGATCAACATTTAGATACAAATATGTTTTGCAAACTTGAATAAGGCACAATGAATTATCGGATTTTAATTATTATATCATTTGAAGTTTGAATTTAACAGTCTAACTGTTGTTAATATATTAAAAAAATTCTTTTTATTTTTCTGAATGTTTTTCGTTTTTTTCGACAGTTTTTCTAATTGTCTATAGCTAACTAACTAAGTTTAATTAGAAAAAACGGTGAACATTTAAAATTTCAAAGATGGTAGGTTTAATCTCTGATGTTAGCCCATAACTCTCAAAAATCTGTTGACCTCTGGGTTATTGTAAAAGGCTCTATTTAGAATAGAGTTTTAAATTGCAAATAAAAAATTTATTAAACCTTTTTCGGCAATTTTGGCGGTTTCTATTAAACTTTTTTGCAATATGGGTCTTAGACATGGCAAAAGAGTGAGCTGAAACTTAGATGAGGGTGGAAATACGGCTTTAAGTTCAGATTCATTAAGGCTATCTATAACGCTATACGTATCCTTACCGTTAATTGTTTCAATTTCTGGTATAAACGCAATATTAGAATCATTATTACAATTACGGTTATCATTATTATTGGTATAATTATCGTTTCCGTTGTTGAGTGGGTGAGAGGTAAAGACATTTTCGTAAACGCTTTCATTAGGACTTTGTAACTGAAACGATTGATTTATTTTGGTATCAGGATATGAATTATGAGCTAAAAGTTTAAAAAATGTATAGCGGTAAGTTTGATCTCTAATAATTTAAAATCTGAAAAATATTGAAAAAAAAACTTTAATTTAGGGCTGAAGAGTAGACAATTTAACAATATTATTTATTATTCGGCCTGGTATAAACAACGATTAAAAAACACCAAAATGCATTTTATGAGACATCAAGACTTTAAAAAATATTACCTTTATTTTAACCTCATTAATAAAATCTTCAAATAAAGCATTTAGCAGCATGGGGGCAAAATTTTTTAACCAAATTTGAATAAATAAATCTAAAAAGTTTTTGTTTTAATTTTGATTTAAAATTATATATCTATTGAAAAGTTAAAATTAATATTTAGTTAACTTATGAATTTAAAATAATTTTTTTCCAAAACCCTATAGTTGCAAAAAACGTTAAATCTAAATTATTCTTTAACTTTGAGGTTTTATTAAAGAGCCCCAATGCTCGTTATAAAACATTAATATTCATATTGTAAAATGACAATAACCCTTTTTTTACTTTTCAATATTGTCGAATTGTATAAAAAAAGGACATAAATTGTAGATTGATGTAATAATTTAAATCTATAGATTACAATTTTTTTTATAAGAGCACGTGCCGAGTAAGTTTTTATTTTTGTAAAATTCTACAAATTCTAATAATTTTAGAATTTTTTTTTTTTTCAAAAATTTAAAAAAAAAATTTTTATTACATAAAAAGCAATTTGTATGCATAATTTTTAAATTCAGATTTTTTTAACAAATAAAATTTTGAAAATTTTATGAAAATTTTTAACACTTGAACGACTGAGCCATAACTTATATTTAAAAAAAGTAAAAGTTCGTTTAAGTAGCCTTATTATAAAAAAAAGTTTTCAAAACATAGACAGATTTTTGTGGTAAAAGTCAAAATTTTTATGGGGACATGTAATAGAATGATAAAATCAAGTAATAATAACAAACATTGATCTAGATTGGTGGATGCCGTAGTAAGAAGCGAAACAGCTGATTCGTAAAGGTCACGTGCGTTAGCAGTCATGTGAGGATGATCCTTCCTCCGCCTTATGTGAACAGGGGGTGGTGCATTAGAATGCTAATGATATAAATTAAAATATAAATTGAGCTCTCTATTTAAAAGGTAAGACATAAAAAAACATAGATTATTAAAAATGCGGTTCAGTGAATAAATATATTAAACTTCGAAATTAATAACTGTACGGACTAGAGTTCAAACAGGACCGTTTTGTTTCGGCCCGCACGACATATTTTCCAGGCTGGGGTCCAAAGTATAGTTCGGCCTCGGGAAATTTGATGTTTCACATAAGACACGGATAAAATTTAAAAAAACAGCTCAAAATTTATGTTATAGGTAAAATTTTTTGACATACTCTCAATATATAATTAAGTGTAAATATAATACACTTCGTTGCGAGATGATAAATTTATCGTTATTAGTTTTTACTATTATTAAAAATATTTAAAAAATCAATTTAACCCGTTTTTAGGGCGGATCGGCGCCCCGGACCGAACGTAATAATGGGGTTCTAAATATAAACCAAATCTTCAAAATTAATATGCGAACAAAAATGAAAAAACTACTCTATAGGATTGCTCATTAGTTGTTAAGGTGTTATAATGTAATTCCGTGTTTATATCACCATTATTATTATTGCTGGTACCATTAGAAGCATTTTGAATTTCAGAGGGTAAATTAGATTTTAGAGGGGTCGAAACAACATTCACATAACCCATTTTCGCGCTGGGCTCCTCACAATAATTCTGAGCATATTTTGGATTTGGCAATAACATAGAATTTAAGGGGGTGGCAGCTGAAGTGTGAAAATTGTGGTTTTCAAAAGCGGAGATGAAAGCGTCTCTCGAGGCCTGAGTTTCACATTGAGCCGTTATAGGGTCGATGAGGCTACCTGTAGATGGAATGATCGAGTCGATAAAATAAACAGCAATACATTGCAAATTGTGTAATGAGAGATATCAAAGAATGACAATAGAAATATATATATTAAAATTATGTATAATGTAAAAAGGGTAAAATTTAATAACATTATTATAAAAATAAATAATCAATATAAAGATTATACTGTGTACAACAAAAGATTCAGGCATATCGCTGGGCATAATACTCAAATTGACTAGTGGTAATTTACCCTACATAAAAATGTAAAACACAAGCATTTTAAAAACTTTTAACAAATTCATTATCGTGGGAAGAGCTCCCTCTTAAGTTTTAGCCAATTTTTCCTTTGCTAATGCCACTAATATTAATATTTTTGACTAACAACCCTTTTTGAAAGTAAACTAATATAAAATAAAGTTTTGTGGAAGAATAGGTAGAATGTAAATTAAAAAATTTAAAAAATTTGCAAATAAAAAAAAATTTCACAAAGATATACCTGGTATATAAATCCATTTAGTCTGGAATTTGGTGAAAGGAGTAACAAGGTTTGGGAAAATAGGATGAAATATCGTTCGCTATTTTGTGCCATTTGGTAATTGTCAAATTCAAAATCCTTTTCAGATTTGGGGGTTTTATTGTCAGCGCTTCTTGAAATGATTATGGCACGCGTTATGTTGAAGATAGGACCGAGAGTTGAAATGGGCTAAAATATATTAGCTAAGTAAATGTTTACATTAGTTATATTTTTTCGTGTCCAAATTGATAATAAATTTTTCTTCATATGTCAAAAATATAGACACCAATGCCGAAAAAAGGTATGCTCAACAAGAAAATATATGGACCTTTTTTCTCTCGAATCAAAAAAAAGGCGATGAAGGTTATAGTAATTTATACTTACAACGATAAAGCCTAGAAAAAAGACAAGAGCCATTCCAAAAGCTATTTTGAGTTTTATTCTTTTTATTCTAAAGTTGAAATAGGATTTATTACTATTTAAAAATAGCATTTTAGATACTTTTTACTAAAAATAAGGGCTAATTGCCTTTATTACGACTAAAGGAAAGATCCTGCAAAATCTTGCTTTTTCCCAGAGATAGACCTCGTTATAATTATAATAATATACCGCAAGCCATAAAACAAGGTCGTTATAAATAAATAACTTAACTATATGTCTTTATTTATTAAAGATAATTTAAGAAAAAATTAAAGATAAAAGTTTAAAATAAAACCTCTCCTTCCCACCCTTCTATGGTACTGTTTAGTATTTCAATTTCGAGTTCCTTGCTTTTGCGTAATTCTTGAAGATAAATCTAAAATTTTGAGAAATCGATCAATGATGTACTAACTCCAAAATACATATAATGTAAGTTTTATAAATTAAAGTGTTAAAAAGTATGTGGGCGTTCATAGTAATTCATTCGGAAAAAAAAATTTTCGGTTAGTCATTTATGTATAATTTGATTTGCTTTTTTAAAATTTTTTAAATTAAAAAAAAATCTACTTTGAACAATTTTAAAAATATATCTTTATAGTAGACGTACCGTTAATTGCGACATCAATTCCCGCGCACGTATTATATCACCCCGATCCATATGGTTTTCCTAGTGGAATCAATAATATAACATAAAATAGGGTAACAAATAATTATTTTAATGAATATAAACAAATAAACTATATTCAAATATATGAAAAATAAATGACACATAAAATATAAAAATAAAAAGATGAATTAATTATTTAAAGAAGCAAATAATTATTGTTTAAAAAAATTAAGATCAAATAATAAAAAATATAGTTTAATTAAATTTATCATGAGTTTGGACAATTAAACAAATAACAATCCCGTACGGGTAATAGGCGGTCTAATTCTTTGAAGAAATTGGTATACCGCTCAATGTGTCTAAAGGGTTGACTTAGGGATGAGCAAAATTTTTGCCATTTGGCGTTTAAATCACTGGTGCTGGGAAGGTTTTCCTATCAATATTATTATTAAAACACAGTTTTTAGCTATATAATATATCAAAACCCCACGAATTTACAGTTTTTGGCAAAGATTGATAAATTAATTTAAATTAAATTCATATTAAAATAAGATATATGAATAAATTTTCATGTTTCAAATAAAATTAACGCAGGTTAACAAATTAAGTTTATAAAAACATAAAATCACCCCATGCTGGCCTTGTCTCGTAAATGTTTTCCGTTTTCCGTAATTTTTTTGACCCCTGGATCCTTATTATATCAAAAACTTTTTCGACAAAATGGAGAGATTTTGCGACCTTGAGTACCAAGAAAAATTACAAAGTTTTTTTCATACAAAATAATATTTTTTTTTATCTGGATAAGAAATATTTATAATTCTAGCTCTTACATCAACACGATTATATAAATATTTGGCATCCCAAATTAATCACCTATCGGTTTTTAATAAAAATATTCTTTAATTTGAATATGACAATTTTAGTGTTTTAAATACAAAAATTTTTTTCATTATTTTTTTTTTGTTTTTTAACATTTTTACTAATATATTTTTAGTTGACTTACTAAATTTAATTAGAAAAAACGTTTAACGGATCTCAAAATCACTGCACATTTGGTCTCTGTAGTTGGCTTATAACAAAAATTGTTAATCTGTGATTATAACTTTTTGTATAATTTGATAACGTTATAAATTTAAACTTTCCCAGTCAGGAAGCATTGTATGGCGTGCTTTTTAGACTCGGTCACAACAAGAGCCATAGCCGCCGGGTGATTTTGGCAGTACGTTGAAAGTAGAGCTGAAAGCTTCGGATATATCATGAGGTATAAATGACCTATGCGCTGTTCTGATACGGGTTTACTAAAAAATTGTGATTAACTTAGGTTGGCATATTTACAATAGAGTATTGGGTCTTTTATAATTAAATTTAACTTGCAACCTCAAAAATCAAAATTAAATTTATTTATCTCTTCAAGATATGTCAAACTAATATATTTACAAAAACATTTGTTCTTTGGGCATTTTTGTGATGTGTCTCTAATTCTAATTTTTGAGAACACGAAAGTGCTGTTTTAAAGCGGCGCGACAAAAGTATATCGAAAACAATCAGAAAAAAAGAATAGAATAGTATTTGTTAAATTATAATCCAAGATTTGATTAAATATGTTCTCTGTTTAAGATGGATATAAATTCAATTTAGAACATACAAAAAATTCAATTAAATTTCATTAAAAATTAAAATTCATAAAACCTTAGTAACAACAAAAAATTTATTAACCAGAAAGTATATTGGTTTTAAAATGACCTGATATTATGGCAAATGTCTATAATTAAATACCTTAACCTTATGGGGTCGAAAAAAAATAAGAAAATCGTTTGCAACTTTAAAAAAACTTAAATAATATTTTTCACATTTATTTTAATTGATTTGTTTGAATTAAAATAACAAAATATTAGTTTTATAAACAATTAAGCTCCAAAATCCATATTTAATAAAAAAATTTTTGACAAGGCTATTTATTTAATATAGACGAGGAGGAGCCAAAGGCGGAAGAAATTAAATAAATACTTATAAGATAAGGCCATCATAGGGGTTCATATTTTATGTTTTCATAAAATTCACCTGACATTAATATTTGACCTTTGTTATTTTTGTTTATCCGTAATTTATATTGATTGTAAAAATTTGTTAACAGTCTATAATGGATTCAAAACCACATCAAATAGAACTTACAAATGCTGGGCATATATTTTCTCTAACTTAAATAAAAAAATATATGTTAAGTGATAATCAATATAATCTTTCTAGTTGTACAAAAATAATTTATATATTATAATTTTATTGCATTTATTATAATTAGAATACATTTTCGCTTTGTTGAAAAAATTTATGACATTGAACAAAAGTCTCTTATTAAATTAATATGGAAAAATGAAAATAATTGGCATAAAAAACCCCCACAAAACTTGCTTTTGAACGCGCCCCTAATCATATTTGACTAACTTAACCTTATTTGGTTGGTCAGATGTGTTAGCAATTTGGTATGAAATATGGCAATGTGCTCGAGATTGGAAAGGACAACGTTATACTCATCGAGATTCATGATACCGGCCCTGTGTAGAGGTCTTACATAAGTCCTTAGAGTTTCATGTATAGCTGAAACATGGTCCGTTTCAAAAGTAGTGAGATTTTGGAGGATCTAGCATTAAAAAAAGTAGAAAAAAGTCATGAAAATATGTGTTAAGAGATCTTAACCAATAAGGATGACTCTTATAAATAGGGAAAAATAATTTCAAGTTGTCTCGCCAAATTCTTTTACCCCCATTAATTTTGTATGCCCTTTATTTTTTGACCAAACGTGCAAAATTTTAAAGTTGTTGCATTTTTATAAAAAAGGTCATCTCATATATAAGTTAAAAACGAAAAATTTAAAATTATTTAATTAGCCAAACTCATTTATCTAAATTTTCAATAAAATTTTTATTAATATCCTTTAATTTGCAAAATTCATTAGAAAATAAATTAAATACTACAACTATCTCAAAAAGTTTTTTGACATTTCCACTGAAAAATACAAATTATACAATTATTTTTAAAGATTTTAAAATCATGTAGCAAAAACAATATCAAATTTGATTTTGTGACATAAATTAGAATCGTATTAGCTTGTTTTGTGAAATTTTTCATCAATATATCTAGATTACAAATAAATATCATCCATTAATTACCACATGCTAAAATATCCTTAGGCAAGTATAAGATATTTCATTTATTTTAGGTAATTTTAATACAAGCATTACCGCATAGCAAAAAATGCTCCTCACGGTAAAAAACTCAATAATTAATAATACAGTTATAGCTGGAATTTATGTGATAAAATATATTAAATGCATCTTTCATGTGTAGAGGAAATTAACTAAATTATTATCCAAAAATTTCAAAATAAATTTATGTCATGGAATTAAAAAGAATATATTACTAAAACTTTATAGACTTTTTATGAAAACATTTTCATTTAAATGTGAATAATTTAACTAAGCTGCAATTTTGATCAATGCTTTAATGTGAATAACTAAGGGAATGTGCGAAGTGAGTTTTTATTTTGTAAAATTTAAATAATTTTAAAAATTTATTTTTTTTTAAAAAATTTTTTTTTTGAGAAAAAGCAAATGTGCATATATTTAATTTGGCATCTTTATAAAAACTTGCATTCTATTACAAAATAAAAATTTTCAAAATTTTAAAAATTTCACAAAAATAAAATTCACTCTAAACGTGCCCTAAGCCACAATATTGATCAATGCTTTAAGCAATGTTAATTAATATTAATCAATGTACATTACTCATTGCACGTAAAAGCATAACTATTAAAAATGAAAACAAAATGCATAGAAATATTATAAATTTAATTTCAATATTTACAATTTATAATTGTTACAAATATAAAAATTTTATCTAGTAGTCTAACCATTTTTTTATTGCAAATTTTTATTACATTACATGGACAACATAAAACATTGCTAGAATTTATAGATAATTATCTTTACTAAAATAAAAAATTTTATACTTTAACTAATTCTAAAATAAAAAAAAGTGGTATAAGGCTTAATATCAAGATACCTCTTAAATAACTTCAAGTTTTAGGTAATTCATATCTAAATTTAATATATTAAAAAATTGAATAAAATAATGTTTGCAACTCCACCCTCTGCCGTTAAATTAAAATAATTATAAAAATACTTCTTTATGGAACTTGAGTATATTTTGGGCAATTGGTAAAGCTTTTTCAAGATTGGAATAGATAACTAACAGACAATATAAATAAAATTAAATATCAAATTATCTTTAAATAATTTAATTACCCCCATCATCTATTTTTTCTGTCAGCACTTCTACATAATTACATGGAAACCACCCTATTTTTGATCCAATATAGCCTTCCCACCAATCAGTAGGATCATTTTCATATATTTTTTCAGGCAGGTCAATTTGATTCTGACAATCTTTATGTATTTTAAGTGATGGAGCTTGCGTTAATACAATGGTGTCACCCTTCTTGAATGTTAACTAAAATAAATAAATGTTGAAATAGATAAATAAACTTCATCGTTATTTTTGCCCTCAAAATCATACATAGCCTGAACTCGAATAATTTCCTCCTTCTTTGAAAAGCACACGACCATTTCGCCAGATGTTTAAATGAATGCTCGACTTTTTTTTTCAAATTTTAAATATTTTAGATGAAAGTTTCCTTGCAAAATCCCATAGAATACAGTTGGTATATTTTTATTAAGTTTAACAATTTAGGCCTATTGTTGATTATAAAGAATGCGATGATGCCATGATTAAATTGAAAAAGTTTTATTTTTAACCCTAATAATATATAGTCTATTATTAAAGCTTGGATATGAGAGAAACAAAAAATGTAAAAGGACACTTGTAGAGTATAAATTTTTTTTATAATTTTATGTTGAATATTAGATATTTATATTTTATTTTTATTTGTATTAAGCAAAGACATTGTCCTTGGTGTAAATGAAGTAACAAAAGGTCTTGAAAAGGGAGAAATACACTTGGTTGTAGCAAGCAAAGAAAAAAATCCTACTTCAGTTTTTATGACACAACATTTAGTTGAGATGTGTTGCATTAAAAATATTACAGCTATACAACTTCCACTTCTACTTGATAATGTGATGATAAAATTGAATTACCAATCTTGCCTTGCACTTGGCTTTAAGGTTATTTTTTTAGTTCATTAATATTAAATAAATATCATTTTGTTATTATAACTGTCTATTTTATATAATTATTTTATCTAAAATTTTCATATAACTTTTACTCTCCCTTGGGATAGCAATGTCTTATAATTAAAAAATAATTTTCCAATTTATTTTATAACTTAACCCTTTTTTTTAGAAAAAATTAATTTTATAAATTAGAATGTTGAAAATGTTAAATTTTTATAATTTTCAATATATTCTTTATCTATTATTTAAAATTTTTTGTGGTCTGTCTGGCTCATTTATTAAAAACTAAAAAACTAGGTTTGAGGTTTTCTATATTTTGCATAAAGGGTTGTCAAACCTTATAAGTATTACAGATCTCATAAGCATAATTTATTTGCTAACAAGATAAACGTTAAGATTCTTACATGGTATAGACAAAGTTTCCAAATTTTGCATCCATACTCAGCATCTTCAAAGCAGCCAAAGCCCTAACCTGTATGGCTGACTTAAAAAAGAAGAAGCTGTGAGGAGATGGTTTTTAGCAGGTACTCCTAACCCTGACCAGTGAATTTTTCAAAGTGCATGTGGCCATTTTTCAATAAAGGTTTTTGCACAGAATTAAACTCAATACTCCTGTTTGTAATTGAAGGATATTTTTGACAAAGTTATCTAAACCAACATCATAAATAATAGAAAATTTTTTTTTGTATTTTTTTTTTGCAAAATTCAGAATAAAAATTATATACCCTACAACACAAAGGTTATGTGTTTATTGAATTTTCTATTAAAAGTTTATATTATTGCAGTTTATGTTTTTGTGTTAAAATTCACCTTTGCAAAAATCTATTTATTTTTAAAGAGGGCATTATGTTTTAATTACAAGATATTTCGTTTTGTAAATTTATTAATATATGTATTTTTACACAGGTCAACAAATATCTAAGAAAAGTGAATTTTATGAAAACGTAATCAATGCATCTTCTTTATAGCCCAATCTCATAATATTTTTTGTTATCCTTACTTCCCTTTGGCTCCTTAGATCCTTCCTAACAATGACTCTTAAATAAAATTGACAATTTTGAATACACCACCCTAAAAAGACAAAACTTATATTTATAATCACAAATTATGAAAAAAATGTTTTCGTTTAACAAGCTCTACATCGGCATTTAGATAATGCAAAATATTTCGCGTCAAAAATGCACGTCACCACCATATATTAGCGGTTTTAATGGAAATATTATTTGAAGTTTAAATTTAACATTATGTTTTCAAATCTTTGTTGTTTTTTTAATATTTTAATATTTATAGCTGAACTAAGTTCGATTAGATAGATGGGAAATTTGATCTTTGTACTTAGCTCATAACACTCAAAAATTTGTTGATCTGTGATATATAAAATATATTCTTGATAAAATTTCTCAAATATCTGAAGCAACTTATTCAAAAAAATAGATATATATTTATGTTATTAAACAAGTTTTTTAATATTGTACTGTATACTTTAAGAGTAGTTCTTGCACTGACATACAAGAATTTTGCAGCTATGTGAAATCAATTGTTAGTTCGTCTAATCCGATTCAACATCCTTCAAAGAAACAAGACAACTTTTTAAGATTTGATAATTCCGTGTAATTTATTGATAATACATTGGGTTCATAGTTATGTATTTGGACTTATAAGCAATAACCATTAATATGGACAATATTTTTTAATAATCATATAAATTGTAAACATGTGATATAATAATTGCTTAATTTTTGTTATTTTGTAACCAAAAAAGCTGAAAGGGCACTTTGATATAATTAAATTTATTTAAACCTTTGCAAAATTCAAAATTACACATCTTTTTATATATATTAAGGCGCGTGCGTTAAAAGTTAATCATAATTTTGTAAAATAAAATATAAAATCATGTCATGAGCATGAACGTTCGTAAAAGTTGTCTATCTTCTTTATCATAATTTTTCTAAAAAAAATTTTGTAAGAAACATATATAAAATCAAAAATATGTTGAATTTTAGAAAAAAATTCATGAACTCTAAACGCTTCTTCATTAATATTTTGTTTTATTATTTTTAGTCCTTTTTCCCCAGCGAAACCAGCAACTCAATTCGTCTGCCCTTTGACTTCCTCAGCTAAATCAAATCCTATCTACGTCGCTCCACAACCATTCAAGAAGTGCAACGTCATACTCGAATTACAACCCCCAGGGAGTATCGATGTCGAATACTCAAACCACCTTGATAAAAATTCGTTTGACGCTCTATTCGAACCGAGGCGAAGGCTATTAGCGGACCAATCACGGCTCAAGAATAAAAAAATCTGTGTAACTCGACCGAACCCAGAAAAGGTGCAGAAAAAAGCTCAAAAACGAACATACAAAGCTAACCGTAAGAAACAAGCTAATACTGCCAAGAAAGCCCGTTGGTCAATCAGCTCGCCAAAGCAGTCAAATAATGATGACACTTGGAAGCGCTTACTCAATATTAGTTGAAATTTTAATGTTGTTTTAGTGAACCGCAATAAATATATATTTCCTGTGCTAGATCCATAAACTTTTTTTGGAATATACGTTTTTGAGTTAAAAATTACAATAGAGTTAGTTATATTCTAAATGTATTGTAGCTCAATTCTTACTACAAATTTGACCATAACTTCACCTGACTCAAATATAAGTTTTAATTACCACCTTGACTCTAATCTACCTGACCTGAACCCTTTTAAAATTGTACATAATCATATGTTATTGTTAAAAATAAGTTATCTGCAAAAATTAATTGTTAAGCCATGTGCAAAGTCAGTTTTTCGTAAAATTTCAATTTTTAAAAATATAAATTTTTAATCAATGCAAATTTGTCAAATTCAGTGAATGCACATAATACACTTACTTTGAAATAAAAAAATATAAAATTAAAAAAAAATTTTTCAAATTTTATAATTTTAGGAAAATAAAAACTTGTTCTGCACTTGCCCTCTTATTTACAAATAACACAGGACAACAAATTTTGGACTACCCTGAGCAATATTTATGGCAACTATGGTTTTTGGTCAAGTTTTTGGCGATTACGAATATGAAATCAGAATTTTAGCCAATGCCTCAGATTTTTAGTTATTCGGTGTCAAAGTTGAGGTTTTTTAATTTTTGGGGTATTTTGCTTCTATATCATAAAACCGATGGGTAGTAACAAAAGTTTAGAAATATATTTAGAGAACGAAAACATTCATTATTAACGTAAGGTTAAATTTTTTTTTTATATTTAATTTTTTTTTAAATATTTAATTTTTTTTTATTTTTGTAAAATTAGTGGTTTTTGTCATAAACTACGTTTTTTGATCTTAAATAACTTGAATTGCTGAAAATTTTTGTAATAATCTTTTTTAGATATGTTTTTTTTATAAGGAATTTGAATATGTCGATAAATTTTTTGTAGAATTAATAGTAAAAGAAATTTTTTGAATTTTTTTTGGACGCGGTTTAAAAAAATGGCCTTAGAAAAAAAATTAAACCCGGGATCGTTATCGCAAGAAAATTCTCTACAAAACCCTTAAAAAATTTTATATGTTGTTTTTTTTGTTCTCCAGTGTAATTTATGTTGGCTTGTAAAAATTTAATAATTGTACATTTATTTTAAAACATATCCCGTTTATCTAAACGGTCTTCATTGTCAAATTTCAATCTCCTTTTCGTAATCGGGCGTATTCTCATCAAAACCTTCATTTTTTGTTCCGAAGCCTTTTAGAATTACCATATATCTTCCTGCCCTGGCAAAAGTGATTTTATCAATCGATAAGTAAGTTTGATTGCTTCTTCTTGCAAACTAATTATGTTAAAGATTTATATATTAAATTTTTTTGTATAAATCCACGTTTAAAGTGAGTTTTTGTTTTTGTCAAATTTAAAAATTATGAAAATTTTTTATTTTTTTTTAATAATATGAACCACTTTGGATTTTTCAAATGCGTTTATTAACAAAATAAAATTCTTGTATATTACACATAAAAACACATTTTGTATGTTACCCTTTAAAGACTGACATGTTCCAATTAATTAAAAGTTTTTATCTAAAATGATTAAAAATAAATTTTTTTAGTTTATCTCAATATTTGATAACTTGACATAAAACTTTGGGGACTACATTATTGAGTAAATAATTTGATAAGGGTGCATTTAGACTTCAATTTTTGCAAAACATTTTTTAGAGATTATCTATATCGAATATTAACAACTATTGTTCTTACCAGATTTTTAAACATTTTTATTTTCTAAATGTATATTAATCTTGGTAAATTTAAAGATATAATATGACCTTTATCAAAAAAAATTTTTTTAACACTGCATTAAATAGTAAAAGCAGCCTGAACGCGCCCCAAATTATAAAAAAATATACAAAAACACACTTTTTGTATTTTTTTAAAATTTGATTTTGAACATGCCTTGCACCATGTTATACTATAGAAAATTATTATGTATTGTACTTTTTGCTCCAGTACGTGTACAACTGTATTGCTGTTGGGTTTACGATAATCGACTCGAAGATAGACATTTGGCACTTTCGGCAGTTCTACCTTATAGACAGATCCTTCGGCTGTTATGTTAAGCTCGTTAACTAGATGGCAGATATGAACAAAACAGATTATATGAAAAATTTGTCTAGATTTTAGGAAAGGTTTAAAAATAAAATAAAACGATACTACAACTCTAGCAGATTTTTAATTTTTATATTAAAACAAATTTAATCATTTTTTATTTTCGGGTTTTTTTTTCAGTTAAACACTTTTTTAAAAGTTTGTAATTTTATAGCTGATTTTAAAGTATAAAAACAGTGATAGCATTCAAAAAAATTGGCGAGATTTTTTTTAGTTGGCTCATAACTCTCAAAAATTTGTTGACCTGTGAAATATAGTCCAGTGGCCAAACTAAAATTATCATTTATTATAAAAAGTCTTACCTGGTACAGCCCACGTCTTTATTATCGCAATTTTCGGCTTCATGGCTAAGCATAAATAATACGTATGGTAAAAAATTGGCTGAGGAATTATTTAACGTTTTAATGAAATTTATGTAGAATTATTACTTAAAACGATTTATTTTGTAAGATACCATTAATTTGAAAAAGTACATATCTTTAAGCATGCCACGTTTTACCTTAAGATTTCCCGATTAAATTTTTCTCATAATTACACATCTACTTTAAACTGTCAAAGTCAAAGATAAAGACTAATAGTGATACTACTTTAAGAGATTCAAAAATTAAAAAATATAAAATTTAATTCAGTGGCTTTCTAAATGGTATATTTTTGTAAAATTTACAATCCATCAAGCCGCCTTTTTATGCGTTTATAGGCGGCCTAATGTGATTTTCAAAAAAAATATGGCCATCTGTAGGGAAACCTCAAAATATATTGAGAAAATAAGTTGTTAACCATTTTTTCTTAAATATATCAAAAACAAATATATAATTTAATGAATGCAAGTTGGAATATTAATTGAATAATTAAAATTTTCGTGTTTAAGAAATGTAAAAACGTCTATATTTGATGTTTGTGATATATTGTAGCATTATTATACTAAATATTTGTGTTTTTCTTCGAATTTTGTCAATAAACGAACCAAGCCACCATATTATTTTTTACATATAAAGGTCAATGTAGCTAATATAGTTAGGCGACGTTTTTCAAAATAAAATTTGAAAGAAAAATAGCACACGTGAGTAAGTCCGTGAGGTAGCAGTGTATTGAATTTTCTTTACAAATAACTACAAATTTTTCAACCATAATGGCTCTGTCCAAGTGAGTGAAAAAAATGAATAATGGATTATTATGAAATATGTAACTTTTTTAAGATTTAAATGTAAGGCGTATCGAAAAATGTTATTTGTTGTTTTAAATCGGCTTATAATTTACCTAATGATCAAGAGCTTAAATCAATGTATAACTTTAAATATTTTTTTATTTGTTTCAGCCGTATTATAATATTTTGTTTTTTTTTTGACATAAAATTAACAATAGTTTTTCATCAGTAATCAGAAGTCAGCCTTCAGCCCAAAATGTGTTTAAACAGGAAAGCGACAGGCCGACAAATACACATTGAGTGCTGGAAATCTTAGGAGATGAGGGAATTTCGGCGTTAACGACTCTATTCAATTCAATATTAACATATCAGAAAATACCTTCGAATTGGCAAGAAAGCTACATTATTCCAATCTTCAAAAATAAAGGCGACGCATTTGACTGTCACAATTACAGAGGCATCAAACTAATGTCACATACTTTTTAAACTTTTCGAAAAAGTCATAGAAGCCAGATTAAGAGACGTAATCGATATAGGTATTGAGCAATGCCGGTTCATGAAAGGAAGGTAGACAATTGACGCGATTCATGCTGTTGCCCAACATGGCAGAACGTTTCACGAGAAAGAATAAAAAGCTCAACTGCACATTAGTAGATTTGGAAAAAGCTTTCGACAAAATTTCAAGATCATTAGTATGGTGGGCTGGAGAAAGAATGTTCCTGAGATGTATATCAAGTTGGTTCAGAGTATGTATGAAAGAAATTTGACGTATGTAAGGAGTTAGTTAAGAACATCGACAGGATTTACAATTAATGAAGGTGTGCACCAAGGTTCGGCCCTAAGTCCCCTACTATTTATCGCGGTGATGGACGTGATCTCAAAAAGCGTTGCCACAAATCCACCGTGGCACATACTGTACACGACATTCTACTAATGGCTGAAAACCCGCAGGAGACGTGTGAAAGTCTGAATAATTGGATAAAAGCGATTGAAAAGCTAGGCCTAAAAATTAACAAAGACAAAACTGAATTGATATTTCGGAGGCTCAGAAGATGAACAACTGGTAATTAACGATGACTGATCTCTTAAATCAAAGCGAACAGCAACCTACCTAGGTGCTTACCTACAATCCGATAAAAACGTCGAGCAAGAAGTTAGGAACAAAAAGTTGGGTGGCTAAAATGGAGATCGTTGACAGGTGTCCTGTTCGACAAAAATATACCTTAAAGTTAAGGGCAAGGCTTACTCAAGCACAGTACAACCGGCAATAACATACGGCTTAGAAACAACAGCGTTAAGGGAGAGCGACGAAAGAATACTGCAAACGATGGAAATGCGCATGCCGTGGATGCTTCTCTGGGTGACTCGCAAAGACACCGCAGCGATCATATACTTGGAAGTTTACAAATAACACCCATACAAAATAAAGTCGAAATCAACAGACTCCGATGGTTTGGACACGTTATGAGGCAAAAAGACGGGTATCTAAGCAATCCGGTAAATGCAATTGAAGTGCAAGGCAAAAATAAAAGGGGCAGACCTAAACTCACCTGGTCTCAAAGAGTAGACGCAAGCATGAGATGTCACTAAATAAAAATGAGTGTAGAGATAGAAACAAATGGAGACTTAAATTGAAAGAGCTCACTGCCTCAATGGCAAAAAGCTATGAAAAAAAAATGTTAATCTTTTCATCAATCATAACATGTTATCATTAACGGCGCATAGATAATAATGCAAACTGAAATAATTGACCAATAGATCTTTTGGTAAAAATTAGAAATGACATGGCCATTTTAATTCTCTAAAGAATGGAGGTGGCATAGAATTGGCATGAATATTGTTTTGTGGAAGTTTAAATTTATTTTTAAAAAATCATTTTTAATTCATTCTAGAATGTTAGACCCATTAGATTTTAAATATAACTCATCGATTCAAAAAAAAATCCGAAGTCGTTGATTAGCATTAATTCTTTTTTTAAATAACAAAAATTAATGGGATACAAAATTTGTCCCACAATTGTATGGTTAATTATTTTTAAACCTTATTAAAGTAAATATACCTGATTGAGCTTCAACGTGACAAATTATCGCGAATGATTCTATTAGCAAGAGGATTGAAACTATTTTGTCGTAAAACATCACACAAATAATATAGGGTAAAAAACTTAAAATGACTAAAGACGCGTAGTAAAGTATAACTTTCTACCCATTTGGTTTTAATTAAATATTACCCTAACAAGTAGCTATCGTATAAATCACGGGCCTTTAAGGTATGATTAATTAACAACTTTAAATGTTTGCCGACTTTTCCATACGTAGGCTGGCCAAGTTAAACATTGACAACCATTTTACACCTGGGTATTTATTTTTCAGCGTGGGGGATTGACTACAGTCTTGACTCTGTTTCGGCAACTTTTTTTAAAGTAATTGCTTAATTGAAAAAATGCTGCTTACCCAAAATTTCTTAAGTGGGATTCTCGAATATGGGATTATACTGGGATTGGGATAGATTATCTTATTGGAATAATTTTTATATCTTTTCAACGATTTACATGAATTATTTTCTCTTAACAAAAGGGAGATTAAAATAAGCATATAATGGGGTTAGTAAGGTTAATTGGATACATAACACTTATATAAATATGTCATAACATAATCAGATGCTATCAAGCAGGTACTATTCTCTCAAAGGGTTCAAGTAAAATAAAAAACAAAATATACTCTAAAATTACCATAGGCAGAGTTGGGAAAACCGTTTTAAAAAAATTAAAGGTTTATAAAATAAAGAAGTATAAATTTAATTATTTTCTGCTTAAATTTTGTATTAATTTGTTTACAGTTGATTTTTTTTAAATAGTTCTGAAATACAAATGTTTTAGCTTAGTCAATAAATGAGTTTTTTAACAACTCTATCACCCCCAGGGTACAGCTTCAGAGCCTAAAAACAAATTAAAAAA
>CM060242.1:868984-989717 GCA_030555515.1 Acutogordius australiensis
GTTATAACCTGAAGGTTATTTTTATTAATTTAATAAAATATACATAATAATAAATAAGCTTAAGGGATTCCCTTATTTTAAAGTTTGTTTATTTATGACATTAGTTATATATCACACTTATTACCTGAAGGTTATTTTTATTAATTTAATATAACTTTTTATTTAAACCAGGTACCAGGCACGATTCTAGACCCCTTTTGGGGGGTCAGTGCCCCCCCAAAAGTTTTTGTTTTGCCCCCCCCCCCCCAAAATAATTGAATTTGCCCCCCCAAAAATACATAGTAATTTTATGTTTGCCCCCCCAAAAAAAATTGAATTTGCCCCCCCAAAAATACATAGTAATTTTATTTCTTCCACATAATATAATTAAATTTGCTCCTTCAAAAATATCTAAAAAATATTATCTTAAAAATATTTACTTTTTTTAAAAGTGTTTTTATTCATTAATACTTCTCATCATCCGCAAGAGATATCAAACTAACAGAAATATAGAAAAATATGATTTTACAGAAAGCTTTATATTTGTGAAAGCACTTCATAAATCTGATGCCTAAGAAATTTTCTCAGTTAACAACAATCTTTTGTTAGAATATCTAGAACCAAAGAACCTGATCGCACAATGCTACAATAGGGCGAAAGTAATGTCTGGGGAAAAAGGTGGTGTTCAAGTATTTCTGAGCAAAATGGTTGGACACCATGTCCCGTATATTCCCTGCTTACCACCCATTGCATCTTGTTGCAAAAGATGGAATTTTAAGTGATGGGAAAGGTTTTTTTAATATTTTTTCTTCCATTAATAAATTTTTTCAACATGATGCAATCAAGGTAGTTAGTGAATGCGGGACCATACCCCGGCTGTTGCCCCATTAGTGGTGTGGTCACTACCTGCCCATTGTTTTTTTTTAAATTACACAGAAATATTTAATACTCTTTTAAAAATTAAAAATAAAAAAACTTTTATATCTTCAGGTCACAGGGCCGAATCGGGGTTTTTGACCATATTTATAAATTATAATCATCTATTTATTTTGTATTTAATTGAAAAATTATTTATTTATTAAAAATAATTATAGATCAATTTTAATGCAGAACGATTTATTTTCTAAAACTTCTGATTTAATACACCATTGTTTGTTAGAAATCAAACAATTAAGAAATAAAAATACATTTGAAGATTTATTCAAAAATTGTTTTGATATTAATATTTTTTTAAATGACAATAATTTATCTATGGATAAAAGAAAAACTAAACCTAAAGATTTATCTGATTTTTATTTATTTTCTACTCATAAGTTTGAAAATATTTTAAATATTAATGATGAAGAAAAAGTATTTAATTAATATTATTGATTTATTTATATTTTGATAATAGAGTTTTTACCGAAAATAGTTGTTTTAAATCTTTAGAATTCCTTTATAAATTTGATTAACCTTTATTTTAGATATAAATAAATTAGAGCCTTTTTTAAAAATAAGTAATATTGATAATAATTCATTATCTAAAGAAATTGACGTAGCCAAAATTTTTTTACTAAGAAACTTAATAATTACAATGAATGTGTTACTATTGATTTCGTTAAATTTTTATATGATTACAATGATGCGTTTTCTAATCTATTTAACATTTTTCCTATAAGTTTGATAATTAGCTCTCAACGTCGAGTTGTGAGGCCACATTTTCTTTTTTATGAAGGATAATAACGGCTGACAAGTAGTGACCTGCTTAAAGGTGATTTGGTTCTTTTAGAACACGAAAAATCATTAACTAGAGGCGTTGAATTTTGATGAATATTGTAATTTAATTATAATCCTCTAAGATAAAATAGTTTGATCAATACAATACACTGCTCATAATCAGCTAATTATTGCTTACTATTTTAACATGGTTGCAAACTTTTTTTATGCGCATTTAACGTTTATGTTCATGTTTAATTTAATTTTTACCCTAATATTAATAACTAGTTATATATAACCAGTGTTTTCATATATATTCTTCCAAATTAGCATACTTATACATTTTGTTTTCATGATAATTAATCTTATTTCACTTTTCATTTTCTAAAATCCAAAGTTTTATATAATTCATTTTTATCATTCATATATATCATATTTTTAATTTTCATGCGCAATGATACCAAATGATAAAATTATACTTACAATTAATTCAAAAATCTTTTTGAGCAATTGATTTTAGTGAAAACAATTAATTTTAATTCACATATTCAATTTATAAACTCATTTTTTTTAATTTAAGAATATAATAAATTACTACTAATTTGTTAAAAAATTTTGAACATGGATTCTATTGTTGTACATGTATATTTTTTGCCGTGACCGAAGGTCACGGCTAATTTTGCCGCCGAAGGCGGCAAAAAAATTTTTCTCTGCCCCCCCACGAGTTTTTTTTGCCCCCCTAAAATGGAATTGCTAGAATCGGGCCTGCCAGGTACTGTCATAAAGATTTACAAAATCCTAATTTTATTCTTTTTATATTTTTAAACAAAGTTTAGTGTGAGCTCATTTAAATTACTGCCCTCAAATACCTGGAGAAATTAAATGGAGAATCTGTTTGTAACGATTAAAATTGTATTCCTATACAAATATCATCTAACCACACGATGTGACCTTCAACTATATAGTATTTGGAAGAAGCATTCCTATGCAAATACCATCTATATCGACACAATGATACCGTCGACTATATTATATTTGGAAGATTTACATTCAAATAAGATATCATACTTTTAATATATATCTTGATTTATTTAATAATAAAAACACAATAAAGTCTCTTTTCATAAATTTCAATTTTTTTTTAATCTATATTTATTTTAATTAGAGCAAGCATTTCTCGCTTTTATTACATTTTTAAAAGGCAAGTCGAAGTTTAGCTGAAGAAAAAGGGATTATATTTTAAAAAAATCCATTTAAAATATTAAAGGCCTAATATGATGCTATATTGAACACTGGCTCATATGCCCAAACCGTGGGCCCCCTATCTCCCACCTAGATCTTTGCCTCAATCCAGCCCTTGCAGTACTCAAGCATAACTTTACATCCAATTTCTCACGTCCAAAGAACCGGGGCTAACAACAGCAACATAATATCATCTTCGTGCGAAGCCGCTATATTAGGACTTCTCATATCAGAGTCGATTACGCCAAAAGCCCGAACCAAAATTTCAGACTCACCTGTCTTGTTGAAGAACGTTGAATATAACACATTTTCTAAAGGCTCTTTCTATAAAAATTTATGTTAATTGCATTGTATATTGGTCTGAATAATTAAAAATTCCAATATAATAACTACAAAACTTTGAGATCAACGACAATTCCACTTATCCTTCCTTATGAGGCCTGGGCCAATGGCAAAAAAATTGGATTCTTTTCTCGAGCCATACAAGAAAAGAAAAAGTTCTTGACAAACTCCAAACAAATGATATAAGTAAATTGAATTCACAATTTATTTGCCTAAGTTTCATGAACTCAAAAGTATGTTTTATTTTTTATTAGATTTTAAATATATAGATAGTTTTTAAACACAGGTCACTAATTTTTGAGAGTTATGTGCTAACTACAGAGAACATTTTTAGGGCAATACGTGTGCTGTTTATTCCATTCAAATTTGGTAATACTTTGAAAGTTTAAATCAGTAAAATAAAAATAATTAATCAAAATTTTTGATTTGCATATTTAAACTATTTTTAAATGCTTGTATTTAAGTATGGACATCAAATATATTGTATCTAAATACTGATGTATTAAAAATTTTTTGAGGGTATTTTTGAGGTTACAACCGTTAATTTGTTAAAAAAAGACCTTTTTTAATACGGATGGATCTAATGAGCCGACGGAAGTACGAAAAACGAAAAACATATATGAGTTTAGTCAATCATGTAGATGTATGCTTTTAAGTTTAATATGTGAATCAATTACTTCGACGTATTTGTGGAGAATATGGATTTAAATCAAGTTTTATTCTTTTCATCAAACGAGACAAAAAATGGCATAAGTTAATTAAAGACCCCAGCCTTTCTTTAAAAATCTGAATTTTAAGCCTATTACCTCAAAAATATTTGTCTTTGGCACCATAATAATTAACTAAATAAGTTTATAAGGTGATCTCTTATTCAATATTGATTTATTTAGGTTCAAATTTGATTTACAGGTGTAAATTAGGGCACAATTATTAAATATAGATACTAAAGATATTTTAAATGAACTTGACATACTATATACTCGAACATCTAAAGCGACAACTAAAAATTATTTGATTTTGTAATTATTCACTAACTTTCTTCTTGTGACTAATAAAAACTTTTAAATCCCATTTAATACTTAACAAGTTGAAACATTTTCAATAATATATTTCATTTCTTCAATCTAAAAATTTTCCTAAATTAAAAAACGTTTTTACTATCCGATGTTAAATGAAATTTGTAAAACTCTATTTGGTGTAAAATAAACTTGTGTAAAAGGGTTTACACGAGTTCATTTTACACCAAATACACCTGATTACAAATAACAAATTGGTTTTTTTGGGCCTATTAAACTTTTTAACTTAAAAACTTATTACATATACCGGCATTTTAATATTTTATTTATAAAGAGTGATAAAACAAAAATTATAATTTGATTTTCGAATTTAAACCAGCATCATAAAATTAATTACGAGAGGCTTAAATAATCTAGGTAGCTAGCTAATTTTTGTCATATATGAAATGAGATATTATGATCTAATTGTTGGATTTCCTACAATGTGTGCATATGAGATTACGAAGAATACAGACACCTAAATTTTAATTTTTTGTAAGAGGAGGGAAGTAGGAGGTGAATGGATGAAATAAGAAAAAGTTGAGCCTTTCTCATACTGTACTTGAGTTCAAATCAAGCCGTGATATTTCGAAACATTTAAAATGTTTTACAATTTAGGACCCCCTAGCACGCCTCAGGGGTTTAACATGACACAGAATTTAGTTATTAATTGGAAGCCCAAATTTAAAAATATTACGGTTTAAAATATTTTGTTACAAGTTAAAATGTTTTTGTGGACACACTTGGTGACAATACCCTATTTTTTTTCTACTCCTGGCTGATTTTGAGATCTCGAGCTTACCGAGAGATAAAAGAGAAAACGTTTAAATCCAAATGGCTTAACATGTCTTTTGTAATTGTAACATTTGCATATTTAATTAAGGTCTGTCGAATAATCTTGTAAACAGAGCATGCCAAAACTCCGGAGTCTGGGAGAAGTTCATAAACTCCGGATTTTTTTATTAAAATTTGCTAGTTAATATATGTAAATTTTACATAATTAGCTGCTCTTTCATTTATTTACAACTTTCTAAACAAATATGAGTTTTGACTACAAAAATACAAATTTCAATATTTCCTATAAGCTAATGTTTACTAGCAAATTCCAAAAAAAAAACCTCAGGAACTCCGAAGTTAATGGACTCCTTCTCGACTCCCGGAGTTTTGACATGCCTTACTTGTAAAGTAAGCTCTCTCAACCCTCTAATTCTTCCAGAAAAATAGGCTGTCAATAATCGTCTACTTTAAGGCGTAAATATGAGTTATATTACCTCCATAATATATCTATTAACCTATCAAAAAAAACAAATTATAAAAATATTGATCACATTGGACTGTTTTAATAATTGGGAATGATCCTATGAACCTTAAAAACAATCATTTAAAGTTAGATTTTTTTCGTAAAAATTTTAAATTATTTTATCATATTTATTAAATTTAACATTAAATTATTTTCTATTCTAAGTAACTTTATTTAATTATGGATTTGTGGCGCCAACTTTCGGTGCCACACGAAACAACTATTTTAAGATTGAATTGGCTTTTTAGGTTATTTAAGATATCAAACAAGATAATCCTCAAAATACTATAATTCACAATTACTAAATAATAAAAAATTGATGTTTTTTTATATACATTATTTTTCCTTCCTCCTATCTTTATTATTTTTGCAGCAATAATATATATATGATCGTGATCAGTTTTCAACAAGTTTTCAGTTAAAACATAAAGATCCCAAATTTTAAAGCGTTGGGTGGCCGGTTAAAAACAAGAAATTAGTTTATAAATGTATAAAGACTTTAACTTATTTCAACCAAAAAGACAATAATGATATCTCCTACTTAGGTCTACATTTAAATCACATCTTAGTGAGTTAATAGATACAGTTGGACAAAAATTTTAACGAGAAATAAAATGTATATAAAAATATAACTAGCTCTTAATAATAGCCCTATCTTCATGTATATTTTTTGTTTTTCGTAGTTTCTTTCGTCACGCCAAATGTTCGTAATAAATGGGCCATTTTGATTATATTGATAGATTTTGCCACCTAAATACTCTATAAGAAAGAATTCCATACCTAGTTTGATTAGAACGGTAAGATAAAATTTTAGGATAGCAGCTTTGATCCCTGTAGTTAGCTGATATATCTCAAAAATGTTGACTTGTGTAACATTAATACATTCGCAATTTATAACCTAACAGATGTGATGCAAACTATTTTTTAATATTAAATAAAATTATCGGATTGATTTTTAAATATAAGTTATAAAAAGATTAGGGTAAAAACTTAACGAATTTTTAGTTTCTTTTACATGGTCACCACTAGTTCACGATACCCTTAATCCACTTGAGGAAGAGAGCAACGTTAGAGCAACGTTAGTGTAAAGTTGGGCCTTTGTCTTTGCAAAACGGGCCAATACTTACGATTCCTCGAAGGATAGCTCTGCAGTAAGCGAACTCGACTAGGGGGCCACCTAAATCACCAGCACAGGTGTTTATTGTCTTGTCAAAATACCCCGCACAAAATTCGGTAAAAGGGACGTGCATATGGGAGGAACAGCGTGCACTGTCCTGAACAGGAAGACAAGCGCCTCTCAGCTCTAATACCTTATTCGGGGCGTCGTTATCTAAACTACCGTAACCCGTAGCGTAAAGGGCAGTCCCGTAGCCTGGAGCTTGAATTTCAACTATGGGGAGACACGCAGGTCTGATTTTGCTGCTAAACACGATGGATTCTTCTAACTCCAGGATAGCAATGTTAGCTAGATTGGCTTTCTTATCAAAATCAGGGTGGGGTATGACTTTCTTAACCAAAACTCCGGTATTTGCAAAGGGAATTCCACCGCCCCGACCCACATAGACGCGAATGTTAGTGGAAAGCAGGCAACGTGCAGCCGTTATTACGTGTCGGGCACTAATGAGAGTACCGCCGCACGATGAAACCCTTTTACCCTCGAATATTTGTATCAAAACTTGCCAGGGGTAATTTAGCGTCGATGCTAGATCCACCGAATATGGCGCTCGCTATGACGGTGCTCCCACTGGTGCTGATTTGTCGCAAAGATTGTGGTTGCCAATAATCATTGGCGTAAATATCGAAAAAACAATCTGAGAGTCCGATAGTCCCTTTAGCTTAAATACCACAACTCTGACTATTTACATTTGACACATACAAGACATTCGCTGCAACTTATGATAGGAAGCGAATAACTATTAAAGAAAGGTTAGGCTTAGATAAAATTATTAGGATTGAATGTATTTAAACAAAATTGTCAATATGAGTTAACTTAATATCATGTAAATATTTTATACCCGGCGCTTAATGTTTGTTTTGCGCTATCCTGCAATAAGTTATACAGCTTCACGCCCTTACCGTCTTTAGCATGACTAAATTGTCATATGCTAGTGTCTAACGCCCCAATTCAGTTAAATTTGTAATTTTTGAGAATTTTATATTTCAAAGTCACCAAGAATACTTTTAATGGGTCATCTGCACATCAAGATTTAAACACAAAGTAAGTTGATTGGTTCAACAGTCTAAACAATTTTTGTAAACATTTTTTATTTATTCATTTTAATTTTTCTTTAAATTAAACAAATTCTATAAAGTAAAATCTAAAATAAATGTTTATTAAAAAACATATTTTTGATATAATTTTACATCTCTTTTAATTCTTTTACCCCAATTATAACCAATTATTCTATCGATGTTAGGTAACGATGTAATTATTTGAACCAATACCATATCTTTCAATACAAATTTAAAAAAAAAATATAATGACCGGTTTATTTGTATTCTTTAACAAAACTTTTAGCAAAATTTTTTTACACCCCACATATGTATTTTTCATTATGGTATTATATTTAAAAAAACATGGTTATATTGCAATTTAAGTTTTTGTTTTTAGATTCACTAGCATATTTATATTTGTATAGGGCATCAAGTTTTCATAAGATCAGAAATTACTTCATTTAGTGAATATATTAAAATGTGTCTTATATATAATAGTTATTTTTGGATATAAACTTATAAAAATCTGAGACAGCTTATTTTTAAAGATTAGATATAAAATTTAAATGTTATTATATAAAATTTTATATATTACACTGTATTTTTGCTTGAAGAGTAGTTCCTGAAATGAAATACAAGAATTTTGTAGCTATGTGAAATCAAATCTTTGTTTGTCTAATCCGGTTCAAAATCCTTTAAGGAAACAAGGAGATTCGAAGTTTGTTAATCCCAAATAAATATATTGATATTACATTTGTGTACAGACATGCTTTATCTAATATGTACAATAAACAGATTCCAAAAATATAGACAAAATCTTCATAAAAATATATAATAATAATCATATTAATAATAATTGTGATAATTGCTTAAATTTTGTTATTTTGTTAACCAAAAAACACATCCAAAATGATCGTTTCTATAAAATTATATTTATTCTAACCTTTGCACAAATAAAAACAACACATCTTGCTCTGTATATAATTTTTTATATTATTTTAAAAAAATTATAATATATCAGGGGCTTGTTAAGAAGTAATTAATATTTTAAAAATTTTTTAAATTATAGAATTATTCCTCGTGATATAAAAAAAATTCGTAAAAGTCGTCGTCGTTTATCTTCTTTATTAAAGATACTTTACTTTTTTTAAAGTAAAAGTTTTTACAAAATATATAAAAAGAATCAAAATAAGTAAAATCTTTAAACCCTCACTCATAAATTGTTTTTTACATTTTAATTTTTGATTTTAGTCCGCTCTACCCAGCAGAACCCACAATGATTTTAAAACACGTTTGCCCTTTGACTCATCCCTCAAATAAACTGAATCATAATTCAATTTTTGCCCCACAACTCCTCAGTAAATGCAATGTCATTCTCGGGTTAAAATCTCCCGGGAGTATTGATGTCGAATACACGAACCACATTGATCAAGAATCGTTTGATGCCCTTTTTGAACCGAGGCGAAGGCTATTAGCGGGCCAATCACAGCTCAAGAATAAAAAAATCTGTGTAAATCGACCGAACCCAGAAAAGGTAGAGAAAAAAGCTCAAAAAGGAAAATATAAGGCTAATCGTAAAAAACGAGCTAATACTGCTAAGAATACCAATTGGTCATTTAGCTCGCAAAAGCAGTCAAATGACGATGACACTTGGAAGCGCTTACTCAATATTAGTTGAAATTTATATTTTTGTCTTAAACAGCATCAATAAATACATTTTAATTGATTTCTTGTGTAAGAGCCAATTACATTTTTTTTGGAACATACGTTTTATGATTAGAAATTATAATTTAGTTTGCTATATTCTAAGGGTGATATTAATATAATGTTTACATTGCAGCCCACTTCTTACCACAGTTGACCGAAGCTTGGCTCGATAAGAATTAATTTAGACTACCTTATGACTAAACCCTAATCTACAACCAACTTGATCCTTACCTAAATTTAGCAGGTGATGAAATACAGGACCAAAATCGTACAATTGATTTGACATAAAAACTACCCTTTATCATATATATTATTCTGTTGAAGTTTATGTTTGATTAGACAAGTCCGCGAAAATTTTTTTCACGTGCAAAGTGAGTTTTTATTTTCGTAAAATTTTAAAAATTTTAGAATTTGGAAAATGAATGCAAATTTAAAAGTTTCCAAATTTAGTATATACACATTAAATACTTAATCAACAGAAAAAATATTTGAAAATTATAAAAAATTTAAAAAAATAGAATTTTTAAATTTTACGAAAATAAAAATTTACTTTGCACGTTTTCAAAAAAATTAACATATGGACCCATTTTTTATGAGTGTGCATTTATATAAAAATATAAATTTTGCGGTAATTTAACGGCCCTTCTTTATCAAATTTCGATTTCCTTTACGTAATCGGGCGTATTTTCATCAAAAACCTTCACTCTTTGTTCCGAAGCCTTTAAGAATTACCACATACCTGTTCTTGCAAAATTGCTTTGACGAATCGATTTTCGAGTTTGATTGCTTCTTCTTGCAAACTATGTTATTAAAGAATTGATTTGAATGCTGCTTATTTACGCTAGGCCGCGTTTAAGAGTTTTAATTATAAAATTTTCAATAAATTATTATTAAGATTTTATTTTTTAAAACTAATTTTAAAAAATTTTTAAAAAATGCATTCATATATAAGGGCACGTTCAGACTCAATTCGTTTTTTTAGAAATTTTTTTTTTCATAATTTTTTAATACCTTTTTTTTAGAGAATTTATTTAAATGCTTATAGCAAAAATTGGCTATTTGTACAAAAGCGTTCAATGTCCAAAGGTAGAAATTTTAAAAAATTCTCAAATTTTTCAAGAAAAGAATGAAACTTGCATATAGGACACTTTCTTAATTATTGTTTTTTTTATAAAAATGATTAATTTAAAATAGACTTTCTAATTTACAAAACGAAACAAGATTTTTGATAGAATGAAAGAATTTTTTTTTTGAAATCACGTTATTTTGTAAATAATTATTTGAGGACACTTTTAGACTTAATTTGTTTTAACAAACATTCAGTAATTTAAAATTTTTTGAATTTAAGTATTTACATCAAAGATTCACAACATTTTCTAATAGAGAAACAGATTATTTAGAATTTTTGAAAAATTCCAATTTATGTAAACATAAATAATAATAACCCGTATAAAATTTATTTACATTACCATTATTTTTTTTTGGAAATTTTTAAAATATAAAATGTAAACACGCGCACAAAATTAGAAAGATACATAGAAACACACTTTGTTTATGACTTTGAACTAGTGTTCTAGTCAAACCCGAAAGCCCGTCTGGCCCAGGGGTAGATTTCTGAACAGAGAAATAAAAATGTATTGTGACTAATCCCGGCTAAGCTTAATTTGACAAACATAAATTCTACATATCAAGGAGGTAGGTGGGAACATAAAGATATCAGTACTGACGGCGATATTACAATAAACCTTCCACCACAAGACGTAGATAATCAAATTATTTTGCAGTCGTGATAATACCTAAATTGAATATAAAATCTTTGCCACTCCTGCGAGCTCCTGCACTGCAAGACGTACTTTTTTAACAGCCGGTCAAATATTTACCAAAAGAAGAAACCGTTTAGGCCAGAAAACTGGATTATATAAACTTTTTGTGCGATTACTTTAAATCAAATGATGCTCTCGATATTAATAATTTAAATAATGCTATATTTAATGTTTAACTGTTAGTGATATCCGCAAAATCTTAGGCAATAAGGGCCGGCATGTATAAATTCGGGCTGGGCGCTGAAAATAAAAATATTTATTTTGGGCCTTGCCACACGTAAAAAAGTTTTGGGACAAGCCGGGCCTGAAAATACGGCCCGTTGATAACAGTATACTTCGAACGTGGCCAACACCCAGAATTTTTATATTTAAAATAGGAATTATTAATGTGTTTCGCTTTCTACCTTTTCTTCCAGTACGGTTATAACTGTATTGCTGTTGGGATCACGATAATCGACTCGAAGATAGACGTATGGAACTTTAGGCAGTTCTACCTCGTAGACATACCCTTCAGCTGTAATGTTAAGCTCTTTAACTATATGGTATAAAAAAGAAACATACAGAAAAGGTAATATAATATAGAACGATATAATAAATTCTACCGTAATATATAAAAATAATCTGATTACTAATTTCTTTTATTGCGCGTTTAGAGATCATTTTGTTCTTTTAAAAATTTTATTAATTACAATTTTTGTTTTTATTTTACATATCGCATTATATATCACCAATCTTTGTATTAACATTCAAAATCCTTTTTTTCAAAAATAACATTTTATAAGTTTAAAAATTTGAAAAAGAAATTTCTTTTGAATTATTAAATATTTTGTAATGGAACTAAGCGCGCTTACAAAATTATTTTCAGGTTAGGTTAAAATTATGTTAGGTCATTATTTTTAGGGTTATTAAATATACATATATAATTTTATTAATTTTGTAAAAAACGGGTTAATAAATTAAAATTAAATTGCTAACTAGTTTATTTTTCCATTGAATTTAATAATATTACAAGTATTTTGCTATGTTTGGCAAGAAATGTCCCCAGCCCAATTGTATTTTACGGACAATTATTGGAACTAAATTAATGGATTAAGGTGTGTAATCAGGCAGGTTGACGAATATCGATGTCAGAAAATTTTTTAAACTAATAAAATAATCCCCTCACATACATTTTCCTTTTTCCGAAATTTCTTTGACTTTAATTATTAGATATTAAAAATATGGTCATTTGGTAGAATTGAAATTCAAAAAATATTTTTTTTGTTACAATCACATATAACATATTTTTTTTATCTCAAATAAATAGTAAATATTTTAATTACATCAAGCTCTTCTTTAAACATTTAGATATTATAGAATATTTCGCTAAACAGGACACTATATAATATTGGTTTTTAATAAAAATATTACTAAAGTTTAAATTTAACAATTTAGCTGTTGCAATATTAGAAATGTCAATTAATTTTTTTGGATCTTTTATTTTTTTGAATGTTAACCTACTTAAGTTAGAAAAAATCGGTAATACAGATATAGGCTGGCAGGTTTGGCCTCTGTAGTTAGCTCACAAATCTCAAAAAAATTGTCTCTATTATATAGTGGCTAATTTTTAATATATTACGAAGCACATAATAATTTTTTAAAAAAACATACCTGGTACAGCCCACGCATTCATCACCGCAATCCTCGGCATCGTGTCTAAGCAAAAAAAAGGAATGCAATAAAGGAAAAAACTCATACAAAAAAATTTTTTTTATGTAATAATTATCAAAATTATTTCAAAAGAGAGCCGCCCCCATGTCTTAATAACGCATGCTATCGACTTTAAGATTTCAAATAAATAATTTTCGTAATTACATCCTCTGCTATGTTAAAAAGTTAGAAAAAAAGATAAAAGTGACGATTTTTTTGAGATTTTATAAATAAAAAATTTATTTCAGGCCGTGGCTTTTAAATAGTGTGTTTTTTTTGTAAAATAATGGGATTTCTAATTAGTCAAAGGTGCCGAGGCAATAATTTATACTGCATTTTTATTATCATGTATCATGTGTTTTTACATCATCTTTCAAGATGAAAAAATACATATGAGACCATGCGTAGATGAAATCTTCAACATTAATTATGAGAGTTCGTTAATTATATTGGCTTTAAACCTGTCGATCCAGAATGCAAATTGAATTATAAATTAATTAACAAATTCCCATATTTACAGCCTTTAATAAGCACACGTAAAGTTTAGAGAATTTTAATATGATGTTAGTAAGAAATTTCGTAGCAAAGCACTGAGAAAGTTTTGTTACGATTTCTTAAAGTTTCAACATACGAACAAAATTTTCCACGTTATTAAGTGATTAGAAAATGCAGAGGGACCAGTTGAGTCTCAATACAAAAAAAAACGATAAATTGTTTAAACTAATTGGCGGTGACCAATGATTAAAAAAATTTGAACACAATGAATTTACATTAGAGCGGCCTATGTAATTTGTTAAAATCTAGGAGTATTTGATAGCATTTATTTCTTAAATTCCACTATTTGTATTTAAAAGAACTATGCAACAATGCAATCTTTAAACTTTATTTTTTACTTGATTCAGCCGTCTCGCAACATTTTGGTTTTATCTTAAAATTTAAAACAACAGAATTCTACATAAATCCTAACATGTATTTATAACTATCAACGGCTCCAGGACAAAAAATGCTAATTTTTTCCTTGCCCATCTACAAGTTTTTAGAGAGTCATTCTTTGGTGTTAATTAGAAATACATATAAATTATAAATTGTCAGAATTGCATAAGAATCGTGTAATGTAAGTTTAAAATTACAAAATTCCAAGATTATACATTTAATTTACTCTAGATTTTCCCTTAATCTCTTTAATCTGTGAGTTCTGGCTTTCGTTTTTTGCTGTCGACGTTTAGATTGCAATTATTCTTAGGTCAAATGTACAAAAAATGGTTGATTAATTTTTGGACTGTCTAGCTTAAATAGAGTTATATTACAATTAAATACATATATATAACATCTTACCGTATGGAAAATATTAGTACTAATGACATAAAATTATATACCATCTTATTAGCTCCTTATTAACCATTTGATATTCGGCTCTCTACCTTCTTCATTTCTTAATGTTATTTTTAGACATCACGTCAATCGCAGACCATAAAAAAATTTCTTTTGACGAAAAAAAAGACTTAAATACAAAAATGAAAATTTTAGGGTCTTTATCTAAGATATAATTTTTTTGACATAATTAACTATAGTCGGTGATGGTTTATTTAATCATGGTATCCTCTAATAACATTATTATTTTTCTCAAAAACATATTTATAACTGAATTTAAAGACTTTGCACATAAAGTATGTAATATCAGACTTTATTTTATTAATATACATAAAAAAGAATTGTTATCGGATTTGCATTAATTCTTATAAAAAAGCAGTTATTGTTGGAATACAAAATTTGTTTTAATATATGAATAATATTTTTTAACCTTGTCAATAGATTCATACCTGATTGAGCGTCCACGTAATAAAATATCGCAAGGATTCCTATTACATTGAATATTGAAACTATTTTGTTGTAAAACATCACACAAATTTTTATTTAAAAAGCTTTGAATGACGGTAATGGTTTGTAGGTTGTTGTAACTTCTTACCAATTTAGTTTTAATCAAATATTAACCCCCGTGACATATGCCTCGTTCATATCACGTTCCTCAAGTTTTAATTAATTGATAAGGTGCCAAACTTTAATGTTTGCCGACTTTTTCATTTGTAGGCTGGCCAAATTAAACAATTTTTACCCTATAAATATTTAACAGAGCAGGTCAAGAATATCCGAGGTAGCCTTGTACGTATCTCGGAAGTTTTTTTAGAGTAATAGCATATAGTCATCTACAAAGACGTAACACAGGATATTTTCTAGGGGAGACGATAGGTGTGGATGGTTTAGGAATAAGAATTATATTTTAAGGTTGGGATATGCGTGTCAAATTTTTATTGCATTTTTTAAACGATATACAAGGAAGATCTTTTAGCATTAAAGGGGGGGGGGGGGGGGGGGTAATAGCAGGCATTGGCTAGTTTGTAAGGTTATTTAGATAATATTACTTTATAATATGGAACTTGTTATCACAGATAAACATTAATAATTCCATTAAACAGGTATTGTTCTCGCAAAGGGTTTTAGAAATATGAATATAATAAAATTTTGGGATCTATTTGACCTACCCACAGATTTAATTTACGCTCAGAGCAAAAATAAAAAAATAATTTTAACCTTTTTTTTTAACTAATTATTACTGTCTTAAAAATTTAATAAAATTTTACTCTTTTTTTTTGTATTTTAACAAAGCATGTTTTAAAAACAATTTTTAATATTTCCAGAGAAGTTAGGTATACACTCATTTAATTAAATTACCCAAAAACATGGGTACTCTGATAAAGTGGAGAGGCCGAAACTCTATTAAAAAAACTTAAAGTCGGTTCCATTTTTTAGGCCATCTATGTCTATTGCATTTTATTAATTGCATAATTTACTTTATCGACCCAGTCCAGCATTTCGCCTTTTTTTTTACATATTTGAAAGGCAAGTTGAATTGTAAATCCATTTTAAACTTCAAACAGCCTTGGAAATTGATTTATATAAGGCTGTTGTAAAACACTAGTCTTGAAACCTGATTTTAGTCTATTGTTAAGATCAGGCACGATTATAGTTTGCCCCTCTCCCCCCCCCAAAGTAATTTTATGTTTGCCCCCCCCCCCCAAAATTGAATTTGCCCCTCCCACCAAATACATAGTAATTTTATCCCCCCTCCCATATTTGCCCCCCCCCCTCCCCAAAACATAGTAATTTTATTTTCTCTTCCACACAATATAATTAAATTTGCTACGGCAAAAATATCTAAAAAATATTATTTTAAAAATATTTACTTTTTTTAAAAGTGTTTTCATTCATCAACACTTCTCATCCGCTAGAGAGATCAAACTAACACAAAAATTATTTCTGTTGTTGAATATGTAGAAAAATTTGATTTTACAGAAAGCTTTATATTTGTGAAAGCAATTCTTAAATCTGATGCCTAAAAAATTTTCTCACTTGTCAACAATCTTTAGAATATAATCTAAAACCAATGAACCTGTTCGCATACACCACGATGGGGCGAACGTAATGCCCGGGGATAGGTGGTGTTCAAGTGTTTTTAAGCAAAATAGCTGGACACCATGTCCCGTATATTCACTGCTTTAACTACCGATTGCATCTAAAAAATTGTCTTGAAATTTTAAGTGAAAGGAAAGATTTTTTTGATATTTTCCCCTCAAAATTTTTTTAACTTGATGCAATCAATGAAGTTAGTGAAATATCCCGGCTGTTGTCCCATCGGTGGTGGGGTCACTACAACGCCATTGTTTTTTTTAAATTACATGAAAATATGAAATGCTCTTTCAAAAATAGAATATATTTTATATCTTTAGGTCACAGGGCCGAAGCGTCGGGGTTTGATTATATTTATAATCATCAATTTATTTTTTTGTATTTATCATTTAAAAAATTATTTTATTTATTAAAAATTATTGATAATTTATTTTAATGCAAAACGATTTATGTTTCTAAAACTTTTGATTTAATACACCATTGTTTGTTAGAAATTAGACAATTAAGAAATACAAATATATTTGAAGATTTATTTAAAAGCTGTTTTGATATATATAATACTTTTTAAACGTAGATTCCCTTCATAAATTTAATTATCTTTTTTTAGATATAAATAAATTAGAGCCTCTTTTAAAAATAAAAAAAAATTGATAAAAATTCATTATCTAAAGAAATTGACGTAGCCAAAAATTTTTTTATAAGAAAACTTAATAATTAAAAAGAATGTGTACTAATGATTTTGCTAAATGTTTAAAAAATTACAAGGATGCGTTTCTTAATCTATTTAACATTTTTTCTATAAGTTTGTTATTTGTTAACGTCAAGTTGTGAGGCCACATTTTCTTCTTTAAGAGGATAATAACTTCTTGTAGGCTGGCAAGTAGTGACCTGTGTTAAGGTAATTTGGTTCTTCTAGGACACGAAAAATCATTAACTAGGGCGTTGAATTTTGATGAATTTAATCAAAACAACCTCTAGCATAAAATTGGTAGATTAATACAATAGCTCATAATCAGCTATTTATTGCTTACAATTTTAAGACGTGCTTGCAAATTTTTTTTATGCGTATTTAACGTTTATGTTCATGTTTTATTTAACTTTTTACCCTAATATTAATTATTAGTTATATATAACCAGTGTTTTTTCATATATTACTTATACAATTTGTTTTCATGGTAATCAATCATATTTTACTATTCATTTTCTAAAATCCAAAATTTTATATAATTCGTTTTTATGATTCATATCTATCATATTTTTATTTTTCATGCGCATTCCAAATGTTAAAATGATACTTACAATTAATTTCCAAATCTCTAGTCTTTTTAAGTAAATGATATTAGTGAAAACACTCAATTTTAATTCACATATACAACTTATAAACGCAATCATTTTTTTTATATTATTAATATAATAAATTTCTAATAATTTGTTATTGCCGGCGGAATATAAACTTTAGGCGCTGAGATTAAGTCCAAACAATATTCCGCCGGCGAAAATGTGTTTTAAACGTTGATACGCCAAAGAATATTCCGCCGGCGGTATATAGACTTTGGACGTTGATGTTAGGTCCAGACAATATTCCGCCGGCGAAAATGCGTTTTGGACGTACGCCAAATAATATTCCGCCGGTGGAATATAGGTTTTGGACGTTGAGGTCAAGTCCAGACAATATTCCGCCGGCGAAAATGGGTTTTGAACGTTGACTACACGCCAAATAATATTCCGCCGGCCGAATATTCGTTTAGGCGCTAACATATAAACATGTGATGCAAACATTTTATTAATTTGAATATCGATAAAATAATCATATATTACACAGGTCTTGACAAAAGTAAATTATGACATTTGGGGGAGCGGAATAATCCAGATAACGTATCTCTTAAATTTTTTATTTTTTTCAAATATCTTCAGACCTTGCCAATTTTTTTTAATTAAATTTAAAAAAGAACCGAATTGCCAGATTTCGCGACCTCGGGAATATCTTTTTTTGGTTGATGCCATTTAAGTTGGTAGTAACTTTTATAATCCTTCGTCTATAAATTAAAGTGCGTTTAATGGCCAAGTGCAAAATATTCAACCCCCCCCCCCCTTCTTTATATTACCACAGAGAAATAATTAAAGAATTTTACTATTGTAATTACTTGTAACTCTCGTATTATTTGATTTCTTAAGATAGCTTATAATTATCAAAAATTTGTCGAAATCTGTATAACCAATAGTATTCCATAAAAATACTTAGCTAGAAAATCACATAGGTTAATTTACAAATTATTTTGATATGTTGTGTCTGTACAGATAGATTAGATTTCAATTCACGATGCCTTTGATCCATTTAAGGAACGGGGCAACGCTGGTGAAGCCTGTGGGAGCCATATATTTGCAAGATAAGCCTCCGCTTATAATTCCACGAAGAATGGCTCTGCCTTTAACAAATTCCATTATGGGGCCTCCTGAATCTCCGAGGCAGGTGCTTATTTTTTTGTTAAAATATCCGGCACAAAAATAGTTAGGGGGCATCCTTAAGGTGTGCAAACAGATTGCCTTGTCTTGAACCGGAACACATGCACCCATAAGCCTGAAATCCTTATTGGGAGCATCATCCTCCAGACGCCCGTATCCCGTAACGTAAAGGGCCGTCCCAATTTTTGGAACTTGAATATCATCTCTCGGCAAGCAGACAGATCTAACTTTCTTAGTGAACGTGAGGTGCGTTTCTAACTCTAAGATCGCAATATCGTCCGCATATTCTGTCAAATAATTATAGACCATGTTAACAACAAAAAAAATTTAAAAACGAACGGCTATAAATTTAGCATTAAAAAACAATCATAGGTATCAATCTTTAATTAATGAACCTCAAGGTAGCAAAGAGTGTTTTTTGGCATTTTAGTTTAATTTGTAAACCAATGACAGTAAACTGAAAAATAAAAAACTGGATAAGATAAATATTAAGTTTTAAAATTAATTTAAAAATTACACAAGTCAACAAATATTTGTCATAAGAATAAGTTTAAAACATAAAAGTACATCCCCATGATGGCTTTCTCAATATTTTTTGTATCGTATCTTCCTTTGGCTCCATATATTCGTCCATGTAGAAAAATTGTCTCCTTTTAAACAAATTGACAGATCTTGTGACATCTTGAGTTATTTTTCATATAACAATACTTATCATCATTTCAAATAATGAGAAACAAATATTTAGTCAAGCTTATACATCAGCATTAATAAAATACAGATTATTTTCCATCCAAACTTAAATACGGCACGATGTATTATTTAAAAAATTATCATTATAAATTCTATTTCTGTTGTGAATATGCAAAAAAAATTCAATTTATTTTTAAAATCTTTTTTGTTTTTTTTTGAAATTTTTTTAAAATTTTCAATATTCTTAGCTGAATTACTATAAACGATAGGATTTAAAATTTCTTAAGATGGCGGATTTAATCTGTGTGTATTAAGCTCATAACTCAAATTTGTTGACCCGTGTCATAAAAATAATGCATTTAATAGACTTGTAGTCCTGTTGTAATTAGGATGGGGTATGGCATTTTGTACCCGAATTCCGCTATATGCAGAGGATTGGCCGGAATCGTGCCCTACGTTGACACGTATATCGTTGGAAATTAAGCAATGTGCCGACGTGAGTATATGACGGTCACTAATGATAGAACCGCCGCATAGTGAATAGTTCGTAGGACTCATATTTATTCGGACCAGAACTTGCCACGGGTACTTCAACGTCGAAATTTGGTAACCACCGGAGATAGCGCTCGCTCCAACGGTATCACTATTATTGATGTTAATTTCCCTCTTGCGTCTTCGTAATTCACTATGATCATACGGATCGAAGGAGCAATCTGGGAGTCCGGTAGTTCCCGTTGCCGAGATGCCACAACTCTGTCCATGGACAACATTTAAAAAGTACAAGATACACCCTGCATTTAACGTTACCAGGTAAATGACGATTATGTCGAAAGTGACCATAGGAACGTATTAAGATATAATTAAAAAATTGTATGGGAATTCTTACTTATAATAGGTGTAGCTCTAAACCTTTTTTATATATATAGGTACGTTAATATTTGTTTTAGCCTTTTTGTACTACTAACATTCGCCAATAACCACACTTGGTGGCTTTTGTTTGGGTGAGGAGCATTGAAATTGCAAGCAGCGTTTATAGCCCATGCCGTATTGGTTTTTAATCACAAATTATTCCCTGCTTTTTTGGGTAAGGAAATTCTATATAATACATAATAAGAGGTCAATAGGAATAAATGCGAAGGTCCTACAAACATGTATCTGTATGTTCAGCTTTTGAATAAAATAACGTAATTTTGAAAAAACTAAAATTTGTTAGACAAAAAGCTTAATTTCGTATTTATTAATTTATATGTCATTTTTAATTGTCCCCGTGGTCCTAGGTTTCAATCTTGCTAAACTGACTATACTTTTTTCAGTATTTTCTAAATTTGAACCTTTACAATGGTTATTTGTTATTTCCAATGAAATCGCTATTAATTTTAAATAAATATTTAAAGAAAAAAATTTATATATTCCAATCATATAATCTATCCACATTTAACTATATTTTTATATTCTCATAGGAGAATTGGACTTACTTTAATTCCATTTTTTTATATCGAATCTTGTGTTTAAATGTTTTTTTGATTTAAGTAGTCTTCCAAATCTATAAGTAAATTGTTTTACAATTTATCTGCCTAAATTTCATGAATTTAATAGTATGCTTTATTATAACTTTATTGGATTTTTAGAATAGAGATATAATTTTTTAACACAGTTAACGAATCTTTGAGAGTTAAGAGCTAACTACAGAGGTCAAATCTACCTTTATAAATTTGAAAGTTTGAAAGTAAAATAAAAAAAACTTACTAACAAAAATTAATCAAAATTTTTGATTTGCATATTCACAATAGCTAAAACGTTAAATTGTTTTTAAATGGTTTTATTTTAGTATTGACATCAAATATATTGTATTATATACTGATGTAAGAGCTTGATAAACTATAAAATTATATTTAAAATTGTTTTTAATGATAAAAAAAGTTAAAAATAATATTTACATAAAAAAATTTTTTTTTGTTAGGGTATTAGGTCACATATGTAAATTTGGTCAAAATAAGCCATTTTTTATGGACGGATCTAAATAGCCGATGGAAGAAACGAAAAACGAAAAATGTAGGTGAGATCAGGCCCTCATGGAGATGTATGCTTTTATGATTAATCAAATCACTATTGCTTCGACACAATTGTGGAGACGGGTTTGCAAATTTTACTCTTTTGATCTAACAAGACAAAAAAATGGCGTAAGATAACAGGTCAACAACTTTTTGAGAGTTATGAGTTAAATACATCAAACCTGCCATATTAGGGAATATCAAATCCGTTTAACGTTTTTCCTAATCAAACTTAGTTAGTCAGTTAAACATTGAAAATTAAAAAAAAGGGGTAAAAAACCAAAAAAGATTTAAAAAAAAAATAAATTGAAATTTTATTTTGGCATATTCACAATAAACTGTTTTCAAACTTCAAATAGTAATTTCATTACAAACCGATAATATATCGTTTCGTATTTAAGTTTGGACGAGAAATATTTTGTATTATCTAAATGCCGATGTAAAAGCTTGATATATCAATAAAAATTATTTTCCATTATTTGCTTAAAAATAAAAGTTACGAGGAATTTATATGCAAAAAAAATTTTTAAATTTTTTCTTTTAAGGGTATATTTAGATTTGTCAATTTGGTCAAAAAAGGCCATTTTTCGTAATAGACTGATCTGAGGAGCCAAAGACGGAAGAAACTAAGATCACATATGAGTTTAGGCCATCACGGGGATGCATTCTTTTTAGTTTTCATAATAACTTCGTTGACATAAATATTATTGACCTGTGGATTAAAGACCTCTACAAAAATCTGATTTTCAATTTACCTATTCAATTTCCGTCCTAGGCAAACTAACTTTCAGCAACCTTAAATAATTAACTAAATAAGTTTTTAAAAAAGGTGATATCTTATCAATATTGATTTAATCGAAAACTGTCATGATTTGCTGGTGGTTGGGGCACATCCTAGAGGATAGACTACCAAAATTCGACCACCTTACAAGGTTAATTAAATGAACTTGACCTCTAATATAAGCGCGAACATCTATGGCGACAAATAAAAACTATTTGTGTTTTGTTCTTTTTTTTCTTTCTCTGTTTCACTTAATAATTTGGCCCCACAAAAAGTCATGTAGAACCAAATAAGGAGGGCAAAGCCTAATTTTTCTGTTTAATAAAAGTTTTAACCAAGCACGGCTAAGGGGACGTGCAAATTGAGCTTTTATTTTGGTGAAATTTTCAAAATTTTGAGAAATTTTATTTTGATATAAAACGCAAATTTTTAAAAAGTTGCCAAATTTTATTTATGCACATAAAATTCTTTTCTAAAATAAAAATTTTTTAGAAAAATTTAGAAATTTTTTTTTTTTGAAATTATCAGAATTTTGAAAACTTTACAAAAATAAAAACTCACTTTGCACGTGCCCTAAGGAAGAAAAAGTTTTAGATAAAACATCGGGCGCATTTAATTAACATTAACGTGCCTAGTGTACATAGAATTTGAAGCATATGAGCATATCCTAAAACGGCCAATTCTCATGAATTTTCATTTTTTTGACATTAGCCGTTAAAACTTTTCTTATTTATTTTTTTTTTATAATTTTAAAATTTGTTCAGCTGCAGCCTTACGCAACAATTTAATTTTAAAAATTTAAAGCATCAGATAATCTTTCTTATTTGTTGTTATTTAGTAAGGGCATGTGTGTTTCACTTTAATTGAACAGATTTTTGTATAAATTAAATAAAATGGGGTTAAAAATACGAATTAAGCTGTAAGTTACCTGCCTTTTGTTTTTGAGAATTCATTTATTTCAAAATGTAAAAAATTTCTAAAGTTTTTGTGGGCTATTAATAACTTTCTAACTTCAAAACTTATTACTTCTAACGGCATTTTTAATATTTTATAAAAAAAAAACTGTGATTACAAAAATTGTGATTTGATTTTTAAACTTTGACTTGTATCATAGAATTAATTACAAGAGGCCTAAAAAACCTAGGTAGTTAGTTAATTTTTGGCATTTATGGAATGAGAGAATCTTTTATTACGCAGGTCAACTATTAATGTCAGAAAAGTGAATTTAATGAAAACATAAAAGAATGCATTACCATGATGGCCTAATCTCGTTTATATTTTTCGTTTTTTTTAGTTTCTTCCGTTTTTGGCTTCCTAGATGTCTCTATAACGAAAATTGACCAAATTGACATATCTAAATATACCCTAAAAATATGAAAGGTAAAAATCTTTTTTGCATACAAAAATCCCTTGACTCTTATATTTTTAATCACAAATAATAAAAAATAAATTTATTAATATATCAAGCTCTATTTAGGTAATACAATTTCGGGCCCAAACTAACGACACGATATATTATAAGTTGAAAATATTATTTAAAGTTTGAATTTAACAGTTTAACTATTGTGAATATGCAAAGATAAAATTTCAATTTATTTATGTTTTTGAATCTTGGTTTTTTGACCTTTTTTCTAAAATTTTCATTGTTTAAAACTGACTAACTCAGTATTAAAAAACTGTAAACGAATTTGATAATTCCCAAAATGGTAGGTTGGATCTCTCGAGGTAACTCATAAATCTCAAAAAATTGTTGATATGTGTTATAATATTAAATTGTTAAATTTCCTACAATGTGTGTGTATAAAATTACGAACATACACCCTAAATTTTAATTTTTTATGGGGGGGGGGGGGGGGGGGAAGGTGGATAAATGTACAAAGAAAAAGTTGAGGTATGTTGTTATATAGGCCTAATTTCGATTGCATCTACCCCATCCCACTATGTACTAGAGTTAAAACTAAACCGTTATTTTCGGCCCAGCCCATTCGACATATTCAATTTAAGCTCACCTGGCCTAAACACAATTCACCCTGGCACATAATTTAGCTGTTTTTAGGCCCGGCCCAAATTCAAAAATACGGTTCAAAATTTTTTAAAAACTAAAAATTATGTTTTTTTGCGGACACACAAAGTGGCAATACGTTATTTTTGTTTAACGCCGAAAATCCTTAATCAAATTTTGAGGCTTATGGTCGATTTGATTAGTCTTCTCAGTTTAGTTCACTATTTGGATTTATCAAATATAAGCTCTCTCACCCTCTTATGCTCCCAGAAAAAAGTCTACCTTTTGACGCCTACCTTAAGGCGTAGATATTGGCTAAACAACTTTCATTAAAAATCAATTAAATCAACGCCCCTTATCAATAAAAATTTATGAAAATGTTTTAATTTTTTCTTAGAGGCACTACCTAGGTCTCATTTGACTCCAATTATTGGGACTGGGCCCTTGAATGTCAAAAACAGTCATTTAATAGTTTTATTAAGACTACTTTAAATTATTTTTCCAAATTTATTATAATTATTTTATTTAACTATAAATTTGTACTTTAGCGCCGACGCCCAGCGCCATTTAAAATTAATATAGCTTTTTAAAATTAAATAGATAACTATTTATTCTATCTATTTAAAGATTCAAAATAATATAATTCTCAAATACTAAATAATAATAATTCGCAAATACATTTTAATGAAAAAAATTAAAATATTTTTTATATAGTGTTTTTTCCTTCTTTTATTTTTTTTAGCAATAGTATATATTTGTGATTGTGATTAAATCGCTATAGGGTCTTTTTATTTAAATCATAAATTTTAATTGTAAGCGTTGCTACCAATTTAAACAAAAAATCATTTGTTTTTTGATGTATTAAGTCTTTGATCTAAATTTAAAAAAGGTAATTTTATATTTAAGGGGTCTCCTTACTTGTATCCATTTAAATCACATCTTATTGCGTGTCAGATAAACAGGTCGACAAATATCAATGAAAAATAAAAAGTTTATGAAAATATTATATAGCTAAAAAATCCACATGATCGCCTTGTCTCATTTATATTTTCGTCTTTCGTAGTTTCTTACACCACTTCGTGCTATTTAGAATATTCATAACAAAAAAGGGCTATGTTTGATCAAATTGACTTCCACCAGATAAAAGGAAAAAATATAAGGATTTTTTTTATATAATAATTATTAGTAACTTACGCTCGACAAAAAAATTTGGACGACCTTAAGCATCAATGGCATCTATCGTTTTTGGTCAATTTTTGGTGCTAATTACGAATTTGAAATCAGATTTTTAGCCAATGCCTCAAATCTTTATTTATTCGGTGTCAAAGTTAAGATTTTTATATTTTTGGGTATTTTGGGCCTCTATATCAAAAAACTTATGGGTAGTAACAAAAATTTAAAAATATATTTAAATTACGGAAACATTCATTATTAAAGTATGGGGGTTTTTTAAAATAATATTTAAATTTTTTTATTTGTTATAAAATTATTTCGTCCTAAAATTTGTTTTTTGATCCTAAATAACTTGAAAGTAAGTTGCAAATAATATTAAGCTAAAACTTTTTTTAGTTATGTTTTTTTATAAGAAATTTGAATATGCCAATAGATCATTTAGAAACTTAATAGCTAAATAGTAGATTTTTTCAAAATTTTGGACGCGGTTTAACAAGAATTGGAGGCGTTGGGAAAAAAACTAAATCCGAGATCGTTATCGCTAGAAAATTCTCTGAAAAACCTTAAAAAAATCGTTTATGGTGTTTTTTTTGTTTAGTGTTATTCATCTTAAAATGGGAAATAAAATTCCTAAGTTTGTTAAGTTTTTATATTAAAATTTAGATTATACAATATATTTGGGACTCCAATCCTAAATATGACCCATTTATTATCGGTGTTTTAGAAAAATAATTTATGTTCAGAATTCAACAGTAACTATTTTATATACAATAACAAATTTTTTCAAATATTTATTTGTTATTTGTTACTTTTTTAGTTTTTTTTGACCTTTTTACTAATTCAGTGTTTATAGCTAACTTACTAAGTTTGATTTAAACGGTAATATAGGATAGCAGGTTTAATCCCTGTAGATAACTCAAATATCTCAAAAATGTTGACCTGTGTTATAACAATAATACACTCAAAATTTTTTATATTAGATATGCAAACTATTTATTAACATTTAATTAAATTATCGGATAAAATTTCCAAATATTAAGTTTTCATACAAGAACTAAGGGAAAAATTTAACGAATTTAGTTTCTTTTACATGGACACCACTAGTTCACGATATCCTTAATCCACTTGAGGAAGAGAGCAACGTTAGTGTAAAGTCCTGGACCTTTGTCTTTGCACAACGGGCCACTACTTACGATACCTCGAAGGATAGCTCTGCCGTAAGCGAACTCGACTAGGGGGCCACCTAAATCACCAGCACAGGTGTTTATTGTCTTGTCAAAATACCCGGCACAAAATTCGGTAAAAGGGACGTGCATATAGGAGGAACAGCGTGCACTGTCCTGAACAGGAAGACAAGCGCCTCTCAGCTCTAATACCTTATTCGGGGCGTCGTTATCTAAACTACCGTAACCCGTTGCGTAAAGGGCAGTCCCGTAGGCTGGAGCTTGAATATCGTCTAAGGGGAGACACGCAGGTCTAACTTTGCTGCTAAACACGATGGATTCTTCTAACTCCAGGATAGCAATGTTAGCTAGATTGGCTTTCTTATCAAAATCAGGGTGGGGTATGACTTTCTTAACCAAAACTCCGGTATTTGCAAAGGGAATTCCACCGTCCCGACCCACATAGACGCGAATGTTGGTGGAAAGCAGGCAACGTGCAGCCGTTATTACGTGTCGGGCACTAATGAGAGTACCGCCGCACGATGAAACCCTTTTACCCTCGAATATTTGTATCAAAACTTGCCAGGGGTAATTTAGCGTCGAGATGCTAGATCCACCGGATATGGCGCTCGCTATGACGGTGCTCCCATTGGTGCTGATTTGTCGCAAAGACTGTGGTTGCCAATGATCATTGGCATATATATCGAAAGAACAATCTGGGAGTCCGATAGTCCCTGTAGCTGTAATGCCGCAACTCTGACTATTTACGACATTTGGTCCATACAGGAGATTCGTTGCAACAAATATTAAAAAGCGAATAACTCTTATAGAAAGATTAGGCATAGATAAAATAATTAGGATGGAATGTATTTGAACAAAATTGTCAATATGAGTTAACTTAATATCATCGTAGTGAATGTTTTATACCAGGCACTTAATGTTTGTTTTACCCTATCATACAAAAGTTATATGGCTTACTGCCTTTACCATCTCATTTAATATTGCACATGATTAAATTGCCATAATTAGTGTCTAACGGCTTCAACTAATTTATAATTTTATATTTCTTCTAATGGGTCCTGCACATCAAGATTGGATCATAAATTATATAGATTAATTGTCTGAATAATATTTCAAACTTTTTTTTAATTTAATCATTACAATCTAGTAGCTAAGTTGCAAACTCTTATCTTACACGCCGGAGGTTGCGAGCTCAAATCTGTGCACAGGAGGCTTTTTTTTCGATCGGAATAATAAAATACATTTGTAGCCACTTTGAAGCTGCTTGGTCTGCTTAGGCAGTAGGTTAACGATGTACCTAAAGTGAGAGCCTAGGCTAAAAACCTAGGTCGCCGGCGTGCGTGCAAATCGTATTATTTAACCCATCGGCAATATTAGTTGCTTTGCTCGGGTTAAAAGAGTCAAAGTCTTAAGGAGTATGGCGCCTATAAATAGGGAATGTTTAAAAGAAACCTCAAATTAATTGTTTGTTTTTGTTTATATTAAGCAAACTAACTTAATATTCAAAATAACTTGTATTCAAAAGAACATTTTATATGTTTTACATAGCTATCAACTTTACCCAAATTTTAACCAATATGATTGTACAAGCGTCAAAAGTAACGCAGTTTAAGTCACAAATTGATTCTACAAATTAGTTTATACAAAATATTATCAACGACAGTTAATTTTAGACTCTGTACAAACGTTGCAATTGACGTTTGTTAAATTCTTCGAAATATTATGTTGATAATATAAGTTTTTATAACTTTTTCCTAAAATTTAATCAATGTTAAGCTCTAATTTTGTCATATTTTTTATTCTACTATAAATGTATTTGTTTATATATACGATTAATTTGTTGATCAAAATATAGTTTTTGTTTTTTTATAAAATAAAAATTTATCTTATATCACAATGCTCAATATCGATTGGTTCAGTAAACCTGATAAATTTTCCCTAACTTATCTTTTATATATCGAAAGCAAGACCTCTTTTTACATAGTGTTAAGCGTAAGGCCATAAAAAAACCCAATTTAAAAATTATATTTTTGGGGCTACCATTACACAACAAAAAAAAAACAACATAAACGATTTTTTAAGGGTTTTGTAAAGAATTTTCTTGCGATATCCCGGTTTTAATTTTCCCCTTGCCATCATTTTTTTTTTATAGCGTCCAAAAAAAAAATCACAAAATTTAAATCAAAAATTTTTAAATCTATTAACATACATACAAATTAATTATAAAAAACATAAAAAAGATTATAGCTTATGGCAATTTATTTTATTAGGATCAAAAAATGAATTTTTGACAAAAACCACTGATTTTATGATGTAAAAATATAAAAAAATTAAATATTATAAAAAAATTTTTGACGCCTTACGTTAATAATTAATGTTTCCCATCTAAATATATTTTTAAAAATTTGTTACTACCCATAGGTTTTATGATACAGAAGCCCAAACTTCAATAGAAAACCTAATTTTGGACATCGAATAAAAAAAAATTGAAGCATTTGGCTAATATAATTTCACATTCATTATCAGCACTAAAAACTTGATCAAGAACGATTATTGCCATATTTTAAAATTAAGATCGAACGGCGTTGAGGATTTATAGACTATATTAAAACACAAATTAAGCAGCGTTGGGCCAGATTAGTAATTAAAGTGCTTCAACGAATACTAGGCCCTCTATGGAGAGCTTCGGTTTAAAAACCAAGATCAACTGCACGTACTATTTTTTTAAATTTGATCTCCCTGGTGTAGAATTAAAATAGTTGATCACTGATGGGCGTTTTATTGGGATGATAATAAGAAAACTTCCACGAGTACTATTTAAAATATTGAAATTGTTGGTAATTGATCTAATGGTTAACCATATACATTTATTTTGCTTAGTCGGCCTGCGGCCTTAACTTAAAAATTTAACTTAGATTTTTTAATCTTGATTGCCTAAGCCCGCTAATAAGTTTAAAATTCTCCCAATTTTAAATACAAAAATAAAATCACCAAAAATTTTTAAAGCTTTTAAAACTTTTACAACAGACTCTGCTCCAGGGCCAGACTTTTTTAGACCTATATTTTTAAAGAACCTTTTAGAAATTGATACTTCTAGTTTTTTAGTCAACAATTTTCGCAAAGTGGTAAATTTTATTTTTAATGGAAATTTCATACTGGAATTTGCCCTCATATTTTTTGGGGCTCTCTTCTCCCCCTCCAAGATAAGAACAAAAATAGCCCTATAGTTATTGGTTGTTTTTTAGTAGACGTCTTATTTCAAAAGTTATATGCAGGATTAAATCTACTTTAGCAAACCTACTGTCTCCTCACCAACTGGGTTTTGGTATAGAAAGTGGGCTGTGAAATTGCGATTTACGCCACCCGCCTTACCATAGAATCAATGAATTTTGACGAATATTAAGTTAAACTGGACTTAAAAAACTCCTTTAATTGCCTAGATCGTTCTTACCTTATCGAATCTTTTTTAAAAATATTTCCCCAATACCACAACTATATACATTTAAGTTATGGTATTGATTCAATATTATAACTTCAGGATGTAATAATTTCTTCCTCACAGGGAGTTCAACAAGGTGACCCTTTAGGCCCGCCTTTGTTTTGCCTTGGGCTTAAAAACTTAGATGAAATTTCTAATTCAACAAATCTCCGTTTGCACTTATGGTATTTAGATGACTTTACCATGTGTGGCAAGTTGGAAGCTATCAATATAGCACTTAGTATAGTCCAACGCCACTTTTCTGTTTTAAACTTATCTCTTAACCCTAACAAATGTGAGATATATCCTTTCCCGCCATTTACAAACTCTATAGTTGAAACCTTTAATAAACTTCATACGAGAATTTAATAATCTTAGGTTAACCCTTAGGAGGTTTTGTTGCGGTTAAAATATTTTTAGAAAATTATTTAATTGTTAAGAGAAATTAGAGATTTTAAAAAAATTACCTGTTCATCAGGCTTTTTTTCTTTTAAAAAATGTTTTTTTAATTCCTTAATTGCAATTTTGCTTCCGGACATCTGGAGCTTTTGTTTTTAATTCTCTGCTTAAAAAATTTGAGCACGAATTGATTTCAATTTGAAAATCTTTTTAATCTAAAATTTGAAATTACGTTCAATTTGCCCTACCAGGCAAGCTGGGTGGACTCGGGGTCAGGCTTTTGAGGCCGGCCCAACCGGGCCATACCCTGAAACGGGTGATCAAAAAGATTGGGATTTCTGTCTAGCGTTAAACTCTCTTGCTTACCTTTTACAGAGTGAAAACACAACGCACAAATCCCTTCTTAGATCACTGTCTTCATACAATTCAGGTCATGAATTGTTAGAGGCTTTCCCCAGTAAGTTTAATAATCAATTACTCCCTAACGAAGCGTTTCAATACGCTTTGTCTTTGCGGTAAGGAATCCTTTTTTCAAATCCTTACATTTGCAGCAAATGCAAAACTCTGACCGATAGTTTTGGCCGGCATCCCTTACATTGTTTGTCGAATTCAAAGATAAGGCGACACAATAAGGTTAATTACATCATCGCCACTTTTTTTTAAAAGGCTAATATACCGTGTCTTAAAGAAAAACTTAGTTTATCTTTAATTTTAAAAGACCGGATGGAAAAACTCTTATTCCCTTCTCTGAGGGAAAATCTTTGGGATTTCACCTGTGTTGATCCTCTGGCCCCTTCAAACTATAATTTTGATCCAATTTTGAATGCTGAAATTTTACAAGAAAATATTGTTTTTTAAATACCGATAATATTTTTATACTAATTGTTGCCACAACCTCTGGATCATTTGGTCCTGAAGACTTGAAAATTTTCAAACAAATTGGTAAACTAATTAAAAATAATTTTATTTCACCGAGTTTTAGCATAAGGCAAAAAATTTCCATAGAAATTTTGAAAAACAATTATTTTCTTTTTAAAAATGCATGGTTGGAAGACTTTAAAATTAAGTAAAAATATTATTATTTTTTTTATTTTTTATACTTCTTTCATATGTTACATTTAATATACTACCTGTTTATAATTTATTAATTATATTTAGCATTGCTGATTTGATATTGTAATATATTAATGCTGGAAATCTTATAAATAAAATATATTTAATATTTATTATACACAAAACCTACATTATTAGAAATTCTGAGCAATACTTACAGAAGGAAAAATATTAAAAAGGGCACAATTTTAAGGTGGTGGGGCCTGTACTTATTTAATTGTCGTTAGTTATATGTATCGGGTGGCTAAAACAATTATAATTTTAGCAATTCATTAGATTCCTTAAAAATTTGTTGTACCCCACTCTAATAATAACTCTAAGTGAATACTAATTTTATTAAAATACTGAGAATTTAAAACAAAAACTATGCTATTCCAGAGTTGTATTTTTTTGTCTAATTTAACTCCAAAGTAATAAACTAATTAATAAATTAATGTCATGGCGTGGACAAAATATACCATATATTCATTGAACAATATTTTATAAAAAAAGGCAAAATGCAATATAAAATATGGCCCGAGAAATATATTCTTAAACACGCCCTCTACTGTTTTTGGGGCAGAAGGCACTGATTTACAAACCTTTAATTCTCAGATTTAATATCTAATCACCAGATAAAAGCTCCATCTACAATTTTAGCTATGGCTCTGATATGTAACTTTTTTAATATCTCGTTAAAATTTAATTTTATTGAGGTAAATTGTAAATACCTAAATTTGGGACAGGTAGGCGAGACTGGGGTAATCGTGATACCCAAAAGTCTATCTCGACCTGGAGTCCGAAATTCAAAATCTATTTGTCTCTTTTATTTATATACATATGAGACAAATCTGAGTAGATTAAAAATTTATGATTATACAAATAAAAATATAATTAAATTTTGTGGAGATAATTTATCGGGTTGTGAGCCATTATATATTTTAGCAAAAATTCATTAAAAATTTCTATTTAATAAAAAAAACTTTAATTATATTTCTAATCAATAGCATATGAAAAAGACTTTATGTTGCATGTGCCCAATGACAATTACGACATTATGTCCTTATTCTTTTTTCTTTCCTTGCTTTAGGGCACGTGCAAAGTGAGTTATTATTTTCGTAAAATTTTCAAAATTTTGAAAAAAAATATTTTGTAATAAAACGCAAATTTTTAAAAAGTTGTCAAATTTAATATATACATATAAAGTGCTTTTTCAAAAATAAAATTTTTTTAAAAAATTTAGAAAAAAATTTTTTTTTTCAAAATTTTCATAATTTATAAAATTATACGAAAATAAAAACTCACTTTGCACGTGCCCTTAACAGCATTTTTCACTTTTTTTATATTGTCTCATATCATTAATTATTAAGTTATATGTAATTATGAAGCTTCTACGCATGAGCAAAATTCTTATAAATTACCCTAAAGGTAAGGTATAACATTTAACTCTAAGTGTGTAAGTATGTTTAACTGATTATGGCTACAAAATATGTATTTTTAGGAATGTGATTTAAATTATTAATTTAGTCAGTCTCCGTGAAAAATTATCATTTAAGATAATACTTTTTTGATAAATCAAAAAAGAGTTATTATTTTTTAAATAAAAAATTGACAATTTTGTTTTCTTTGTAGATTTGTAATAAAACACAACCCCTAAAGACTATTCTCTTTAACAATATATCACTTCGGTAGAGCATCTATTGGAAGTCTACAACCCTAGAGCTCGAATTTCCCGGGTCTCACAAAATTCTATTTCCCCATTTTACACTTTAATAATCTTTATTTTATTTAGGTTAATTCGATAGCTTATGTAATGATAATCAACAGTCGGTTTCGAGGTTCCCTCAGATCTTTGTCCGCTTAGGGGGCCCTACCCGAATCAAGACAATTAATAATGCCAACAGTTAAATAGTAAAATTTTCTTGCATAGTTGTCTAAGGCTTGCTGCCTTTAGCAGCTTCAAGGTGATTGCACATGTGTTTTTTCTAAGAAAAAAAAACGCCTGTGCACGGATTCGAACCTCGAGCCTCATGTCTGTAAGACAAATGCCACCAAGAAACTATAATGGGTATGCTTTCCGCTAATTTAGGAGATAGTTCAAATATATACGCCTAAGATAAAAATAAAGGTCTTTAATTATTTACCTGACCCACCTAATTTACAATTCCGTTTATATTATTTGCCCATAATTATTTTCCTTGGGGCATATATTAACACTAACTAAGTTTTTAGGTGCCGTTTAAAACAATATTGACTTTGTGTGATATAGTTGATTCTCAACTAAACATTAAGATTAAATAAAAGGTTTGTTATCACAGGAAAGGGCAATTAGTGAATAGTTAAAACGGCCAAGCTAAACTTTTTTTTAAAAATATATGCCAACATGTAGCAAATGGTTGACTTGGCCTCATTTCTCTCTCTTTAATCAAAATCCATTAAGTTTGCTTCCCGATAAGTCACGTAGATTAATGAGGAGAACCGTAGCCAAGATTTTAAAAGGGGGTTTAAAAAATTTTTGCCGTCTTCGTCGACAGTATTATTGCATGAAAATATTGTTTCAATACTATTTTTTAACTTGTCATTTATTTGTTAAGTTTCTAAAGCCTTTGATAAAACTATATATTTTATTTCGGGTAGCTAGCAAATTAAAAATGTATCTAATAGAGTTTAAACATAAACGTGAAGTTTTGCCTACCCCCTTGTTTTCCACTCAGTTTTTAATTTATGGTCCCAAGATTTCTTTTAGGAATCCCGACCTGTCCCGTATTTACAAGTACCGTCCGTAAATTTTTGGCCTATAATTATCAGTAAAATTAAAAGTGTTAAAGTAATATCCTCTTTCGTGTTACAAAACTCTCATTTAGTTAACACAAGTAAGTGAAAGTGATTCACTCGACCCATGGTTTTTTTTTTCTAACTTTATTTTTAGCTGAGCACAGCTTGGTTTTTTTCCAAGCGAGCGAGCTTCTTCACCCAAATTTGGTCTCTGAACCCAATTTATAAAAAATAACTGTTCTAATGTAAATCACACTGGACAACAAAACAAACAACATAAACGATTTTTACAGGTTTTGTGAGAATTTTTGCAATTACAAACCTGGGTGTATGTTTTCCCATTTGTATTCCAAATTTTGCAAAGTTAAGATAAAAGTCTTAAATTTTTTTTAACTATTAATTTTCCAAAAAACCAATTGGCATGCTTAGATTCTTAATGAAAATAATACTTAAAATAATTTTCAAATTATAAAAAATCAAAAAAAAATTAGGACGAAATCCACTAATTATACAAAAAAGTAATAAATAAAAAAAAATTAAATTTTTAAACGCCTTATGTAAATAATGAATGTATCCTTTAAAATATAACTTTAACCTGTTTATACTGGTTAAAAACCCAAAATATCTAAATATATAAAGGTCTATTGACATATATATAAATTCTTAGGCATTGAGTAGAGTTTAGAGGTAATATCATTCATTGTATAATAATAAATTCATAATTTTTGGAACTCATGTATGAGAGTTTTGAAAAAATAGCTAAAATTAAAATATGAAAGTTGGCTTTGTCCTTTAATTCGATAATGTCAATCCAGGTTCGGCCCGCGGTCTAGCCCGGTTTGTTTTTTAGGACAGTCGGCAAAGAAATAGGTGTGGTTTAGCTTAATATCATAAGCATATAACAAATTAATTAAACTTTTCATTTTTGTTTTCAAATATCGACATAGGCTTTCATTCGAATTGACCTATTAGATTTTGCGAAAGAGATATGTGCAATCAATTATCGCTTGTAACTTTGTTTACTTACACTGGACAACAAGTTTAGCCAAAGCATTTATGACAACTATAGTTTTTGGTCAAGTTTTTGGCGCTGATCAATTTGAAATTTGAATTTTATGCCAATGCCTCAGATTTTTAGTTAATCGGCGTCAAAATTGAGATTTTTCAATTTTTGGGGCATTTTGGGTTTCTATATCATAACTATAGCTAGTAATAAAAGTTTAAAAATATATTTAGATAACGAAAACATTCATTATACGTAGGGGATTTAAATTTTTTTTTATTTACACAAAATTTGTTTTTGTTTGTCATAAATCTTGATCCTAAATAACTTGAAAGTAAATTGCTAATTTAGGTAAAAACCTTTTTAAATGTTTTTTGTAATATTTCTGAATATGCCAATAAATTTAAAAAAAAATTAATTTAAAGAAATTTTGTAAATTTTTTTTTTGAAATTTGGCACTCGGTTTCAAAAATTGGAGGCATTGGAAAAAAATAAAACCGGGATCGTTATTGCAAGAAAATTCTCAAAAAAACCCTCGAAAAATCGTGATGTTTATTTTTTGTTGTTCAGTGATATTTTATATTTTGCATTTTATATAATGATTGGCCAAAATCAAAAAAAAATATTTACGGAATATAAATTAATGATGGATACGTTACGCTGACATAAGATCTATTATTTTTTTGACTTTCCTGAGTATTGTGGCCAAGTCCAATAGTTATCATAATTATAATATACAACACCTATCTGAAACCATATATGGATTAGGCTTTGATAAACAAACCAAAATATTTTTGTTATAGTTTATTAAACCACAAAAAATTTTATGTAATCATAATCTATAAAATATTTTTTATTTTTTAACATTCGCTTGAGGTACTACAACGATTTGGCCTTCGTAATTCTGTTCAAATCCGTCTGAAGCTACTGTCCATTGAATTTTCAAAAAAATCTTATAACGTCCCGCTTGGGTAAAAATAAGTTTGTCCAGTGCGTATTCCATTGGTCCTCGTTTCTTTGTAAACTATCGTGAATGAGTAAAAAAAATTGATTAGTTGTTTATATTTTATTATATATATACTATTATTTTTTTCTTTAAAAAATTATAATAAACAATGATTTATGAATATACTCATTGTATATTACATTTTTTAAAGTTGTAAATACATGAAAGAGCGACTAATTTAATTAAATGTATCAACTAGAAAATTCCAAAAAATAATCTGGAGTTTATAAATTCTTTGCCGATTCCAGTGTTTTGACATGCCCTAGCTATGATTAAACCTTCTTCGTTTGCCATGTGAAAGTTTATGTTATTCACCCTTGAACATATGATTTAAATATTATAGAATTTACTGTTTTTTGAAGAATTGTTTTAGTTTCACCACTGCCAGGCTCTTGATAATCAATTTGCAAATTTACAATTATACCTCGTGGCAATGTTATTTGATAGTAATCAGGTCCGTTGTCTCTTATTTCAAGAGTGTGGACTGAAAAATTGAAAAAATTTATTATTTCTGAAATGATGCGCGCTATATAAATCAAAAAAGAGTAATTTGTTTTTCGGAATAACTAAATAAAAACTGGCGTTTATAATTAATTTATAATTTTTGCATAGCCTTAACAAAATGATACTAATATACAAAAAAATTAAAGTTGCAAAAAGGCTTAAAAATAACAAATTTAGGTTATTTATATTTTTAATTATATTTAATTGTACAAAAAATTATTTTTTTAAGTCTAGAGTTACTAAATTTTGATTTTTATACATAACTCTTCATAATAATATTTTTCTTTCAACTCTATTAACAGCAGGGCTGGGAAAAAAAAATAAATGGGCTTTTTTTTAACAAGTTTTTTAGTTTTTTTCCCCAAATGCCCACAAACTCGTGGGCCTAGCAAATGAAAAGCCCCTTTTTTTACTTAAAGAAAAGGGGCATGTTTAAAAAAGCCCTTTTTCTTAAAAAAACTTCTAGTAGCTTTAAGAAAAAATAACCCACCCATCATTATTATAAAAAAAATCAAAATTTTTTTAAAATATTATAAGGAAAAATGGGCTTTTTGGGGATCTTTTTAAGAGCCACTTTTTGTGGGTTTTTTTGCCCCTTTTCTGGGGCTTTTTTGAAATTCTTATTTTGGCCCTTTATTTGTAGCCCCCCTTTCTTTTTTTATGTTTTAAGGGAAAAAATGAGCTAAAGTTTTTTAGCTCATTGTTTTCCCAGCACTGAAAAACACGAACAAAAAATTTTATTTTGTTATAATAGTTAATATATAAAATTAAACTAATCGAATCTTAATAGTTATTTATAACTTGAGGTAACAAAGAGTGTCTCTCGCATTTTAATATATATTTGATATACGAGAAAAGTTAATTATAAAAAGTTTAATTACTTTTTATATTTAATTTTTTTGCAGAAATATAAAAACTTAATTTGATTAGATATTTTAGCATTTTTTATATGAATTTCGATGACAACACTAAAAATTCTTAAAGTAAAAGTTTTTTTATCATTGGTACAAGCAAGTCTGAATCTAAATAACACAGGTCAACAAATATGAATGTTAAAAGCGGTATTTTTTGAAAACATTAAAGCACCTCCATGAGGGCCTAATCTTATAATTTTTTTTTATTTTACTTAGTTTCTTCCGTCTTTGGCTAATTAGATCCGTCTATAACGAAAAATGACCCTATTTGACCAAATTCACAGATCTGAATATATCCTAAAAAAATTTAAAAATTTTTTGCATATAAATATTCCTTGTAACTTATATTTTTAATCATAAATAATAAATAATTATTAATATATCAAGCTCTTAAATCGGCATTTAGATAATACTAAATATTACGCGTCCAAACTTAAATACGACAAAAATATATTATCCGTTAATGAAATTATCTGAAGTTTGAATTTAACAGTTTTAACTCTTGTTATGCAAAAATAAATCAAACTATTTTGTTATTGAAGATTTTTTAATTTTTTCACTTTTCTTAAATTTTCAATGTTTATAACTGAATAACTAAGTTTGATTAGTAAACGGTAAACGGAATAGATATTCCCTACGATGGCAGGTTTAATCGCTGTAGTTAATTCATAAATCTCAAACAATTGTTCTGTGGAATTTGCTTTCAATTCTACCTCATTAATCTAAAATTTTACTAAAAATCTATTAAAGTATATGTTTGCCTATTAATACTATTAATTTTATAAAAATTTAATTACTTTAAATTTTAAAAGGGGATTTTGGGATTTTAAAACATTTAAATATTCCAATTACATTTATCTTTTAATGTTAGATCAACCAACGTTTTAAGTTAACAGCATAGATTATAGAAAAAAAGAAATAAACATATACAATAATTAGTTCTCAAGTAATTACAAATTTTTAACATTTTATATAAGATATAATATAGTTTCTTTACCTGCATTCATTTTTCCTATAGCGAGAACATATAGTGTAAATAGAATGGGGATTCCTTTTAGTTCAAACATTTTATCTATAATAAGAGCAATTATTATTAGATATTAAATGATTTAGAATCAAATTACAAAAAAAATGAATTAAATTATATTAATCTACTTACTATACCTTAATATATTAGAAATAATCCTGATAAAGTTATAAAGTTAATATTTGACAAATTTTCATTCAGTTATTTTCGCTTAACATTTCTGTTATGGCAATGCCTTGAGCTGTTTACGTCAACACATAGGATCAAAATGTTATATATAATAATGTTTTCGACCAGAATACCACCAAAAGAAAAATAAGGGAAAAACAAATGCCGAATTTCTTCCTTTGGCATGAATCTTTATTTTTAGATGGTTTAATTTTAAATTTTTTTTTCATTTTCATTTTTAAAATATAATTAAATATCGCGTCAGCTTAATGGCCCTATAGGCGTTAGTTTATGCTAAGTTTAGATGTGCCTAGTATACCGCAGAGTGAAGAGAAGTAGGCCCAGTCTAATATATCTTTTATTAAAGGTAAGGTCATAGTGAATTTTTAAAAACGAATCCATATTTTGCCAGAAATGTGAAGCCTTTATGCTGGAATATTCAAAATATTGCGGCATAATTTCCGATTCCTAAGGCATTGACGGAAAGGGGAACTTACCTCTACTAAATCCAGTAATGAACGTCGCCGGAATTTTCAAGGCACCTCACATACCTAAAAATAACTTTTTCCTAAAATTTAGTTTTCGCAGCGGTTAATCAAGACAAGAATTTATGCTGGTAATAAGGAATCTTGGTAACCTTAGATACCAAAAATGATTATGCCGGAAGGTATGTTTATTTTGACACAAATATTTTCATTCAATCTACTTTAAAATTTAGTATAAATAGCAATGTTTGCTAATCTTGTTTACCAGACACCTTAATTCTTGCGCAACCATTGGAGTTCCGGGATAAATTTTTCGTTTTATCCGGATTCTTCGAAATTCGACTATTTTGTTAGATAAAAATTAAAATAAAAGCAAAATTTTTGATCTCGAGAATAATTAATTAAATGAGAAAAAATCTACAAAAGTAAGTTTACACTAACCATTGTAATATCTTTTTTATATCAATTATAAAAAATTATTTTTATTAAAAATGTATCAAGCTCCTATTTCAATAAATAAACTCTATATCTTGTTTACAAAAGGAGCTAACAATCTACTTAGATTGATAATTTCCTTATTTTTATTGAGTATACTTAACACTACAACTATCAATGTTTATATTCGGAATGGTCCCTCAACCTAAATACGGCACTATTGTCATAAAATAGAAATATTATTTAAAATTTGAATTTAACATTTTAGCTATTTAAAAGTTATATTTTTAAATTTTGTTTTTATAATTTTATTATTTTTAACATTATTCTAAATATTTTTGAAAGCCAGTATATATATATATTCTAAAATAAAAGAAATTTAAAAAACCTAAGATGTTATTATTTTTATAACTAGCTTATAACTAATACAGTTAGGTAACCTATTAATAATTATTATAGTTTTCCTTTTTTTTTGCAAATTCAACTAAAAATTAAATTTAGCTATTGGCCCCATTTATTTATAATAAGCGCACTTTTTTATTAATATTTGTCACCTGTAAATTTAAACATAAAAGAAGTCAATTATTTGTGAAATTTATTTTTCCACTCTTTCATACAAATGCAACATTAAAATAGATATTTCGAATTAATATAATAGTGTTTTAAGGTTTATTTTAAAATAAAATTTTTTTTGATATAAGTTATTATTTTCAAACATTCATCTTGGGCACGTGCAATGTGGGTATTGATTTTCGTAAAATTCTTAAAAAAAATTTTTTTGTGTAAAATTTTTTTAAAAGTTGCTAAATTTAGTTTATGTACTTCAAATGCTTTTTATTTATAATATTACAAAAACAAAATTTCACTTTGCCAGGCCTTAAAAAATAATTGGTTTTATAAGGAAAATAATTTGCTTAAATAATTATGTATTAAATAGTCACCAAAAATTATAAGGATAGTATTGCATTTAAGACTGCCGTAGGTTTTGCTGGTTTAAAGATAAATCAAATTTTAAAATATTTTTTTTGTAGAATAAATTGAAACAACAAAATCTTGTATATTAGTTTGTTGATGTATAATAAAACATTAATAATCCAATTTAATTCTTTGTGTCTGACGCAAACTAAACTTTCAAAATATTATATTTTAAGACATTTTAAAGGGTTGAATATAGTAATGAAGCATAATATTTAAACAAATTTTCAGCAATTGACACATTCTAGTAACACACCTTCGAGTCATATATTTGAACAAGCTGATTATCGGGAATTTAAACACTAACATCAAGTCAAAAAAATGTTGAATTTTGTTAATAACGTAAAAAAGTTAAAATTTAACAGTATAAATTATCCAATTTATTAATAAATACTAAAAATTTAAAGGCGTTTTTACATTTATAGTCTTTATTTTGTTAAAAGTATTGGCCACTAATTTGCTTTATGAATATTTTTTTAAAATGAATTGTTAATTTTTTCTAAGATTTTAAGAATTTAATTAACAATGGTTACGGTTATTTGCTATTTTTTGTAATAATTTTAAAAGTAAAAGAATTCTTTAAATAATTGTTTATGACATATGAGCATATTATATTATATTACATTTTAAAACGATAAAAATATAATTAAATAAAAATAACTAACTTTGTGTAAAATTTATAGTTAAAGTTAAAAAATACAATTTTTACATCTATTTTGGATTTCGCTATAACATTGCGCTTAATATGGAAATTTTTAAAATCAATTTTATTTTCATGATCAATTTGGCAATCTCGATTATAGCCGGTTCCACGTCTTTTACCAGTGCAAAGTGATATTAATTCACTTAAGATCATGCATGTTATATCTCATTCTTATATTTCTGTAAAATATTCATAAAAACATATAAATCATATTTATATAGAAGCATTAATTTAGTTGCTTCGGCGCGACTGTTAGTGAATCTTATTAACAATTTTGTATAATATGAGATTCTTATTTAAAATTACGAAAATAGCAAAGAATTTTTTAAATATGGCCTAATAAGGTGAATGTAGTATTTCGTTTGATCCCAAAGCTAGCCTATAAATAAACTGGGATTGGGATCAATAAATACACCATTAATTTTTAAGAATAACAGATTGATCATTGCGTAAATGGTAAAGGTATTTTGATATGTATATGGTGAATTAAATTAACCGCACTGATGTCCGTATTTCACAAATTCACCGGTGCAAGCAGGGTTAGTAGTACCTGCTAAAAAACCACCCCCTCACAGCTTCTTATTTATTTAAGCCGCCGTACCCGTTAGGGCTTTGGCACTTAATGTAGTATATAATAATTAAATGTTAATAACAAAAATATCAAAATAACAAATATTAGGACTTTGTATCATTTATTATATAATCAGGATAATTATAATATATTTATATTATTACAATTTTTTTTTCTCTAAACTTTAACATGGCCGTAAGTTAGTGGATTCAGTTTCACTTTAATCTTGGCCCTGTATTCTTCTCTTGGCTGAAATCTCTCCGAATGAGCTTGCACCAAAATATTGTATATTCCCGCTTTTGTAAATAACTCTGAATTGTTCAGCATGTATTCCTTCAAAGCTTGTTCTCTTGTAAACTTTTATTATTGGTAAACAAAGTATAATTATCCATTATTTCCCAACCCTTCTTCAGAAATTTTTATGTGATATTAAAAAGCTTACAAATAGATAAAATTTTAGTTTTAACAGAGGCATTATATCAGAAAAATATGATAGAAATAGAAATTATGTTTGTTATTAATCGTTTAGAAGCTATTTTACAAATTTTAAAATAAAAAGCAAACAAATATGTTTTTTTTGTTCCTGTCCTGGAAGCCGACCTAACTTTTAACTTAATATAGATAAAACATTGCTTAATTACAATTAATATTTACAGGCGCATCGCTATATGGATGTAAAAAATGCAAATATTGTATTTTTATGGTTTTTGTATTTGATTTTACATTCTCTGTGGCCTTTGTTGACCTTGAATGCGTTGAGATATTTTTTTCTAAATATAGATCTATTTTGTATCGGGCTTTTATGCAAATTTACATTAATTGGCCAATCAAAGTAGGCAATGGTTATTTATTTTAATCGATATGGAAGCAAGCAAGGTCAATAAAGGTTATAGGGAAGATTAAATCAATTAACAACAATTTTGATCGGCCAGTGTAAAATAAAGTGCAAACTAAAAAAAAAATTAAGAGAGTAAAATTAAATTAAAATATTTTTTATTATATTCTTTCTACACATAAAATTAAACTATTTAAATACTCAAGCTTAAGATTATAGTTTCTAAATATTATATAAATATATATTTCAGTGAAAGATATATTTAAGTTCAGACCACTTAAACTTTCATGGTTTAATTATTTGTTTTTATGTTCTTATAGCACATACCTAATAGCTGGGGCCTTTAGTTAAAACATTATTTTAACCAAATTCATTTCAAAAAAAAGCTGGGTTTCATTTTTAAAACTGGCGAAAAATACATTTATCGGATTTATTTTTAAATTGTAGAAGCAAAATAATATAATATAAATTTTATTATAGTTTAACTTAATCTTATGACGTATTCCTCCTTTATTCCGATCAAACTTAGCATATTGGCTTCAAATAAAGTTTAAAAAATATAATTTTGTTTTAAATATAAGGCAGAAAATTATTTTTTTTTAAATGTCATGCCAGTTTAAAACTGTTATATTTTTAAAAAATGTTAAGTAAGGGCTCCGTTTAATAGAGAATATTAGGCCTTAGTATAGTATTTAAAGGTGAATTTTCAAAAATATTATTTCCTAATTGCCTTCAAACATGGTCATAACATGGCGCGGCCTGCCCATATTATTTTATATAGGTCCGGCCCGTTGCGCCAAAATCTTCAATTCAGTCGGTTTGTACTAAAAGATAATTTTTAATTCCTTGATAATACAAAAACAATATAAGGAATTAAAATCGACCCGGCCAATTTTTTTTCAAATTCAAGATTGGCATTGAACCGTTCTAAATTTTGGCCTTGCCCTTTAATTCTTGGCCCTAATCTTTTGCCCGCTCCTTAAAATTATTTCCGTAATGCTCGTTTGATTTACAAAAAATATTCGGTCAAAGGCAAATATAATATTGCAAATTTAAGGTGTAATATAACAAAAAAATTAATCTGAAAAATTTTGAGAATTTTAATGATCAAACCGGACCTTCCACATTTCTATTATTCATTTTTTTAAATTAAAAATTTTTAAGCCAACAAAATTAAAAAAAATTTTAAAAACAAAAAATTTATGGAAGAAATTTTATACAAAAGTATATTAAAACTTTAGATAATATTTTATATTCATATAAAACAGGTCAAAAATTTTAGAAAGAAGGTCAAAAAAAAACAAAAATGATTTAAAAGCATAAATAAATTGAAATTTTATTTTGGCATAGTGAGAGTAGTTAAACTGTTAAATTCAAACTTCAAATAATATTTTCATGAAAAATCGATAATATATTGTGTCTTATGTAAGTTTGGACACGAAAAATTTTGTATCATCTTAATGCCAATGTAAGAGCTTGATATATTACTTTATCTCATTATTTGTAATTATAATCATAGGTTAAAGGTATTTTTATATGCAAAATTAATATTTATATTTTTAGGTATTTATAACTATCAATTTGGTAATAAAAGGCAATTTTTTGCTATAGACAGTTCTAAGGGGTTACGGAAGAAACTAAACCGAAAAATATATATGAGATAAGGCCATCTTAAATTCACGTTTTCGACATTGATATTTGTTAACTTGTGAATTACAAGAGCGATTTTTTTTAACCTAAATATTTAAAAAATTATGTTTTATGAGTAGCTAAATAACTAATTACTTAGGTCAACAAATTATTGATACAAAGATCAAACCTTTCATCATAGGGATTTAAATATCCCGTTTTACAATTTGGTATGTCAGGTTTAAAAAAAGTCAGAAAATAAAAACAAATAAAAACAAAAATTAATTAATTTTTTTTGCATATTCACATTAACTAATTTCTTGAAATCTAATTTCAAAAAATTTTTTTAATATAATATATTGTGTCATATATATATATATTTTGGCAAGGAGTATTACAAATGCTAATGTAAGTATAAATTTAATTTAATTTGAGATGATAAATATAAATTACAATATCAAACAAAAATTTTTTTGGGGGGTGTATTCGAGGTCGAAAAATTCCTCAATTTTGTCAAATCAAGCCATTGCTTTGATATGAAGATATAAAGAACCGAAGGCGATGAAAAAAAACGGAAACTCTAAATGAGTTAATGTCATTACTCTGGCATGCCCCGGGCTACAACATAAATTTTTTTTTGTCTGCCGAGATTACAAAACATACAAGCCAATTGTATCTTTTCATTTGTAAAATACAATAGCCGAGCTTGTAAAAATAATTTGGAAAAAACGGAGAAATCATTTAGATAAGGTTTTAATCTTAAAGATTATTTCGCTGCAGTTTTATAAAACACTGCCAAACATTTCTCATTTATTTATGATTTATTGCTATCCAAAAGTATAAAAATAGGTTTTGTTTAAAATAAATATAATATATACTTCAATACGATAAATTGTATCAGTTTCACCGGTAGAACTTTGGTAATCGATTTGTATAACGGCAATCTTACCATTTATACTGACTACAAAATTAGGGCCCCTGGTAAGTAGATCAAGTGTGCGGACTAGAGAGAAATTAATATATTATTTGACATCCATTATATATGATCATTGACGAAAAGTTTAATATATTTTATATTTAAAGTGAGCCGTAAAATATGAAGAAATACATACAATTTCAGCGGTATCTTAGGCCAAATGCAAAGTAAATTTCCATTTTTTTTAAGATTTTGAAAATTCTAAAAATTTAAATTTTTTTTTTGATTTTTTAATTTTTTATTAATTAAAAAAAACATTATATGTACATAAACTTAATTTGACTGTTTTTTAAAAATATGCGTGTAAAATAAAATTTATTTATTTTAAAAATTTAACATAAATAACTTTGCACGTGCCCTAATAAATAATCTAATATTTTACGTTTTTACAACTTTCTATACCTTTACAACATCAGTTTTATTGATAACACCTAGGCAACACAAAATGCCTTCACATAAGCATAATTTATGTGTTTTTGTAATCATTTTTTGAGAAAATAAGAAAGCATGGCCTAATTATTACATACAAATTTTTAGAAATTTTAAGATTCGTAATATTAGCTTTCCAAAGAACTAATATTTGCAAGTGTATATATCTTATGCCTAAACAATTTCACTAAACTTTTGGGGCCCGTTGACAATGATCAGGAACAAAAGTTGTATACCTGCGTCCACGCTGTTGGTGTCGAATATGGAAAATATAACAAAAATTGTAAGTAATTTTAGTTGAAACATTTTTATATCCTTTTTTTGGCTATTGAAATAATCTGAAAATGTCGTATACGAAGATTTGAAAAAGGAAAATGTTTTTTGGGGATTATTTGTATTTTTAAGGAAGTGTTAAATTGACTTCAGGCAACTAACTATTCAAATAAATCCTTTTCCGTCTAAAACTTTATGATAATATTTGTTTATGGCAAAATTAGGATTAACACATTCCTGATTTTTCTCATGTTTACATAAAACCAGGGTAGTTAAGGCCTTAAGAGCTTGCAATCGGTGGCGTCCACTCTTTTCAAATCTTTTTTAATATTTATATACATATTATTATTTCCTTTGCCCCCAGGTCAGCTATGCGACAACTTATTGAAGTTGTTTAAACTGATTCAGGTGTAAAGGGGCGAGGAATTATCAAAATTAACAGAAAATGCTAGGAAAGATTCTAACTAAGGCTAGATCAATAAGCTAAATTTTTAATATATGTCACTAAATATTAGCCTATTGATTTTTTCCTGAAATTTTCGGTCGTAATAACAGCGAGGTTTTTAGTAATTGGATGTCAATATCAAATTTTAATGTTTTTGGGGTTTTTTGGGCTACTCTAGTACCTATAGGGAAAAATAAAAGTTTAAAATAACATTTTTCAAAAACAATTATAATTTAAAGACGTTTGTTTTTTTATGTAATATTTAATTTTATTTATTATTATGCTTCAATATTAATGGTTTTTCTCAGGTCGGTTGATTGCTCAGTGGCAAACCTTCCTATCTTACACGCAGGAGTTGCGAGGTCGAATCCGTGCACAGGAGGTTCTTTTTCGGAAAATAGTAAACATGAACCACTTTGTAGCTCCTGAGCGGACTGCTTAGGCTGTAGGCCTTAAACGATATGCCTTAAGTAAGAGCCTAGGCTTAATACCTAAGTCGCCGACGTGCTACTAACTACTCTCTGCACCTTTTTTCCATCTGATACATGGTTAAAATTATCGTCTTTGAATAATTTTTTGGCTAAATTAAGGTAGTGTACCAAATCTCATTATTTCTTTTGTAGAATGTTTTTATCAACATGATTATTTTGCGAAAATCGGCTGAGCTAAATATAAAACGAACAATTAAAGCGGGATAGAAAATTTTAATTTGACCCTTTAGCAGTTACGTAGATTGGACATATTGAGAAAAAGGAGAAGCAGTACCGTAGCCAGGATTTTAAAGGGAGGAATTCAAATTGCTATTTTGGAGATTGCGGCAAATATTAAAATTTGCTTTCCATATTGTACTTGCATCGAGTAATACTGCGTCATGATGAGATATTTACGATTGGAATCGTCAATATAATGTCATTACCGTCAACCTCTCTCATAGCCTTTGAATTTTTATCAGCCTACGCGGGTCTAAAGAGGAGACGGGGGTCCAATATTTCCTTCTATGATATTACACCTCAGACCATGGACAGTGAACCATGCAAGAAAATCGTAGCAACACACAAGAGAGGACACCGAAAGTGTTTAATTTATGTATTGTCATAGACCAAGAAAAGTTTCTTAATTTAATGGCTCCATAGACGGTATTATAAGTTTTTTAAATATACCCTCTTATCGCACTCTTTTTAAATTATTTCTTCTACATTGCCAAATTACGGAAATGTTAACTTTGATCGATGATTTAGCTTATTTAGTTTTGTTGCAAATTAAGTTAACTAATTTAATTACTTAAGGTCAAGAAAATTAACATAAATTTGAACTTTTAGTCGGTTTACCCGCTTTTTATTATGCATAACCGTTCTAAGTTTGCCAAAAATTAATTTATAAAAGATAAAGGTAATGCAATGGAAAAGTAAAGGTTAACACGTGAAAATTTCTTAAATCTAAAGTCATGATTTATACAATGTATTCTAACTTCCGTTAGTCATCAGGCGTGGACGTAAGACGTCAAATTTAAGATAATATATAATATTTATTTGTGATAAAAATTTTGTTTAGAGTCCCAATAAAAAGATACATCCGTTTAAATTCTTCACACAAATTCGAAAATAAGATTTGCATTATCAGACATTTATTTAATATAAAAGAAAAAACACAAAATTTTTAATGTTGAATACTTATAAATTGTAAAGCAGCCACATTGATCTTCCGTATTTCAACGTTTGTTTTGCCTATAGGCTTCCTAAATTGCCAACGATAAAAATGACGAATTTTGCGACCTCGAGAAAACTAATGAGAAAAAATGCGGTTAATTTGTTTTCATTTTTAAAAATTATAGCTCATATATTTTACCGGAGATGGAGATTGTGATATTCCCAGAGCATAATTTTGTTACTGGCAAAAAGTTTTGTTACATTCTGAAAATGAGTCTCAGGAGGTCTTGGTAAGATTAATTTTTTTTTGGGTTGTACATATGTAACTTTATAATAAAAAATCCCGATTATGGTTAAAAAAGCTTATTTTTGCAAATGAAAATATTATGTTAAATTTGTATGTAAAATTAGTTTCTTCAAAATTATTTTGTCAATTACCTATGGATTTTAAAATTCATTTCTAATAATGTGTATATACATGCCTATAGGTTTAAATTAAAATTCTTATTAAAAGTGCAACCAAATAGTTGCGTAATGTCAAAGTATCCTAATATATAGCTTAATTTATATTATCAGAGCCAGAAAAGGCGCATTCCTATATAGAAATCAACTCGGTACATGTGTTATCAACCCGAGAAAATCAATTAATGTTGCCGACGGGTTAAATAGATGCTGGTACTCTGGTGACTGGTCAAACTTTAGGTATATGGTTGAAGTTAACCACTTATGTAGGGCGATCAGCAGCTTTAATAAGTGAGTGCTAACAATCAAAAAAATTTTTTTTATCAAATGGCGGGTTTTGAGAAAAATTAAAACAAACTTTAATTTAAGTTATGCAATTGGTTGTAAAAGTCAAATAAATTTTAAAAAAATTATTCCATTACAAAAAAATACAAAAAAATTTATCACATTTAACAATCTAAAGAGCTCTAACTGTACAATTTATGTGACACCTAGCGTAACAAAATTATTTAAAATAGAAAATTTCTTTATTAAAATTTTTTAAATGCGCGTAAAATATTAAATAAATTTTTTTAGGTAAATTAAATAAAAATATATTGATAAATGAAAATAAATCTCACCTTTAATAATATAAAAGTCTGAGAATTGCAAAATTTACACATATATAATATAAGTGAAAAAAAAGTTTGGCTAAATAATTTTAAATAATAAACTTTGTGTTCAAAAATCATTTAATTAATCATGTGAAAAGATTTTTTATTTATTCTCAAACTTATAATTAGTTTTTGCAAATTTAGCTAAATTTTATTTGTTTTGTGCGAATCACAACAACTCTAACGAGTCAAGCAGGTAATATGAGTTCAGAAAAGAAGGTGATTATAATTCAACTTTTGCATCTATTAGAACTTATTAAAACTCAAAAAGACTCAAAATAAAAATCTATTATTGGTTTTTAAAGTTAAGTTAAATTTTTGTATTAAACATTCTATTTTTCTATTTAATTTATAAGGTCAAAAAAAAGTCTGACACTCTTTTTTTGAACAAAAAAAATCTGAATGTCATAAAGTTTTAGGTAATATAATCGGGTATCATAGTTATTTGCAACGTTTTAATAATCATAGTATGATTCGGGGAATAGGGCATCCGCTTTATGCACAAAAATAATCCCACGGTAATTTTCAGATATTTCATTCCCGTTTGAGTCAATTTCTCCGTATGCTCGCACTGAGACTTGATATTCTCCGGCATGGCTGAAATGTCCTGGAGAAAGCGTATATGTCAATGGATTTGGTCCCTTAAAGATTTTCTAATTTATTTGTAATACATATATATTAAAAAAATTATATATTCCTATAAGCACCCAGCATGATATAAACATTAAATGTGTTTAATATTTCTTGGCATATCGAAATAGAAAAAATTGCTAATTTAAATTTTAACATTCTCAAAATATTCCACATTATAATATGATTTTTATTTATTGTCAGACAATTAATTCGTGTTTACAATTTAAGTTTTTTTAACGCATATAAATTGGCATTACTTACATGCTGATGGTGTAAAGAAGAAATTACAGAAAATTTTAAAATGTTCAAAACCATTCATCAAATATTGCCGTTTAGGGCTTTGGCTGTAAGAGCAAATAAATTTTAAATCTATTTACCGTTTTTCTAATCAAACTAAGTTAGTGTCGTAGCCCGTAATACTAATGGATTATAATATTAGACAATTGATTGATTGATGGGCTAAATTCATCTGTGTCATCATGACTGGCAAAAAAATAGTTTTTTTTCATAGAATTAGTTTTAAATAGAATATATTATTATTATTTTTATTCATCTTATCTTAATAAATTATTAGTTAACAAATAGCATATATCAAACCTTTTTATATTTATTTATATTCCTAAGAGATATCCTGGTGGCCTAGCCACCAGGATACAAATTACTTAATATTGAGCTACTAAATCCCAACCAATAATTCCTCCTATTTATTCATCTTAAACAATGGTGCCGTTAAACCCGAGGACGAACCAGGAAAAATTAAAAAAACGTAGTTTAAAAAAAACATTTTGGCTTAAACTCATGAATATACATTGGAGGACAGCATTAAACTTGACAATGAGACATTCTATTCTTTTTCCAATGCGTAATTCTCTCAACACAAGGATATCGACTCTAATCAATGCTCCCCCCCCCCCCCCCCCCCATTCTCTCACCACCTACGTTATTCTTTACAAACATCATTACACTTAATTGAACTCTCAATATTCTTAATCGGTATGAACTTTTAACCGGTAACTTTAACACTCAAATAATCCACAATTAACTTTAACTCTCAAATAATCCTTAAATATATCTCTACTCAAACATCAAACGATATTTCGCTATTCATACACCCAATTAAATTTCTCATAATAACAATCAAAAAACAATTTCTCACACACCTCAACAACGTAATCAAGGCTTTGCATACTGATGGAAAAGATGGTGGTCGCGCAATAGATACCGGTTCGTTTTTCCTTTTTATAAGGTTGTTCTATAACTCGCGAAAGTGTAAGACCTAGCATCATCCTAAATGGAATACGGCAAAAGTTCCGTCTAATCTAGGCACTTCGTAGAGGAACATAAAAAATAATAATAATAAATTTATTTATCTACAAACGGATGGTAAACCACCTTAATACAGAAACCGACAAACGCTAGCCGCACACATTGAGAGGTGACGAAACTTCAAAACGGAACAAGAGATCAGCAAAGTTCAACATCTCTAGCAACTACAAAACAATTATTCAACACATATTTTTGGTCATGCAAACACCCAACTTCCGAAACCATCTAATTAAAAATCGACACTACTACAGGTACGATGCCCCTGAAAAAGGGAGGTGTCGTAGCCCGTAATACTAATGGATTATAATATTAGACAATTGATTGATTGATGGGCTAAATTCATCTGTGTCATCATGACTGGCAAAAAAATAGTTTTTTTTCATAGAATTAGTTTTAAATAGAATATATTATTATTATTTTTATTCATCTTATCTTAATAAATTATTAGTTAACAAATAGCATATATCAAACCTTTTTATATTTATTTATATTCCTAAGAGATATCCTGGTGGCCTAGCCACCAGGATACAAATTACTTAATATTGAGCTACTAAATCCCAACCAATATATTCCTCCTATTTATTCATCTTAAACAGTTAGCCAGCTGAAAACATTGTAAATTTTAAAAAAGGTAAAAAAAAAAACAAAAAAGAATTTTATTTTGCAGATTTACAACAACTAAAATCTTTAAATTATATTAAATATATAAAACCAAATAAATAAATCGTTGTTTAGTTAGAAAGCGAAATATTTTGTATTTTCTAAATGCTGATGTAACAGCTTGATAACTAAAAAAATTTTGTTTTTTAGATACAAAATAATATTTATATTAAAAAAAAAACTAGAGTTTTTTAAAATTTAATAGTAATATAGTAAAATAAATTTAAATACTTTTAAAAACAAATTTTTTAAATTATTTTTTTCGAAAATTTCAAAATCTTATCACAAATTATTTAATTACCAACTCATTTATCTAATTTATATTAAAGAAATTTTAATTTAACCCTGTAAGTTAGTTTATTCTCATTCATTCTCCTCTGATCGTAAGATTTTGTCATTTTTTTTTTGATAAGTATACTTTTTTAATTGTTAAGTTCCTTCATTTATTGAAAATTCAAAGTTATGGTAAATTTTTGCATTTAATATATTAATTGTCTTTGTACCATGATTATTAAGCAAATGTTTTAATTATATAAGTATTTTATCTATATCTAAATCCATATAAACATTGCTAAATTATTTGCTCCATGAGCTTAAATCTTACAACTAAACAAAATTTTTTTTTTAATTTTTTTTATAAATTTTTTTAAATCAAACTAATTTTACAATTTAAAAGAAATTTTAAACGATAATTATGTTATGTATTATTTTTAAACTTGCCTTGTTGTATTTTAAAAATCCAATACTACATAAATTTGTTTATTTCGCTGTTAAGATGAGATGGTAAATGCACACTAACTTATTAAAAACTAAGGTTGCGTTTAAAAATTTATTGAAATATTTTTTAACATCGCAAAATTTTTTATGGTCACGGTCAAACTTGATAAAAATCAAAAATGTAATTTTTTTTTATATTTTAGCTTTTTTTTTGTTTCTGGGAGCATGATTAACAATTTTATGTTATAATTCGCTTTATAAATAAAAAAATTTAATTTTTTTAAATAAAAAACTGAATGAAGTAATAACGCCTAAAAATACATGAGCTTAATGTTAAATTTTTTAAGAAATTTTTAAATAAAATTAGTATAAAAAAATTAATTACATATAACTAATATCAACAGCACAACTGCGAATTTTATGTATACATATAAAAATTTATCCTCATAATAGCCTTATCTTATATATCTTTATTTCATTTTTCTAAGTTTCTTCCGGCCATGTCTCCTTACATCCGTCCATAAATGGTCTTTTTTGACCTAATGACAGATCGAGAATACCCGAAAAATAAAATATTTAAGAACGTTTTTATCATATAAAAATTCCTTGCAAATCAAAAAAAAGAGATATAAAATATTTAAGTGTGTCAGGCTTTTACATTACCTTTCATACAAAATATCTCACGTAAACAACGATTCGATATATTAGCAATTATAAAGGTTAATTTGAAGTTTGAAATTAAAAGTTTAGCTGTTGTAAATATGCATAAAATATTTTTAATTTATTTATTTTTTGGCATTTTTATAAAATTTTTATTGTTTATAACTGACTAACTAGAAAAAACGGTAAACAATTGAAAACCCTAAGATGGCAGGTTTAATCTCCGAATTTTTTGCACATCAAATGTTTGATCCGTGTTACTAGCTCTATTCATACAAAATTAAATTAATACATCCTACAAAGTTTTTTGTATACTCCGTGGACCTGATCGTTTGAAAGAAAACAAAACAAAACAATTTTTGATTCCAGAATACCAAATTTAAACAATACAAGTTAATAATTTAATAAATCTAACTCTACTTTAATTAATCTAAGAATTTTTAAAAATTTTTAAGTTATAACAATATATTTTGAATTCATATATTTTAATAACCTTACAAAAGTTGATGGATTTGGATAACCTTAGAAGATACCTTTATATATGAGCAAGATTACAATCAATCTTAGGTTTAAGAAATATTTAAAATATCTTGAATTACGAATAATATGAGCTCAAAAAATATTATTTTTACAAAATATTATTTACTTTGATTCATTGATACCTTTTATGAAAATTTTTAATTTTCACGCTTTAACTTATTTATATTCCGGGGCCCAAAAACAAACATGACATTCTGGTTGAGCGAGAAAATAAAATAGAATCTATTCAGCTTTTGGCCAAAGATACAGCATCAGTCTCTATAACATTTCCCATGAAATAATATTCCACATGATAACATTTACCTAACTTATAAGCAAACCCTGTAAATATTTCCATACAGCTCTTCTAAATTCACTTACAAAATAGCAAAGTATATTTTGGCAAAATATTTCGTTCCAATATGGTCTCGACAGTAATACGCGTGATGTAATCAAGCCTAAGATGAACGTATGGTTGCTTACTCGGCAACGTAACAGTGTATTCACCCGTGCTTCCTTTCTTTATCTCTAGTTTGCCCAATACTTGTTATACGGAAAAGAAGAGTAAAAATTTCAAAAAAAAAAAATATATATAAATATCATATCAACTCTCCTGTAAACTTCTAACCCATAAGGTAGTTTGGCCATTCAAGGGTACGCCTTTTTTATTAAAAATTTTAAAATTTGGGCTCACGTTTAAATGAGCAACTAATGGATATAAAATTGAAAAGACCGCCATCAATTTTGAGCTGAAAATGGGCGTGAAAAAATACAAGTAAGATTTTTGCGGTCAACTTAGTTACCTTAAAAATTTTGGGTTTTTATTATTATTAAAAAATGTAGGTACAAATGATATAGCTTCCAATATTATAAAATTTTAGTTCAGATTTGGCTAAGCTGAATATTAAACTCGAATGAGCCGAGTCACTCTTAAGATTAGAGTGTTATACGAATATGCCATGCCCCCGGCGGAATATAAAAGAGGTTAGGTCAAAGATAAATCCTCTCATCTAACCTTCTCTTTAGAAATCTTAAATTACTGGCAGATTAAACTTGACTTAAAAAGGCTTTTTGTACGAAATCAACGCGGGATAAAAAAAGATAACAAATTTATAGATTAAAATTTAAACAGGAAAACTAAGCCCTCAATAAATTTAAACTCATAAAAGTTTTTACAATATTTCTACAGAAATTTTTTATCAGATATGGATTGGGTGATCTGTTACGTGAAAAATAAATTAAAAACGCAAATTGTATGTAGTCATTTAATACCTTAGGCAACGTAGGCTTTTATCAAACCAAAGGTTATTTAAAAACTAACAAAAATCTATAAAACTAAAATATTAGATTTATATCGAACTTTATTATTTATCTATTGTAATTCAAAAAATTAAAAAAAAATAAATTTGTAAAATATTATTAGATTTAATCGAAGTATCACTTTTCACATTGTTTGACTTCAAACCTTTTGAATATATATATTAATATTTTTTTAACGTATAAATTTAAAAATAACGTTAGGTGTGAAAGTCAATTCTACAAAACTCCATAGTTTAATGCTAAAAGCAGAGGTGGGAAAAAATCCATATTTGGGTCAAACCCATTTTTTTATTTTTTAAAAATTAAAAAAAAAATAAACTTTAGCTTTAATTAAGTAAATATTTATAAAGTTTAAGATATTCTGCTTTAAATTTTTATCTATTTATAATTGATTTTTATAACCTGTCATAAAATTTTTGAAAAACAAAAATTTGAGTTTAGCCAAAAAATGAATTTTTTCCCAGCTCTGGCTAAAAGGTGTTTAATATTTTCCCGTGTAAGATAGTGGACGAAAATTTTTTACCTGGATGATCAGATAGGGCGTTGGAAAGACCATGGAAAAGACATATCACAGGTATTATGAAAATACAAACTTTAGGCTCAAACATTTTTATTTACGAATAAATTAATATACTGAATTTTAGAAAAAACGCACTATATGAGGATAGAAAAATTAAATATTTAGTTTAGGTAAACTTTGTACACTTCCTTCTACGTGATTCTAGGCCAGGGTTTGTATTTTTCCGAGAGCGAAGAATCAAAGAGATACAAGGCTAAATATGTCGTGTGTCATATTAAAATGTCAAAAAACTTACATTCAAACAGGTTATCTTAGTAAAACCTATAACTTAAACAGGACCTTGGTTTTAGCCCCGACCATGCCCCCCTGTCCTTTTCCCCACACCACTTTCTTGTGCAGTGTTGTATGCCAATTATTTGATTTTGCTAGATACATACCATCTATCTTATAAAACTAATATTGATCTAACTTTGATGCAATTGACGAAAATATTTAGATTTAATTTATATAGTTTAATGGGGCAGTTGGTAATATTATACAAAATCGAGCTCCATTAGGCAAAGTTAATTAAATCAGTGCTTTTAATAAGATAATTTACACCTAAAAACAATACAAGCTGTCATATATTGATATGTATATTTTTATATTTTTACGTAATTAGGGTACGATATAAAGAAGGAAGGAAGGGGAGAGAAAAGCCGAAATCAGATTATCATATTATAAAAATTATTATATTTTTATGTTGCATTTATATGAATAAAAGAATTTTACTTGTGAATAAATATTTTAATATTTAATAAGTTGTATAGTCGAAATAAATAAGGGCAGTTAAGTTAAGAGTATTACAACATACTTTTTTTGGCGCTGCGAGGCGACCTATTCTACAGCGGATTCAAAATAAAATTCCCATTGGACCATTTATAGATAAGTAAGTTAAAGGATTTTAATTTGTTGAAACGAATATTAAAAAAAAAATAAAAAGTTTTAGCGAAAAATTGTTGATTTTTTTGGAAATTTGACAAAAAAAAAAAAAAAAATTTTATTTTTGGATGCAATGGGCTTTAATTTCAACCCTCCTCATCCTTATATACTTATTCTATTGGATATATTCGATTCGGGGAGTTCGAATATTTTTGATTCGAATGCTCTTAGATACGCTATAGGCATCTTAGGACCGATGATTGCTCTGATTCTTGGATATAAATTCGGAAAGCGAACAGTACAGGTACATTGTATGAGGGAAAGGGAAAACAATTTGGGGCGGTTACTAGAAAAATTAGTGATTTTAGCTAATGTGACTAAAAATGAGGATTCTACCACGACATTAGAACGTGGGAATCCTGGAGAAAAGATAAACTCCGAAAATTTAGACGCTACCTTAATGGTAAAGTCTATTAATATTCGAGAAAAAGAATTAAAAAGTATACCACACGCAAGACAGGATTTACCTGTTAATTATAAAAGACGGCCACTATCTTGTGCTTATTGTAAAAAGCCAGGGCATCCGATAAGCGCATGTTGGCTGATAAAAAAATTCTGCGTGGTGTGTCAACGAAAAGGACATAATAAAGACTCATGTTGGTATAAACCAACAATGTCCAAGGTCAATGAGTCACCTTTTGTAAATGTCCCATATAAAGTGATGAAAGAAAAAGTACAGCCTAAACCTGATCATTTTTTAGGGCGACAGGAGGAAGTGAAAAAGCCGTGCCTTCCTCCGTGGTAAAAGTCGGCGAAAATAATACAGCGCAGGATACATTAATATATAATTTTGTAAATAATGACAAAAAAATAATGTGTCCTAATATAAATTTAAATATTAATGGAGTAAATATAAAATTTTTGTTCGACACAGGAGCAGCGATCTCCATTATAAGTCGAAATCAATTGAATAATTTATGTCCAGGTATAGAAACGACTAAAAAAGAGCTAGTGGCTAATCAGTTCGATGGAAGTAAAATAGCTTTCACTGAATTTATTGAGGTTATATTACCTCATAATAATATTGTTTGTCGTTTCTGGATTTCAGAGGGCATGCAAAATATATTAGGGTGGGATATAATTCAAACTCTAGGGCCTGATAATAATTATTGGGACATTTTTCAAAAACCGACCCTATTAAAGGATGATGAAAATGATAAAGAATCATTGTATGTTAAAGACTATATGATAATTAAGAATTGTACAAAAGCTTTTAGGGATAATATTGACAAAATTTTAAATAAATATGATACTATTTTTGACGGTACCTTAGGATGCTTAAAAGGCATCGAGGTCGACATAAAATTAAAGGATAATTACAATCCAAAATTTTGCAAGTCGCGTCGAGTGCCTTATGAATGGCGAGAAGACGTAGATTTAGAATTGGACAATTGGGAAAGATTAGGCGTTACGGTGCCAGTGCTATATGCATCAGAATGGGCCACGCCATTAGTCCCAGTCCCTAAATCAGACGGCAAATTAAGACTATGTGCAGATTTTAGAATTACTCTAAATCCCAGTCTTAAAAATATTGATTTCCCTTTGCCACGAATTGATGACATAATAGCTTCTATTGGAGATAGCTTAATCTTTTCAAAACTGGATTTCTCAAATGCTTACTGGCAAATCAAAATGACGCCCGAAGCTAGCAAGAAATTAGTTATTAATACTCAAAAAGGTTTGTACGCTTTTCAGCGATTACCTTTTGGTTTGAGCATATCGGCTCAGATTTTTCAAAAAACGATGTCAAATTTGTTCGGACATTTAAGTAATACCTATTATTATTTAGATGATGTGCTTTTAGCGTCTAAAACGGAGCAGGAACATTTAGAACAATTAGATAAAGTATTAGAAAGAATAAAGGAGGCTGGACTAAAAGCCAACAATAAAAAAAGTCTTTTTGGTGTCAGTGAACTCAATTATTTGGGTTATCATTTAAAAAAAGGTTGTATAAAGCCTCTGGAAGGACGAACTAAAGCTTTTCTAGAGCTTAATGCGCCTTCAAATGCCAAAGAAATGAAGTCATTCCTTGGTGTCATTTCTTATTACCGTAAATTTATACCTAAGTGTGCGGAAATTACTGCTTGTCTATATGAGTTGACAAAAGAAAAATCGTTATTTATATGGACAAAAGAACATTTTCTGGCATTTACAAAATTAAAAGAAATTATGTCAAAAGATCCCGTTTTAACTTGCTTTATAAGAGAACGACAAACGATAATTGTAGCGGATGCTTCTCTAAAAGGAATCGGTGGTTGTCTACTTCAAGTAGGAGAGGGCCACGAAAAGCCCGTTTTATATTTTTCTAGGAAATTAAAATCTCATGAGAAGGCTTTTTCGGTGATAGAAAAAGAGGCCTTAGCTATATCTTTTTCCCTATCAAAGTGCCGTGACTATATAGTCGGAAAGCATATAACATTGTATACCGATCATAAGCCATTAGTTTATCTATATAAAAAAGAGCAGTCGGACTTATTAATTTCTCCTCGACTGCAGAAATGGTTAGTAACGGTGGGCGCTTTCGAGATGGACATAAAGTATCGAGAAGGTAAGCTTAATAATTTAGCAGATATTTTATCTAGAAAAACTAATCTAGAAGAAGAAGTGGTTAACGAAGAAACGGAATTGCCCATCTCATTAATGCCAATTTTTGCAACCTTTGAGCAGGTAAATAAAGCTGCGGCAGAAGATGATAAATGGCTGAGAATAAAAGAAAGTTTAATTGGCGAAAAGCCATGGGATTTGGCCGATAATGTCTATGAGAGGCTACAAGCCGAACTACATTTTAAAGGAACAAATTTATGGAGGGGAAATAGGCTCGTTGTTCCAGAAATGTTGCGACAAAATGTCTTAAAAACCTTACATGCCGGGCATCAAGGGGAAAGCTATATGAAACTTTTAGCTAGACGTCACGTTTGGTGGCCGGGAATTAATGACAGTATTAAAGTTACCCTTAGATCTTGCAAGGCTTGTCAACAAAATTCGGCATTACCAAGGGCTAATAAAAAATCAAAATGGGAACAAATAACCATCCCCTGGAGCCGGGTACATTTAGATTTTGGAGAATATAATAAAAAAAGATTTTTAGTAGCGGTCGATGCTTGTTCAAGTTATATTGAAATTGCTTGGACACAGTCCTTAACCTCCGCAGTACTCATAAAAAATATCAAACGCTGGTGTGGAATGTACGGCATTCCAAGAACCCTTGTTTCCGACCGAGGCCCTGCGTTTATTTCAAAAGAATTTCAAAAATTCTGTGAAGAATGGGGTATAAGGTCCATTTTAGTTCCTCCGTATCATCCCCAATCAAATGGATTGGCGGAGCGAGCTGTAGGCATTATTAAAACTTGGTTAAACAAAGAAAAAAATGGCGAAAGTGAATTTTGGTTACTAAGATTATACCATAATGATGTGCCTAAAAACAAAAGTATAATGGAAAAATTTTTCGGTAGACAGGCTAGAACACCTCTTAGTTTTTTGAACGAGGAAAAAGAAGGCCTTTATAATACTAAAGCGGGAAAAAGGAAAGAAGGAGATTTAGTGTGGGCTTACATGCCTAATAAAACATTTGTGCCGGGAGAGGTAATTAATGAAAATCCCAGAGGCCAATACGAGATAAAAATAAAAGAGGGGAATCTGGTAAGGCATGCTGACCATTTAAAAGCACGTGCCTAAATACATTATATTTAATACAGTCTGTTTTAGCACTTTCTCATTTTTATCTTCGTATAATACTGCCTAAATTCGTTATATTCGATAATCAGTTAATCGTTTTAACACGTTTTTCATTCGATATTAACATTGTTTTAGTAGAAATTAATTCTATGTTAGATAGAATCCATTAGTGAGTTAGCTGTTGCAATTATTTAGATGGGTGCATTAACACCATTAATTAGATGTTTCCATTAACACAATTAATTAGATGTTCATATGTTAAATTATATATAAAAAAAAGTGATTTACGGCTTTTCCGCTCAATTAACCTATTTTGGTATGGTCTAAGGAACTAGAAATTAAATTTCAGTTTTTGGTTAAAGAAAAAATTAAAAATTTTTTTTGTGAATTGCAATTTGTTTTTTTTTTAAAATGACACTCTATTCTATTATCGGGCGTCAATATGTAAACGGACAGAATATTGTCATTGTAAAAAAAGCTCCACATCCCGATATCATTCGGCGATTCCAGTTGGAGACTATTCGAATTCCCCATATAAGAAGGAATTTTGATTTGCCCCACAATAGAACTCCCCATGGGAGGAATATGACGTCTTCCTTTGCGGATACTAATGCCCCCGTGGACCAAGTGGTGACTCCAAATCCAGATATTAGGAGGTTGGAGGAGTCACTACAGATGATTAGGCGAGAACAGGCGGAGTTAAGAGCAAGATTACTGGCCAGGGAGGAGTCGCTGAAATTACAAGCGGAGATTCGTGAGGCCGGTAAGGAAACGTGGACGTTGGAGGAGGCGATCCGGCGGGTGGAATTGCAAGAAGAAGAGTTACTCCTCGATCCTCGCATGGATGAAGGCGGTCCACGAGTAAGAAAATACATATATATAATATGTATATATTATTGTGAATTGTAGGTGAACAGCCAGCAAAAAAAAAAAAATTAGTATCAAAGCAGGGGAGGTGTCATATATTGATATGTATATTTTTATATTTTTACGTAATTAGGGTACGATATAAAGAAGGAAGGAAGGGGAGAGAAAAGCCGAAATCAGATTATCATATTATAAAAATTATTATATTTTTATGTTGCATTTATATGAATAAAAGAATTTTACTTGTGAATAAATATTTTAATATTTAATAAGTTGTATAGTCGAAATAAATAAGGGCAGTTAAGTTAAGAGTATTACAACACAAGCCTTTTTACGTTTTTGGAATCAAGGGACCTTTTATACTAAAAAAGAAATCATATGGGTTTCGTATGTTTTTTTAAAGAAATATATGTTTGTAAATTATAAATTTATTATTTTGAAGTAATGTTACAATTAGGGTTAAAGACTAAAATGTTGAAAAATAATTTTTTATACAAATGTAATACTTCTGAACGCGTCTAGAGTTTATTTTTTTGTTTTTAAATTTATTCTACCTCTGAAATTTAGTTTTTTATTGCATCAATTTATCAACCCCGTTTTAAACTAATATGTATTTAAATTTTAAAAAATTGTTATATATAAAGAGTTTTTATTTTAATTCATATAGACGTAGCAAATTCAATTTAAATTTTTTAGGAATTTCATATTTTTTATACTTTGTATATGTGCTAGCAACAAATGTATTAACATCATTGTGACCTGGAAATTTTATTTAACAAATAGTAGAAAAAATGTGGCAAATGAAGGATATTTCTGTATAACATTATATCACTATATATATCTACATCATTGTTTAGGTTTTGTTTTTAGGTCTAGTAAAACATATAAAAAAGATTTAAATAATTTTATTTTTTTTTGCAATAAATTATTTTTGGCCAAACAATGATTACTAAATGTTTTATAAAGATAATAACCATTAATATGCTATACAAACCTGTTTAATTTTGTAAAAAATAACATTATTAGTTTGCTTTTCTTTAAAATGGTTTTCAACATTAAATTGACCATGTTCCATAAGAGCCCACCAATGAACTTTTAAAATCTAAAATAATTTTGCTGTAACTTAAACCATGTTGTAATTTTTAGTTTTGTTTTTGTATACTAAACAATCATAAACCATTAGATTAAACTTCAATTATTACGTGCTTAAGGTCCATAAACCGCATTAATAAGAATTTATGAACCTTAATAAACTAATTTTTTTGAAATATTAAAGTAAAATATTGTCGCTTGTCATTCATCCTATCACCCAAGGTGAACTCTAAGGGAACCTACAAATATATATAGAGGTAATCGGGCAGTTATGGCCTTGTGTTTGCAATCTAAAGGTTATCAATTATGGACAACAAATACAACATGGACAATTTTTTTTAAGGTTTCGTAGAGAATTTGCTTGCGATAACGACCCTGGGGTTATCTGCCTCTAATTTTAATAATCATCTATCATTAAAAAAAAAACTTTTACTATTAATTTTAAAAATCGATTGGCATAGTCAGATCAAAACATATCTAAAAAAGTTAATGTTTAAATCAACAATTTACTTATAGGTAATTTAGAAACATAAAACGGATTTTAAAATGAAAAGATTTTATAAAAAAAGTTTTGGTATATAAAAAAAATTATTAAGGTTTTTAATGAATGTCTCCGTAATCTAAATATATTTTGACTTTTTTATGACCAATAATTTTCGTTATGTCGAGCCTCATATCACAGAAAATAGACACTGATTAACTAAAAATCATAGGCATTTGCCATTCTAATTTAATATTTGTCATTAGCACCAAAAACTTGACCAACGATAGTTGCCAAATGATTCTCAAAATCGTCCAAATTTTGTTGTTCGGTATTATCATATGTCCTATTTAACCAAATTGCGCTATATTCCCATCAGGTTTTAAGCCTAGAACAAAATTTGATTCTAGTATGATTTTCATCAATTTTTCACCAAAGATTTCTGCACGCGTCCAGATTTTAAGTTTTTCTCGTATAAAACTTTGCTTAGAAATAATTTGTTTAGGAATAACGTAATGTACCTATCAAAATCTCTTACCTAAGATGTAAAATTTTTTTCTTTATATTATAGCTATATCCATTAATTGGGGGGGGGGGGGAGGAATAGGAATAGGCGACCTAACAGACCTTGTAAGAAGTTTTTGGCAATTTCAAAATATATTCTCTCCTAAGTACTATCATTTAAATTTTTTCTCCTCACAGCCCCCTTAATAAATATTTGTTTTTTTATCATACCACTTTAAGAAAATTTCTAACATCTAACTTCCGATATTTTATAATGTAAACTAAATTATTTAAATGCTTCTTAATTGACGTGAAAAAAACTCGCCTATAGCATTTCTCTTCCTGTGCCTTTAGGTTGGGAGATTCTGAGCACAAAGTTTGTGTTTAGTTTAACACATTAGGTCAAGAAGCCTTGAGCCTGGCTTGTATTCAAACATGTAATTATAATTATCGCAAGATAATTTTCTCTAAAACCCTCAAAAAATCGTTTATGTTGTTTTTTTGTATGTTATTTACAAATACTCAATTCGTAAATCACCGGCATGGTAAAAGTATGATAAGTTTTCCCTTTTATACAGAAAAACGGCCCTTTGAATATATCAAGAGAGACTTTGATACCGTAAAATCGATATTTAGGTAAATTGCATTAATTACTATGTGGTGATGTTCAGATTGGTATCATTAGAATTTGTTTGTCGTCTCGTGGCTACAGAAAATACATTGTAATGACGCCGCCTTTTCTACATTCCTAATTTAAACTACTCTTTCGTTTGACCTTACTATAAAATAACGTGGTGCAAAATCCTTTAATTATTAATTTTTATCAAAAATTATATATTCGACCGAAATGAATATATGTTAAAAACGCAACTTTCTTAAGAATTGTTGGCCATAAACGGAATATTTAAGAGTAACTGTTGATTCACAAGCAGGGCTGAGAAAAAATCTAATTGGGCTTTTTTTTTAACAAGTTTTTGAGTTTTTTTCCAAATGCCCACAAACTCGTGCGCATGGTAGAAAACCCCCTTTTCTTGCTTAAAGAAAAGGGGCATGTTTAAAAAAAGCCCCTTTTCTTAAAAAAAAAACTCCTAGGAGCTTTAAGAAAAAATAACCCACCCATCAAAATTTTTTGAAATTATTATAAAGAAAACATAAAATGGGTTTTTTGGGGCTCTTTTTAAGAGCCACTTCTTGTGGGTTTTTTTTGCCCCTTTTCTTAGTAAGGGGTTTTTTTTTTAAATTCTTATTTTGGCCCTTTATTTTTGCCCCCCTTTCTTTTTTTATGTTTTAGGGGAAAAAATGAGCCAAAGTTTTTTGGCTCATTGTTTTTCCAGCCCTGTTCACAAGATATCCCGAACATATACAAATTAATGCTATATTAAGGTAAATAAGTGATTTTACCTGTTTTTTACCCTGAGAGTGAGGACCCAGAAGGTTATAGATTATATCACTAGTAATTAGATATTAAAAGTGATATTATAGTAAATAATTTTAGTATCCACATTTAAATTAACAATCACGTTGGCCCTAAAAAAATAAGGCAAGTTCAAAAACTAAAAATCTAACTTAAATAAAAAAGGCCCGAGTTTCCTATCTTAAAAATAAATCAAATCAGATATGACCCCTGGTTGGAATTTAAAGAGGCAAAACTCTGAAGGATTTGCCAAATTATGGTAAAAGGTAATTTTGATATCCCAAAGAATAACCCAATAATACGTACTCCTGTCTATAACAATACAAATGTGTAAGCCAAAGAGAGAAAAATGGGTTTTGGGCTAAAAAAATAAGGGGGAAAAAGTTTACAGTATATTAAAATAAAATAACCCCCAAAAAATGAGGAAAAAGCTCTCTGAGCCCGCTCATAAGCCCCTTGTTACTATAAAAATTAAAAAAGTCATTTTTTAGGAGCATTTAAGCCTGAAAGTTTTGTTTAAAGGCTGATTCTTTATTCTTTTCACAGGCCTGATTAGATGACCTGATAGGCAAATAATGAAACATCGATTTTAATACTCATTTTGGTTGTTTGGAACCAAATATTTTGAACAAATAAATTATTTACCTCGTATCTTTATTACTACAGACATACCTTGGCATTCACAAATAAAATAGCTAGTTATTTGGTTGACCTTTAATTAAGGCAAATCACAATTTAAATGAAAGGTTGCGTAAGATCTGAAAATTATTATTTGCTAGTTTTAAGGATATCAAAGCGTGAGTTATCGTGTAATCATTCTTGCAATTCCTTCGTGTTAGCCTATATAACTAGGACAAATATACGGAAAAGATCTAATTTACTTTTCAAAAAAAGAAATATTTTAAAACTAAATCTTTTTCATTTTTTTAATTATAGCGTTCTACTACTAATAAATAATGTTGAAAATAAAATCCAACAAGGCTTATTCAATTTTCTTAGTTTTTGTGATGGAATTGGCATTCGAAGGTATGGAGCGTTTTTTAAATTATATTCTATAATAGTAGAGAGATGTTAAAAAATAATTTTTAGATGGCATATTCCATTATAGGCCTCGTTCAGAATTCAATCTTCTTAAGAATTTTTGCAAAATATAATTGTGGGTTCAAGGTTTTAAAATATTTTGGGTGTGTTAAAATTTTTGTAGTCATATTAGATTTATATTCGGCTCTTCTTGATAGATATGATATAAAATTAATAAAACTTCATCGGAAAAACAACTTCTAATATCAAATTTTAATTCATTTTATATTTTTAAGTTTTTTTAAGAAGGTGAGTGAAATTTGTACGTACCCTTGAATGAAGAAAAGAAATAAAACAAATTTAAAGTTTTGTTCAGTAGACAAAAATTTAAAAAAAAATTATAATATTTAGGCAATTCCATATTCTTTTCTCACTATATATGTTTTCAAAAGTTTCTTCATAGTTTTTTTAGGTTTGATAGTTTTTGATCTTGAAAATACAGGACATATAAATTAAAATATTGTTTTTTAAATTAATTAGTTTTAACTTATAAATTAATAATAAAAATTATGTCTATCTAACTCTTACAAAGATTTTACGTTATACAAAACAATTGGCATCCTAACCTAATATGGACATTATTGTATATTGGGTTTAAATAAAAGTATAATTTAGAGTTTGAAGTTAGCATTTAAATTAAAAAAAAAATTCTTGTTTTTTTTAAACATTTTTTCCCCATTTTTTAATGGTTATAGCTAAATTGCGAAGTTTGATTAGTTAAAACGATAAACGTGAATGTTCCAAGTTGGCAGATCTGGTCGTTCTCCAAATTAACTCCCAAAATTTTGTTAGCCTAAGCTCTAGTGGTCTTACAACTCTTATCAAACATTAACCATAATGTTACAGGTCTCAATATTGAATCATGAAGAAATACGTATTTTTTATATTAGCTAGCGGACAGCAATGCGGCATAACGACGACTGGTTCAACCGGTGTCTCATCTTGCTCTTTTAGACGACGATTAGTGGGACAAAGCAATAATACGAACCCTCACCCAAGTCCAATCGTTGGCGGTGTGCCAGTTACGATTGAAAGCTATCCCTGGCAGGTTTTGAATCATAAATAAACGTAGCCATTACTTCCATTTAAATAAATGGCAAAAAAAATGCAAAAATGTGTATTATTTATATCGTATCATCTGTATCAAATATTCTTCTTGAATAACATTCAAGGGCAAGGGAACATTGTTTGCTAGTGAATTTGCTTCAATTTGCCGCAAGGGCTGTAAAACCTGCATTTTATAATATTCCTGAGAGTGCGGCGTCATCTCAATGGATATTATGGTATTAGCGGCGCGCTTATCCTGACCCGAGGGTTTATGAACGTCTCCTCATGGCAATTTCAATGCTCCTCACCCAAAAAAATGTTTTAAGTTAATATATAAGTAATATTCTACGAATAGTTTTATTTCAAATTTATTTCAATTTTTACAATGGCCACATACCTTCAAAATAAACTTTTTGTTTAAAAATTATATTTAAAATAAAATCTTTAATTGTCGCTAATTTAATTAAAATTTAATTGCTCGTGAAGAAAAAACTTTACTAAATATGAAGTAATAATTATTATTTTCAAAATTTTTATAACTGATTTTATACGCCCACTTTTTGTGTGTTTTGTTAGAAGTAATCTCCTAAAATATTCCTCTACCCAAACTGATCTTAACATAAACCTTTTTCTCATAGGTAATATGTAACAGTTTGCTTCCTATAAATCTATTCAAATTTTGAACGCCGCCATCAAAATTAGATTAAAAACACGTCACAACTTAAATTTATTTAAGTTTTATGGCTAACATCCATACAATTAATATATTTATAACCGACAGGCTCACAGCTATCATGACACATGCACGAATTTGCAGAATCATGAAATAAATTTTAACATCACAAAAGTTTCAAATAATTGTATTATATATATAATATATTTAGGTTCAGTTATACGAAGGTGACATCTATCTGTGCGGCGGATCCATTATAGGACCCAAACACGTAATCACGGCAGCCCATTGTCTAGAAGTGTAAGTTATTAATTTGTAATATACCCAAACGTTAATTAGGTTAAACAAAAATTCGGAAAATTTGTCAAAAAAAATATTAAACAATTCAAAAAAAAAGTGACTGACAAGCTATATATATATATGACATTAAGCTATTGCCCTGAATAACCTAAAGCTCTACCACATATTAGTGCAACACTAATCAGTCTGAGAACTTATATTAATATATAGGATTTTGTAACCAGAGCCGAGATCCATTACACGATATTTGAACTATTTAAAAACGTAATATATTGATTGGGGGATATCCAAAGCCCCCATTTATTGCGGCAAACTAATGATTACAAAATCATTTTTAACTTTAAAAATAAAACTAGGCTAATGTCATTTTCTAAACTATATATTAACTTATTTCCAAACTTTTAAGATTTCTGGCACATAGATCCAAGCTCAAGGTTTTGGTAAGTCGAAATCGATTGAATGGTACAGGACCACCTGGAATTCCTGTCGCTCAAGCATTTACTCACCCAAATTTCTCGCCTTTTACTAAAGATTCTGACATAGCGGTTCTCGTACTCGAAAGCGCCATTGAATTTAACGAACGGGCAAGACCGGTTTGCCTTCCCAGCGGAGAATCAGGAGCCCCACCTGCGCTAGGGACCTCTCTTTACATCTCGGGGTATGGATTTACGGGAGAAGGTAGGCGAACCATAATTGGCATATTGACCAAACTAAATCAATATTTTTTTTGCTTTCTTTTCATCCGTTTACCATATTATATAATCTCGTCCCCATAGTTTCCCTTATCATGAAAATGTCAAAAATTAAAGCCGGAATTTATAGTTAATCGCTCTATATTTCAGCTTTAATTAATATATAAACAAATAGACATTTAAATAATCCCCAATCTATAGAATATAGCAGGCTTTTGCATTAAAAATCATCAGCACAAGTCATTGAAAAAAAACTTGAAATAGTTAGGAATAGTTTTCAGTGGTAAAAAGCAAACCTATATACTTATCACATGAATATTACTCATAAATACTTAATATATGAGACAAAATTTTTAAAGCTATGGTCTAGCTCAATATAAACCAGACCTACCATCTTTAGAATTTTCAATTTACCGTTTTTTTAATCACTTTTTCAAAATTAAAATTTATAAAAACATGTTAAAAAACTATTTATTTATGTTGTTGTTGTTGTTAACCACTGCGACTTTTCGATATGGAATTTATTTATATAAAACAGCTAAGTTGTTGAAAAACATCTTCTCTCATTAAATTGGGATGCCAAATATTATGTTTCACATGAAAAGGCTTAAAATAATTTTTAAAAGTTATCTTTCATTATACAACAAAAAAACAACATAAACGTTTGATGTTGAAAATACTTGCGATAACGATTCCGGGTTAAGTTTTTTTCCCTCTTTTATAAACCGCATCACAAGTTTAGAAAATTTTAAATTTTTAACCATTTTATAAAATTTCTATTTGAAAACCACTAGTTTTATAAAAATGAAAAAAAAAAGATTTAAGACTATAAAATAAAATATAACACAATAAGTTAATAATGAATTTTTTAAATATAATTTTAAATTTCGTTACTACCCATAGATTTTATGACAAAAAAACCCAATATACCCCAAAAATTAAAAAATCTTAACTATGAAACCAAATAACTAAAAATCTGAGGCATTGGCTAAATATAAATTTTATATCCGTATTTAGCTCCAAAAATTTGACCAAGAACAATAGTTGCCTTAAAAAACTTTTAGGATCGTCGTTGTTCATTATAGAAGTAGAAAACAAATGATTTTTATGTATAAAAACATTTTTCTTTATTTTTGCTCTTAAAATACTATCAAAATAATATATCCCTTTTACCAATTATGGCGACTTTTAAATTAATCTCTACCAGAATAGTCGGATTCTGAGAAAAATTTGGGATACAGATTTTACGAGATTTTAAAAATTATTTTGATAAAGTATTTTTTTTCAATGAACACACCTTGATCTTCGTTGACATTACATTAATTCTTAAATTAACTTTTTTGGGATGTTTTATGACAAAGTTTTTATTACTATGAATTCTAGATGCGCCTAGTTCAGACGCTTTAAGAGCCGTTTGCATGCCCGTCCAAGAAACGTCGCAATGCGAGGTTGCTTTAGGATCAACTCTGACTTCTAGTATGTTTTGTGCTGGATATTACAACGAGTCAAAAGATAGTTGCCTGGTTTGTTCAATAATATATCTGTGCTTTATTTAATTTTTTGGCTAAAAGTAATAATATCGTAACATCTTAAATTTATCATAATTGTTTGCAATAGAAAGATAAAATCATATGTTAATTAAATGAATGAATGAATGAATGAATGAACTCAGTGTATTATGATAAACGGTAGAAGGAGTTAATTATTACAACAGAATTATTATTAGATAATAGTTCAAATTTACCTTGACATTGGGTTCTTAAATTCAAGTTTTTATTTAATTATTCCATGATTACACCCAAACAAGTAAGTTGTTCCGGCAACTCACATCCATTCATGCGATTTTTTTTGATTCTAAAAAACGTAGAACATTGTTGAAAATATAATTTATGGATATAAGGTGAAAGCTCGCTCAAAACACCGGACAGCGAAATTGTGAGAGCCAAAAGCATCATTTATGGCAAATAGCGTTTTTGGTCAAGTTTTTGGCTAATTAATATGGAAATTTTAGCTAATGTTTACATTTTAAATTGTTTTATGGCAATTATGAGAATTTCCTGTCTGGGGTACGGGCTTTTTTAATTATAAAACTATATGGAGAAACAATTGAAAAAATAAAACATTTATTATTAACTTAAAAGCATTCGTATTTTTTTATGATTTTACTTTTTTTTTTATTTTTATGTATTGTAAAATTAGCGGTAATTGTACTGGCTTGATCCAACTAAATTTTCTAAGCTAGTTAAAATTTAAATGTATATTTTATGTTATAATTTGACATTTTAGGGAGATTCTGGTGGTCCTCTCGTGGAAGTTAATAATGGCAGGGCCACCCTGAGGGGAGTGATAAGTTGGGGTAGGGACTGCGGCAATGGTTTTCCAAGCGTTAATACAAACGTGGCACTGTTTGTGGACTGGACTAATGAGGTTGTTGACGGTTGTGTTGGACAATGAATTACAACTTTACATTTTTTGCTGAATTATTTGTAACATATGTTATTTAACCTAAAAAAATTATTTTTATTTTATTATCCTTGGTAATCAAAATTTAATATAGTTACATTGTATTTTATAACGAGTTGATAAATTATTATGAATATAATTTGAAAATATAATCAATGTTATTATTTTATATTATTGAAATTCACTTTACAATTAACCATAGTTTTCATTTCATTACCAGGTCAACAAAATATAGAGAGTTTAGAGCTAATTATGTAGATCAAACATGCCATCTTATTTCAAATCCGTTTACCGTTTTGTCTAATCAAACTTAGTTCAGCTATAAACGTTGAAATTTTTAGAAAAGGCCCATTAAACAAAAAAGATTCAAAAATAAAAATAAATTGATATTTTTTTTCTCCAAATTTACAATAGCTAACTAAATCTAAACTTTAAATAAAACTTTTATTAAAAACTGATTCATTTGTGTTTGTGTTTTATAAAAGCCAATATAAGAACTAGATATACTAAATTTTATTTATCATTATTTAACATAATATATAAGTTACAAGGGTTCTTTATAAGAAAAAAGATTTTTGAACTTTTAATTTTTAGGGTATTCTCGATCTATCAATTCGGTCAAAAAGGCCATTTTTTTAATATGGACGGATGTTATGAGCCCAGGTAGGAAGAAACTATGAAAAATGAAATAAACTATGAGATAAGGCCATCATACTGAGAAATTTTTATATGTTTTCATGAAATTCACGGTCCTTGATATTTGTTGACCTGTGTCATGCGTCTCGGGGCCACTTTTGAATTGAGCTTATTTGTAAAATTTTATTTTTTTATATTTCATTTTGGAATAAGTATTTTATACAATTATATTAGCTATGAAAACATCATTTTTTAATATTTTAACACTGAAACTGAAAAAATTTAATTAGATGCCTTTTTTTGTTCGCTCACATTATGTTTTTCATACTGTATTTTATGTATAAGGAATTATATTCTGACTTTGTGTTCAAATAACTTACTTCAAGTCGAAAACTTTTGAACGCCTAAAAATAAATCATTTTAAAGAAATCATTTATGACTATTGTAATTTGTATGTATATACTAGATTGAGTATTTTACCCGATAATACACTCTAATCTTTTAAATAGATTTTATAGAATCTTAAAATAAACGGTTATTTTTTAACATGTATTGAGTGGGGTCATTGTTTATGGTCTTTTATTCAATATTTTTTAAAACGCGAAAATTAGGATGAGAGAGACTTTGAAAATATCTAGTCTGCTCTATATTAATGTTAACAACTTTAAAAAACACAATTTTTGGCCATTCATTACCTTAATTCTAAACCGTTAGAAGGTGGGTGGGTGTGTTTAGCTGTGTTCTCCACTCAAGTGGGGCTTCGAGACTGATTAGTAGTTGAATGGCCGATGGTCAACGAACCTCCGAACTGTCATTTTTCTGAAAGTTTGCGCTTAAACACAACTTTGTAGGGCCTGCTGGATGAGGCAAATCAAACGGGATGCCGTTGTAGGCAAAAAGATTAAAGGAAACTCCTCTTCTATGGTTTTTATTGCCAATTTTTATACAATGTGCTTAAGAATAAGAATTATTTCATGGTAAGTCAAAATATTGAAATTTTTTTTATTTAAATACTAATTAATTTAATTTATAAATCAGTGTGTATAGAGCTCTTAAGAAGTTTATAGATACAAGTTGTTTCATAATTTAATAAAAAGTGTTTTTTTTTTCATAAAAAGAGGAGTTCTTTAACGAATACAAACTAATAGAAGCAACAATAAAGAAAAATATTACTTTTTTATATATGGGCACGTGCAAAGTAAATTTTTATTTTCGTAAAAAAAAAAATTTTATTTTGTAATAAAATGCAAAATTTTAAAAAGCCAAATCTGTATGCACAAAAAATGCTTTTTAAATAAAAAAAATTTTTAAAAAAATTGAAAAAAACAATTTTTTTTTACATTTTAAAAATTTTACGAATATAAAAACGCACGTGCCCTAATAAAATGATCCAAAATTTAGTTTATCAAAATTAATTTTTTAGGTTAATTTTCTTAACAGATAGTCATTGAATTTATTTTAAGTCTCTTCATAAATTACTTGATGATAGATCAAAAATATAAATTAGAATCTATAAAAATTGTATTAATTGATAGGTAAAACATTTCTATGTATATTACACAGGTCAACAAATATCATTACAATTCATTCCCATCATAACTATCTCATATAATTTTTTGTAGTTTTTTCAGCCTTCGCCTCCTTTCTATTCATTTCAAAAAATAACCTTATTAACAAATTTTGAAACCTCGAGATTACCCTAAAAAGAAAAAATTTACTACCTTATAAATGTCATTTCATATAATGAGAAATAAATAATATATTTAGGCATATTACGCTCTTTCATCAGCATTTAGATAATACATGATAAACGATAAGACACGATATACTATTTTATTAAAAATATTATTTTAGGTTTTTATTTAACTTACCATTGTAAATATGCAAAAAAAATTAATTTATTTTTGTTTTGACATTTTTTTTTTAAAAATGTTAGCTGACCTATTAAGTTTGATCAGTAAAAACGCTATACTGATTTGTAAATTCCTAAGATGTCAGGATTTCTGTAATTAATTCAAATCAAAAATATGTTGACCTGCCAAACTTACACTCATTTCCGATACCATTATGATATGATATAAAATAGCTAATAATTCAAAGGCTGAGATAGCATACGTAGCACGTGCAAAATGAATTTTTATTTTCGATTAATTCTAAAAATCATAGAAGTTTTGAAAATTTAATTTTCTTAGAATTTTTTTTTTAATTTTAATTTAAAAGCTTTATAAGTGCATAAACTAAATTTGACAACTTTTTAAAAATAGCGGAACTCTTAAATTGATTCTAATTTTGTTCACTTCTGAAGCCTAAGCTTACACTAATTGGAATCGGATGTGGCTATGCTAAATTTTAAATAGTTAAAGCTCTGAAGGATTTCCACTTAAGGTGGAACATGGGTAGAATTTATATAGGAGTATTAACATAAATTTAAATGCTGAAAAAAGTGTGGGAAATGGAATGGGCGTAATTTTTATCATCGGGCCATTTTTATAGGGGAAAATAGCAATTTTAGCATTTAACTAAAAAAAAAATCCCCCAAAAATTGGGAATGTGTCCTTTTCAGTTTTCATAGGGATGTGTTTTATTTTAACCAATGCTGGGAAAACAATGAGCCAAAAAACTTTGGCTCATTTTCCCCCAAATCTTAAAAAAGAAAGAGAACTGCAAACTAAGGGCCCAAATAAGAATTTAAAAAACCCCTTTACTAAGAAGAAGGGCAAAAAAAACCCACGATTTTAGAGCCCCAAATCATTTTATGTTTTCTTATAATAAATTTGAAAAATTATTTTTTATATAAAAATGATGGGTGGGTTATCTTTCCTTAAAGCTCGGAGTTTTTTTTTTGAAGAGGGGCTTTTTTTAAACATGTCCCTTTTTTAAGCAATAAAAGGGGCTTTTGCCATGCCCATGAGTTTTGGGCATTTGGAAAAGAATCAAAAACTTGTTAAAAAAAAGCCCATTTAGTTTCCCCAGCCCTGTTTTTAACGCTAAGCCCATTAGATAAAAAAAACTACTTATTACTAAGAACAGAAATGGAGCTTCTTAAAATATTTTTTTACGAGCACAATTAAAAAGCCCCTAAAAACCTCCTTTAAAGGCTAATTATTTTTTTTCCCAGGCCTGATAAGGTAGCTTTGTTAATAAAGAAATGTAAAACATATAAGCTAGTATCCTCTTTTATTGAATCAAATTTATATAATGAACACGAACAATAAACTTACTTCATTTCAAAAACACAGCTTTAAGAAGAGGACATAATATAAGAAAATAGCAGCAATTTAAAAAAACCAATTTTTAATTCACATATATGCAAAAAAAGGAATGATATCTTATTTGGTCTTTTAAATACAATATAGTGGAAGATGGTATCGTGTAGTTGATGAAATTTGAATTGGAAAATAATTTAAATCGTTATATTACTTGTCACATTTTTTTGTTTAATATCCGACCTGAAATCCGAGGGGATGACGTTTACAAGATGGCTAGCGCCTCTCATCTGTGGCAACTTTATAGGTCCGGAAACGAATGGATCGAGTCCGTCGACAACTGATCAGCGTGTTTACGCGTTGTTTTTTCGTTGTTCCGCACTCTATAAGTTTTTTAGAGACATGTTCTCTCCGCGATTCTCCCCCTCGCCATCCTTTCGTCGTTTCTTATCCTAACTAAATCCATCTTTTTTAAGTGGCTGCATAATGTCTTTTTAGCGTTCCAATCACGCGTTCGCACAAACCCTTTGTTCGGGGGTGGTATAGAGAAGAGGTAACTTTTATGTTCACTCGTAGCTTGATTGTATAGAGTTTTGATGAAAAATTGGGTGCATTATAGCTTACTAATATTTTTGGAAACCTCCATCACGCTAGAATTTGTGATAGGCGAGCAATGATCGTTTGAGAGGTGTGGTTTTGAAAATTTCAAGCTCATCTCGCAGGAATCTACCAACTATTACTAGTCAATAGATCATCTAATGGGCCAGCGATGCCTATATGGGTGGATTATCTTTTCTTAAAACTCCTAGGAGTTTTTTTTTAAAAGGGCCTTTTTTTAATTATGCCCCTTTTTTTTAACCAAGAAAAGGGGCTTTTCTTTTCCCATGCCCACGAGTTTGTGGGCATTTGGAAAAAAATACACAAAAACTTGTTAAAAAAAAGCCCATTTATTTTTTTCTTAGCCCTGGTTATAATCGCTTATATCTAAGCTATATATAATATGTTTTATTTTTGATATTCATGAAATAAGCTAAATATAATTTAGTCATTTGGTTTAGTAGCTTTCGTAATAGTTTGGTTCCTTATTAATATCCGATTCTTGCACAAAAACGATGCCACTATAATATTCAGATTTCTCATAGCCCTCGGAGTCGATTTCCCCATAAGCTCGTACCAGAAACTCATACTCGCCGGGTCTGTTGAAGATGGTTGAATATAATACGTATTCCAAAGGTTCAACTCCTTTGAAAAACTTCTGTCAAATGCAATTTATACTAATTAAAATATATATTTTATTATTTTTTCTTGTTATTTTACTAAATAATTCAGAATAAACAATTAATTAAACACAAGCAATTTTACAAGACATAATGAGCTATATTCATCCATGTAATTCGATTTTTAGGTTAAAACTAATAACAATATTTGAATAATTTTTTATTTAAATTTTTTGTCTTTGGTCTTTGTCATGTCCCAGTTTATAGTAAGACACACCTGGGTAACATAATGTTTTTAGACATTAACAAATTTTAAATTAAAAACTTTTTTGAAATGTAAGAAGTCATCCACCCCATGCAATTTATGTAACTTTTTTCCGAGTCTAGTTAGAGGTTAAACTTATCGAATTACAGCATGTAAGCTGGCAAAAAGGCGGTCATTTATATCTTAAAATTTCCCACTCCCTTTGTTTTTTGCCTCTCGACATAGTCAATTTTTGTCGGGATAGGGTTCTTAAGTTAAGCCGTAGCCTGAAACCTTTGTATCAATTAATTATATAAATTTAAGACTTGTTGTTTAGAAATGTTAATTAAACCTTTTCCTCAGTCAGGGTCTCAGCTGTTCCGTTGTTGAGATAGTCTACCCGTAAATACATGTAAGGTTGTTTACTCGGCACTATAACGACGTAGTCCTCATAACCTTCAATGATCTCGAGTTTTTTAACTATATATGTCAGAAAAATAAAGTTATGAATCATATCTATTATATGCTTTGGACCGAAACCAATTATGTGAAAGCAAATTCTTTTTTTCACATGTGGCACTTTTATTCTCGAGGAGCCATTCTGACTAAAAATATACTTATGTAAGGTAAAGATAGCTAAGCCTATTTTTTCAAATATATATAAACTAGTTTTTTAGATCAAGGTTACTACCCTTCAGTTATTTGTACCTTGTATTTTTTTTTAAATGTTGTAAGCTTGATATAAAATTACCATACGTAGTTTTAAAATAAATAGTAAAAACTAAACAAAATTACTATTTTTTTTATTCATATTTTTAGTTAACAAGCTTAAATGTTTTAATTTTTCTAAAATCTTATTTTTTTTTATAAATGATGAATGCTGTACAATTGATGATAAGTTAATTTTGTTTTATTGATATAATTACTCAATAGGCAATAATAAATATTTTTTCTTTTAATTAAAAAATGTAAAATAACTTTATGTTGACAGGCTCGTGGCCGTTGCCAAATACTAAAACATTATTTATACTCCATTGAGGTGATAAGCCAAAGAAGGGGATTATAATTAATAGGGCGAGATGCATTAGAATAAATTCAGACTTTTATATTTCTTTTAAACAATTTATTATTTTCATTTTATCAAACATATACTTCTTGACTGGCACTCAGCCAACATAAAAAAAATTTTTTTTTAACCAGAATAAAGTATTGCTAAAAAAAACTACCAAAAAAAAATAATAATCATTTCTTTTATTTTTTTAGGTTTTGCGCGTGGCTTCTCTTGTGCGTTGCCACGCGCACGACAATGTAACCTAGAGTAACGAGAATAAAATGGCCTTTGCCTAACAGGCTTTTTTCTTGTAAATTTAAATAATTTAATTTTTTTTTATAAAAACCTTGTACATAGCACCAGTGAAAACATGGATCAAAATGAGTAAAATTGATTAAACATTATAATTGGACCCAACATGTACAAAGGTAATTTTGACAATTTGTATTTGTAAGTTCATATAAATTTGTAATAAAAAAGTGATACCTAAAAATATTTTTAAGCAATAGGGCCGGGATCAGATTAATTATCGACAGACGTTGGGTCTATTTGATTGTATTTTAATATTAAATTTTCGTTTTGTTGTTTTTTTAAATATATTACAAAGAGAACTAGTTTGTCATTCACACACCTTTCTCATCCTCAAAAAACAACCTTTGATTGAAAAAACATTAACTCTATTTTTTTATACCTTTTTTTACATGCAATTAAACCAATTTTTTCCTCAAAAAAATTGATAATTTAATGTACAAATATAACTGAAACAGTTTTATTACCATTATTGTAGGGCCTTGCATCCAAAGCATTGTAGGAAAGATAAACTAAAGGAATTAGAATTGCTAATATAAACATGTTAAAAAGTAAAAAAAAAGGATCAAAATGTTTTAAAATTTAAATTTTATTTTACATTCGCGCTAGTCCTGTGTGAGGGTGAACCTTTAGCCAACACAAAGTCAAATATAATAACAAAATTTAAGTGTCCTTGACGCCAAAAGTGGGACCCAAACTAAATTTAACAGGAAAACGTTACAAACTTAGTACGTTCTACCCCCAACTCTCTAAAAGTGTAAGATAAAACCTTCACCTTAGATTTTAACAAGTTAAATATTTACTGAGCCACTATTATTTAATATCCAGGTGTGTTAATCAATAGAAATTTAAAAAAAAGAAATGGATTTATTTAAATATGTTCTTAAGAAAACTAGTTTTAACTTAGTAACTTAATAAAAATTTGTAACCATTTTGTGAATGAGGTATAATTTTTTTTATAATTGTGGAAACGAACCAAGATAGGATAAAAATTACTATTGCTTTTGTTATAAATTCCATTTTTCATATCTCCAAATATTTTAAAGCTGTTATTTATAAATATTTAAAATACATTCCATAATTAAGTCATTCTATTTTGATACTGTAATTTTTTTTTTAAAAAATTAAATCTAGAAAATAAAAATTTTTGACTTCTCTTACTATATGTTTTAACTAATTAATTTATTTTTAGCAGAAAATGCATAAAAAAGTTTATTGGACTTTCTAAAAAATGGACTTTTAAATATTAGAAAAATCTACAATGTCAAAATTACAAATCTGTTTTATACCTATCATGAAAATTAAAAAACTTAAAAGAAAAAGGATTATTCTCATTTGTATACTTAGGTTATATCATGGTTTTTACTGATAATAACCAAGGGTCGCATTCTAATTTCTAAACATTTGTTTTTAAAATATCGACAAAGCTAGATAGATTATTAACTAATTTGTGTCGTGCGCGTGGCAACGCACAAGAGAAGCCACGCGCACGAGGAACCTGGAAAAAAAATAAGAAAAAGATTTTGATTATTATTTTTTGGTAGTTTAGTATTAGTGTATTTTTGTTGTTAAAAGAAAAGAAATTTTGTTTTGCGTTGGCTGAAATCATATGGGAGATTTGTAATTAGCAATATTGTAATGAAATGAATAATAAATTTATTGGATCAAATACCTACAAATATCTATGCTTAATCTTATTGCCCCTCGCCTTATTAATTAAAATCCCCTAATTTGGCCCTCGGATCACCTCAATGGAGTATTTTAGTATCTTCCCCCTCAAGACCCCGTTATTCAGCGATCTCCCAGTTTTTGACAACGGCCACGAGATTGACATTTGGCGCGATCGACAGGATCGGCGACAAGATCGTCGACAGTATTCTAATAATAATAAAAATTTTTCCCCTATGGCGCGCATGTTGTCAATGACATTTAATAATAACTACCCCTTTACACTCCAAGTTACCTCAATGACGCAGCATAATAACCATCTCATTTGGCCCCTAATCACGCAAATGCGTAAAAGCAATATTCTAAAAATAACTAATATTCTTGGAACTACAGGTAAGCTTATTGTGAAGCAAAATTATCCGCCATTTTATTTTATAATCCTTGATGTTTATTCTTGTCCTTTGTGTGGAGCGAGTAATCAATCAGTCAACAACATACAGGGATCTATTGGTGCGAGCAATAGTAAATAATAACAACTATACATGCGGGGGAGTGAAAGATAATCAAATTCGAGCGACTGCACAAGAAATGAATGCATCATTATTAAGAATTAGGTTATTTTATAAACTATGTGAGGTCCCGGAATTTTATCTATAAACTTAATTTTTTTTTAATTGGCCATTGCATCTATTTTTTTTTTATGTAAGGGTTTATTTTGGGTCTTTGTAAAGAAGCGAGGAGGTGTCGTATTGCTTGTTTGAGTACAAACGCATCCAATTTCTAAGTTAGTTTGGGTCTATTAAGAAGTGGAGAACATGTTTTTATGTTAGCCCTTTAATGGATAGAGATATAAATTAAAGGCCCATAAGTGATTATTATTTTTTTTTTTTTGAGAGGCTAAAAGACCTCTGGCTGGGCAAAATGCCCGGGTTTTGTCAAATGGGACATAAGAAATGATCCCTGTTGTTTTTTTTTTATCCACAAATTTATTTATTGTATCAAAATTATTCACAAAATCAAAATTCAAGTGTAGAAAAATATATTATGTTTTCAATTTTGAATGCTCATTGAAACGGATGTCTTCAAATTTTTCTTTACGTCTTCGGACTCATCCTCCTCCTTTTTCAATAGTCGCTTCAATTTTTCCTTGAACCACTCGTCCTTATCCTTCTCCACCCCAGGGCATTCAAATTCGGTCCACTGGCAATCGATGTCAATTGTATTCTTGAATAACTTCGGGTTTCTTCGCAATACCTGGATGTCCGGGGCTTTACGCACAAGAATCACAGTTCCAAACTTTGTGGCATGTCTTTTTTAGCATAATCAATTTCATTAAAGGGGATATTACAATACTCTGAGAGAATAAAAACAAGGAAAAAAAAATTTTATTTGCAAAAAAAATTAAATGAACTTATCATTTCTCTTCCCCTATATATACCTACACCTCCCTCAAAGTCACTATGGAAAACTCTGCAGCGGAAATCCTCCCCATAAAAATAAGTGATCTTTATAAATTCCTCAAGCCTAATTACTAAATTAATTGCTTAGATTTCCCATGTCTCTCTGATAGCCCGGAAACTAATACTGCATGCATCGATTACCATCAAACTTACCGACAAAGTAAAGGAAGAAACGGAAATTATTGCTTTACTAGCCGTTCTCAGACACATATTAACACACTGCAAAGTATACATCGCGCAAAAGAGCGAAGTCACCGCCAAAAGCCTAGACTCCTTTGCAAAAGATAAAATCTTAAGAAATACAATATAAAAACAAATGTATTTAACATAAAATCTATGAAACGGGAAAACTACAAACTACCGTAACAGTTGCAATAGTATATGGTCATAAAACATTAAAACTCTCATACGAAGCTTTTAACAACTAGGGTAAATGCCAAGGCAAATTGCAATACAAAAAAAAATTTTATGATATAGACCACTGCTAATGCTTCTCGTTCGATAACTGAATATCTATGCTCCGCATTTTGTAACTTTCTGGAAAAATACATTACTGTTCGTTCCACATTATCAATTATCTGCAATAAATCTCCACCTAAACCTTCTAAAGAAGCATCGACCGCTATTCTGGTCTCTTTATTATAATCAAAACACACTAGTACAGGTTTAGCCGTTATCGCGTTTTTAAGCTGTGAAAATCTTCGGTCATGTATTTCCGTCTAAATAAAAGGTGTTTTGTCTCTAGTTAGATCATTTAACGGAGCCATTATTTCACCACACTTTGCAATGAACCTGCGATAGTAACTTATAGCGCCCAAGAAAGACTTTAACGTTTTAACATCTTTAGGTCTTAGCCATGCATATGGTATTCTACGCGCTTTACAAAATTTAGGCACATAATTTTCTTTCAATTTTAAATCAATTTCATAATTCTTTAAGCAACCCAGCGTACCATCAAAAATTTCTTTATAACTCTCTAACAACACTTTTAATTCATTTTGATAGCTACTTTCCATTAAAACATTTATTTTTTATCCTTTTTAATATTAGTAATTTCTTTACGCATAAAAACATCCCAAAAATTGTTTTCTGGCCCCAAAATACTAATCCAATCCCAGCCTAAAACATTTATAGGACTCCTACTATCTATCCAAATTTTAAAATACCTATTTTCATTTTTAATCGGAAAATTAATTTCAATGTCTGTAAAAATGATCTTTTCCCCGTTAAATTGTACAGCAACCAACCGTCTTTGTTTTAAATCTTTATTTTTCCACATTTTCCTAAAAGTGTCTGAATTCATGACCGTTATAGCAGCTCCCGTATCAAATAAAAATTTAGTTTTACGCCCTTCAATATTTACTGTAACATATGGACATGCCCGTTGGCTTGTTAAATTTATAAATATATTTATCACTAAAAGTTTTTACATTATCTATTTTAGAATTTGCATTTACATTATTAATTATTTTCGCATCAGCCTGTATCATTGACGGGGTATAGGATTGGCTTGCCCCATGCCCCTCTGCACAAAATTTTGTACAGCTGTCTGGTTCGTTTTATTTTTGTAAAAGCAATTACGACTAACATGTCCCTGTCTATTACATATGTAACACTTTGTAAAACTTGACACTTGACCATTACAGTGCTCACTACAATAAATTGGCACATGTTAGAAATAGAATGATCAATAGACACATAAAATGTGTCCATCATCTACTATATTTTAGATCGTTGTCATTAATAAAATGATCATGATCACCATTAAATGATCTCTGTCACAATTAAATGGCCAATATGATGTTTTCATGATAAATATCGCTATGTTGTGGCTCGATAGTCGCACAACTTAGTGATGTTTACCATAAAATCCTCATCTTGGCCAATTAATTGTGACCGTGATCATTTTATTAGTGACCGCGATTAAAAAAATAGTGGCACATGGCCATTATATGTGACAATGATCATTTTTCTTCTGACAATGGCCAATTTATAGTGGCCAGCACTGTATATTGAGGTCTAAACTGATTGACATTTATTCTTTTATTCGCAACCCTTTTACAATTCGTCGCTATGTGACCAATTAGTCCTTACTTATAGCACTTTCTATCACTTACTTTGTCTAAATATGCGTATTTACAGTCCTTCCTTACATGTCCCTTCAAGCCACAAGCATAGCACGTCACATCACCATTCCTCCTTCCGGTATCTAAAGACATAACATTTAATTCATTAGCACAGTCGGGTTCGGCTTGCGCCTCCCCCCTTCTCGACAAACGTCGATCGGGTCCGGCTTTCGCCGCCCCTATTTTGTCTGTGGTCAGCAGACTATCCATTAACCGGGTAGCCAGCAGCTTGTGAATTTCTTGTTGAAGGTTCCAGTCAACTTGATTGTTGTTCGCCCATTCCTTTGCCCAAGCAAGTATCCTATCAAGAACCCGATTATTATAGCGAGCATAATAACCACCGTATAATCCAGATCCTGATCCATCGCACGGTGAAGATTACGTAGGCCACCAGTCCAAGCATGCAGATTGTTAGCCAATTTGAGAGCATCGAATTTGAACATCCGAATCACGAATAATAAGCGCTAAAACAAAATTTTACTTTAAATTCTATTTTTAAAATTTTTTAAATCTTTTTTTCGACTGCACCAATTTATCGTAGCTGAGAAAATCCACACGTTATAAAATATCCACAAATTTATTAATATTAGTAATTTCTTTACGCATAAAAACATCCCAAAATTTGTTTTCTAGCCCCAAAATACTAATCCAATCCCAGCCTAAAACATTAATAGGACTCCTACTATCTATCCCTAAAATACCTCTGGTTGGGTGAAATGATCCCATAATTAATTTCTGTTTTTGGTTTATTTTGAGAGGCTAAAAGACCTCTGGTTGGGTGAAATGATCCCATAATTAATTTCTGTTTTTGGTTTATTTTGAAAGGCTAAAAGACCTCTGGCTGGGCAAAATGCCCGGGTTTTTTGTCAAATGGGACATAAGAAATGATCCCTGTTGTTTTTTTTTGTTTATTTGGGCTGATGGATAAATATGTGGGCAGATAAAAAAATTTGGGCTTATTATGTTTTTTTTTGGGCTGTGTAGTAGACCCTAATAAAGAAAAATTTTGATAATTAAAGAATAAAGATATGCTTTTCAAATTATTATTTGAATTTGAAATATGTATGATGTAATATTATGTAACACATTATGCATTTTTAACTATATATATTATTGATGTAAACCCAATGTTTTGTAATGTGATTTCATACCAGCACTAGCCATATTTCAGTTTTGTTTTAAATATTAATAGAATAGGTATTGCAACTAAATTTGTTTAAGGCTGGTTTACATTTTATCTTTTTTTTAAGCGGTGAGGTGACGTGCGCGTGGCAACGCACAAGAGAAGCCACGCGCACGAGGAACCTGGAAAAAAAATAAGAAAAAGATTTTGATTATTATTTTTTGGTAGTTTAGTATTAGTGTATTTTTGTTGTTAAAAGAAAAGAGATTTTGTTTTGCGTTGGCTGAAATCATGTGGGAGATTTGTAATTAGCAATATTGTAATGAAATGAATAATAAATTTATTGGATCAAATACCTACAAATATCTATGCTTAATCTTAATGCCCCTCGCCTTATTAATTAAAATCCCCTTATTTGGCCCTCGGATCACCTCAATGGAGTATTTTAGTATCTTCCCCCTCAGGACCCCGTTATTCAGCAATCTACCAGTTTTTGACAACGGCCACGAGCTTGACAATTTGTTACTTTATATATTAGACACGTGCAAAGTGAGTTTTTATTTTCGTAAAATTTTGAAAATGAAAATTTTGAAAATTACTATTTTTCAAAATTTTTTTAAAATTTCTATTTTAGAAAAAGCAATTTATGTGAACATATCAATTTTAAATTTTTGGAATTTTGAAAATTTTACGAAAGTGAAAACTCACTTTGCACGTGTCCTTACTTACATAATTATGGTTTTTATTTTCGTCAAACATCTGTTAATTTGAATTAAAGTTATATGTGGTAAGAAAAACGCGGTTATTATAACTCTCAATATTATATCAAAGGAAATGCAGAATGTTGTCTCTTATATCTATCTGTGTTTTTTTAAATATTATTATTAATAGAACCACAAAAATTAAGAAACATAAAAATATAATGCATACAATTTTTCTTAATTATGTTTGTCCATGTAAAAGGTTTAATTATGAGTTTGGACATGGTTACACACAGTGCTGTGAAAACAATGAGCCAAAAAACTTTAGCTTATTTTTTCACCCATAATATAAAAGAAAGAAAGGGAACTACAAATAAGACCAAAATAAGTATTATAAACCCATACAAAAAAAAGGGGGCAAACCCACAAAAAGTGGCTCTTAAAAAGAAAAAACCCATATTTTGTTTTCTTCATAATAAAATTAAAAAATTTTGATTTTTCTTTGTAAGAATGATGGGTGTTATTATAAAGCTCTTTAGAATTTTTTTTAAAATAAGTGATTTTTTTAAACATGGCCTTTTTCTTTAAGCAAGAAAAGGGGCTTTTTTTTTGCCATGCCCACGAGTTTGTGGGCATTTGGGGGAAAAAACTCACAAACAATTTCGGCCACAAAAAAATATACATTCATTATGAACATAAAGTCTGTTTTTTTTTCACAATAATCTTTGTATATTATAAAATCTGGATGTATTATTAAACCTTCGATATAGTATATTTCTACTGCAAAATCATATAGTTTTTCTTGAGCCCTAAATGAAACTAATTTGTCATAAATTAGTTACAAAATAAGCTGATACTGCATATTTAAAAGTTTTTTAAGGTAAGCTAGGGTCTGCCACAGACACTACCTTATTAAATGCGGGGACGCAATCTCACCTTTTTCTCGATATATATTCATATTCAATTGAAATTTCAATTGTATATTTTTTTTATCAAATCTATGCATAATTTGTTTAATCAAAATCGTCGAGTGTATGGTATAGGGGAGACCGGGGAGGGGGGCAAAATGACCCGATTTGTATTTTGCTTATAACTTTATTTTTATAATTCGATACGACGATTTATCTAATTAATATACAAGCAACAATTCAAAAAATTACATAAGAAAGATGAAGAAAAGCTCGAAACAAAAATTACTAAGTTTGTTCCCTTTTATTCGGTATAATTCGATAATTAGGAAAAACTATTGATTGAAAAAAATTTATTTATTTAATTGCATCTTCTTGTTACGAAATACAATGTAAATTGGGCTAAATTTAAAGTTTTATAAAAACATAATTACAGGAAATTTTTTGGTTAGTATCTCAGTTTAATAGATATAAAACTTTTTTTTGATTGGTCAACCATACTTCGTAAAATAGGCCAACAGGATAATTAGTGATAAACTACTCATTTACAAAAATATAGAATTAGATCAGTTTTCATACTTGCTTTCATATCTCTAACACAAGTCAACAAATATTAATGTTCGACGTGAATTTCAAAAACATAAAAGAATCCAATGATGCCCTAAACTTATAAATATTTTTGTTATAGCTTCTTTCATAATTTTGCGATAATTTGCTTCTTCCAAGCACAACTTGCTTCTTCCAATCCAGCACAATTTGCTTCTTCCAAGCTTTCCCAACAAGAGCTACAACAAAGGATCATCCCGTATCACCTCACGAGGAAAACGAACATATGCCACATCTCCCCCCTTTAAAATCCTTGCCCAATAGTTGCAAATAAGCTGTAAGCATTCATCATCAAGTTGTTGATGACAGTTGTGGCCCGTTGTGCAGTTCAAAACAATTAATTTGAATGTGTTATTAAGTGCATAATTTGTTATAATAGTAATATGCGTACAAGTTATAAGACAATAATAAAAAAAATTAGACCATAGACAGAAGTATAAAATTGAGATCTTATGCTGATCCTTGTTCTTCTTTTTTTTTTATTAACTATATCAAGGGTGCCCAATTTTTCCTTAATTTAACCTATTTATCATTTTATTTTCTAACTACTTATATAAACTATCTTAATATTTTAGGCTAAGCCTTAGGTATCCTCAACTCGTCTACGGAGGAGACCTCTACCCAAAAATTCCAAAATACCCCCAAAAAATTATCAATTATTTATCTTTATGCTTTTTTTTCCATTTTATCCCTTATACTTTTTTCCAAATAATTAATTTTTTTTTACCCTTTTTTGGTAATCAGGTAGAGATAATTAACACCTACTGCTTACCCCCTTTTTTTATAAAAACAAAATTAATCTCAAAAGTCATTAATAAATAACCAAAACCCTCAAATTTTATTTATTTGATAACTTTTTTTCTTTATCCAATCCCCTAATTTCCTCCAATCATTATTTTAAACACCATTTTTTTTTACTTGTTCCTATATACCCTTTTTTTTGCCATATTTATTTTTTTTCCTGTGTGTCCTATTGCCCCCCAATTAACTTTCCTTTGATTAAATAGTTATCAATTTTTCAACTCTTGTCCATGGTCCCTTATAAAAAATGATACACAAAAAAAATTTAGATACAATTGTTATATATATTCAATAATATATTATGTTTGTTCAAAATTTTAAATAGCAATTAGCTTTCCTTTACTAAAAAAAATGTATACAAATTAAGTATTATCAAATTTAAAACTTAATGAAAAAAAAAATATTTTTTATAGAAAATTTGTTAACACATAGATTTTGTATTAAAATTCACAAACTTAATAATGTAATTGTACTCTGGGTCAAAAAATGTTTTTACCATCAACAAGTAATATTACTGGTTTTCATCAGATATCTGTAAAGCTATTTGCCTTTTCAGAATGTACACGTTGTTATGCTTTTTTTTTAAATTAATTCATTGTTGGCATTGCTTTCCCAAAAACTATTGAGGCCAGTATGAGTTTTCAATTTTATCACTTATGTTTGTGTCAATATATAAAATCTGCTTAAAGGACAAAAATTGCTGTAGATCACATTTTGCAGGTCTAATATGTGCTTTATAAGTCTTTAATTATGCTTGTTTGTTAACTATCCTGTATCTTTATGATGGATTTTATTAGCTTTCAATCATATCACATTGAATGGATCTTCCAATAATATCAGATCACAATTGTAGAAATTTGTTTAGATGCCTATTTTTTGCCCAATTAGATATTTTTTGATTAGTCAACCTATACTAGTAATTGCACTTACCATTATTTCATGAGAGATTAATTATTTTATACTTATTGAATTCATCATGTTGACCACAAAACCAAAATTTGCAATAAATAAGTGTTGGTCAATATAATATCAATTCTCCAACACAGGTAAGGTGATTGCGCCATTTGTTATAGCTTGAAAAATTAACTCTAAAATAGGCTTCTGTTTATTAATTGATATAGCTTCTATTTCTTATAAAAAGGTTTATTGTATTGATATGTTTTTTTATTGCATATCATAATCACAATCTAAAATCTTTCATAATTTTGCGACAATTTGCTTCTTCCAATGCAGCACAATTTGCTTCTTCCAAGCTTTCCCAACAAGAGCTACAACAAAGGATCCATCCCGTATCACCTCACGAGGAAAACGAACATATGCCACAATTTTTTGTATTATTCTTTCATCTTTGGCTCCTTAGATCCGTTTATAACGGCCTTTTTTGAAATTAGCAGATCTTAAAATATACCCTAAAAAGAAAAATTTAAAAACCTTTTTTACATATAAAAATCACTTGTAACATATATTTTTAATCACAAATACTGATAAATTTTATTCATATATCAACTTACATCCCGTAGATAATACAAAATGTCCAAACTTACGACAGGATATATTATCAGTTTACAATGATTTAATTATATAAATTTTGAATTTAACAATTTATATATCGTGAATATGTATAAATAAAATTTAAATTTATATTTATTCTTGAATCTTGGTTGTTTGACCTTTTTCTAAAATTTTCAATGTTTATAACTGACTAACTAAGTTTGATCAGAAAAAACTAAAAGGGTTTGATACTCCCTAAAAAGATAGGTTTGAGTAGTTAACTCATAACTCTCAAAAAATAACCTCTTGTAATGAGAAATGTAAATAAAATAAAAACTAGTTTAGGTCTGAAAATTTTAAGTTTTATTAAAACACAGTATGAGATATTATATAATCTAGTAAATAAATTTTAAGATTTACTTTTTATGACATACCTACCACTTTTACCTGTATATCAAATGAGTGATTAATTTGACAAATATCTTTGCATTTTTACCTGATTAACATATTTTATGGCAATGATTTTTTGGTCTATGCATAAGTTTAATAAAAAATCAACATGTTTGGGACCAACCAAAAAAAGTATCAAACAACCGCTTCAGCTTAAATATTTAGTTATAATTGGTTAAGAAATATTATTATTACTGATTATTCAGGCTGTAAAAGCATGATATATTTTGTCGCCTAAAAATAAATTTTAGGTGAGAAAATTTTTGACGCGCATCCAATATTTATATTCCATATTTTGGTTTCTAACCCTCTAGTCTGTAGGCCTAAGTAACTTCTAAATAATATTTAAGAACTTATTTTCTACTGGTTTAATTAAATATCTGGAAAATTTTGTTCCTTTAAAAGCCATTAACTTCAATTGTTGAACGAAAATCGTGTACCTTTTATTAATATGAATCCCTGAAAATTACAAAAAATAAATTAAAAAAATAAGATTTTTTTACTATTTCTATACTCTAATATAACGTTTCCAAAATTAAATATAATAAAAAGTATTTTGGTTTTTGTGACATATTTATATATATACATAAAAAAATATTAGAAAAAAAAATTTGATATCATAAAAAAATTAGAAGTTTAAAATAAAATTTATTTACTTAGTTTAATAATATATATTACAATTTTTAATTTTATTGCATTAAAATAAGTTTAAAGCTGGGGTTAACCCTTTAGGAACTCTCACTGGTTAAGATATAAATTAAATTATATATAATCTTTAATTTTAAATGATTTGAAAAAAATTTACATCTACCTTTGGTCTACTTTTGTTTTTTATGTGCCTATTTTGCAATATTTTTTCGATTAAAAAAATTTAGATTTTGGAAATAAAACAACTTATTTATTTTAGCAACCTGCTTGTCATAAATTTTATAATTAATAAACGTAAAAATTAAAAGTCAAGTTTTTTAACGGATTTTTGAGCTGACCGTAATAAAACACTTTAATACATTTTTTTGAACTTCTCAATTCAATATAATATATAACCTTTGTTTATTCTTAGATTTTATAAATTTTTTAGGTCTATGAAATGTGTTAGCCAATACCTATATTTTACGATGGCCAAATATTAATTTTTCTGTTTTTAGCTAAAATAAAACTTTGCACCAGGTTACGAATTTTAAATTATAGTATAACGAGTTAAAACATAGTGTATTCATGCAAAACATTTAGGTATTAATATTATATACTGCTCCATGTCAAATCTCATTTTAATTTTTTTTTAATTAAAATAATTTTTTTAAATATCCTGATATCACGTGTTTGAACCAATGTGAATTTGTTTTCGAAATTTTGCATTGTAAAAGAGGAAGAATTTTTATTAGAGAAGGAGATAAGAATGAATGAAGATAAAGATTAAAAGAATTAAAATGAATATAATCAAATTTAATTCTGGTTGGATGCAAATATTAAAGAGTTGGAAAAAATAATTTAACATATCATGTGGTAAAATTAAAGAGTGATGAATCCAGGGCTGGGAAAACAATGAGCCAAAAAACTTTGGCTCATTTTTTCTCCTTAAACATAAAAAAAGAAAGGGGGCCACAAATAAATGGAAAAAATAAGAATTCAAAAAAAAAAAGCTTTTACTAAGAAAAGGGGGAAAAAAACTCACAAAAAGGCTCTTAAAAAGAGCCCCAAAAAGCCCATTTTAGGTTTTCTCTATATTAATTTCAAAAAATTTTGATTTTTCCTTTATAATATTGATGGGTGGGTTATTTTTTCTTCAAACCTAGGAGTTTTTTATGAAGAAAAGGGGCTTTTTTTAATATGCCCCTTTTCTTTAAGCAATAAAAGGGGCTTTTCTTTTGCCATGCCTACTAGTTTGTGGGCATTTGGAAAAAAATACTCAAAAACTTGTTAAAAAAAGCCCATTTAGTTTTTACTCCCAGCCCTGGATGAATCAAATATTACATATATATTAAATTGATATCACCATAATATACGGTGATTTTTTTAGCATTACGAGTAAATAAAACTTGTTCAAGCATACTTAATTAAACAATAATTAATTAATTGAAGAAATTGTAATGGTTATTTTAAGACAAATGGCATTAGTGATTGTGCTAATAGATGGCGTTATTATAATCAAAAGGTTTGGAAAAAATTCAAAAACAAATCATTCATGCACGGCCTGATTTCAGTATGAAATATGATTATAATATAGGCAGGAAGCATTTATAAACAGTTAGTTAAAAATATATGATTTTTTTTCAAATTCTAATAAAGGCGTATGTTAATGGATTGAGTTTCACCTTAATCTTAGCTTTGTAAATTTCCCTTGGCTGAAATCTCTCCGAATGAGCTTGCACCACAACATCGTATATTCCCGGTTGCGAAAAATCCAATCTATTGTTCAGCACGTATTCCTTGACGGCTTGTTTTGCTGTAAACTGTTTCAGTTGGCAAACAAATTAAAATTATTAATAATTAAAATATATATTTTTAAAATTTTTTTTTCAATTTTTAGGTTTATTTATATCATGAAACCTTTTTATTGCAATTTAATAACCAAAGTGCCAATTTGGTTTAAAAATAGATGTCAAATAAGTTATTTAGTGTTATTAATTGATCATTATGATTAGATTTGTAAAGAAATAGTGACACCCCGGAACAAAAATTGCTATTGAATTATTCTTTTAAAAAAAAACAGTATTCTGGTAAACTCTAATATTAATTTATATTTTATAGGTAAAACATTGCTTAAAACATTTATTGTGTTCTCATATTTTTTTAAATGTACACATATAAAAAAAATATACTTATTCATAATTTAAATTTATATTATAAGACACTTGTGAAAATCTTGCATTTTAAAGTTACAATAACGTCAAAATCCTGGTAATGTCGGCTTAAATATAGAAAAAATTTTGGTTTACCTGAGATATTGAGCAATTAGGAGGAATTTTTTATTGTATATTCAGTGAAAAGAAAAAAATTATAAACTAAAATACACCTATGTAGATTTGGCACATGTTAAGTGCTAAGGTATTTATTATAATTCAGGTAAAAAATTTATTTTTTTTACACGCAGCAAATTTATATTCATATACTAATATTGTAAAAAGCTATATATTATATTATTTTTTTTAGATTTTTTTTAAATTATTTAAAAGTTTGAAGTTAATTTTTAAAATACAGTGCCGTAATATAAGGCCTTCCCCGTTTTATAAAATTCAAGCGCTCCGATTTTTTTCAACTTTCAGTTATGTAACTACTCGAACAGTCCAAAATTGTATTGCAATCTACAAATTTTTGATTTAAGATTATTAAGGCATTACAAAAAACAATCTTATATCGTGATAATAACTTATTTGGTTCATGATGATTTAAAAAGACAGAGAAATGATAGAATTAAACATTGACCCAGCCAATTCATTTTTTTAGATCCTGCCCGGCTAGCTCTTTATAAATCAGGCTCATGTTATTATTTTTCTTTAATGAGTTTGCCCAGGTATAGGTCAAATTTAAGGTTTAGGTTTAAAACAATTATGCTATGCAGAGATGAGGTGTAATCAACCAACAGCTCGACATATTTGTGAGATATGTGAGCTAATTTCAGGGAACATATTTTTTAAGGCCTCTTTGATATTCAGAAACCGTGTTTCTAATCAAACTTTAAAAGCTTAAAAATATTTAAAACATTAAAAATATGTCCCAAAACAAATATAAAGATTTTATCAAAAAAAATTATAAACAGTTAGTTAAATTCAAACATTAAATAATAAATTAGATTATATATAGTGACTAAGAATGCTGATTGCAAAATATTTTTAAATTATATATTAATTTTAATTCTTATAGTTTGAGATAAAATATAGAAATTGCAATCCATTAAAAAATAAAAAAAAATAATATTTAACATTTATCTCTTATAGACGCAAATTATGGCCAAATTAGGCCATTTTTTTGATTGTAATTCAAGAAATTATGGCTATAAAATTTTTAAAAAATTATAAAAAAAGATATTTGCAGCAGTTTTATACTTTGCCGAGCATTCAATAACAAAAAACATTGTGTAAAAAAATGTATACTTTAATATGACGTATTGTATTCGTTTCCCCGGTTTCAGGATCCAGGAAAATGATTTGTATTTCAGCAATCCTACCATTTATACTGACTACGAAATTAGGTCCCCTGCTCCGTAAATTAAGAGGACGGACTGTAGGAAAAATAAAAATTATTTAGTCCATTTTCAATAAAACATTTTTTATTATGATATGATATATGAAAAACGATACCATCAAAATTCCTATCTAAAAAAAGGCTTGCCGTTTTATGAACGGCGCTAATGTAGCGAATTGCACTTATCTTACACCATGATTTATGTGTTTTTATACTAATTAATAACAAAATTTGGAAAAGAAAGTAACATGACCTATACCAACAAATTGATAAATACATTTAGTTTACCTGCATCCATGCTGCTGATGCAATTTAAAAATATAATAAGAATAAGTGATTTTAGATACAACATTTTGGAAATTTCTTAAAGTGATTTTTGGGGCTAATCTTTTTTCGATCAAAAAAAGTAATCTGGGGAACTATCTTTTGGCAACTATCCAAATACTGTTCTTTATGATAATATTTGCTTTATACATTCCCATTTTGGCCAAAAAGATTTATACATCCCTAAACTATATTAATGTTTACGATACAGATCAATAAATAAGATGTATGAGCTGACTACAGTGACCAATTGATTTTTAAACTCGACGTAGAGTCTAATTAAACTTAGTAAGTAAGCCTCCAATTGGAATATCTTTGTGTCAAACAAATAAAAAAGATAAGTCTATTGAAAAAAAAATTTATTTTTGTTTCTAACAGTTAAACTGTTTTATTCAAACATTAATTATTATATATTTAAACAGAGGCTTAATAAGGTTTAAGTACCAAATACATTGTATTAGGTCAACAGATGTCATTTTCATAAACCATAGCATTCCCCATGATGGCCTTATTTTATATATGTTTTCCAATTTTCGTAGTTTCTTCCGCCTTGGGCTACTAAGATTCGTGATCAAAAAATTGCCTTTTTTTACTATATTGATAAATTACCTCGAATACCTAAATAAATATAGAAATTTCTTTTGTAACTTACCATTAAAGATCTTACTTCAGTATTTAGATAAAACAAGTTCACGACCAATCCTAAATACGTCAAATACAATGGGTTTTTTATTAATTATGAATATTATATAATGTTACAATTTAACAGGGTTGGTATTATAATATGGAAATATTTATTTTTGAAATTTTATTTCTTTTGTATTTGTTTTTTACATTTTTTTATATAAAATATTTTATGTTAACAAACTTTTTGAAGAAAGACAGATTTAAAAATCTTTAAAATGATTTGATTAGTTAGCTCATATATCTAAAAATTTGTTGCCCTGTGAAATCTAAATGGTAAGAGATTAATATATTTAAACTTTTTTTTTCTCATCATTTGATATAATTAATATAAGTTATGAGGTATTTTATGACTTATAAGGAAATCTCAATGCACTCAATGGTCAAAAGGATTAAAATTATTTTATATGCCCAAAGAAAATACGAAAAATAGAAAATGTAAAAGATTATGGGGACATTTAAATTACTTAACCTTATTTTAAACATAGAATATATATCAATTTATCAACAAACATAATCTTATGTAAAATACAGGTCATCATATATCAATGGCACAACCGTGAAATTAAAAAAGCATAAAAGAATTTATCCTCATAAAGACCTTACCAATATTTTGTTTTTCTAAGTTTCTTCGCCTTAAATTCGTTACACCCGTCCATATTAGAAAAATGGCCCTTTTTGACCAAAATGACAGATTGAGAATATTCTATAAAATTTTTTTTTTTATATAATTCTATGTAACTTATATTTATCATATAAAAAAATGAGAAATAGAATTTGTTTGTCAAGCTTTTACATCAGCATCTAGATAATACAAAATATTTCGTGTCCAAACTTAAATGCGTTACGATTTATCGGTTGTTAATGTTTTATTTGAAGTTTGATTTTTTAGTTGTTGTAAATATGCAAAAAAATGTTTTTATTTTTGTTTTTTGGCATTTTTTTAAAATTTTTAATGTTTATAACTGACTAACTAAGTTTGTTTAGAAAAAACAGTAGACGGATTTGAAAAACCCTAAGATGGCAGGTTTGATCTCCTAATTAGCTCTCTCAAAGTTTGTTGACATGTGTAATTAATGATAAATAATAAAAAATAAAATACTTTATTAATTTTTATTAATTTCATGTCAGGATTGTCGAGGTCTAATGACAGAGCTCGTTTAAGGTTCATCATTTTCAAATCTTTTTTATGTTTGTATACATACATTATTATTTTTTACCTTTAGGGCAGCATTTGCGATAAGTTTGTGGAATTTATATGCGGGGGCTTCTTAAGTGAGAACGATTAAAATATATATTAAAAATTTTTATAAAAAGGCTAAAATTTTTCTGGCCAAATTAATTAACAAATTTGAAGCATAGCACTTAATCTTAAACTTAAAATTTGGTTATTTGTTTCTCTTAAATTTATTTTGCATTTATAGGTGATTTCCATGATCGTTAGCGTTGAAAATGTTTTAACAAGGTAGAATTTTTAATTCTAATTCACTATAGTGCTGATGTAAGGCTAGGCATAATCAGAAAATTTATTTTACTAGAGTACCTTTCTCGTTTATTAGTTTTTACGTCAAATATTTACGAGATTTTAGCTGCCCCAGATTTTTTAATGTATTTTAACATATTCACATCTTATCAGAGCCGTAGCCAGGAGGAAGGGGGAGGGGGAAGAGGAGGTTGGGCACGATAATTATTTTTCCATATATAATTCCTTTGATCGCAAGATTTAAATAAAAAAGAAGAGTAGCCTTAATCAATCCACTATTCCTCAATTCACTTGTCGAGGATTGTTACTAGTCTATATACCGGGAATAGCATAATCACATTCGGGGCCATAAATAATTGTCCTGGAAGAACGGCCTTGCCGTCCACAAATTAAAAAGCCTCGAGAATGGTTGCAGGTTGTTTTCAGGTACGTGCAGCTCTATATTCATTTTTCAGGCATCGGCTTCGCTAATCCGTCGCGTAGAAGTTAGTTCAAATTATTGATGAATCGAATAGTCAGGAAAGAGACGAATAGGTCTTGGAAGACTCTGGTAACTCTAGGATTGCATTATATGCTACCCTTCGCTGCATAATCAGGATGGGGTACTTCTACACCTATATTTCAATATTTGTAAAAGTAATGAATCCAGTTGCGCTCAACAAAATGTGTTTTATTAAGGGTAATGCAAGCTGTATGTTTAGTCAATTATAACACCCCTCACAACTTATGGTTATATGATATAATTAAACATGCCATGGGTTATTCTGCGTCAGGACTAAAGGTGCATACGCGAGGGCGCATATAACGCTGCCAATGTGCTGTCTAGTTGTCTCCTGCACTGGGTGAAAATACGGTTGAAAAAGCAATCTGGGAGGCCCGTGTACCTCAAGTGCCGTGATGCCGTATGTCATACAACAAACAACAATAATTGACATTATATTTAAGAAGTTGACATTCGACACAAACTCGACAATATTATGGTGGATATGTCCAATGTTATGGATATGCTTAACCATCTTTTGCCGACGACATGAGTTTATTCAAAATGTCAATTACAATGATGTTTAGCAATGGTGCAACTTTTATGCCACACTAACTAAAGGGTAGATACAAGCCTAAAGCAAGCACGCCTACTAAGTGATCACAGTCGAGATCCGAAAGACGTCACGCGATGCTTGCCTCGATGTAAAAGGGTGGTTTACTTTAAATTTATTGATCACGTCGGGATCCAAAACCAATCAGCGATGCTGGCCTCCACTAAAAAGGGTAGTTTACTTTGTGAGCTCTTGTTTATTTATCGTGGGTTGGTGAAAACGCTTGCTCTTGCATTTCTTACCCTTGGAGAAATGGAGGCTATAACATACAAAGTTGTTTAACTGAATTATGACCAAACTTAAATTTGATAAAATCAATATTTAATAAGCGTCAAGCTAATGAGTAAAAGTTAAACGAAAAAAAAAGTACTTTTTACTAGGTTGATTTAGGGTTAGGAAAAAGTAATGATGCAATGCCAAACGTAATAAAGAAATTTAAAATGGTAATTCAGGGTAAGAGGTAGTCAGGCCATTGATGAATAAAATTTGTAGAGCTGGCGGTTGAATAAAAACTGTTGCAATAATTTGGCGTTGAATGTCAAATAGTGATGATAAAAGTCAATAACTCAATATTGGCGTATTTTTTTAAAAGAATCAATCTTTTGAAGCGTTTAAAAGTGCAATAAAAAATAGATGTATACGACAACGTACCTCTGTGCTTGGAAAATGATTTTTTACTTTTTACATGTCCTTCACCCCACTTTTCCCCTTTCCCCTATTTCTTTAAAGGCCTTGTAGGTCAAAACCTGATGTAACATCATGTGATCCCACTCTAATCTGCACGATATTTAATTGAGTCCGTAATGATTTCATATCTTCAAGTTGTATACAAATATCAGGCGTTCCTGATTCACAAAGTATTAGATCTAAAACTTCAATAGAAACTTGCGGAGCCCTTAGGTGTCAAAATATGGCCGGCCATTGTAATTCGTTTATAATTAAATTAGTAAGAGTCACATTAAAAATCTTGAAACTTCAAAAAACAAAAAAAAAATTAACAAAAAATGTTTAGTGAATTTACAGCTACAATAAAAAATTCAAACTTTAAAAATTATTTTATTAAAAACCGAACATAAATTGGGCTTTTAAGATGGGCTGCTTAATTGAATAATCAATAACTATTTAAGCTTAATATGCTCAAAAATTTAATTTCTTTTTTTTTTGGTTGATTAATTTATGTTAAAAAAACTAAAAAAAAGGTTCTTAAATGTTTTAGGGTATTTATGAAAGCGCAAAATGAATTTAAAAAAACCATCATTCCGAAAGAAACTACGAAAAGCGGAAAATATATATGAAATAAGGCCGTTGTTGGTATTCTTTTCACAACTTTTTGTCATTAATATTTGTCGACCTGTGTTATACTTAAAAGTAATTTTTATAATTACAATAAGGTAGCAAAAATAAAGATATAATTTACCCGATTGCTTTTGATTTAGGGCTGGCCAACACAAATCTAAATATGCCTGGCAACAACCTATATTTTAGGCCCGTCAATAACACTGGACAAGAATATTTGGACTACCCTGAGCATCATTTATGGCAACTATGGTTTTTGGTCAAGTTTTTGACGCTGATCACGAATATGAAATTAGAATTTTGGCCAATGCTTCAGATTTTTAGTTATTCGGTGTCGTCAAGATTTTTTAATTTTTGGGGTATTTTGGGTTTATATATAGTAAAACCTATTGGTGGTAATAAAAGTTTAAAAATATATTTAGATAGCGGAAACTTTCATTATTAACGTAAGGCGTTTTAATTTTTTTATAATATTAAATTTTTTTTTATTTTTTTATTTTTAAAAAAATTAGTGGTTTTTGTCAAAAAATCCGTTTTTTGATCCAAAATAACTTAGAAGCAATTTGCTAATAATTTTAGGTAATAACCTTTTTTAGATATGTTTTTTTATAAGAAAAATTTTGCTAATTTTCCGAACTTTAGAAGCTGTTTAAAAAAAATGGAGGCAATGGAAAAAAAACAAAACCTGGGATCGTTATCACAAGAAAATTCTCTACAAAACCCTATAAAATCGTTTATGTTGTTTTTTTTGTTGTCCAGTGTAATTTGCCAAATTTTTTTATTATACAATAAAAATTAATTTTATTTCCGAAATATCATTCAGTTACAAAGTTTGAAAGAACTGACATTCGGCTAGACGGGGGACTTTGGGTTAAAATATTTAGTGTCTAGTTGGATTGGACGTATTCTATTTGCCGTATGGTATCACAGGTGACCCCAATAATTAATATATGTAAAGGTTGCAATTTTGGGCCAACTAAGTTCGTTATATTTGACATTCTGTTCAATAGGTTGTGTACATTGATGACGATAGTAACCTAAGGTAGATGGTTAAGCAAATACCAAAAGAAGCAACTAGTATTAACGCTATTTAAAACTAAAGAATTTTTTTCAAAAATATAATATTACAAAATTAATTAGCTAATATGGCAAATTTAGATTTTGTTTTTGACATGTCTTTTGCTGCAGTCACTATCATCCTCCTATTTATATCAAATGTTACTTATGGCATGGGATGCGGGATCTCGGTAACAGGAGCCCCTGGGCTCCCAGATTGTTCTTCCATGCCACATTTTCCGGACCACACAAGACGCAAACGACAAATCAACGTCAATGAGAGCGTTGTAGCCAGCGCCATTTCCGGTGGATCTAGTATCTCGACGCGGAGTTACCCGTGGCAAGTTGCCGTGTTTATATATGACGACAACAAAGTTTATTCTTGCGGTGGTGCTATTTTGACTGACCGACACGTTATAACCGCTGCAAAATGCCTATTTTCCGATATGGTTGGTGTCTATGTCGGGCTTGACAGTGGTCTACCGCTCACGGCTAATCGACATACGGTGGAGAAAGTCACACGCCATCCTAAATTTGATTCAAAACAAAAGTTATTATCTGACATCGGGATTTTACAATTACGCGAACCATTAAAGTTAATAGATAACGTTCGACCTGTTTGCCTTCCAGATGATGATGATATATATACTCCAACAGTTGGAACTGCCCTGTACGCTACGGGCTACGGTAATTTAGATAACGAAGAGACGAATAAAGAATTTGAACTTCGGGGCGCATGTGTACCCGTTTTGGATACCGCTCGTTGTATGGCATACACACACGTCCCTGACAACATATTTTGTGCCGGGTATTTTGACAAGAAAATAAACACCTGTGCCGGTGATCTAGGGGGCCCCATAGTCGAATTCGTAGGTGGTAAAGCGATTCTTCGAGGGATAACGACTACAAGCAAAACGTGTAAGGATACAGGACCCGGACTTTACACTGACATTGCACCCTTCCTCAAATGGATCAGGGGTATCGTGAATTAGTCCTGAAACAACCATTTTAAAGATGTGTGTTTTTTTCTTCGAAATTGGAAAAGTGATTTTGACCTATTTTCCAAGATTTTATAAGAAAGACTTATATAAAATCAATTGGCTAAATTTATTATTAATATTACTTATAATAAAAATCTAAAATAGTGGTTGAGTCAAATTTGCACGAAACGAAAATACATAAAATAACGAAAATTCATAAATTATATTTACATTGTAACATTTTATACGTTTAGTTTAGATTAAGGTTAGTTCAACGTTTGGTTGAGGTAAAATTATGATTAGGATAGGACTAGAGGTCTGCATAGGGTTTTGGAGAGGTTTACTTAGGATTAGGGTAAGTTAGTCTTAGGGTTAGGGTGAGGTTAGCTTACTGGTCGGGATAGCTAAATAAAATAATGTAACTAGCTTAAGTTTAGAGTGAGATTAGCATAACTGAAACGCTGGACTATGTAAGGTAGGTTTTATGATTATAATATCCAAGCTAATTTTTGATTGGTTGACCAATCAAATTTCCGTACGTATTTGGTGTCACCCTTTGTAGCGCCTACCTATGCTTAAATATTCCCGCGCAATGTGGCGTCAATAACTATTGTAGCTAAGATATAATTAAATATATTTACATCTTTGCACAAAGCCTTAGCCACATCCAATTTAGTTATGAACGGCTGACCCATTCCCTATCTTCCCCTTTTAAAAGCTCTATGACATTTCCTACTTAACTTACCTCTGCTCTGGACACTGCCATCTACATTCAAACTTTAGAGCAAGTCTGGGCCCATCTGTCGTTACTTAACAATATTCAATACTGGCTTATATGCCCCGCAGGCCTTTTTCTCTTATTGACCTTTAATCAATCCATCCTTAGTTATCCTCAGGCTTTTCTTGCAACCAACTTCCAACGAATGGGACAATAAACACTTATGATGTAAAATTGTTAAATTTCACGGGGCATCAAAAAATTTGGACGACCTTATGCATCATTGGCATAATAGTTTGGTCAAATTTTTGGTGACAAATAGTAATTTATATTTATGTCAATTAAAAATAAACAAAATTAATAACTAAATCAAGCTAAAATTACATTAACACTTAGGTCATATAAAAAATTTCACTAGAAGCAATATATAAGATTAAAATTTAAAGAATTTAACAATTAAAATGTTTAAAAAAAATTTAATTTTTTTTGTATCTTTTATGTTTTCTTGACAATTTTAAGAATATTCAATCTTTAGCTGGCTTAAAAAAACAGTAAACGGACTTAATGATCCCTTGGCAGGTCTGGCCTCTGAGGATAGCTCATAGTTCTCCATCAAAAACTGTTGACCTTTGTTACATATAAAAATTAATTTTTAAGCTTCCACCAAAACGTGATGTAAAATTATAAGTATAAAATTGTTTGTACTTATTATGTCATTTTTGCCCTAATTTTATTTCGCTTAGGTAATATAGGGAGGATATTTGATATTAAATGTTATGTAAACACGAGTCAGAATAAACCACCTAACCATCCCTAGTAAATCAATATTGAATAATAAATGCTGATGTAAAAGCTAAAGAAAATTTCAAAATAGCCCTTTATAGGTCAACTCTACGGGCTAATGAGGTTTATTATGATGCGATAATTAATTGTAATTTGCAAACAAGAAACTGACTATTCCAAAGGACAAGAGCAAGGAATTCTATATCGTGTGGGCTTTTTTTTATATGGATATATCGGGACTTTTGAAACAATTTATGTTGCATGTCAAAGCGCAAAAGGGGAAATTTAATATATAGCATGCCAGTGTTGGCGTTAGGGGGAGGAGGGAGACTGAATTTACAAATGATCCTTTTTTTAATGATGAAAATTATAGGTCTATTTGACAATATACCTCACTGTTTCCCAAATTATTTATCTCCTAATTTCTAACTTCCCCCTTTCTTTTATAAAATCCTAATGCGTACTTTGTATATCGACTCCTGATGTAACATTATGAAGCCCATAGGACATAGGGTTTTTCTATGGAGGTGATAAAAACAAAATATTCTAAAATTCTGTCGTATCGAAAAGTAAAAATAATTGTAATGCTTCTATCTAATAATAATAATACTGGACAACAAAATTTGGACGACTTTAAGCAACATCTATGACAACAATAGTTTTTGGTCAAGTTTTTGGCGCTGATCACGAATATGAAATCAGAATTTTTGCCAAGGCCTCTTTTTTTAGTTATTCTGTGCCAATTAAGATTTTTCAATTTTGGGGTCTTTTGGGCTTCTATATCATAATACCTATGGGTAAAACAAAAGTTTAAAAATGTATTTAGATAATAAAAACATTCATTATTAACGTAAGGGGTTTAAATTTTTTTTAAATATTTAATTTTTTTTATTTTTGTAAAATTAGTGGTTTTTGTCATAAACTCCGTTATGATCCTAAATAACTTTAATGGCTAATAATTTAATAACCTTTTATATATGTTTTTTTATAAGGAATCTGAATAGTCAATAGATTTGTAGAATTAATAGTAAAAAATTTTTTTTTAATTTTTTTGAACTTTGGACGCGGTTTTAAAAAAGTTAGAGGTCTTAGATTTTCTACAAAACCCTCAAAAAATTGTTTGTTTTGTTATTTTTTGTTGTCCAGTGTAATCGATATTGGGTATTATCAAAACTTAAAATTAACATGTTACATAATTGCATTTTCCATCTAACTTTCAAAAATTATAAAAATTATTATACCTAAAATCTTTTCAGAAAAATAAAAATACAGGTGCTATATTCCATATTATTTTCTTTACATATTTTTCTTGAAGTTTATTAAAAGACAAGCTCCAACATAGGCTTATAGGTATATATTACAAATTACGAATAGGTAGACTATGAACCAACAACAATACGATTTTATTGGTAATAGAAATGTAATTTAACAGCGTGCCTTGATGGTTTGCTAACTTTAATTTAATCGTCACAAGCTCAACATAAACTGAAAAGAGTTTTCTTTTTTTACACAAAACCATTATTAAAATATAAATAAATTTAATGCCGTTAATACCCGCGCCTATGTCGTTAGCGCACGAACGCCACAGCGGGTTTTTTTAATAGCTTTTGCGAGGCATTGTATATTTAATATTTATGTCTCTTCAATTTTAAAGATTGTTTATTTCTATTTAATATTAAAAAATACAGCCCAAAATAGATATTAGATTTAGGGCTGCGGCTATACATTGTGCTTTTTAGATTATTTTGTGTGTGTGCAAAATATCAAAGTAGGCAACAAAATAATATAAATGCTAGTCAGTATTAACTTTAACAGTAAACAATTTTAATTAATATCGTATTGAAGATTTTTTCAATACATGCAAAATTCAAAAGAATTCAAAGCAATAAGAACATATAATTTATTATTTTAATGTTTGCAAATAAGGCAGTGGCTGGAAAAATATGAATTATAAAAAAAAATTAAACGCATTTGATAAACATTAAAGTCGACAGTGTAAAAAAAACAAAAAATAAAATAATTTTTTTTTATAAAAACATTTTTGCAAATATATATTAATAGACACATCTTAAAAGAAAAGTTTAATTTTTGTTGACCGTTAAAATTAAAAATTATACCTATATTTTTTTAATTATAAAATTAGAACTAGCTATAATTATAAGGCACTCACAGTGACACCAAAGATCAAAATATTATAAGCAGTTTGCGAACTTAATTAAAAACACGTTGCGTTCTTTTAGAATATTTACAACATTGTCTGTGTCGCTTAATCATTGATTGACCTTATTAATATTGGTTTATACATATATTTCTGATGGTAAGCCTGTTTGATGTACAATTATAAAAAGGCCTATTTGCACCTTTACCTGTGCTTTTTCTATAAAAACTTAAAACCAAAAATTTGGCAAAACTGCCTACCACAATTAATCAAAAATTATCTCAATATCGATGTCGTTTTTTAATGATGTCAAGTTATATTTTAATATATGCGAAAAATTTGGATATTTATACATTTTGCCAAAAATAAACAGATTTACAAGTGGGCAGCTATTGTCACGAAAATATTGAAGCTGTACAGATAAATTACTTTTTGTTTCTATGGTTGAAGCACAACGACTTTTTACCATATTGGGTTATTAGAAACTGGGTTTACTAGAATTAGATGCAATATTTTCAAAAATTAATCTGTGGGTGAAAAAAAGGTTAAAATAAACAGTGAGCAATTGATAAATAAAAATAAATTCTACTTCAATCCAACAAGTCCAAGAGTGTCACCACTTTTGATTTAACTGTAATTAAGGTAGATTGGGTATCTATTTAAAACTTTTTGATCGTAAGATGCATCTTTGTGAGGTAACAAGTCATATTTTATTTTATTTTGAAAAAGACAATAAGCGCAGGGGCTTTCATTTGTTTTTAAAAAATTTATTTTGCAATTTGCATTTTTTAAAAACATTTAATATTGATTGCAAACAAAAAAGTATTTATATTTTTTTTGTATTTCTGAATACACTTCAATATTCATTATTAATATGTGAACTTAGAAGACATATCTTTTTAAAAAATTAAAAAAATATTTATTTTATTTATAGACAGAAATTTTTTCCCTGCATTATAGTAAAATATTTATAAGTGTTAAATTTTACTGTATAAAAGAAGTTAGATATTGAGGCAATTATCAGACCATAGCATTTTTATTATTTTAATTTATATTGTTGTTAATTATGGGATCTGAAAATATGGTTTCAATAATATATTCCTACAAGCGGACTTTTTGGCAAACCAAGGATCCAATTTTAAAACTAATGCATTTTAGATAAAATACCGCTTAACATAAATTCCCCAAATGTATTCTATTTAAAACTAAAATTTCTTTTATTTTAAAAACTATTTTTTGCAAGTCATGTTGACATAGCTAAATTTACCACATCAATTAATTAATTTTCTAGTTTAATCCATTATTATTACGGGCTACGACACACTTGTAGGTAGATAAAGACGGTTTTCGGTTTACGTTCAAATTTTAATCATTTAAATACGTTTTAAACGAAAATAAAGAGGATATGAAAATTATGTGCGGCCATAACTTATGAAAGGTTGTCCACTATAGTTCTAATATATAAAGCTACTTCAGCATCAATAAAAACTTTCCAGCAAAAAAATGGGCGAAGCAAATTAGAATTGCGATTGGGGATAATTAACCTAAATAATTTTATATATTAGGGCACTTGCAAATTTTTATATTTGTGAAAATTTTAAAATTTTGAGAAATTTTATTTTGAAATAAAACGCAAATTTAAAATTGTCAAATCTAGTTTATGCACATCAAAATGCTATTTCTGATATAAAGAAATTTTAAAAAATTTTTTAAAAAAAATGAAAGTTTTAATTTTCAGAATTTTTAAAAATTTACAAAAATAAAAACTCACTTTGTACGTGCCCTCAAGTATTTTTTGAAACCAAATTTTTTTGGATCTTTAAAATGGTAAATTTTGTAAGCAAACTGTTTAAATGCTGAAGATAGGCTCACAAAGGTTTAACAAAATTTATAACTCCGGGTTGGCAGATTTTTTATAAAAAATTACCAATTTTTTGCGTTTAAAACAGAAATATGCCTCACGTTTGGAATTCAATGCGAATAAACGATATTTTAAACTAATTTAGTTACATATTAGAAATAGAAAAAAAATCAGTTTTTATATAAAAAAATTAGAAATCGCAATTTTGTATTAAAATCTTTCTTTCGCGCGAGATTTATAATTAAGTTTTACTCGAATAGTACCCTGTGATGAAAAAAGCAATACAAAAATAATTTTAAAAAATTTCTTCTATTTTAAACTTTCAATCGAATTGATTGGCGTGCATGATGCCTAAAAATGACATATTGAATAAAAAATCGGAGATAGGTGGCTGTAAATTATTCAAATATATAATCAGTTATTTAACAATTTTTTGAGAGTAGTTAACATCAGAGATCAAATTTACTATAGGGAATATCAAATGCCCGATACTTGCTTTTCCATTTTAAGGGGGCAAAAAAAACTTGTGGGGGGCAGAAATATTTTTTTTGCATAATTTTATTATTTAGCATCATTGCGCATGAAAATTAAAAATATGATATATATGCATAATAAATGAATTTTATTAAACTTTGGATTTTAGAAAATGAAAAGTGAAATAAGATTGATTATTGTTAAAACAAATTGCATAAGTATGTAGTTTGAAAGAATATATATGAAATAACACTTGTTATATATAACTAGTTATAAATATTAGGGTAAAAAATTAAATAAAACATGGACATAAACGTTAAAGGCATAAAAAATGTTTGCAACCATGTTAAAATTGTAAGCAATAATTAGCTTATTATGAGCAATGTATTGTATTGATCAAACTATTTTATTTTAGAGGATTTTAATTAAATTACAATATTCATAAAAATTCAACGCCCCTAGTTAATGATTTTTCGTGTTCTAAAAGAACCAAATCACCTTTGAGCAGGTCACTACTTGTCAGCCGTTATTATCCTTCTTAAAGAAGAAAATGTAGCCTCACAAACTCGACGTTGAAGAGCCAATTAACAAACTTATAGGAAAAATGTTAAATAGATTACGCATCATTGTAATCATATAAAAAATGTAACAAAATCAATAGTAACACATTCTTTGTTATTAAGTTTTTTATTAAAAAAATTTTTAGCTATGTCAATTTCAATAATGAATTTTTATCAATATTACTTAATTTTAAAAGAGGCTATAATTTATTTATTATAAAATAAAGGTTAATCAAATTTATAAAGGGAATCTAAAGATTTTAAACAACTATTATAGGTAAAAAATGTATTATCAAAAATAAATAAATCAATAATATTAAAAGAAGCACTTTTTACTTCATCAATAATATTTTTAATTTCAAACTTATGAGTAGAAAATAAATAAAAATCAGAAATAGGTTTAGTTTTTCTTATATCCATAGATATATTATTGTCATTTAAAAATTTTAATATCAAAACAATTTTTGAATAAATCTTCAAATGTATTTTTATTTCTTTTGTTTAATTTATAACAAACAATGGTGTATTAAATCAGAAGTTTTAGAAACATAAATCTTCTGCATTGAAAATGATCTATAATTATTTTTAATAAATAAAATAATTTTTCAATTAAATACAAAAAAATAAATAGATGATATTAAATAAAAAATTCCGATTCGGCCCTGTGACCTGAAGATATAAAAGTTTTTCATTTTAATTTAAAAGTATTAAATATTTATGTGCAATTTAAAAATAAAAACAATGGGCAGGTAGTGACCACCTCACCAATGGGGCAACAGCCGGTATGATCCCGCATTCAAACTACCTTGAATGCATCAAGTTAAAAAAATTTATGAAGGGAAGAAAAATTATCAAAAAAATCTTTCCCTTCACTTAAAATAAGACAATCTTTTACAACTAGATGCAATCGGTGGTTAAAGCAGTGAATATACGGGACATGTTGTCCAGCTATTTTGCTTAGAAATACTTGAACACCATTTTTTCCCGGGCAATACGTTCGCCTCATTGTAGCATTGTGCGATCAGGTTCTTTGGTTCTAGATTATATTCTAACAAAGATTGTTGTTAACTGAGAAAACTTCTTAGGCATCAGATTTATGAATTGGTTTCACATATATAAAGCTTTCTGTAAAATCAAATTTTCTATATATTTCTGTTAGTTTGATCTCCTTGCGGATAAGAAGTATTAATGAATAAAAACAATTAAAAAAAGTAAATATTTTTAAGATAATATTTTTTAGATATTTTTGACGGAGCAAATTTAATTATTTTATATTTAAGAAATAAAATTACTATGTATATTTGGGAGGGCAAACTCAAAAATTTTTTTTTGGGGGGGGGGGGGGGGGGGGGGCAATCAAAAACTTTTTTTTGGGGGGCACTGCCCCCTTAAAAGGGGTCTAGAATCGTGCCTGTATCAAATCCGTTTACTATTTTTCCTAATCAAATTAGACAAAAACTAAAAAGATTCAAAAACAAAAATAAATTAAAATTTTATTTTTGCATTCACAGTTTAACTGTTAAATTCAAATTTCAAATAATATTTTTATTTACCCATAATATATCGTGTTGTATTTAAGTTTGACGCAAAATATTTTGTATTAAATGTCGATGTAAGAGCTTGATATAAAAATAAAATTTATTTTTCATTATTTGCGATTAAAAATGTAAGTTACAAGAAATTTTTTTATGCAAAAAAGAAAATTCTTAGGGTATATTTAGATCTGTCAATTTGATCAAAAATGGCCATTTTTCGTTATAAACGGATCTAAGGAGCCAAAGACGGAAGAGACTAAGAAAAACGAAAAACATATATGAGATTATGCCATCATGGGGGTTTCTGACATTGATATTTATTGAGTTGTGTAATTTGCGACTATATAATATTTTAACCCCTTAAGACTCTTTTAGGGTGATAAGAATTTGTTGGTGCTTAAAAATATATTTTAGACTTTTTGTTTAATTAGAATATATCTTTAAATTTAGCTTTTAACTAATATATTTAATTAAAACTTATCGAGAAATAATATCTAAAGTTTTTATATTTCCTATATTACTTATATTAGTAGTATAAGGCAAAATAAATGTTTGCATTATATATACTAATAATTTCATCATAATTTTTTAAATAGAACTATCTGACACGTATGTGTAACCCAAATTTATGGGTCAAATTTGCTTATACGGTCCTCATCAGATCCTTTGTGCTCATATTTAATTTGGGCGTGGGTAAGAGAGCTAGCTTACATATCACCCACCTTTAGTAAAAAGCTTTGCCCTGAAATGTAAATGTTATTGGATCAAAAAAAGTTTTTGGTATGAATAATCACTAGACCTTAACCTAATAAAATCAATATTGATCCCTTCTATCTGATGTAAGAGCTAAAAATGATCAGAAATTAGGTTTAATAGGCGAAATTAGGGCGAGGAAGATGAGTGTAATGATGCAATGTCAAACAAAGTTTGCAAATAATTGAAAAATGACTTTAACCCATGGATGGAAAACTTTTTTTCATATGGCTATATGGGATCTGTTGTAATATTTTAGGTGTCAAGACTGTAAAAAAATTCTGTAATTTTGATAAAAATTGTGGGGAGTCCTTAAACGTTGCTCGGGTTGCACTTCGATTTTGCTGACTCATACAAGTGCACGTTTGCGTTTATTTCATTTTTACGAATTCTAAAATTTTTAAGCTTCATTGAAAATTATGAATCTACCATTTTAACTTTAGGTATATTCACTCGACTTGTATAATTTTTTGCCCTATTTACAATTGTTAATGTTTCAGGTGAATTGATACTTCTATCCATATTTTTAATATCGTTTTCCTACAGATATTTCTTCAACTATATATTCCAAACTTAAATTTTTAGTGATTTGTCTCGGGAATATGATAGTGGAAATGTGATAATTTAACTGGGAATTTTTAGTGATAAAATTGACTACATTTTCCTAATTTATTTTCTATTTTGATATTCTAATAGAAAATTTATATGTACATACGTAATCAAACAACAAAATTATACGTTCCTTATTTTTTTATTAAGATTGTGTTAAATATCGAAATAAAATTCATGACATTTATAACAAAAGAATTGACGTTAAATCGTTGAAGTATTTTTCCAGCAATTGCGAGCATGCACAACATATAAGGAAGAAAGAATGCTAAACGGATTTAAAAAGAATGCAAAAAATTTTATGCTTCTACAATAAAGGTCATCATTTGGTCGGCGATAGTAATTAATGTTTGATAAACTAATTTACTGTTTCTGTAATATCAAAACATTATTAACTATGGACACGATTTTGCCGAAAGAGGCATATTACTCGATTGACCTTTACATCGGTCGGAACATATCAATGTCAAAAAAAATTTTGAAAATTTAAATAAACTACTCCCCAAAGCCCTTATCTCATAAAATATTATCCGTCTCTCGTAGTTTCACTTTCGGGTATTCTGTTACTTTTGTATCAAAAAAATGGTCATTTTTAATCAAATTGACCGATTTAGAGATATCGAGAATACCCTAAAGATATTTAATATTATATGTTTCTAAAATAAAATCCCTTGTAACATATTTTTTATCTCAAATAATGAGAAATAAAACTATTAGGTATGTCCAGGCCCTTACATCTTTAGTTAATACAGATTATTTGATATCCCAATCAATAAAACACGATATATTTCGGCTTTTAACAAAATTATTATCTAAAATTGAAATATAACAGTTAATACCATGTGAATATATAAAAAAAAATTTAATTTTTTTTGTTTATAAATCTTTTTTGTCTTTTTTAACATTTTCAAAAAAATTTCAATGTCTGTAATTGACTTAAGTTTAAAAAAACGGTAGGCAGATTGATATCCCTAATATATCAGATTTCTCTGTAGTTAGCTCATGATCAAGGTTTATGGCATCGCACGCTGTTAGATTAGTTGTTGGCTCAAAGATTTTTAATTATAATTTTTTAGGGCAAGGAGGGGAGGGTGTCACTAAAACGGGAAATTTTTACTGCATTACGAAAAACCTATTACGAAAAACTTCCTAAGAATAATTAATTATAAAGGGGATTGGAGATGAGCACAAGACTTATCCCACCCCCTTCCTTCCAGGCACGCCATTATTTTTTCACCTTTTATCACTTTTTGGCATGCAAAATTAATTAATACAACAGCGCTCCTATCTGGCCTTACAAAAAAATTTTGTTTGTCAATGGGTTTACCCTGAATATTTGGGCCTTAGGTAAAAAATAGTCATTTTGAAATTTTGTTATTTGTTAATTTTGCTTGGAATTACATCATAACTCTCGTTACCCTTGCCCTATTGACCTCGTAAAAGTTATTTTACGGCTTTTTTAAACTTTTCCATCAGCATAACTTATCAATATTGATTTTATTGGGCTTTTTTTAGATGATATAATTCATTTCACATTTACTTCAATAGCAATTTCAACGTTAGAAGCCTTTTTCCAAAGGGAGGAAGTATGTAGGCAACCTCCCTTATCAACGAGAAATTAAATTAGAGCACATAAGACGCGACCCGTTTTTTGGGGGGAAGGGGGGGAGGGGCCTAGGGGGTTTACCGGGACTGGGCGGGCAACCGAATACCAACTTTTCTAAGTGTAAGTAGGCGTGCTTTGTTTATCATTATGGTAGAATCGTATAAATTCTAGTAGCTGATTTAGTTATTAAATGTGACATAGTAATTACAAGGTCAGTTTAAATTAAAGCCCTTATAATTGACAATGTTTAACAACCTCGTGTCAAAATAAACGTAAATACAAAACGCGAGATATAAAACATGCATCGAGTATTAAGATCAAGTCATAATAGTCGTTTTGTTAAAATTTATTATCTATATACATATATAAATTAGAAATTTTTGGTTAGTTTATTATGACGAATTTTAATATAAACTCCGTTTTCGTCGTGATATTCGTGTCAGTGAATATCTTTCTGTACATTTCAAATATTGTTTATGGTATGAGATGCGGCATCTCGGAAACTGGATCCCCTGGGCTCTCAGATTGCTCTTTCAATCCACATTCTCACAATGAATTACGCAAGAGACATGCCGACGACAACGGCAGCATTATAGCTAGCGCCATCTCCGGTGGGTCACGCGTCTCGACGAAAAATCACCCATGGCAAGTTTTTTTAAAAATACACCATGACAATAAAGTTTTTTCATGCGGCGGTGTCATTATCGGCTCCCGACACTTGCTCACGGCTGCACATTGCTTGCTTTCCAACAATATTATCATTTATGTTGGACGGGACAGTGCATTCCCCTTCTCAAATACCGGAGTTCAGGTGCATAAGGTCATACCCCACCCTGATTATGAAGCGGATAGTTGGGTAGCTGACATCGCGATCCTAGAATTAGCGGAGGCCATCTCGTTTTACGATAACGTGAGACCTATTTGCCTCCCTGACTATTCGATTCAAGTTCCAGCAATAGGAACCGCCCTCTACGCTACGGGATACGGTAGTTTGGACAACGAAGCCTTGAATACGGAGTTAGCGCTAAGGGGCGCTTGTGTCCCGGCTCTGGACAGCGCACTATGTCGGCGCTATATGCACGTGTCTTTCACTCATATTTGTGCCGGGTATTTTGACAAGAGAATCAACATCTGCGCCGGCGATTCGGGAGGCCCCTTGATCGAAATTGTGGACGGCAGGGCCGTTCTTCGAGGAATAGCGAGTACTGGCCCGCCATGTAAAGGTGCGGCTCCCAGTCTTTACACTAACGTTGCAATCTTCGTCAAGTGGATTGAGGATATCGTGAATTAGTGCTACCTTAAAACATAATCCGTTTTCATTCTAAAACGTGATTCATACGATCAACCAACAAAGATTCTACAAACAGAAACTTTAAATAATTAATTAAAATTTAAATAAAAATTTGCTTAATGTCTTTAATAATTTAATAAATATCTTATCACACGGGTATTTTGAGAATGAAAATAACATTATAAAAAGTAATAAACGAGCTTAAAGAATATATATATTTTTTAATTTATATTAAAAATCGACATTTAATTTAAAAATATCTATATGTTGATCGGGCCTCGATTTTTTTATAACTTTTCGATACATTGATGTTAAAAAATGTATAGGATTGACCATTTTTGACGTTTTAAGGGTCATGTAAAATGCATGATGGGGACGAAAAAACATTCTTAAATTACCCGCTTAAAATTTAGTCATTTTTGAAAACAAAAACGCCAAATGCAATAGCTATTGACCATTTAATAATGGTTTTGCGTTTTAAAAGTTATAAGAACTTAGCATAGATTTTCGCATAAGTTGAATGAATTAATACAAGATAAGGGAATTTTGTGTGGCAAACAGCCCGGCCCATTATGCAAGCAGGCTAGGGGTATTAAACTTATTTTGTTTTAAATATTATAAAGAACAACCTGCGCTTTATACTTATGAACATAGGTTACACTGGATAACAAAAAAAGCAACATAAACGAGAGAACTTTCTCACGAAAACGATGCGAGGATTACTCTTTTCCCCTATTTCCCTAATTTTTCAAAACTGTGTCCAAAGTTCGGAAAAATCTACAAAATTTCTTATACTATTAATTTTTAAATCTATTAGCATATTCAGATTCCTTATAAAAGACATATCTAAATCATAGCTAAAAATCATTATTAATTTACTTTCGTTAAACGGATTTTACGACGCAAACCACTAATTTCATATAGTAATAAAAAAATAAAAAAAAATAAACTATTATAAAAAAGTGAGCGTTTTCTCGTAATCTACTAGTCCTAGAAGCGTCCCTACCATAATACGTTTACAAATTTTTTGGACAAGCTTGGATCCAAAATTTAAAAAAAAAAGTGGATGGCAAACTCAATCATTTATTTTTCAGCCTTCAAAATTGACATATACACGTGCCACGATCGGAAAAGATTCATCCTAAAAGATGTTACGTTTTGAAATAATAGGAGTATAGGATTTAGATATATGGATCTCAGATTATTTTGAAGTTTTCATCATCCATCAGGCTGAACTCTATAAAATTAATATTAATAAAGGTACCCCATGATGTGAAGAGAGCTAATTTATAACGTCATCGGTTATATATTGAAAATATAAAAATGATGAAACAATGTGTTTGCTTAAGAAATGATCTTAGCACAAGATTAAACCAAGGTTAGCTTATTTGGGGGCAGATGGGTGCGATCAGGTTCTTTGGTTCTAGATTTTATTCTAATAAAAGATTGTTGACAAATGAGGAAATTTCTTTGGCATCAGATTTATGAATTGCTTTCACAAATATACAGATTTCTGTAACATCATATTTTTCTATATATCTAATACCAACAAAAATAATTTCTGTATTCGTTAGATAGAGAAGTGTTGATATGAATGAAAACACTTTATAAACAAAGTAAATATTTTTAAAATAATAATATTTAGATATTTTGGTAGCAAATCTAATTTTTGGGGCACGTATTTTTTTTTGGGGGGGGGGGGGGGGGTGGAGGGGGAAATTTAATTTTTTTGGAAGGGCAAAAATAAAATTTCTATGTATTTTTTTTCTGATTGAGAGTAATTTGTGTTAAATTGCGTCATCCATCTCACACGAAAAGTAAATAAGTTTTATATCTAATTTGCAACACCCAAACTTTAAACTAAAGCTAAAATGCCCGCCATTTGGCATCAATCGTTGCCTCAGGTACGAAATGGTGTCTAAAACAAATATCACGACGGGATGTATATAACTAAATATAGTTTATTTAGGCCGTACTAATACGTTCATTCAAACTAAAACTATTTTACATCTATGCCTATAACTAACTTAAAAGTTGTCCGTTTCCTCGTACATGTCGCGTTGATTTTCCTACATATGTCAACCATTACCCATGGTATAAAGTGCGGCATCACTGTCCCGGGGACTACCGGGCTCCCCGATTGCTCATTAGAACCGCACAGGCATGATGAAACCCGAAGACGCAAGAGGGGAATTGACGCCAATGACACTATTTTGGCGAGCCCTATCGTAAATGGATACAGTATTTCGACGCGATATTACCCGTGGCAAGTACAATTGCGAATAAGGGTAAATTCAAAAGAAGTTACAATATGCGGCGGTTCTATCATAAGTGACCGGTACATAGTCACGGCTGCACATTGCCTCGATTCCGACGAAATTCGCGTATATGTCGGTCGTGACCGCAAATTTCCCTACGATGATACTGGACTTCGGGTGAAAAGGGTCATAATCCACCCCGATTTTAATTCGAAAAAGGGAAAGGATGCTGACATTGCCCTACTGGAGTTGGAAGATCCCATCTCGTTTGAACCGAACGTCAAACAAGTTTGCCTGCCTAAAGATGGTGATAAAATACCAAAGGTTGGAACTGCCCTTTACGTTACGGGTTATGGTCGTTTAGATAGTACTAGGCACAATATGGACTTAGAGCTAAGAGGCACCTGTGTTCAGGCTCAAGACAGCGCACTTTGTATGCCCTACATAAATGTTCCCTCCACCCATTTTTGTGCCGGGTATTTTGACAGAATTACAAAAGCCTGCATCGGTGACTCTGGGGGTCCTTTGGTCGAATTTGTGGATAACAGAGCCATACTCCGTGGAATAGTGAGTTACGGCATCGACTGTGGCTATAAAGTTCCCTCTGTTTACACCAATGTGGCACTCTTCGTCAACTGGATCAACGGTATCGTAAATTAGTTTGACCTCGTAAAAAATATTAACCTTGAATTTGGGTTTAATTTAACGTGATTTTAGTAATCTATCATAATAGCATCATAGACTATAATTTAAGGTGATTTATTTAACCGTTATAAGCATTGTTAATATAATCTAATTAGTAATAAACGGTTTGCATCTCACGTTGATTCATCAATATCTGTTATGTAACTAGGTCACTAATAAATGGAAGCTATATATGAACGTAATATAAAATATTTTCTAATCAAATGATAAGAACTAGATTTTAGATTAAGTTAATTAAAACAAAATATCTTAAATGACCAATCATAATTAAATTTTTGTCTCAAAAATTATACTTTTTAAAATTTTGATAAATATTTATCTCGTTTTAATGTTTTATTCATATAAATAGTAACTCCGGAAATATAAAAATTTTAAATATCGCAAGGTATTTGCAAAATTATTTATCTATATTGAGGCATATAAGGCTAAGTGGCCTTCTCGCTCATACCTGAGCAGGTATAGATACTAAATTATATAATGCAGATACAAAAATTTAACCTTTAATAATACGCTAACAAAATGATTTTGGCAGATTTTCTGAGAAAATACCAGTTTTTTGCAATCAGGTAAACAAGATAATATTTAACTAATTTAAATGTCAATAAAAAAAAATTTAAATTATTAGGCATGGGTGGCAATTTAAATTAAAAAAAATTAAAAATCACATTTTTCATTAATTATAATATATTCGCTCCAAAATGTTTATGTTTTACTTGATTATAAAAATGCTTAACACAAATTTATAATAATATAATTTTTTTTTTAAATTGTTTTTCAATCAAAATAAAAAAATTAAAATTGATTGTCGTAATGCCTAAAATGCCTATAGGAATAAAATATCAGTCAGATTTAGTTAAAATTGATTATAAAAGAGTTAAACAAAATCGTACTAAAAAAACGTGACCCAAAAGCCTGCCCTGCTGTGCCGGCCCGCCCTAATGATGGGACGGGTTGATTTATTTCGGCTATTACATAATCTTCCCTCTCAATAAGGCGCTCTGAAATGTAGGAATCAAAAGTTTTTGAAATAAACTAACAACACCAAACCCAAACTTAATAAAATCAATATACATTTAGGTCAAGCTAGTGTAACACAACTTAAAATATCATCATTTTTTTTAAAAAAAATTTGGGTGAGTATATTGAGAATAATGATGCAATGGCAAACAAAAATTACAACTTTTGAAAAAATTTAAAGATTTAAATCAGAAGCAAGAACAAGGTAATTCATCGTGGAGGACTTTTTTTATTTGGCTATATGGGAGCTGATGCAATATAACACAGGTCGACCAATATCAATGTCAAAAAGTAGTTTTTTATAATAAAATGAACAGAATGATGGTCTTATCTCATATATATTTTTTCCGTATTCGTTTCTTTCGCCAGCGGAAATTTTGAGCTGAGTCCATATTAAAAAAATTTTTATGTAAAATTACTTGTACATATATATTTTAAATTACAAAGGAAGTAAACTAAGTATCTAACGCTCATCAACATTTTAATAAAAGAGAATATTTGGCATTACAACCTATAGGACACAATATATTATCAATTTTTAATGTAAATTTTTAGTTGTTGTGAATGTAAAAGTTTTTTTTATTTTATATTTTTTTTTTAAATCTGTTTTGTTATTAACATTTTTTGAATTTCTATTGATCACAACTAAATAATAAAATTTGATTATTAAACAGGGTAATTTTGACAAAATCGTCAGTTAGGCTCAGGCCCGATTCTAGCTTTTCCATTTTAGGGGGGCAAAAAAATCTCGTGGGGGGGGGGGGGGGGCAGAAAAAAATTTTTTGCCGCCTTTGGCGGCAAAATTGGCCGTGACCTTCGGTCACGGCAAAAAATATACATGTACAACAATAGAATCCATGTTCAAAATTTTTTAACAAATTAATAGTAATTTATTATATTCTTAAATTAAAAAAAATGAGTTTATAAATTGAATATGTGAATTAAAATTAATTGTTTTCACTAAAATTTGCTTAAAAGATATGAGATTTGAATTAATTGTAAGTATAATTTTATCATTTGGTATCATTGCGCATGAAAATTAAAAATATGATATATATGAATGATAAAAATGAATTATATAAAACTTTGGATTTTAGAAAATGAAAAGTGAAATAAGATTGATTATCGTGAAAACAAAATGTATAAGTATGCTAATTTGGAAGAATATATATGAAAAAACACTGGTTATATATAACTAGTTATTAATATTAGGGTAAAAAATTAAATAAAACATGAACATAAACATTAAATGCGCATAAAAAAAGTTTGCAACCATGTTAAAATAGTAAGCAATGATTAGCTGATTATAAGCAGTGTATTGTATTGATCAAACTATTTTACCTTAGAGGATTTTATTACAATATTCATCAAAATTCAACGCCCCTAGTTAATGATTTTTCGTGTTTTAAAAGAACCAAATCACCTTTAAGCAGGTCACTACTTGTCAGCCGTTATTATCCTTCTTAAAGAAGAAAATGTGGCCTCACAACTCGACGTTGAAGAGCCAATTAACAAACTTATAGGAAAAATGTTAAATAGATTAGAAAACGCATCTTTGTAATCATATAAAAATTTAATAACACATTCTATGTAATTATTAAGTTTCTTATTAAAAAATTTTACGTCAAATTCTTTAGATAATGAATTTTTATCAATATTACTTATTTTTAAAAGAGGCTTTAATTTATTTATATTTAAAATAAATGTTAATCAAATTTATAAAGGAAATCTAAAGATTTTAAACAATTATTATCGGTAAAAAATCTATTATCAAAATATAAATAAATCAATAATATTAAAATAAATACTTTTTACTTCATCATTTATATTTAAAATATTTTCAAACTTATGAGTAGAAAATAAATAAATCAGAAAAATCTTTAGGTTTAGTTTTTCTCATATCCATAGATAAATTATTGTCATTTAAAAAAGTATTAATATCAAAACAATTTTTGAATAAATCTTCAAATGTATTTTTATTTCTTAATTGTTTAATTGTTAACAAACAATAATGTATTAAACCAGAAGTTTTAGAAAATCATTCTGCATTGAAATTGATATAATTATTTTTAAAAATAAATAGATGATTATAAATATGGTCAAAAAACCCGATTCGGCCCTGTGACCTGAAGATATAAAAGTTTTTTTATTTTTAATTTTTAAAAGAGTATTAAATATTTCTGTGTAATTTTTAAAAAAAAACAATGGGCAGGTAGTGACCACACCACCAATGGGGCAACAGCCGGGATATGGTCCCGCATTCACTAAATACCTTGATTGCATCATGTTGAAAAAATTTATGAAGGGAAAAAAAATTATCAAAAAAATTTTTCCCTTCACTTAAAATAAGACAATCTTTTACAATAAGACGCAATTGATGGTTAAAGCAGTGAATATACGGGACATGGTGTCCAGCTATTTTGCTTAGAAATACTTGAACACCATTTTATTCCCGGGCATTACGTTCGCCCCATCGTAGCATTGTGCGATCAGGTTCTTTGGTTCTAGATTATATTCTAACAAAAGATTGTTGTTAACTGAGAAAATTTCTTATCAGAATTATGAATTGGTTTCACAAATATAAAGCTTTTTGTACAATCAAATTTTTCTATATATTTCTGTTAGTTTGATCTCTCTTGCGGATAAGAAGTATTAATGAATAAAAACACTTAGTAAATATTTTTGGGAAAATATTTTTTAAATATTTTTGACGGAGCAAACTTAATTATATTATGCGGAAGAAATAAAATTACTATGTATTTGGGGGGGGGGGGGCAAATTCAATTATTTGGGGGGGGGGGGGGGGGGGCAATCAAAAACTTTTGGGGGGCACTGCCCCCCCAAAAGGGGTCTAGAATCGTGCCTGGTTAGGCTTATCTTGATACTGAATGGAAACGCTATATATTTGCTTGACCATCCCTTCAAATAGGTATTTAGAATTTAAAAACAGATATTGACCTTGCAATTTATATGCCGCATATATGCACTAGGGCCGAAACAAGACTACCATAACACAGGTCAACAAATATCATTTCAGAAGCGATATTGTTATGAGAACATAAATGCAACCTAATGATGGCCTAATCTCATATATACTTTTTGTTTTTCTTATTTTCGATCCGTAATGCTCCTTAAATCCGTCCAGAACAAAAAATGGCCTTTTTTGACAAAATTGACAGATCTAAATATACCCTAAGAAGAAAAAATATAAAAATCTAGATTGCATATATTCCTTGTCACTTATGTTTTTAATCACAAATAATGGAAAATAAATTTTATTAATATATCAAGCTTTTACATCGGCATATAGATACAAAATATTTCGCGTCCAAACTTAAATACGACACAATACATTATCGGATTTTAATAAAAATATTATTTAAAGTTTGAATTTAACGGTTTACCTTGCGTGCAAAATTAAAACTTAAATTTTTTTGTTTTCAAATCTTTTTTGTTTTTTTGACCTATTTTTTCTAAAATTTTTAATGTTTATACCTGACTAACTAAGTTTGATTAGGAAAAACAGTAACCATTAATTACCACCTAAAAATTCAATAAAATCAATATTGATAAATTGATGTAAAAGTTCTAAAATTTGGTGGTAATAATGCAAGTGTTAAATATAATTTGAAATTATAAAAAATTAAAAAGACTTTAAATAAGCGACAAAACGAGGTAGCCCATTGAGAGGCAACTTTCTCATATGGCTATATGGGAGGTGTTGCAAAAATACAGGTAAATCTCTGTTATTATTTGTGAATAACGAGGAACCCTTAAGCGTTTGTAGGATTGCACTTAAGACAAAACGGTTCTTCATGGTTTACATAAGTCATTAAAAAATATCTCTAATAAAATTAGGTTTAGCAAAGCAAATTATCATTCTTGTTCTTTATCATTCTTTGTAGGCTTTAGGTATTATTATATATAAAACTGATATTTTAAATATT
>CM060242.1:989917-1225869 GCA_030555515.1 Acutogordius australiensis
CATCAAGAGTATATTTTAAATATACAATACGAGGTTAAAAGGAATGAAACTTTTGGTATTTAATTTATACACTAAATAACATTGGACAGCAAAATTTTGACGACCCTAAGCATCATTTATGGCAACTATGGTTTTTGGTCAAGTTTTTAACGCTGATCACCATTTTAAAATCAGAATATTAGCCAATGCCTCAGATTTTTAGTTATTCGGTGTCAAAGTTGAGATTTTTCAATGTTGGGGGTATTTTGGGCTTCTATATCATAAAACCTATGGGTAGTAACAAAAGCTTAAGAATATATTTAGATAACGAAAACTTTCATTATTAACGTAAGTTAAATTTTTTTAAAAATTTAATTTTTTTTTATATTTTATTTTATAAAATTAGTGGTTTTCGTCATAAAATCCGTATTTTAATCCTAAATAGAAATTAAATTGCTAATAATTTAGGTTATGGCCTTTTTTACATATGTTTTTTATAAGGAATTTGAATATGCCAATAGATTTTTTGTAGAATTAATGGTAAAAGAAATTTTATAAAATTTTTTTCTCAACTTTGGACGCGGGTTAAAAAAATTGGAGGTATTAGATAAAAACTAAACCCGGAACCGTTATCGCAAGAAAATTCTCTACAAAACCCTCAATTAATCGTTTATAATGTTTTTTTTGTTGTCAGGTGTAATACATATTTATGGACATTGAATTGTAAGTTTTGGCAGAGAAATAAGTTACAATTACACTCGATGCAACTGATGTAATGTATTGGAGAGCCGATAGACGAATTTTATTGGATATAAATTAATAAAAAAAAAACTCATATATGTGTTTATAAATCAATCTCAAGGCTAATTATATTTAACCATATAAAATAGTTGAGTAAAAGTTCAAATATCACGAAAATATTAGTTAATTGGCCGATAAAGGGAACGTGCTAGTTATATATTTATTTGAGGTTAAATAACGTTTTAATAAAATGGCCTTATTGTACGATGGAGAATAAAACCTGAAGCAAATATTGTATATGATGTTTAGTCTAACAGAGTTTCTTAAGGAATAGACTACTAAAGTAGCATTAAAACGTATGGAGATGAAGGTTCACCTGGTGCTCATAATAGTAGTAAAACGTTTTATGGGTACAACATACCCCACCACACTGTTTAAAGTATTCTACACACTTGCCCCCGCTTTTAAATTAATCCTGGATACGTATTTGACCAGACCTAATACCTTATATTATTTTGTTTAGTCGCTTAAGAGTTCTTTAACGTTACTTAGTAAATTTTATTTGTTACATTTCAGCACTTTTACTTTTAGCGAAGAAGAAGTGTTTTAATATTTTTCAAATATATGCAATCTGACTAAAACAGTTTAATAAGTTTTGCTGCAAATTAAAAAAATAAAAAATAAGATTGAGTTCATGTAGTGCTTTCATTTCACTTTTCTTGATCACAATTTGATTCTATATTATGTTAAGTCTCGATCAGGGATGGGCACAATTACTTTTTAAAAGTAATCATTATCATTACAACTACTTTAGAAAAAAATGTAATTAATTACTAATTACCATTACTGTTTTTAAAAAAGTACTTAATTACAATCAATTACAATTACATAAATTTTCAAGTAATTAATTACTAATTACAAGTACAATTACAATTACTTTTTCAAAAATTTTTATATATAAAATTAGAAAACACGAAAATAATAATACACAAAAATAAAAACACTTATTATATAGACAATATGTAAAAAGATTCATTTATTTTGGATATAAATGCTAAATTATATAATTAAAAATATATTTGAGTTAGTGGAAGAAAGTTTGATTAGTTACTAAATCCTCATAGCCGGTTTCGTATTTATATTTCCTTTTTAAAACAATTAATTTCTCAAACAACTCATTGGAGAATCTGTTTCTATTAAATCTTTTTAATAAAGTGACGAGACTGAATAATCTTTCGACTGAGGCTGATGAGCCTAATATCGTGTTATACTTAAAAAAAATCTTTTTAATTGTTGGGTAATTTTCTAACATTGGTAGCTTTTCACTATTATCATTTAAATATTTTAGAACCTCTAATTCTGCCTCATCGTAGAGATCATTTGTTAATTTTGATTTAAATTTTTAAACCTGTATAAACTTTGATTTTTAGAAACATTTTGACTTGAAGATATGTCAATTTTTTTCATTTTTTTTGCTTCTGATATCAATAACGATTTTAAATTTTCTTTGTTCTCCCTGCCCTCTACCCAGTCTAATTTAAAAAATGGATGAGACATTGATGCTAATAATGCAAAATTGGAATTTACCGACATAGTAAGATGGTCTTCAAACCTATTTTCAAAACTAGAAATCATTTTTGAGACAAGGTTTTTACAAAATTTTAAATTAGGTTTAAGGTCATTTAAATCCGCTAATTTTTCAAATAATGTTGGCACTAGTTCTCCATAAAAAAACGTTTTTTCATTTTGAAAAAAATATAAAGCATTGGCTAAAGGTTTAGTAACATAACTTCAATATACATTACAACTACTTTACTAAAAAATGTAATTAATTACCATTACAATTACTTTATAAAAAATGTAATTGATTACTAATTACTAATTACTATGAGAGTAATTAGTAATTGTAATTTAATTACAAGTAATCATTACTTGCCCATCCCTGGTCTCGATCATCTATTAACCTGTAGCATGAAAAGAAAAATTTATTATACTATTGTTAATCAATTATTTAAGTTTTACGTTGCTTTATTATTAAACATTCAATATTATAAATATTTATCCGCTCATTTGTAAAAAGAAGTTTTATTTGTAGTGCCCAAGTTATTAATCCATGAGAGAAGCAAAATCTCTGTTTTGTGGCTAATACAATAGAGATTCCTTACCTTTATGATCCTGTAATTTAAATATATATATGACAAAAACTTGTCTTAACTATATTAATTTTTTGTAAATTTGTATTAAATGTTTATATTGAAGGTACTTTTGGTAATTAAATTCAGTAAACAATATTTTTTAGCAAGATGTATGAGCGTAATTAGGGTGAATACTTAAATATTAACCAATAGATGAATAACAGGTCATAGATATGCATTATCGTAATTTAATTAATCAATATTTAATTATCTTAGAGCGTGATTATTGTAAATTAAAAACCCCTAAAGATGCCTAATTTGCAAAAACTAATGCTCTGCCACCCTTTATTTTCAATTTATCGATATTAGTTTTATTAATTGTATTTTTTCTTGGACAGAGTAGTAGGATATAACATATAAAACCCTTTTTCTAAATTAAATTCACTAACTCATGGAATACCTCTTTTCAGCAATATTTTTTATCACATTGATCACATTTTTTTCATCGACGCCCATAGTGGATCTGATTTCCCAGGGTACATCTAACTTGACGACATACGCGCTGATCATATCCAATTATAAGAATTATCGTTTAAATTGGACGATTGACCCTTTTAGGGATGTAAGCCGAGGCAACAATAGGTATTCTCAGTGTAAGCCTATTTTGGAGACTGATGGTATATTAGAGTGTCATTCAATACGACAAACTCCAAAATCGCTGGCTCCATCTATCATTCATAATCGTCTCGATGAAATTAACATGGCACAAGTGAATTTTTCGAAAAAGTATTTCCCTGAGACACCAAATCTTTACTTCTACTTACCCGGAGATCTTTACATTGGAGGTCTTTTCAAGCTGTATGACCCTAGTCAAGAAAGGTTAATTTTTAAATATTGAAATAATTTGGTTTCTACCTGTCGAGAAGTTAATCAGGATTAAGAGCTTTTTTAATTATACTTAAATTTCAAATTTTTTGGTAGTTTATATTAGGTATAACCAAATTTATTATTATCTATAACACTGGACCACAAAATTTGGACGACCCTAAGCATCATTTATGGCAACTATGGTTTTTGGTCAAGTTTTAGGCGCTGATAACGAAAATGAAATCAGAATTTTAGCCAATGCCTTAGATTTTTAGTTATTCGGTGTCAAAGTTGAGATTTTTCAATTTTTGGGGTATTTTGGGCTTCTATATCATAAAACCTATGGGTAGTAACAAAAGTTTAAAAATATATTTAGATAACGAAAACATTCAATATTAACGTAAGGAGTTTAAATTTTTTTAAATATTTAATTTTTTTCTGTTTTTTTATTTTTATAAAATTAGTGGTTTTTGTCATTAAATCCGTTTTTTGATCCTAAATTACTTGAAAGTAAATTGCTAAGAATTTTAGGTAATAACCTTTTTTAGATATGTTTTTTATAAGGAATCTGAATATGTTATTAGATATTTTTGAAAACTAATAGTTAAAGAAATTTTGTGAATTTTTTACTGAACTTTGAACGCGATTTAAAAAAAAATTGGAGGCATTGGAAAAAAAACTAAACCCGGGATCGTTATCGCAAGAAAATTCTCTACAAAACCCTCAAAAAATTGTTTATGTTGTTTTTTTTGTTGTCCAGTGTAATCAATCAAAATCTACACTACTATTCATCGGCATCTTCCTTAATTTTTATTAGCAATTCATATACAATTAAATGCACAATAATATTTTAATAGCCTGCTTAATGCTACAATTAAATATATCAAAAAATTTCCATCCGGTGTAATAAATATATCAAACAAATATAAATGGTGATGGCACTTGTGTTATTTCGCACGGGTTCATGATGATTTATTTTTAGCATTTGGGGACAATTACTCTTAACAAAATTCCGTTTTAAACCATTAAAATATTGCCTTGGAGGAAATACCAAAGGGTATTTATCTCAAAACCTGATGACTTTGATCGGAAGTGATTTTGACGGAGGTAGGGGCAAAAGAAAGCAATGTGAATTTTTATATTTTATGCAACTTTGGGAGGTTATAAGCAGAGCTGGGAAAAAACCCATTTTTCGACTAAACTCAAATTTTTGTTTTTTAAAAATTATATGACAGATTAAAAAAATTAATTATTAATAAATACAGAATATAAGCAGAAAATCTTATATTTTATAAATATTTTCTTGATTAAAGCTAAAACCCTTTATTTTTTCTAAATTTGGAAAAATAAAAAAATGAGTTTGACCCAAAAATGGGCATTTTCCCAGCTCTGGTTATAAGTCAAAAAATTTTATAGCTAACTTAATTTTCTTTTATTTTGAAGGGTGTAGTAAGGGATAACTTGCATGTGTTTATTATTTTAAAAATTTATAGTGAAATTCGCAATATTCTAAAGAAAATTCAATTTTATATATCGAATAAAAATTTTTAATTAATTGAAAAATTGCTGTAACACAGTCCTTATTAATCATTAAGTAAGTTCAAAAGTATGGGACCGACATGGCTTTTATAAAAATAAAAAAATAATTTTTTATCTAATTTTTAAAGAAAAAAATACTAAATTGATATAATAATTCTGGTTAACCATCTTAATATTTAATAATAATACCGCATTAGGCTTATTTAAAAAAGAAGAGATATCACCTTGGTCGATGACCCCAAAATCAGGCAAAATTTTTACTTTTTATGGTTTTGAGGTTCACTTTTTCATAATTTAATAGTAGTAATAATCAAATAAATTAAACTAATATGGTCTAACATAATTGCCCATATGTCCTGCTTTTTAAATAATGTCAAATTTGGCACATTGGCATATTTTAATATAGTGGAAAGGGTATAAATATGTCCTAAAATTTAGTTAAAAAATTGACTTTTTTAAATTTTTGTAAAAAGTGATGCCAGTCCCAAATTTTTTAAATTATTTTTAACATTATTATAGGCCATATTTTATCAATTATACAGAAAAATTAAGGAACGTTTGAACTATTTGTGATTAAACTTGATTTTTTTTTACTTAAAATAAATTTAAACATTTTTGCGTTTCAAGCCTTTATAACGATCTTCAAAATTTAAACAAATTATGACTCTAGTTAAAAATCTTTATATGATACTTGCTAGTCGCCTCAAATTTTTTTACATAAAAAATGAATAATATTTGCTCATATCTCAACTCAAAATCACTTCCGGTCCAAACAATTTCTCATTTTATCACCCGACCCTAATTATGTATTATTTTTCAGCTAAAAATGGACTCAAAGGGAAAAAGATTTTCAATTTCATATGTTGAATTGTTGTCCAGCGTAAGAAATGGCCTAGAATTAAATTTTGAAATGAATTTTTTAGGAGTTGCTAAAATATATTCATTTTTCATAATCTAAATCTTATTAAAAAAATTTCTGAGCACAACCTTCTTTTTTATAGTTCAAATTGGCCTTGACTGCTTGTAAAGATATAACGTGTTATTAATAGGGGTATGATATGTGGGACATCTATTAATGAATATTCTTTGGACAAAGCCTTTATGATGATGCACGCGATCGAACAGGTTAACTACGATTTGCAATACCGGTTCAACTTGACCCTCGGCTATATCATACTTCCGACCTGTAGTAATGCTGCATTAGCTTTGGTAACGCTATATTTTAAATTCTTACAAAACTAATATTCTAAAAACTAATAGTAGCCAGAAAGGATATTTTGTTCAAAATTTTAATTTCTTTGGAAAAAAAACTTTTTATTCTCATATAACACAAATATATAAATTAGAAAAAATAAATTCATGAAATCCTCAGAGCATTCTTCCAAATGGTTTATTTCCATGTGGTAATTTCTTCAGCCTGCTCTTTATATTCGTTTATACCAAAAAAAGAGCTTTTTTTTGATTAAATTGAGAGGTTATACCACCTCTAAAATACCCTATTAAAAAAAATTAAGAATCTTATTTTTATAATAAAGTTCCTCTTGTATTTTATCTAAAATAATAAGAAATAATAATACCGCCTCCAAACTTAAAAACAACTTGATATTATTAGTTTTCAATAAAGATGTTCTTTATTTAAAGTTTGATTAAAAGTTAAGATTAGTAAATTTGCAACAAATACAAATTATGTTTTTAAAGTTGTTTTCATATTTATAGCTGACTTAATAAATAAAATTAGAAAAACGTTTTCAAAGTTGGGAGGTTAAATCAGGCTCAAATCTTCAAAAAATTTGTTGACCTATGTTGTGAATTGCTTTTCTTAGCTACCATTTTGAGGTATAAATTGTATCTGTATGTATCAAAATAATCTAAGATCGCTTTACACTTTTGCGTAATAGTCCCAATCCATAACTCTTCTCTATATGAAGCTCACAGGGCCTTTGATCGGAGTTGTGGGCCCCTTTTCTTCACCTGAAGCGCAATCTCTGATAAATATCTTTTCTCAGCATAACGTGCCTCTCATTAGCCCCGAAGCCAACGCTGATTCTTTTAGTCAATTGGACGACAGGTAGTAGCAATTATTTTTTATTTAAGATCTTCCGATGAATTCGATTCAATTATAAAATTTTGTAAAGCCACGTTTAAAGTCAAAAAAAACTTTCATACCGTGTAATTTTGATAAAATTAATGAAATATCTTGATGTTATGAATATTTATTTATAATTTTGTTATATATAGGTACACCATATTTCATTTTTTTGAGAAAAAACTCTATTTTGAATGTGGCCTATTGAAAGACGTAGGTACCAATTCCTTTGGGTTTTTAAAAACCTGCTAAGGTTTAAATTGTAAACTTTCTTGTTTCTATAGATTTGAAATGTCGGTTTTGTTTTTGTTAAGTACTTTAGATTAACGCATAAAGAACCACTCAATAGTTTTTAGGCTTATTAATAGATTTTTACAAAATGACTGAATAAAACCTAAATAAATCCAACTTTATGACAACACAATTTTTCAATCTGCATGTTTTTAATTTTTTCAATTTTAAATTTTCTTTAGATCCTTCAAATAACACAGGTCAACAATTTTTTGAGGATTATGAGTTAACTACAGAGATCAAACCTGCCATTAGGTAATATCAAATCCGTTTATCGTTTTTCATAATCATACTTAATTAGTCAGTTATAAACATTAAATATGTAAGAATAAAAGTTCAAAAACCAAATAAGATTTAAAAGTAATAAATTGAACTTTTATTTTTGCATATTCTCAATATTTAAATTTGTTAAATTCAAACTTCTAAATTCATTAAAAACCGATAATCGTGTCGTGTCTAAGGTCGGACGCGAAATATTTTGTTATCTAAATACTGAGGTAAGAGCTTAATATATTGATAAAGTTTATTTTTTTATAATTTGTGAATATAAGTAAGAGATTTATATACGCAAAAAAAATTTTTGGTTTTTTTTAGGTTATTTTTGGTCAGTTTTGTCAAAAATGGCCATATTTCATTATAGACGGATCAAAGGAGCCAATGAGGGAAGAAATTAAAAACGAAAAATAGATACGAGATTAAGCCATTATGGGAATTCATTCTTTTATGTTTTTAGGAAAATTCATGTTTTTAGACATTATTTATTGACCTGTGTAATAAGTTGTCATTTAAATTGTCTGTTATCTAACAAAATCAAGTGTTAGATTTATAATTTAATATGATAGATAATAAAATTATAAATTTGCGCCTAATTGGGTCGTCGCCACAATGTTACAATCACATAGACCAGATTTTGTTCATCGTAGTAAAACCCAAAACTTAATAGATAGGAAATCCATTTATATATGTTTGGGGTTTTAGTATTTGGACCAAACGAATTGTTTTTTTGAAGACAATTTCGATGTTAAACTTTTGATGAATGACCTTAAAAGGCGCCGTACGCTATTTTTTATCATACAGGAACGGAACTTTTTTTCGATTGACGACGGATCAACGTTATTTTATCGCTGCCATAGCGAAGCTAATGACATCCATGGACTGGAACGAATTTTCAATCGTATACAACTCGAATAACTATTTTACGCACTACAGAGACCTTATGGTCGAACAAGCAACGCAAAAAATATCAGCTTGTGTCTTGTACGAACTCGTAATAGATCCAATAGTTTCTGTCAACACCTTTGCCACCAAATACGAGTTGAGCGTGAGAAAGCTGTTGAATATTACGTCTAAAAGTCCCCTCGTGATTCTGTTCCTAACTCATTGGCAATATTTTAACTTTCTCCACCTGGTTAAAAACATAACACGTGGTCAACCGCATAGGATGTTATGGGTCGTGCTCGATGACTGGCCTTCCATAAACGAGTTGGTCGAGGAAAATTTGGTTGATGTTAGCAGAGGTAGTAAAATAATAAAATTAGTAAGAAGACATATCAAATTATATTTTTTAATTATATTTATTTACGGTTATTTATATTTGTAATTCCACTTTCTCCCTACTTAATGTTTGATCAAGGACACAAAATGTATTTTTTTATATGCCATTATCTCTTGGTAATAAAATTTTTTTTGGGTCTACGTGAGCATATCAGTTATAAATCCAATATATTTATTTAAATTTGAAAAATTTATTTCACTTAAATTACAAAAAAAGATATAATAAAAAATATTTTTGGAACTATGTTACGTTTTTGTAAGTAATGGAGTTGTTTTAAATTTCCATTATTAAATATCGGGTCTTGATTTTCAAGTGAACTTAGAATTATTAAGCAATGTAAATTTTAAATATTTGCTTGCTTTATTTGGTCAGGAAAAAAACCACAAAAATTCAAGAGATTATATTGCATATATTCCATAAAATTTGATGTACTAGGGTCCAGTGTCATCACCCTAAGTGGCAATTGCCGGTTAGAAAAACGGGCATGTTGATTATACAAAAAATGCTGACTTATTATTTGCCATAATTTTTTTATATACAGGTGCTATAACAATTTTTGAGTTCAACCATAACGTTAAGGCATTTAGTCGTTGGTGGGAAGCAGTGAAAGATGCTAATATAGATAAAGGTTTGGCAATCAACGAGGCTTATGCCGATGAAATATACGAAGATCCGTTTCACGCGCAGGATTCAACGTTTACCAAAACCTACGATAAGAGATTGTCTGTTGTGGCCGACACTGTGGAAACTATTTTTAGAGCTCTCCTCGCTCTAATACGCGATGCGTGCCGAGTTGGATGCGCCAATTTTGGGACTTCGATAGGAAAGAAAAATTTTGTTAGATGTATTGAATCTCATTCCCTGACACCCTATATTGCAAACACCACTTTTGAGGGTAGGACCGGTGATATTGTTTTCAATTCTCAGAAATCGGTTATCAAAATTATCAAGATTGGGCAAGTTAGGTTGAGAAACGCTTCGGGGTCGGTAACGTATAACACGGACAACGAAATTCGAAACGAGTACGTGTACCGGACCATCGCTACGTACAATCCTTTTACTCAGCAGCTCATAACTTTCCTCAAGTTTATTTGGCGTGGCTACGTGTTTGATAAGGCAGCCCAGGCTCCGCTTTCGAGCTGTAGCCTGCCATGTCCCGAAGATACCTTCAAGATACCAGGCAACTTAAGTTGTTGTTGGACTTGCATAAAATGCCAACCATCCGAATTTTATACCGACCGCCCAGACGCCCCTTGCCAAAAGTGTCCGACCTACACATGGCCCGTTAGACACATTAAGCAGAACCTAAATGACTTTTTGACATCCATGCGTTCGCAGGCAATTGAAATAGAAAACAAAACTATGCAAGCTTTATCGCTAGCATCTCAATGCTTCAACCTTCCCTCCGTAAGCATCGCGACAAATTACAAGCTCTGGCGCGATCTACTCTGCATCTTGGCGGCAATTGCTCTTTTCTACGTGCTGGCCTTCAACATTTTCTTCGCGTGCAACGTGAAAACGCGAACTTATCGGCTCGAACCTAAACCCATCTGGTTACTCCAATGCCTAGCATTTGTCGGCGGTCTCCTTTCAATCTTCGCTTACGTTTTTGACATACCAAACAACCACATGTGTAGCGTAGCTCAATCCCTACTACTTTTCGGCTGGACCGTGAACCTTTCGTGCGTTTGCGCTAATTTAGGCAGATGTGCCCAAACAGTTAGTAGGCCGAGAGTATCGTCGGGGTCATCGAGAGGTGGGGTTACCATAGTGGAAAATACGACGCTGAAACAAAGCAGTGGCCGGCGGAATACTGTTGTGACAGATTCTAATCAAAATTCTTGGGGAATGCGCATAATAATTTATCTTCCAGTTATAACCGCCTGTGTGCAAGTAAATTGATGAATTAATCATTATTGGGTACCTAAATCGTCTTTTTTTTTTTATAAAATACGGTATATTGAAGTTACCTACATATGTTTTAGGATTGGTATAAGCGCAGCTTACATGCCCGACCCCTCGTGAAATAATTGGTTTCCTCACCACATCCGAATTCAAGCCCTTAATTTTTTGCTAAAGGATTGCTTTAAAATTATTAATATATTTTGAGTTTATATCGCAGGTCAACAAATATCAATTTCATAAAATTAAGTTTTTGAAAAGCATCATCTCCAAGATATCTTTTTTTCATACATATTATTCGTCTTTCTTAGTTTCTTCGACCTTAGGTTCCTTAAATCCCTCCATATCAAATTAACCTTAATTGACCAAACTGATCTTACTAAAAAAAAATTGAGAATCGTTTCTTCACAAATTTTTTTACCTCTATTTATCATAACAAATAATGAGAAATAAATTTTTTTGATATAGCAAGCTGTTACATCAATATTTAGTAATACAAAATATTTTGCGTCCAAAATACGACACGATACGTAATTGTTTTTTATAAAATAACTTGGTCTTTGAATTTAACAGTTTAGCATTGTTAATATGCAAAAAAAATTAATTTAATTTTAGATTTTTATTGTTATAGACAATTTTTTAAAATTTAGCTAACTAAAGTTTGATTAGAAAAAACTGTAAACGGATTTGAAAATTTTTGCTTTGATCTCTGTAATTAATTCAAAACTAAAAATTTTTTAACCGGTTTATGTGAAATTCTTTATCGTATGCTATTAATTTCATTTTTTGAATAGTATGAAAAAAAAACCTAAATTAAGGTTCATTAAATCGTCTCTGCATTCTTCTTCCGGCCAGTTTAAAGTTTTGGCACTTGAGGGTCTCGACTTTGATCACCAATGCAAATATTTGATATTACTTAACAGCACATTGATGTCAGCTCTAACTCCATTTGAGGGGCGGATTTAAGATTATTGTACAAATAGTTATTTATTAATATATATGTCATTTTTAAGTAACAGATAATGCATTTTCGAGATTGAATTGCAAATTACTTATTGTAATTAACTTTGTCTATTAATGGTCTACAGAACGTATAATTGTCATTTTATTTGTCATATTATCCAAAATGCCATTTTATTAAATTGTTATTGATTCCGGCCGAGCCCAAGTTTCCACCTTACGTTGTTTTATGTTAGTTAATTTTAAGGATTAAACCTCTGACTCAAGCAAAAAAAGATGCATAATATGATACCCAAGTATATATAAAAAGAAAAGCGTTAAATTGTCGATAACACTGAACAACGGACGACCATAAGCATCATTTATGGCAACTATGGTTTAAAATTTTTCGCGCTGATCACGAATATTAAATTAAAATTTTACTCAATGCCTCAGATTTTTAGTTATTCTGTCAAAGTTGAGATTTTTCAATTTTTGGGGTATTTTAGGCTTCTATATCATAAAACCTATGGGTAGTAACAAAAGTTAAATAATATATTTAGATGACAAAAACATTTATTATTAATGTGAGGGGTTTAAATTTTTTTACAATATCTAATTTTTTTTTATTTTTCTATTTTCATAAAATTAGTGGTTTTTGTCATAAACTCCGTTTTTTGATCCTTAATAACTTGAAAAAAATATTGCTAATAATTTTAGGTATTAACTTTTTTTAGATACGTTTTTTATAAGGAATCTGAATATGCCAATAGATTTTTTGTCCTAGTGAAAAAAATGTTGTGAATTTTTTTCTGAACATTGGACGCGGTTTAAAAATTGGAGGCATTGGAAAAAAACTAAACCGATCGTTATCGAAACTCAATAAAACCCTCAAAAAATCGTCTATGTTGTTTTTTTTATTGTCCAGTGTCATGATCTCGGCCCGACGACCCGCTGTCACTCTTTTTCATAGCATTTGTTTTTTTTTTCTAGATTATGCTTAACTTCATATTTTCGTATAACGGAGGGTTTGTTCCACTAAAACACGAAATTCTTGGTCCTCCGAATAATGCGACTCTAAATGCAATACGGTCCACAGGAATAAAGATTTTTAAACTTCGACGTGATAATAAAATGTTTATATAATTATTAAAAATATTTCATTTTAGCTGTACGTTTAAGTATTTCAATATAATTTATTTTTACGATTTAGCCGACCGGATTGAGCCAAAATTTAAAATTGACCTGGTTTTATGGGCCAAATTTAGTCTTAATTTTTTTAATTTTAACCTTAAACTTGGTAAGGAATTTTTAAACTCTGTATTTTGTAAAAAAAAAAATATGTAAGCAATTTTTAAATTAATTGAATAAGTTTCAAGATTAGGCCGAGCCTAACAAAATAAAACAGATTTCAGGGTTTACGTTCAAAATAATTTTGGTGGCAGTTAGCTAACGGCTCAAATCTTGATTTTCAATTAAAAAAAAACTTTATTATATTGAAAGTGCCGGATCCCAAGACAATTCTCGATCGATATTGGTCTCTGTGCCTTCTTTAAAATCAGAAGATCTGGAATCGACCATGAGCGAAGAGGTACACCAGCCCGATTATATAGGACATATGATTCCCAATACACTCGATCATATGCAAGATTTCCACATCATGTCATTTTTAACTTATGGTCGAGTCGCAGTAAGTTGCGCTATCTTTCCTCGACCCTATTATTTCCTCGCGATACAATTTTTTGTACATGTGGCCTTGTTTATCGGTGCCGCGATGTGTTTTTTAAAACTTTACAGAATACCTAAGAATCCCTATCGAGGACTTCAAGCCAACCTTGTTAATATTTGTGTGGTCACATTGCTATACGTCGCCGGTAAAATTTGATGAACCCAATGTTTATAATACATGTCGACTAATATCAATGTCAAAAAATTGTTGTAATTATGAATACACCTTTATATATTCTCCGAATGTTAAACGTTCGGCTATTTATATTCGTTCTTATCAAAAAATGGCCTTATTTGACCAATTTTACAGATTTAACATTCCAAGATTTCCCTACAAAAAAAAAGGATTTTTTTCTTTAAAATTTTTTATTTTAAACTGTGCAATAAAATCTAACTATAAATTATACAATATATCTGGCATCCAACATAATAACGTGGTTTTTTATTTACTTTATGGCACAGGTAAACAATTTGAGAGTTATGAATTAACATCAGAGATCCTTGCCATCTTAGGGATTTTCAAATCGGTGTACCTTTTTTTCTAATCTAAATTAGTAAGGCTATAAACATAAAAAACGCTAAAATGTTTATATTTAAATTTCAAATAGTATTTATATTAACCAATAATATATTGTGTCATATAAAATATGTATTATTTAAATGCTGAAAGCTGTATATATATTTCTCATTATTTATGTTGATAAATATAATTTACAATTTTTATAGGAAAAAAGATTCTACATTTTTTTTAGTTTAATTAGATCTGTCAATTTGGTCAAAGGCTATTTTTGTTATGGACAGATTTAAAGGGCTTAAGGCGGTAGACATTTAGAAAAGAAAATATGTGAGAGATAAGTATATTTTGGGGATGCATTCTCTTAAATTTTAACAAAATTACTTTTCGTGACATTAATAATTACATTTATTAAAGAACTTACCTTAAACGGTAAACATATAAAAAAAGGCATATAATCATTTACATAAGACATGATACTTAAAAAATTTTGTCAATGAATTATTCCTAGCCTACCGTATCCACCTTAATTTTAATAACCTTAATATACCGCCACACTACAGGTGTAATCGTCTATTTTTCGATAAACAATCTCCTAGGAACGATTCTTTTCCTACTCCTTACGGTGTTTCAACTCTGGATTACGCAAATTATTGAGAGTCTTTACAAAATGCGTTGCATTTTGTTTGATATGGCAGCCTATAGTCGGCACCGAGAAAATCTTAACAGGAGGAGAGCAACGGTCAATCGAACTCTCAACACAACTTAAACTCTTTATTTGGGAAGATGAGGTGTACACCCGTGGAAGTTTTGCTTGACAGCCAGATTTGGCTATTAATTATTCAATTACTCAATGCTTTAGCCCAAATCCCCTTCCCCTCATAGTGTAACATAAAAAACGTTAAAATCCTAATAAAATATTTAACAAAATTTTACAGAAAGCTTTAAATCCAATAATATTATTTAAAATGAGATACTGTAATCTTTTCTCGATTACCTAAACCTGTACGGGACTACCGGCCGGTATATCAATAGCATTGGACAATAAGTTTTGAAGTAATGTTGATTTGATTTTAGTTAATTCATATTCATTGTCACAGAAATTTGTGTAATCAAGAATTTAATAATATTTAAAATAAGAAAACACATCTATTTTATTTTACACGATACCTATAAATTTCGTTACAAAAATAACAGTTCTGTTTATCTCCCCCCCCCCCCCGCTTCTTTATCGACTTTTGACAATATATTTTGCCACTACTCTTGAGAATACATTTATAATTGTAAAACGCCGCAAATGCAAAATTTTGATTTTTGTGATCATTTAGACCTTATGAATAAATCGAATTTTAATTTATGATTCGCACCAAAAATTTGAACTTGCAATTAGTCCCGATAGTCATATGTTTTAGCTCTAATTTATTTTAAACATTAATATGAATTGATGTAGAAGAGATTTTAAAATATTTACAATTTAAATAATTTATATAATGATTCATGTCGACATTTGGAAGTATAATCATTGTTACATAGCACTAGATATATCAAATTTAAAAATTATGTTAAAAAAATTATGTTAATAAAATTAATTTATTAGTTTATTCTGCAAATAAAAATTAATGAAAATTATCCGAAAACACTAGTGTAAATAATTTATGTGTCAATACGGCTATATGTAATATTTATGAAAGTTAACATAAAATATCTCATTGAAGAGCGTCCAGGAAAAATTTTGTAAATTATAAATTAATCGGAAAAATAGTTTATGCTTCATTCAATGAAAAAGTGATAACACCGTAAAACAAATGGACGACCTTTAAAATTGGTTATTGAAAATGTTGGCTATTGCCTTAGATATTTAGATATTTGATGTCATAAATGAGATAATATATTTTTGGGTGGTTTTGGGTTTGTGTATAAATAAGATGTCAAAACTCTGGAGTCGGGAAGGAGTCCATCAACTCCGGAGTTTCAGTTTTTTGGCATTTGCTAAACATTAGCTTAAAATGAAAATATTGGAATTTGTATTTTTGTAGTCAAAACTCATTTTTGTTGAATGAAAAAGTTGTAAAAAAATGAAAGAGCAGCTAATTATGTAATAATTACATATATTTACTAGCATTTAATAAAAAAACTCCGGAATTTATGTACATCTTCTAGAATCCGGAGTTTTGACATGCCCTAGTTATAGAGTAAATACGCAGTGGAATACGATTAGCAAACAACGTTTGTTAGCTCCATGGGGTACAAGGAACTTGGGTATTATTTATAAATTGCGTAGAAACCAAAATTTAAAAATGCATTTAGAAGGAAATATTAACGTAAAGCATGTAATTATATATAATGTTTATATTTGTTAATATATTTTAGTTTTTGTAAAATTAGAAATTTTACTCATTTTAATATTTATAAATAACTTAAATGTAAGTTGCTTGTTAATAAAGGCTTTTATGTATGTTTTAAAAAATTTAAATATGCCAGTATTCTAAAAAAAATTTATGAACTTTGGACTCAATCTGAAATTGTTTCAAGTAAATTTTTTTCAAATAGGGTAAAAATATAGTAGTATATCAATTATTATCCCAAACTAATAGCTTTTAAGATGTTTATTGTTTAAATATAATTGTAAATGCATCCTTGACCTTATAAAATTTGTTCGAGGTTAGTCAAATTGTACAGGTTATCAATCTTTTGGCCGGCCAGTGAATTTGAAAATGCAATTCCTTTAAAGATGATGGTGAGAGTTGCGATAAGTGCAAAAATGGTGAAGAGGTAAAGGCAAACCCGGTCGAGGACCATTGAAACGAATTTCCAATCCATCGAAATTTCGTGGTCCCTGATACAGTGTTCATATAGTTATATCTTAAACTTAAAGGTCATAGCCCAAGTTCTAATTTATTTTTTTTGCAACATGTTTAAATTGTAAGAAAAAGGTGAGACATTATACAAAACAATGTGTGCCCATGAAAAGCCATTAGTAGGAGTTCGGATGTAGAGTTTAATAAAATTCTCAACTTCTCAATGAAAATTTTTGCTAAATTTATATGTGACCTTTTACAGAAAAGTTTATGAAACGCTTAGTCTAATTAGTAGAGAAACGCAAAGCTTTAAGCATTTTTATTTTGGCTAAAAATACTCACTCACTATATATATGTTTTGGAAATGTTTCCATAAACACTTATTTGTGAGCTAACGAGAGATATATATGTTTTGGAAGGCTATTTAATAATTTATTTAAACCTGTCATCTTTTTTCATCTTTTTCGTTATGAACCGTATCTCCTTGAGTATGCTCACGAGCGATTCACAATGACATGCCTCAAGATTTGTCCTTAGGTCGTTACTTTGAAAAGCTTTGGCACTTATTGAGGTAGCGCGTTCACGGCCACCCTTATGGCCCATCATCGTAGTAGCTCGAGCATTCTGATTACAATGAGATTTTTTGCGAGAGTTGTTTATAGGGGGCCCATTATCTCTACTCTGATGGACCGATTCTTTTCTTTGAAAATCATCTTGTTGGGAAGAAGGCGTGTTCCCCTCATCATCCATGTCTCCTGTATTTTCGGAGGTCAGGGACAAATTGTTGGACGAATTAGTGGTTCCTTCTCCGTTTGAACACCCGTCCTCGTTAGGTCGACCCGTTGACGACGACAATAGTTTCCAAAGATTATTTTCCATTTCGTTTAACTTAGTCTTTTCCAAATGATTAAGCTTTTTACCATCTTCCGGCAGGTTTGTGGCACGATTATCACCCGTATGTTTAACGGCTAAATTGGTCACGACAGTGGTATTCGAATCGCAAGAACTCGATTGAGCCTCTTTGCCAATTTTCAAAAACTTGCCAATCATTTTTTCACTTGATAAATCTTTTGTGGTTGATTTTTTATTAATACCAAAAGAGTCACGTGGTTCAGTCTTCCTAGATAATACTTCTGTAATTGGTGCTTCCAGTAGGTTAATAGATGGGTATATTTGATTGCCACCTGCCGGATCTGTATTCTGTCCTCTGACCTCGCGTTTGTTGTTTAAAGGCCCCATTCTACGCAACAGATTCCCTTCACCTCTGCTACTTAAGGGTATATAACCCTGTGGTGCTGACGTTTGAGCTTTGCTACCCCACTCGTATTTGCAATCTTTTGGGCTTTGCCACTTCCCAGCCTTTATCAAGCCATATGTTATTTCTTCATCTCCAATGTTTATTATGGTTGCATCGCTTGGATCAGGACGCGTATTCACCCATTTTTTGTCCCCCAATTTGTTACCATTATCAAATAGTTCTCCGACAGATGGCGGTGTTGAGTATTCCCTAACTTCACGGTTCCAAACATCGCCGACCTGACTCCTATTGTCAGCTTCCCTCCCGTATTCAGCTTTCAGAATTTTCGCAAAAATTCGGCTACTCTTTCTCAAAAGCTTAAAAGCATTTTTTCTAACGCTATCGAGGTAATTATACTCGGGGCCAAGAATATCGTTACCTGCATTACCGCTGTTACTTCCCCGCATCGGCCAAGCGTTTTTAAACGCACCAACTATAGCTTGTTCTTCATCTCTCGTGTCTTGATTATAACCGTTAATGTTGACATTGTTACCAGACGGTAAGACCCCGTACACGCGAAAGTTTTTCGAGATTTCTGTATGCTCTTCGTTAGGAAAATTGGTTGGGATAAAGTTTTCGTATGTGCCATCATATTTATCGTAATCTCCCAACCGGAGATTGGCCGATTTATTATTATCGAAAGGTAAAGCAAAGGCATTTTTATTACGAAGCACTTGAGCCCTCAAGAAATTAGATGCCCCTTGGGTGGCCCATAAGTTCTTTCTGGCACAGTTTGGTGTATGCGGGAATCCTTGCATCATAAGGTATTCCGTATACAACAAATCATCGTCTTCGTCTAAATCTGGAGGGTTTATGAAGATTCCATCTTCGAGAGATTTTAACTCTGGTCGACGTATGCCACTCGGAAAGGGTAGACGATTCAAATTAACGGAATTACGAAACTCTCCTAAAAAGTTCTTGTCCTTTTGGTGCAGGGTATCAACGACTTGGCCATCAAGACCTTGCATTTCCACATGTAAATTAACATTATTAACATTTTCATCGTCCGCTTCATTGTAAAGCAGACTTTGAAACAGTGTTTGGGATTGCTTCTCACGCGTCGCAATTTCTTTGAGCTTCCGATTGAGAAGCGCCATCTTCTTTTTAATCTCGCGTTCCTTATCAACAGGTCTTTGCATCCGGAGTAACTTCCCTAACCAATCGATGAAAACTTTACGGATCTAAAAGGATGTGAGACATAGTGTTCAAGGCAAATAAAATTCCAAACGATATTGTTGCTTAATATTTAAAAAATAACTTAATAGAAAATTTTAAAAATTTACTATTGTAGCTATTATTTTATCAACCAATTTATACCATTGAGATTGACTCATATAAAATTCTTTGTTGCTAAAAATATGACTTCATCCTAATATCTCTAAACCAGATTCCTTAGGGCAAGAAATAAAATCTTTTAATTGCTGAATGCTGCCCAACTGATATTATACAAAAATAAATTAATCTAGTGTAGATGTTAACCATGTAGGGCATATGGAAAGTTTCGGCATTTCGGTTATGGAAATTGAGAACGACAACGGTCATAAGGACGGAGGCCGAACACATTACCATGATGCATGAGAAATATATACCTAGATATTGACAAGATTATTAGCAGTGTAAAAAACATATGAAATCGAATATTTTTAAACTTAAAACCCTTACCGATTAATGGAACGGCATCCGACGTGGCAGGCATTGTTTCAGCAACGAGTAACAAAAAAACGGTCAAGGAAAGGAGTATGGTTACACCTGTATCAATTTAATCAATTTGTTACAATCAAGTCTAGGGTTTCTGTCATGATTACAATGACATCAAATCGACAACATGGCCAAGTAATGATATTTGCCTGTTGATAACTTTTTGAGCATTCACAAAACTTAACTTTTAAATGGACGGGAGTATAACTTAGGGCAACAAGGTAAATTTTGAGACGGCAAATTATTTTTTTGCTATTTTCTGTTTAAATGGCCATAGCCTGTGACTCAAAATTAACTCGAGGTTCAACGTTAGAGTAATCTATTTATATGTATATTTTTTTTATTAACAGTTTGCACAAATTTTTTTAAGGCTATCGTAAATGAGCACATTAATAATTATTATATAAAACTTTTTATGATTTTCTTAATTTTAATTGGTACAGGTAGTTAAAAAACCTAATGTCATCTATAGATAGAAACAAATAATTAAGATATTTTTTTGTTTTTTTTGCCCTATAACATTTCTTCGAAGATATATAACGATTTACAATATTGAGTTGAGGCCAAATATCACAAGTAGTTTACGCATAATCCTCCAAAATTTTACCTAAGGTAAGTTTTTCACCCGAATCGGGGGGTAAAGCAAACCCAAGCAGTGTAATTGACGAGATTAGAACGCACGGAATAATTATGTTGAAGCCGTAATAGAGCGTCCTTCGTCGTATAACGACTTCGAACGTTATATCAACATAAGGTTCTGGACAGCACTCATACGTTTTTATATTTTTCGTCCCTGGCACACCTAGGATAAGAGGTCATAAATTAAACGTAGGCTGATATCTGTAGTTAGCCTATCTCGAATAAACATTAACCTGAGTAATAATCACATATAAACGCTAATCATGCCCGATTTTAGCTCCTCGAGGGCCCACTAAGTCTCGTGAAATATGTAAAAGAAATATCGAGCTAGTCCCAGTAATGACAAATTTTATGACTCGGCATTTGTTTTATCATTTATAAAAAAAATACTATGAAAATTATTTTGCTACACTCATTTACTTAAAGAAGGCCAATTAAAAGTCAAAAGTGTAAGAATTACATATAAAACATAAAAATTTAATTTTTTAAGCTGACCAAAATTATTTAAAAGCGTGCCCGGGTGTCAAATTTAAGTATATTAATTTTGACTTATTAATTTTGAATTAATTGTTTTGTTAAAAAGTCTTTCTTCCTTTACTGTTACTGACTATATCCAGGTATACATACACATAGGCGTAATAACGGACCTAGCATGTCCCATTCACCGTTTTGCATATAAGTCGATATATCGGCAGTGTTTTGTTTGAGCTTTAGATCGATTTCAAAACCGTTGTAGGTCCATGAACCAAATTTTAGGGGACATCGCTATTAAGTAATATAGAATCGTGATAATTCAAACTTCTACTCGCCTCTGTAGTATTATGTCAAAATCTACAATATTGGCAAATTTAAATGCTGATCCTTTCTGCTAAATTGTTGTAGTCATGAACTTAAATACATTATATTAAAATTAGTAAAAACATAAACAATTGATTTTGAGGTTTTTCTCATACTCCCATATGGGACGTGCCCGCTAGGGCTTTGATTCTCGTAACCCGAGCAAAGCAATTAATATTGCCCACGGGTTAAATAGTAAGATTTGTTCACGCCGGCGACCTAGTTGCTTAGCCGAGGCTCTTACTTTAGGCATATCGTTTAAAGCCTACTGCCTAAGCAGGTTTAGAAGCTTCAAAGTGGTTACACATGTAATCTATTTATCCGTAAAAAAGGCCACCTGTGCAAGATTCGAACTTGCAACTCCTGCGTGTAAGACAAGAAAGTTTGCCACTGAGCTTTTGAGCCGACTTTAAAAAAAAGCAAGTGAAATAGAAAAGCAATTAATATAAGAATGAAGGGAGCTGGAGATCAAGGGTTTCTGGCTTTTATATCCACATTTCTTACTTTTTAAACCGAATTAAAATATTTATAATTAAAAAAAATAAAGCCCTATGCTTTTTAAGGGCTGTAAAACTTGTTTGGCACCAAAAAAAGCGAAGGGGAGGGGAAATAAATCATTAATTTTATTGTAAAATCTCTTCTTTTACATTCAATCGACCTACGTTACATATTTGTGAATAAAGGTTTAAAAAATGGTTGGATTGTATTTTAAACATTTAAGGATAAAAATATTAACAAAATCCTAATATGATTGCACGCATAATTCTCAACATTTCCTATTTTATCTTTAGGTAATTATAAATTAGATATCATAAATATATATTCTAAAGTTAATGAAATATCACCCACTTCAGGCCCAAAAAACTTATTTACCCAATAAAAGTATTGCAATAATCGTCGAGTTTTAATGCTTAAACAGTATTTAAGTGATATTAAATGAAATAATAAAAAGAATTGGAATTGTAACTTGATAATCGAAAGGAAACCATTTAATGTCGATTTTGCAGGTGCTCTTAAAAATACCCGGTGGGATGTAATTGATTGTTCCGTCACTCTTGAGTACGGCATTCGTTTGGAATGTACCATCAAACCTTTCGTCAGCACTTAATATATGTATTATAAAAAATACTTCAAAGCCTAAAAATTTTATAAACTATAATGCGACACTTTGTGAAAGAAATATCAATCTGTTTAGATGCGGTCAGGCAGCTCGGGTTACTGTTATACAAAATATTTTTTATACCGAAATTTAAAATAAACATTTCAACTTTTTTTTGCAATATCAGGATATATGCTAGCCTTAACATTGTCAACGATACAAACGAAATTAGAGATTAAACTCGGGACCCTACACTCCGGATAAAGCCAACCGGGGTAATTAAATTATAAAATTTTACAGGTCGGGCAGTCTGTTATCTTTCATATGACTATTATTAACAAATTATGGTATTAATAATAATGGACAACAAAATAAAAAAAAATAAACGACTTTACAGGGTTTTGTAGAGAATTTTTTGCAATTAAGATCTTGGGTTTAAATTTTCTCTCATTGCCTTCTTTTTTTATACTGCGTCCATTAAGAATATCTAACAAACTATTGAATTAAAAAACAAATCTTAAAAAAATTTAATCGCTATACTTTCGTTTTGACACATAGGTTTTATAAAGCCCAAAATATCGCCAAAACAGAAAAATCTCATTTTGACATCAAATAACTAAACTGAGACATTGGCTAAAATTTTAATTTATACATAATCAGCTAAAAACTTGACCAAGATCAAAGGTTGCCATAAATGATGATTGAGGTTGTCCATTGTTGTCCAGTATTAAAGGTTGAAAGGTATTTCATAACTATAAAACTAAATATGGCATGTAATATTTGTTGGATCAAGTAGCCTAAAATAAAAAACAAAATTGCTGGCATAATAAGTAAATCTTTTAGGTTTATGCTTAAACCGGATTAATTGCATATTTCCTAACCTATTGTACATGAGAATGTCGGGCCTCCAAACCTTTCCTGCAGCTACGCGAATCGCTTTAACGTTACCGTATTGGGACTCGTTCCATGCTAGATTTATATCTTTCCACTCCTACAAAATGCATGAATATAAACACATTTGATCAAAAAAATAATGCCTTGTTAAAAAGGAAGAAAATTCACTCAACATTTAGTGACTTATATGCTATGCTTTTAACAAACACAACACATGGATCATTAGTGCACTAGGTCATTGCTTCCACTAAACATAGTTCCAGTTATGAAAGACACGAGAATAAATATTTGTTTTTTTTTGTAAAAAACTAAATACTGTCACGTGTGGAATGTGAAGAGAAAAAATCGTTCAAAATCGTTTTATATTTAAAAATATTGTTTTCTTTAGGCCATAGAAAAAAATATTAAGTGTTTAATACGTATAAATATATGAAAACGATAGACGATTAACTGTGAAAGATATATTTAAAAAATATAGGTAAGGGGCAAAACTTTGACTCTTTGATAAGATATTTTATTACTAAATTTAGCTGGTTGTTTTGGATTCTGAACCCATTTACGATCATTTGTTTTATATTTAAATAATGACATTTCGCACAATAAGAAGATGTAGCGTTCTATTTATTGTGTTTCTATGAGATTATAGTTACATGAATTATGAATGTCAATTTAAAATATTTTACCAAATCAAGCCATACGTTGGATATGAGTATCTGGTTTTTCTCGTCCTTAATTAATAAAAAATATATAATTATGTAATCATTAATAACATAACACATATCGACAAAAAACTTCAGCAATATTATTTAAACGTCACCTTTATAATATCAGATTTTTTTTGTTGTAAGGTATCATGGTTATCATATTGTAATTAAACTTTAAGAGGCATAATAATTTCTAAAAAATAAACTTTTATAGATTTTTAACAAGAGAAACGTTTTGTAATAAAGCATTTTATAGACGAGTTAATTAAAATAATTTAACCTGCGTATGATAAAAAGTTTAAAAATAACAGGGCTAGTTTGTTTTATATTCTAACACATAACCAAAAATTATTAAAGTTAATTTTTTATACATAAAATTTTTATTAATCATAAAAAATTTCTTTTATTCCTTAAAATGTTACTAATTTAAATTAACAAAAGATAAATTTCTGTTTTATTGAATAATTGAAAGTGTTTTATTTTAATTATTTTTCACAATAAAATTTATAGGAAAACAAAAATTTCCAAGAATAACAAATTATAAGACTCTATTTGATCTAATCCAAGATGTGATGCTAACATTAAAACTAAACACTTAATGTGATTAATAAAAAGCTTAGCAAGTTGATGACTAAATAACTTTCGGACGATACATATATCAACAAATTTATAAAACTATTTTTTATATAATTTATTTTTAAATGCTAATTTTTTTAAAAGGAGTAGACTCTAGCCAAACCATCATTAAATAAAAGCATTAAATAAACATTCTATTCGTTAGCTAAAATTGTGTTTTTTGTTAAGGAGGTGAAAAATGCTCTGATTCCAAAGCTAGCCTATAAATAAACTGGGATTGGGATCGATCATCAAATGCATCAGTTAAGATTAACAGATTTAACAAAATGAGGTTAGGTTGATATGGTAAATTAGGTTGTTCCCACTAATATCCATATAGTTCACGGTGTATGCAGGGTTAGTAGTAAAACAAACAAATGGTTTGAGGTTTCTCCAATACCTTTCCCCTTTTTGCGGTGCCACCGTTAGGGCCTTGGCTCTTTAACACGAGCAAAGCAATCCGACGGGTTAAATAGTAAGTTTTGCACCGGCGACCTAGGTTTTTAGCCTAGGCTACTTGACAAATCGTTTAAGACCTACTGCCTAAGCAGGCCACTTAGGAGCTTTAAAGTGGTTGCACATGCTATGAAGAAAATACTGTGCACGGATTCGTTCGCAACCCCCTGCGTATAAGGCAAAAGATTTGCCACTGATCTATCTGAGCCGATAGGGTTAGTAATACTTGCTAAAAAACAACCTCTTTACAGCCTCTTCTTTTTTGAGGCCGCCGTACCTGTTAGGGCTTTGGCACTTAGCTAGAATATTTAAATAACGAGAAGAATGCAAAGAATTTTTAACTCACATATATAATCCTTTTTAATTTTAAGAATAACTTTAGTGCGTAGCATTTAAAAATCCCCATAGTTGTTGTTGTTAATCACACCAGGATAAAACTGGTAAAATGGGTGACATTTGCAATTGTAGTAGATTGTTGGCTCTATGTCATAAAACTTAGCTATTTTAAACAAATTTTTTTTTGGTTGATTCGTCCAACTCATGCAATATTATAACCAAACTTTCCTATACATGAGCAAAATAAATGAAGAGAAAGATAAGTTGGATTATTTAAATCAGAATGCATTCCTGTGTCAACCTTGTCCATAGCTTTGTTATATCTATTTGAGTTTTTTACCAGGTTGCACAGTGGCACAATACAAAATATTAAGCACCGGGCAAGGCGATAAAATAAAATTCAGAGTATTTTTAAACTGAGTCAAGAATGCTAAAATCCATTGGAAATGTTTTGAAGATGTATTTATTTGTTAAGTCAATTAAGAAAGATGGGCAGCAATTGGAGTGTGAAATAGGAAAATGCTTGATTTATAATTAGCTGACAATCCAAACTGAAAGGAATAACGGGCACAATTTTTAATTTTATTCATATCATTTATCTTTCTTGTGAAATTTTTTTGGTATTCGGGCAACGCGGTATTTTATCTTTGGCACTCTCGGCACATGGTTTAGACGAGGCCTTGAACTAGTGTATTTTGGCCCGTCCCAACCTGGCTCGGGCCAAAATTACACATGACTATTTATTTTTGAGAGTTTTAGAGACCAGAACCTTTTAAAAGTATAATCAATTTTTTAATTGAAATGTAAATCAGTTATATACATTTATTATTTAATTTACAAAAACATAAAAAATTATGAAAATATTTTTATATTTGAATTATTGCTAAATTTAAATTTTATTTTTAACCAATAATTATATTAATCAAGGGCGATTAAGTCTGCTTAATATTTTCCCTTGTTTGAGATAAAAAAATTTAAGTTAGGGGTTTTATGATAAAAAAATAGTACTAAATTTTTTTTATCTTTAGGATATTTTTTAGGCCTTAAAATTGTCAATTCGGCCATAAATGCCATTTAATGCAACCTAAAATAGCCAAAGGTGGAATCCGGCAAACAGAAAAATATATGAGATCATATTTGTGATTATACCATTCCAATGTCACTTTCTTTTTCCACATTTGATGTCGATTAGAAAACTAATTGTTTTTTGACTAATTATTTTACACCAAAAGTAGAAATGACAACCTTTTATTGAGTGAATTAGGGCTCATTAATAGTTCTTATTACTAAAATGTAAGGCATAATCAGATATAAAAAATCCACACCGATAAATCTTTTATACAAGCTCGAATGCCCGACTCGTTATCACGGGTGGCCAGACAAACTTTTTAATTTTAATTGATCTCTTATTGACCTAGGCCAAATGCAAAATTTATAGGGATTACATTATCTAGTGCTAGCTAAACGCAATTATTAAAACTGAGAGAAAAAAGTTTAATTTTGATATAATTGAAAAGACGATTAAACAAATATCATTTTATTTAACATTTAAATAATATATATTTTTTTACTTATGTCGGCTACAAGGACATCATCTCTTGCTAAATTAAGGAAAATGAATTGGAGCGGAAATGTGTGTAATTTCCATACAAGTTTCAGTTGTTGCAAATGCAATCGCCAAAGCACAAAAATTATTATTATTATTTTCAGAATATTTCTCCCTTTTGGCCGATTACTCATCCATCCTTGGATTGGGAGAAACAAAACCTTCCAGGGGATATTTGAAAAAAAAAATAATTTTATCCGGGAAAAAAAACCATGGTCCCCTCGTCCCTTCAGTTATGGCTCATTGGATATTTCCATATACTACCTTGCCTGCCGCCGTTTTCATAACCTGAAACTGAAAATGGATATTATGGTATCGGTGTCTCGTCGTGCTATGGGAAAAAAAAATTAATTCATTTCTGGCGTTTTTTTTTCGTTGAGCATAATTCCCTCGTGTATAGTCGAACTCTGGGCTTTCTACCACGTTTTTAACTAAAAATATTTTCAATTTTATTATATTCTCATTTTCTAAAAAGGTTCTATCCTAAACATTAATTATGTCTTAGCTAAATATAAAAAATCAGCCATCTTTTGCCTCGACGAAATATTGTTTTTCAGTAAGTTAGGCCAAAAAAAGTCACTATTTGAAACCAGATAGCAAGTCTGAATCAACCAGTGTCCTAAATTGTCATTTAACTCGTCCAAAATCTTTTTATAAAAAATTAAACTCGCCCTTGTATTCTTGAACCATAAGCCTTTAGCCAACCAATAAATTTTATTTTAAAGGCGTTTTCGTTAAACAGCTTTTAAACAAGGGTCTTTTTAAAGCCCCATTTTTTTAGTACACTTATCTAAAGTGTTTTTTGAGCTTATTTATAATATTAATTGTAAATTCAATTCGTACTTGAAAATAATAAATATAAACGGCTTTTTTAAAGGGCCTTTTCTCTTGGGAAGTTTTTTTTGTAAAAACTTAATTATCAACCTTTCCCTTGGCCCATTCATAACTTTTTCCTCTTTGGCGCATTGTGATTAATTGCATATTTCAGATTTAAAATCGCCTGAAAAAAATCTACGCCGGTTTCATTTTGAAATATGTAACAACAATATGCCCTTTTCATAATATATCAAGCGTTAGACAACATCTGACTTAATCTTAGGGTTTTCCAATTTGCTTGTGTTGTTGTTGCACCAAAATTATTGTATCTAACAAAATTAGAAGAGAAAAAATAGATACTGATTGTATTTTAATCTGAATATTGACTCCACGACGTAAACGCGGTATCATTAAAGTCTCCAATTTACTTGAAAATAGGTTGGACAACCATGAGCGTATGTAGGTCGGACGAGTATGTAAACTTTGTAGAGTTATATAGTTCAAGTTAAGCAACGTTGAGCCTGGTTAACACATACATTGGTGACCACGAACGAATTTCGAAGCCGCCCAGTTTTCTGTTAACCCAGGCCTAAAAACCTAGGTCACCGGCGTTTGTTAAATCACATTTAACTATGCGGGGCCTGTTGCTGGGCTAAAAGTGGGAACACGGGTAAGTCGTCCCCTAATGAAAAAGGTTGAAAAAAAGTCCTATACTACAGGTAATAGTATACCTCTTAAACTGGAAAGCAGCTAACGGGCCGTGTAAATACTATAGAAGTTTTGACTAAACGCAAGCCGGTAAAGGATATCTCAAGAATTATAGTTAATTTGTTAAAAGAGGGTCGCAGGACAAAATGTTTTGTTAAAACTCTAATCTTGTAAAACAGGTGACCTCTAATCTCAAAATCCATCCGAAATTTTAAACCAAAACTCTTTTATGGTTTCAAATAGAAAAATTTTATAATACATTAATAAGGCATAAAGTGGTTTAAAACTAAAAATATTAAATTTTATAAGCAATTTGAGTTTTTGGCAGACTAATTCAATTATCTTGTTATTTTTCAAAGCGGCTTTGGCCGAATTTCGGATTTTAACAAACGCCATCTCCTATAAATCACGAACTTAATTGCAAAAACTCTACACCCCCCTCTGCTATTAAAAAGTTGACCGTGTTCTTTGTTCAAGAAACTTTTTTAAATCAAAAAATAGAAAATAAATGTATATAAAACTTAATGATTCAGTGTTAATTCGGAAAGAAAAACATTAAGGGGCTGATTTTACCAGTTGTCTTTAAAGCCTATAAGATTTTTTGAGCTAATTTTGTGTAATCAAGCGGCAGGCTACTCCACACCCCCCCCCCCCCCCCCCATTCCCTCATTAATTTTATCGGATTTGCTATTAATTATTACAATTTCTATGGGTCAGTCTGAAGAAGTTTAGAAAAAAATGATTAAATCGGTTCTAGTTTAAGAAAAATAAATAGTTATTATGACCCCTTCTTTAAGAGTATTTGCGGCCTTGGAATTAAATTAGTTCTAGTAATTATTTCCTAAAGAATTGGTTTACCTGGCTTATAAAAAGATATATTAAAAGCGATGAAGAAAACCAGAACCACCTGTATTTGAGTTGGTAATAATTTTGGAATTAGATATTTTCAGTATTTTTTATATAAAAATTAAAAATAATAGATAAGAAGGGTCTTTAGATTTATCAAAATATTTCATAATTTTAATTTTTTAGGTTTGATTTTTTTTTGTAAATATAAAAATGCGCTTTCACAAAATTTTCAATTTGTATAATTATTAGAGTACAAACTTCATAAGCCCCATGTTTTAAATCAAAATTTTTAGAAAATTATATTTAAATTATTTGGGCAGAGTAAAGTTTCAAAAAATAATAGGGCAAAACTGATCCTGTTGAGATTCGATATAACATATTTTAATAAATTTTAAAAGTATGAATAAAAGCTATGTGCCATCGAAATTGCGGAATATAAAATTAATAACACATGTCAACAAATATTTATGTCAGAAACGTTTATTAAGAAAACATAAAAGAATGCATTCCAATGATGGCCTAATCTCATATATAATTTTTGTTTCTCTTAGTTTCTTTCGTCTTTGGCTCCTTAGATCCGTCTATAACGAAAAATAGCCTTTTCGACCAAATTGACAGATCTAAATACACCCTAAAAAGAAAAAATTTTAGAACCTTTTATGCGTAATCCCTTGTAACTTATATTTTTAATCGCAAATAATGGAAATTTTTTTTATAAATATATCGAGCTCTTACATCGGCATTTTGATAATACAAAATATTTTGCATCCAAACTTAAATACGACACGATATATTATCGGTTTTTTATGAAAATAGTATTTAAAGTTTAAATTTAACAGCTTAACTATTGTGAATATGCCAAAATAAAATTTCAACTTATTTTTGTTTTTTAATCTTTTTGGTTTTTTAACCTTTTTTCTAAAATTTTCAATGTTTTTAACTGACTAAATAAGTTTGATTAGGAAAATTGGTAAACAAATTTGATGTTCCCTGAGATGGCTTTAATATCTATAGCTAACTCATAATTCTCAAAAAATTGTTGACCTGTGTAATTAGCACTTTTCTTCGTCCTTGTCGATAAGAAAATGCAAAGAACAATATGCACTAAATAGTAAAAAAAATAGATATGAGGTCCTCCTAAGCCTTTTCTTTTAGTGAAGCTATTCGCTTAGGACTTTGACTCATGGTTTGCGCAAACTAAAGACCTAATTTAAGCATAGGTTCTCACTCGTTTATAGCATGCTGTATTAGTAGGCCAAATAGTTGCTTCAAAGTTGTTGCACCTAAGACGAAATATAAATCTAAGCACGGAGTTAAAACCTGTGCGTTTAAATCAAGAATATTTGCCACTGATGAGCAAATAAACAAGATAATGAAAATTAAACTAATAAATGTATTTGTCAGCGTCCAAACGCAATATTCCGCCGGCGGAATATTGTCTGGACTTGAGCTCAACGTCCAAAGCGTATATTCCGCCGGCGGAATATAAATTGGCGTATAGTCAACGACCAAAACGCATTTTCGCCGGCGGAATGGACTTGAGCTCAACGTCCAAAGCTTATATTCCGCCGGCGGAATATAAATTGGCGTATAGTCAACGTCCAAAATGCATTTTCGCCGGCGAATATTGTCTGGACTTGAGCTCAACGTCCAAAGCTCATATTCCGCCGGCAATGTTGCACAATTTAAGGGACAAACAAACTTAATGTGTTAAATTTTTAAATATCGATCTTTAGATGTTTTTGATTTTTTATGCTTAGATTATGAAATGTTAAATAATTATGGGTTAATTTGAAATTAAGGTTGAGGGCTAGAATGGTGTTTAGGAGTATAGTATAATGCTCATCTTTTCAGCTCTGAGCGCTAAGCTCTCACTCTTTTCTCACAATACTCAGTAGCGGTGCGTGTTTTGTAGCTTCTTAAGGTGGTCGGTTTATATAGTATTTTCCTCGGTTCTCATATCGTCATCTTCCCACCGACCTCCTTGATGAATTGAAGAGTTTATAATACTTTAACCTGAGACCGGATTTGGCACACTCCGTTTCGTTACACACTGTTTTCATTTTTTCTGTTCAGACGTCCATAAATCTACTTATCTAACTATTTTAGCATTATAGCGCAAAAAACAGGCAAATCTAAACAACCAAAATTTTGGCCCGGATAGATATATTGGGCCTAGCGGCAGGGGCCGGGTGGCATATAGCCGGACGCTATTTAACCGGACGAGCTTTTAGGTCCCCAACCGAGAACACTACCAAGAAGTACGCTAATGAATTCTAATAACCGCGTAATTTTTTATTTATACTTAATGGGCGGAAGACCTTAAAACGTCGATGTAAACAATGCTGTCACTTTAAATCCCCGAAGATCATAGTGCGCAATAAAGTTATTAATGATAATAGTTATTAAAAAAAACTTACCAAGGTGCGTTAAAACACGAAGGTGATTATTGAGAGCGCGCGAAAGACTTCTAAGACTAGAGGGACTGCACTGATGTCAGACTTACTGATGTCAGACTTTTAGGGGAATATAAAACGATAAAAAACCAAAACCAAAACCTTTTAAGCTTTATCTCAGCTCTCTCGTTCAACCGTTTTAGAGTTAGGTCATTAAGGACCAGCTTGACCAGGCTTATTAAATACTAAATTGGTGTTAAGGTAATGGGAGGTATATTATTAGTTAAATATTTGCAAGTTTTGTAGAGTAAATAAACAGCTTTAAACATTTTTAAAGTAAATTTTGAACTCCACTAGTCCCATTTATATTTTTATGCACCGATAAATAATTGAAATAATTTAAAATGACATTTAGCTCATTTGAATAAAAAGGAAATGAAATTAAAAATCAAGCAAAAGTATTTATATGTTCAAATATTTAGAAGGCAATTCTTAATATAAATTCTTTTTACCCTATGCCGCGTGCCATAAATACATATGGACGCCTCTTTAATTTATGTAATAATAAAAAGTATAGGGGGAACCTAATGTATAACGGAATGGCCAATATTAACAAGCTTTAAGTTTAGTAATTTAGACAATAAAAGAGATCAAAGCATCTGAAAGCCCTTCAGAATGGCGCTGAGGATTTTTGAAGGCAGGCAATAAAGATGTTATTTAGATTTTAAACTTGGCCCGGCAGCCAAATATATTTATAAAAATGTTTTTTCAAATTTATGGCCGGCCTGGATCGAATCCAAAAATAAGGCCCGAAAATTTTTAATTATAAACTTAAAAAATTGGTTTCTAGTTCTTGTTTAATAGTAAAAAAAGAGCACATTTAAAGCTTAGGCGCTGCCCGTAAATACTATTTTAGATAAAAGTCAAGTTTATTTGGCCCGTTATAAATTTTGACCGATCCTGGCTTGTGTTTCGGGCGGGCCGGACTTTCGAATTTCGATTTAATCACCTACATATGTGAAAGCGCGTAGAATTTTTAGATACACAGAGGCGCGCTAATAATTTTTAACCGACTTTTTTAAACTGAAAAATGGGCGAAAGCATAAAAGGTTAAGATATAATAACGCGCCGGTGACTTTAAATACTCCGAGGATCCTGGTGTCTATAAAACTTACCATAGTGCCTAAAAACGCTTTATGACAATATTAAATTTTTCAATTAATTTAGTTTGATAAAATGAAAACACTAGAATGGTGTTTCTTTAAAGTTGAAAAATCTTATTTTTAAAAAATCTCAACTCAATATGAAATTTTCTTTATAATGTTTGATTAGTGCAGCAAAATGTTACATATGAGAATTTTTCGTTCTTTAACGCGCAACCTATCTCCTCCATTAAGAAAAAAATGTTGTTGATAAAAGTGATATTAGTCATAAATCATAACGACCTTCCACTTGATCATAAAAATTTACTTTCACAAATCTTGAGAAAATATAAATATTTAGATTATAGCCTGACCTAACCCGATTATTGGGTGAGCCAAGGCATCTAAAGAATTTGAAAAAAAGTTATGATGTCAAAAAGGCTCACAATAATTAAAGTTGGCATATCCGGCTAGGCCTACCTTACCTAATTTTCGACTCACACCTGGCCCGCCTAAATATACGAATCTCTTTAATCTCCCATGAAGCTTTGTCTTTTATTTTCCCGAACACAAAATTATTCATTGTTTTAGGTTTTTTGTTCTACAAAATGAGTTTTTTACCTGGTTATTTATAAAAAGTCAAATTGTCATAATAAGTTTAATGCGATATCAAGTTTTTAAACTGCTGAAATTAAACTGCATAATGCAGGTCAGGGTATTGTCAAAAATATTTTAATTAAAGTATAATTTATCAAAAAGTTTGGCCAAGCCCGACATCATTTTTTCTTAGCACAATGTTTGTCTCTTATCAAAGTTAGAGTCAGAATCATTCACTTAAAAATACTTTCCTCGCCCTATTTTTCTTATCCCGGCACAACCTAACCCTTTTAGCCCCGCCTACTTACACAGGTCAACAAATTTTGGAGAGTTATGAGCTAACTAGGGAGATCAAACCTCATCTTAAAGATTTATAAATCCGTTATCGTTTTTTTTAATTACACTTAGTTAAGCTATAAACATTGAAAATATTTAGAAATAATGCCAAATAAACAAAAAAGGTTCAAAAACAAAAATAAATTGAAAGTTTTTTCGCATATTTAGAACAACTAAAGTGTTAAGTTCAAACTTCACAACCTTTTTTATATTTCTTTAAAAAAAGTATTGATTGCATAAAGTTTTCTTTCGGCTGCAAACTTCTGTTTAATATGAGAGCAGGTAATTGGTGGTATTTTTAAAAAGCAAGACTATTTATTAAGATTGGTTACAAGTGCTTGGACTGTCCGTGTTGTAATTCATTCTTTGATGACCCACTTGCCACTGCTGCAGGAATAAACGTTTATACTTGCATGAAATTAATATCTTCAAATAAATGTGATAATATATTGTTAACTGATATTTTAGGGCTCAGTCTCAAATTAATATAATTAAATATTGCCAGTTTTCTGGCCGAAAATTTAGCTCTTAGTTTAGGTTAAGTGATTGCCTAGTACCCGACAGGGCTAAAAGGGGCTATGCTCTGACGGGTATGCCGTCTCTTTCAAGAGATGTAGGGCAAGAGGGGGCATTGTTTTAGCAGGTGAATGACTCTGGCCTTCGACCTATGCCAGGGTTGTAAAGCCTGCATGCTATAATATTCCGGAGAGTGCGGCGTCATTTCGATGGATATTATGGTATTGGCGAAGATACGCGCTTAATTCTATTGACACAAGGGGTTATGAACGTCGCCGCATAGCAATTTCAAAGCTCCTCACCCAAAAAAAGTAAAACTTTTATTAAATACCGTTAATATATCGTATCGCATTTAAGTTTGGACGCAAAATATTTTGTATTATTTAAATGCCGATCATTATTTGATATGATAAATATATAAAAAGTATTTTCAAATGAAAAACAGATTTTTAAGTTATTCTTTTAGGGTATTCTCTATCTGTCAATTTGATCAAAAAAGGCCATTTTTTCGATATCGACGGATGTAAGGAGCCAAGGCCGGAAGAAACTAAGAAAAACGAAAGATATATTTGAAATAAGATTTATGGAAACATATTCTTTTATGTTTTCGTAAAATCGGTTGTGTCATTGATATTGAATTGTGTTACCATTAACATAATGTAGTTTTTAATTGGTAAAATTCATAACGATTGAGGGCTCGGATAAAATATTACAAAAATATCAAGTATTTTACAATTTCACAAGAAAAAACAAAATTTTGTAGAATGACAAAGCGTATTGGTTCTCTCATTTATATTGTCAGAAACAAAGCAATAACATTTAAACATTATTTTAAATGGAGAATTAAAACTAGGTGCTAGACATTAAAATTTAAATTAACTGTTGTAGAAAAAAATATGTCATTTGGTCGATAGCCCCACCTTAAACTTCTTTACCAAGGAACCCTATTATTCATTAACAAATAATTTTTTTTGGGTGTTAGACAAATAATAATTTTAGCCTCATGTAACTTTTTAGACTATTTAAAGGCGAAGGCAGTCTGTAAAATACGTAAAGTAAACGGGGCCAAATTTATTTTATTTTGCCTTTTTTAAAAAAAAACATTGTTAACGAATCAAATAGGAAACACGATGTAAAGTATTACCGGCACTCTCTATATTGATAACCCAAACAAGAAATAGCTATTAACATATTTCCGGGAGGTATTTGAGTCGAACAGAATTAAAAATGAAAAAAATAATTATGGGCAGGCAGGGTCTAAGTTATGATTTGCCAGATGGTTTGGGCGGGAATTTTACGGGCCGGTTTAAACTCTAATTGTAATATGCTGGGAGTTATCATATAAATTTTTTTATTTCAAAGATTGGCAAGGGATCCAAAAAAATTGTCAAAATATTGACATTGGTATATTTCGAACCTGAAATTTTATTGAGCTAAATGTCATTTTAAATTATTTCAATTATTTATCGGTGCATAAAAATATAAATGGGACTAGTGGAGTTCAAAATTTACTTTAAAAATGTTTAAAGCTGTTTATTGACTCTACAAAAATTGCAAATATTTAACTAATAATATACCTCCCATTACCTTAACACCAATTTAGTATTTAATAAGCCTGGTCAAGCTGGTCCTTAATGACCTAACTCTAAAACGGTTGAACGAGAGAGCTGAGATAAAGCTTAAAAGGTTTTGGTTTTGGTTTTTTATCGTTTAATATTCCCTAAAAGTCTGACAGTAAGTCTGACATCAGTGCAGTCCCTCTAGTCTTAGAAGTCTTTCGCGCGCTCTCAATAATCACCTTCGTGTTTTAACGCACCTTGGTAAGTTTTTTTAATAACTATTATCATTAATAACTTTATTGCGCACTAAGATCTTCGGGGATTTAAAGTGACAGCATTGTTTACATCGACGTTTTAAGGTCTTCCGCCCATTAAGTATAAATAAAAATTTACGCGGTTATTAGAATTCATTAGCGCACTTCTTGGTAGTGTTCTCGGTTGGGGACCTAAAAGCCCGTCCGGTTAAATAGCGTCCGGCTATATGCCACCCGGCCCCTGCCGCTAGGCCCGAAATGTCTGTCCGGGTCAAAATTTTGATTGTTTAGATTTGCCTGTTTTTTGCGCTATAATGCTAAAATAGTTAGATAAGTAGATTTATGGACGTCTGAACAGAAAAAATGAAAACAGTGTGTAACGAGACGGAGTGTGCCAAATCCGGTCTCAGGTTAAAGTATTATAAACTCTTCAATTCATCAAGGAGGTCGGTGGGAAGGTGACGATATGAGAACCGAGGAAAATACTATATAAACCGACCACCTTAAGAAGCTACAAAACACGCACCGCTACTGAGTATAGAGAAAAGAGTGAGAGCTTAGCGCTCAGAGCTGAAAAGATGAGCATTATACTATACTCCTAAACACCATTCTAGCCCTCAACCTTAATTTCAAATTAACCCATAATTATTTAACATTTCATAATCTAAGCATAAAAAATCAAAAACATCTAAAGATCGATATTTAAAAATTTAACACATTAAGTTTGTTTGTCCCTTAAATTGTGCAACATTGCCGGCGGAATATGAGCTTTGGACGTTAAGCTCAAGTCCAGACAATATTCCGCCGGCGAAAATGCATTTTGGACGTTGACTATACGCCAATTTATATTCCGCCGGCGGAATATAAGCTTTGGACGTTGAGCTCAAGTCCAGACAATATTCCGCCGGCGAAAATGCGTTTTGGTCGTTGACTATACGCCAATTTATATTCCGCCGGCGGAATATACGCTTTGGACGTTGAGCTCAAGTCCAGACAATATTCCGCCGGCGGAATATTGCGTTTGGACGCTGACATATTCACATACCACATCGATGATTTGCTGTAACGTGATACCGAGTATGACGAGCAGCGTGTCGTTTTCCCTTTCGACCGGACGCTCAAGCGCTTCGTAATCCTTGAACAAATCCTTCAGCAACTTTTTCTCGTATTTTCCACTCTCAACACCTAAAACATGACACTATTTTTATTCTAAAATTAGGAATCCTAGGGTACAGTTAGGTTATTCGTTTAATTAAAAATATATTTTGACGTGATACAAATTGTTATCGCCATGTTATAAATCTTTGACATAGCTTCTAAAATCAAAGATGAATAGCTCGAGACTAGTTGACCAGTAGAGTGGTAACAGTTAAAAGCTTTATATATAAAAAAATAAGTTTTGGAAAATGTTTGCTAATTACATTTTAGTCACTAGATCCAAAACAATTTTAAAATTTCATATCAAGAATGCAAAATAAAATTTTTACATACATAAATATTTTGCTAAAAATATATTAATGAATTGCTTATACTTATTTAAAATCTTCTTGGATATATTGAATTTGTCAAACTGACCTCACAAGGTGAAGAATTTGCTTAAAAAATTTTTTCCAAAGTTAATATTAAATATCAAACTAAAATAAATTTTATCATATTTCGATTCGGTAACGAATGCAACCGGTCTAAGGAAATATCGACATTATTTAATACCACAACAAGACACAAGTATCAATGACAGAAAAACTAAATTTATGAAAACATATAAGAACACAATATCTCATATATTTTCTATTTTGCGTAGTTTCATCCCCCTTCGGCTCCTTATATCCCATATTAAAAAATGGCCCTTTGAAACTATGACAGATGCTACTTCGATGGTGCACGTACGAAACAAAAACCTTTAAGTAATAAAATAATAAAATATTCCATTTATATAATTTAGGGCTAGGTTAAGTTATGTAGACTAGTTAAAGGTTTTCTTAAAATAAAATTACGCTTAGGTTTGCTTAGAGATTTGGAGAGGTTTTTAGGAGGGTAGATTTAGCTTTAGATTTTGGTAGGCTAGCTTAATGTTAAAATAAAGATAGCCTATAAAAATTTGGTTTGCTTAGTAAAAGTTAGCTTAATGGTGATATTATAATCGTTTTGTGATCGGTTAATCATATAACCAAGCTAATTTTTGATTCGTTCTAATTAATTCTATGCTTAATTAAGTGTCACTTGAGATTTCCCTAACAAATTACAAGAATCTATTAAAAAATTTTAACTTATACTCAAATAATGAGAATTAAATCTTTATGTATAACAAGCTTTTAAATCAGCATTAAGACAATTTTTCGCGCCCAAACTTAAATAGAATTTTCGGTTTTGTACATATATGGTCAATTCCACCTCAAATCGACAAACTTTTTCCCTTGAAGTCTTAGTTTTGGCTGAAAATTGGCACACTGGTAGGGTCCTTGGGTGTTGATAAAAACCTAAATTTTTTTTGACCGGAAGCGATTTTAAACCGAGATAAGCAAAATTTTTCATTTTTTTGCAAAAAAAAAATTTGAGGCAACTTTGCGCTCATTTATCATATTTTGAAGATCGTAATAAGGGCTACCTTTGAAACAAAAAATATACAAATTTTTTTTTAAGTTACCAAAGCTTTGAATTTTCTGAAAAATTTATAAAATATGGCCCCTAATAATATTAATAAATGATTTTAAAAGTTTGAGACCGGCATGACTTTTTACAAATTTTAAAAAATTCAATTTTTTGCCTTAATTTTGGGACCTATTTATGCCCTTTGCACTTTATTAGAACATTCCAATGTGCCAAATTTGAATGTATTCAAAAAGCAGGACATATGTGCAATTGTGTTAGGTCATAATAGTTTGATTTAATTGATTACTACTATTATTAAATTTACAATGAAAAATTGAACCTTAAAACCGAAAAAAGTGAAAATTTTGCTTGTTTTCAAAATCGACTTTCTGGTTAACCAGCCAACCTTTTTTTAATATTTAACATTCATTTTATAGATAAAATATCGCTTAATAACATATAATAGCCCCAGCTTTTTCATCCGATTTTGACGCTTCTACTATAAAAATACCTAAATTTGCCAAAAAAAGAGCAAATTTTCAGGTGTCAAAAAACTAACGCATGTATTCGTCTGTGCCAGCTTATTTTTTTATTATTTTTGCATAAACAACTAATAATATCTAGAACCTATATAATCAGTCATAATTTGCCTGTTTAAGTGTTAAAAAAAGAGTATATATCTTACGTATAGAAAATCTTATAAGAACGAGATAAGTAAATTACAAAAAAGGAGAATATGTAATTATTCCATTATTTTAATTAAACTTGTAATTAGTTATATTTATTCAAACATATTTTTGTGTTAAAATTCGTTATAAACGCATTTAGATATAAAAAATTTTAGGTCAATGCCCAAATCCATATGCCCTTAGAATCAATTAACAGTGATATTTCCTCTTTCTTTAATAGGTCTAGTGCTTCTATATTGTAAAACTAAAATGTAATTGGAACTAAAATTGTGGGTTTTGAAACTTTATTAAGGTCAGTTAAATATATATGGTATGCCTAGCTCTAAAAAGCCTTTCAAAAACATATTTGGCATTTGTAAAAATAGTAAAAAAGACTGAATGTCTAGGTTTTATTAATATTAAATTGGGTCTAATATTTAGTCTTAAAATTCATCATTGAAGCTAATTCTGCCCGTTATAATCATTTGAGGTTGTTTAACCCTAAAACTGACTTCTTTTATGTAATTATAATATCAAAAAACCATATCACTATGTTTCATAAAATAATTGACTTTTTACGTTTATTTTAAGTTTGTTGATAATCATAAAAAAAGAAAATTTGTTGAATCATAATATTCTAAAAAGGCCAAATATATTCTATTATTTAACAGATTTAACGTTGTTGAAGTTGTTTTATTTAAAAACTATTAAATAAAGGAAAAAAATTAACCTTATTATTTTTTCTAAAATCCTCTCAAAATTTATTTTATACAATAATTTAAACAAATTATTTGAATTTTGCCGAGTATAAATATTGAGAATTATGTACATATTCTAATATTGTTCATCAAACTAAAAAGGACTAGTAAAAGTTAACATATATAAGCATAAAAATTTTAAGTTTTTATTTTTTACACCTTAAAATTTCAAAAAACCTGGCAAACTTTGGTTTTTATTTCATAAAAAGCTATGGGTACGTTAAAAATGTGGGGGGAATTTATGTTATAGAGTGATGTTTTATGTATAAAATGCAATTTTAAATTTTAAAATTGGTTTGGTAGTGACACAGAAAGTCGGCTTTGAAGATGGAGTAAAATACTGAAAATTACCAATTATTTTGATCTGAAGTTCCCTTTTTCTTTCCAAAATTAACAATAGTATGAATCAAATAAATAAAACTGTAGCCTAACATGATTGCCCCTATGTCTAACTACTTATATATTAAGTTTGACACTTTTAAATATTTTAATATATTGCAGGGAGCAAATTTTTGTCTGAAAATCAAAAAAAAATTATTTTTTTAAATTTTTTAAAAAAAGCCATGTCTGTCCCAGACTTTTGAGTTCAAATATTTATAAAGAATATTAAGGAGTATATTTAGCAAGTTTTCAAGAAATTAAAAAAAAATGCTTTTTTAGTTATTTTTAACTGAATACTCTTCATAAATTTTAAAAATTGTAAATAGATTTTTAAAAATAATCACATGCAAGATAGCCCTTATTGTCCTCTTCAAAATAAAAAAAAAAATTAAGTCTCTAGCTATATTTTGACTTACAACCTCCCAAAGTTGCATCAAATGTGAAAATTCACCTTGCATTTTTTTTTCTTTTGCCCCTATCTCCGTCAAAAATCACTTCCGGTCAAAAAAATCAGATTATGAAATACCCTTAGATACTACCTTCATGCAAAATTTCAGTCAAATCAAATGGGTTACCCCTCCCGGACTTGTTGGAAGGTGGAATTGACCATATATATTATTTGATTTTTGTATGTAGTTTATTGTGAACATGCAAATATTAATTAAATTTTAAATCTTTTTCGTTGTATATTTTGTAAAACTTTCAATGTTTATAGCTGTTTAATTAGAAAATACGAAAAAATTTAAAAACCTATAGTGGCAGGTTTGATTATAATTAGCTCTTACACAAATTCGTTAACTTTTGTTAAACATTGTAAGTTATTTGCTTGTTGAGGCATATAAATGTTTTACATTTTGTACCAATCAATTTTTATTTGTTTTAAGAGTCACATTGATCTAAGGTCATCAGCAAAGTTATTTAAATATGGTCACGTTCTCTAAAATTATGATTTCCACCAGATTTTATTTGATTACTTTAACGGGCCACAGTGGACAAATGACATAAGAAATCTAAGTTTAGTTTTAGCAGAACCGTTAGGGAGATTATATCAAAAAAAAGGGAAGAATATAAGTGTGGGAAAAGAAGAACTTTATTAATTCAAAGCACGTCTTCTTTCTGTTTTGTCAAGCAGCTCACATTTTGGAGAGGCTAAAATCTCACACTTTTACGAGTACTCGTGCAACTCTCTCTTGCCAATTATTATTCTTATCTATCTCGTCCACTCAACTTTTGTAAAAATTGGAGTGGGAAGTTACCTCGCTTAAAGGAAATAAAACCCGAAAATGTCAGTAGTTATTTTTTAGGGACATTTGTAAAAACATATCATTAGCCAAACAATGTTCAACTTTAACAGTCCTCATGTAATTATTATTTTCGTGCTATATTGTAGTTCCTTCAAAATGGATTAAATCTCGGCTACATGCATATATTTATTTGTTGTGATAAGCCAACAAATTAATGAAACCCATAATATTAAACGAAGAAAATAATACCTATCTTTGATCAAAAAGGCATGTTTCTCAAATAATTGGGGTTGAAGGCATGACCAGAAGCCACAACTTTTTCTAAATATGCCTTTTTTCCTTAAAAATAATGCTTTAAATTATGAACCTGGATTTTTTTTTAGCCCATTAACAATTAGGAAATTCACTTTATAAATTTAGTTAACAATGAAAAAAAAATTGGTTAAAAATAAAAATAAAAGATTTTTAAATTGTCGAATATTTTAATAAAGTTGTTTTTATTGCTATTAATTTCAATAATAAAATAAAAGATTATTGCGAATGCTATTTGTTTCGCTCATCTCAACATAAATTGAAACTGATTTAATTTTATTTGTTAAACCTTTCAACCTCTCGAGCAAAAAAACCAGTACGTCGTGGGATTTTTAGCGCCCCGATGAGGTCAGCCTAGGCTTTTTTTATATCAATTAAGGCTTTAGAAGGCCACTCATTAACTTCAAAATTTTTGGTTAATTGTCCAATATTAGCCATTTTGTAATCAATTATTTAAGTTTTTGCGTTTAAATTGATTAAAAGGTCAACCTCACACGTCAAGCTCTGGTAAGAATGTCCATTTTTTAGTGAGTGATTATAAGTTAGAACATTTAAACGAATACTAAAAATGGCGAATGACAGTGAAAGTGATTATGAAATAATGTGCTTGTATATACAGTAAGTTCCGCAGCTAAAATACTTACACGATAGATGTAAATAAATTCTAAAATTATTAAAGGAAAAAATGGCTACTAAAACATCTTATTGCCCATATTAAAAAAAAATAATAAAATATTCATACTGTCGTATAATAAATTGTGACCAACTTAAGTCTACCACAGGTATTAAACTTGTGAATCAAATTGTATAACTCTACTATATGCCATTGCATCCATAAATAGCAGGTCAGCTCTCACTATTGAACCACTCAGAACTTTTAAAGGGTGCCTCATAAAATACTTTGCCAATTTATGAGCAAATGAATGCCATTTATAAAAAATTCAATTCAATCAGAACCTAAATTAATCCTACATTATTACCATTATTCAATAAAATTTTCTCTAAGTCTCAAAGCAACATTTGTTTTAAATTTTGAAATCAGGGGGTCCTTGTAAACCTCATTCATAATTTTCTTTTTCAAAACTATTTTGCCTTTATGTAAATTTAAACTAAAAATATTAAAATCTTGATTTCTTAGAATTTTTTTTAATAGTTTTATTAACGAATGTTTGCATTGAATAATAATGAAAAGAAATATTTGTTTTTCTTTGTGTATCTAATTTTTAAAGGTGAATAATAGTCAAAAACATTTTATATTTTTAGATATTTCTTAAAATTGTTTAACTTGACCTAAAAACACTATTTGATCAATAATATTAATTAGTTAATTGACAAGATTTATATTAAATATAGAAAAATAAAAATTTTTATTAGATTTTTTCACCTTGTGTATAAATTTCGATTTACATTAATAATAACTTATATTAGTTAACTAAAGAGCATGTATTTTTTTCGAAATAATAAAAGAAAAAATCTATGGTGGTAATTATATTAATTTGCCTTTGGCCTTATTCAGCTATTATGAATACTTAGCTTAGCTTTTCTTTTCAACCTTGCATGCTTTGTTATGTAAATTGATTGATAGTAGATTGTCGGCTACATAATAGTTGGCCTTGTCGGTTATAAATAGTTGCAACTTCAGGATATTTTGGTCTTATTTATCTTTAAAATTGACAAACTAATAAACATAATTTTGTTTCACCAAGTTATAGCATAAGGCAAAAAATTTCAATAAAATTTTTGAAAAATAATTATTCTTAAAAATAAATGGCAAAAAATTTTAATACTTGAATATATAACGGATTTCTATATTTTATATATTGAAATCTCTTTACTGACTCTTTATTAATTACCATTGTTAATTATTACTATGATATTATAATATTAGTTTTATTTTAATAAATTTTATTTCTAAAAAACCACAGGTGGAAATAATCTGCTTAGGACGCGATGCCATAGATTTGTAACGTATAGCTAAAAATAAATTAAATTAGATTTCTTGCATAATCATTAAGTTTTTTAGGTTCGCAGGGGCTAATTTGCCACCAATTAAATAATTTGATTAAAGAGAAAAACTTTCACCCCATTGGGGGACGGCTATCCCGTCATTGCTTTACCCCTTTTATTAAACAACAGGCCCCGCTTAAAACGCCGGTAACCCTGGGGCCTAGGTTCTCAGAAAATTGGTAGGCGGCGTTAGAATTTGTTGGCGGTCATCCATTCAAGGACAAACCAGGCTCAGCGTTGCTTAACTTGAAATGTATAACACTACAAAGTATAAATGCGTTTAATGGTCCAACCCAATTTTATTAAAGACTTTAGAATATTTCTCCTTTACCTTTTTAGGTAAATACCCGTGCTTAATAATCATTTTTATTATGTTTTTAAAACTATCCTCTCGCTCCATCTTTAAAAAATAAGGTGTATCCTAAGGTTTGGCGAAATTTGAACCATCAAAAATAGTAGGTTTGTGTTAATAACGGGGAAAAAGTTATGGCAAAGAAAATAATGAGACCCATTACAAAAATTATTTAAAAGAGTTCAAAACAATTTCACATGTAAATAACGTATAATGTCAAACTTCGTAACTTTTTTCTTCACTCGGGGTTATATGTTAAAAGTTTCACATATTTAAGGGGTATATGACTTCTACTTTGTAGTAACAGTACTTTATTAACTAAATTATTTTAAGTTTTATTAATTAAATAGTTTTTGAAATCATTAAAGATTGTTCAGAGCTAGATATACCAAAATGTTGAATAAAATTACGTTAAGAAATTTTTTCGAGTTGGCATACATGCATTTACCTTGTTAATGCAGAAAAACTAAAATTTTTTTGCCTATATATATTTTTAAAAACAATAAAATTTCCTTTGATTAATGTCGTAAAATTAAAAATTAGTATATAACATAAAACTAACTATTTATTACAAAACACAAATAACTTTAGTTTTCCTTTAAATTAAAAACAATTATAAAATAATATTTAAAAAAATTCAAAGAAGGCTATATTTTGAAATGGACGAAGATTAAATGAAAGTCTTATCCCATATATATTTTCCGTATTTCTTAATTTCTTCCGCGTTCGGATCCTTGCATCTTCGTGATTAACTTACTTTTTGTAACGCTGATATTATGTAATATAGGATAGGTAGCGTCGAACTAATATGCTTTCAATAAAAACGACGGCCTTAATCATCACTTTGGTCCTTGGTACTCTGCTGATTACAGTGAAGTCAGAGAGCCCATATATTAAATTAATCAATGTCTTTATTGCTTTTAAAATTTATGGACATTATTTTATTTTATACGTATATCTTCATAAATCATTTTTTGGCTCAAATAGCATATTAATTTCTATTAATTTTAATAAACTGAGATAAGGGGGCTCATATTATATTTATTTAAACTTTATAAACAATAAAAAAATAAGGAAGCATTATTGTAAAAATAAAGTGAGATCTTAATTACAAAATCTACAAAGATCAATTTAAATATACTTGTGCAAAATATATCTATTGAGCAGACCACACACAACCTATTGATTTAAAATATGAATAACGTTCTAGCATTTCGCCTAAGAGAAATAAAAATAAAAACGAGAATGGCACAAAATTATATTAAAATGTCAGCAAATATATAGAATCAGCTTTTTATAATTTAGGCCAATAATGATATAAAATATACTGAAAATACAAGAAACACTAATAATGAAAATTTAACTTTTAATTTAAACTACTTGCTACTCGTATTCGTCCCAGTTTTAAATTGTTGGTTCTGTAGAAAAAAAAATTGGCCACATGCTTAGGACATCCTTTTAAGATCTTTTACGGAGAATTTTTATTAGTTTAATATTTTTTTCTTGTATTAAAGCTTTGCTTAACATATGAGAAAAAAAACGAAATGCTTTTAGTTAATTATTATAATAATAAAATTGTTCAAGATGAGGTTATTACAATAATTTATGATAGTCATATAATAGCATATTAGAATATGTTGTTTGTGGATATTTGAAGAAAACATCCTTAATTAAATTACCAAATGCACTATTACATATTTTCTGTTAGCCTACTTTCCCCATATATTCGAATATTTTAATCAATCATAATACTATGAGTAACATTGTTGTGGGGGGGGGGGGGGGGGCATAATTCATCTAAAGTTTGATGAGTACCTCATTTCCTAAAAATTAATTTGAGCCTTCTTTGCATCTAAGGCAGCTTAGCTCATCAAGTTGCAAGAAGTTTGAATTAATTATGATTACACGGTGTGGGTTCTTAACATTCTCAAAATTATTTTCAGCTTTTAATTAAATTTGACTTGGAGTTATTACATGGTCTAGTTTGGGGTTAAAAAAAATTTGGCAAATTAAATATGGAGTTGATATATAAAACTGTAGTAAAATAATCAACGGTCTTATTAAAATGCTGGTTGAAGTACTAATATTACTTATTAGTTTCTTTATGTAATAACTAGTCTAAGTATTTGGGTGCACCTTTAACAGTTCCAAAATGGATATTATGATTTAGGGTGGGCCTTTATTAATTGGACAAGATATATTTTGCCCTATGCTTTTAAGTGCTTTGTTTGAGAATTCTTACTTACTTCGCTGTTTCATCAAATTGGAGTTTTCTTTTAGTGGTTTATTTAACATTAAGTATAAATTCTATTTGTTAAAATTATAAATAATCACCGCGTTTTAGTTCAGGCCAATATAACTTCAAATTTTGTTTTTTTTTATTAAAAAAGATAGTTATTATATTTCAAATTTCAGCTTAACGAAAGTTTAAAGAGATGATTAAATTTTTGTAATCCTGGGTGTTCATAATATTACTCTTTAACATCTCGGATCTATTAAACAGGCTATTATCAAAGCCCATCCTTAAAAGACATTCTCTGACCTTTTTTAAACATTGGGCGGTACCAATGTTCTTCAGCGTATATCGACAAAACAACATCCGACTAATCGCGGTTTGGCACCCCTAAAATATCTTTCCAAAAGCCTAAAATTATTACTTAGTTTAATATTATAGCCTAATATGTATCTGCAAATAATTGTTTAAGGCAACCACGGTTGCCCTACGAATCGACTGCGCTTAAATATGATTTATTTATTTAAATAACCTTTTCTTAGTAGCCGCAACATATTAAGTTTTATAGAGAACCTCTAAAATTTGTTGATCATCCAAGAAAAATTCAAAAAATTTTATACTTAGGTACAAAAATAATAATATTTCACTTAGTAAGTTTCAAATGAATTTACCTGAGAGCCGTGAAAGGAATATTGATACTGAGAGGATAAATATAAATGGTTCCATTAATTTTTTCTTCTAGTTATAAGATTGTAAATTTTAAATAATTTTACAAAAAAAATAATTTAATAATTTTATTATATCTTATATATTTTTAATTACAATTCCCAAGTAATAAATGGCCAAGACTTATGGTATACATTAGGTATGGAAAAATATTTGTTTATCAAAGTAAATAAGAAAAATGTTACTAAGCTTTAAACATTGTTATTTTTGGTTATCCAAATGAAAGTGACCAGTTTTATAATAATCAATTGCATTATCCATACTAAACTATTTTAGGTCTCAATAAACAACTTTTATTATCCTATGGACTTTTTATAACATAGAAGACCTCAAGAACAAATTAATATTTGGTCTAGCAAATATTTTTTAACATATATATCTAACATCCCACCGTAATGTCGTAATTTATATGTTAATCCCATGAAAGACTAAACCCCAAAGCTTATTAGTAAACGATAATATAAAACAAGTTTTTATATAATTTTATCACGGTATTCGCGTATAATTAAAATTTTTTAATTTTATTTAAAAATTAAAAAAAAAATTTTTTTAAATTAATTTAGAAAAATTATTATTTGTGCCTATAATTATTTAACAACTTTTTGAGAAATGTTAAAAAAAAGTTTGCAGTTTTGGAAAATAATTAAAAGTTAAATGTTCCCTGTAACGAAAAGGAGTGAAGTTGATTAAATGTGTATTCGTATTCTAAAGCGTCACACCCATTCGGCTATTTTCACCCTTTAGCCGGACAAAACAATTAATTGCAAATATGAAAATTTGCTCGTAAGTCGCTTAAGCATTAGCTTTAATATCTATTTGAGTTATTGAAAAATACTTTTGCCTGCATGGGTTATTCAACAGTTTTTGAGGTTAATTATGTGAGCATGTATCTTTTTGCTATTTAAGATAGCTTTTTCCTTACCTATCTTGGATATTTTTCAATTTTGTAATGCAGTTTTGATGCTGGCTCATGCCAAGATTTAAGACGGCTTTATTTTTTGTTTCAGGCATTATAATAATATTAGTAATTAGGTAATGCTTTGTCCTTTAGGCCTGATATGGGTCAATTTGGTAAGACACATAATTGTTTTTAGACTTGGTCGATTTTCGTTTTGTGATTTAGTCTGACTTACTATGAGGATTCTCATTGTGAGTTTAATATTTCTTTTTGCTCAGGTTGTTAGGGTTTCGATTATAATATAGAACTATCTGCTAATGGGATGGGTAAATCTTGAAGCGTTCATGAGAGGTCTCGCAAATAATTGAACAACAAAATTTGGATAAATCATCATTTATGGAAACTATGGTTTTTAGTAAAGTTTTTGCCGCTGAACACGATTATGAAATCAGAATTAGCCATTGCCTTAGAATTTAGAATTTTTGTTATTAGGGGTCGTTGAGATTTTTTAATTTTTGGGGTATTTTGGGCTCTTATATCATAAAACTTAGGGGAAGTAACAAAAGTCTAAAAATATAATTAGATAACGGAAACATTCATTCTTAACGTAAGGGGTTTATAATTTAAATTTTTATTTGAATTAATGGTTGTCGTCATAATATCTGTTTTTCGACCTAAATAACTAGATATTAAATCGCTAACAGTTTTAGGTAATAACCTGTTTTTGTTTTTAGGCATGCCAACAGTTTTTTGGGTATATTGGTTTATATCTAAAGGCAGTGTAAACATTGACTTTTCTTTAGATTAAAGGTAAACCATGACACAGGTCGATAAGTTATCCTAAAGCTTAGAGCTGATGATTCCAATAATAAAAACCTAATTCCACATTGAGTATGCCTTCTTTCAATATTATGGTCCCCTGGGCTGCAATTTCTTTTTGAATAGCAGTTTTCTGGGAATTTATAACTTTCATTGGTAATGTTTAACTGGTCCAAAATTGTTGGTTGGGCTTCGACTATAATGGCTTAGATTTGATCAATTTTATTTTTAATCATTTATTTTGGTGTTCCTAAAAAATTTTTCTATTGTGAGTTCTTGCATGCAGCCCGTCTGAAGTTTCCAAATTATATTTTGCTGTTGTTATAAGATTTTTTCATATATCAATTCGCAGATTACACAGATCTATCTTTAAGAGTTATAAGCTTATTATGAGACCCGTCATCTTAATGATCTTCAAATGTATTTTGTTAATCAAACTTAGTTATTCCGCTATAAACATTTAAAATTTAGTCAAAAAAAAACAAAAAACAATTTTAAATTGACTTGGCTTATTAAAAGATGAACTATTCAAACTTTAAATAATATTATTATTAATAACCGATAATAAATCATGTCGTATTTAAATTTGCGCGAAGTTTTTACTATTTAGATGCTGATATATCTAAACGACAAAAAAAATTCTAAAATATTTTGCTTCACGTGCAAAATGAGTTTTTATTTTTGTGAAATTTTCAAAATTTTAAAAATATTTATTTTGAAATAAAACGCATATTTTTAAAAAGTTGCCAAATTTAGTATATGCGCATAAAATGCTTTTTCTGAAATAAATTTTTTTTTTTTATATTTAAAAAAAAATAAAATTTTCAAAATTTATAGAATTTTCAAAATTTCACGAAAATAAAAACTCACTTTGCACGTGCCCTTATTCACAACTTCAATATTTTTATAAAAAACGATAGTACACAGTGTTTTAGTTTGGAATTAAATATTCTGTGTTATCTAAATTGTTGTAGCTAATTTTATTTTAAATTTTTTGAATTCATAAAAATAAGTTGGAATTTATAAGAATGTACAATATTAATATTCTCTCAAATTCGAAATTTGTATGAAACATTTAGAAAACAATATTCTATTTAATGTTGGTTTACTTTAATTTTTAAATGAAAAGAAATTTTTTTTACAAAAATATGAAGTTGCATTATTAAAACAATTATTTTATTATAATATTATATATATAAGATTATTCTAATAACTTTCATTGTTGACCAGTGTTATTGTTATATTGAAGACATTATTGCCTCGCCGCCATAGAAAAAAATGCTAAGCTAATGATTTTATTTTATAAATGTTTAAATTTTATTTTTTTAAAATATAGTTTTGTTGAACATATTAAAATGATTGGTCTCAAGGTTTATGAATCTTAAGGTCAAAAGTTTAACTTTTGAAAATATTTACCATTGGTTATTTTTGATTGATTATAAAACATTTATAGATTGAAATGGTGTTTGAATTATATATATATAATTATCGCCATGTCGATTTTAAAGTGTCAAAATTTTATTTTATACTTTAATTAAACAGCAAATTAAAAGGGTTAATACTTAATTAATTATTAATTCTAATTATACTTAAAATATTTAGAAATTTTTTGTGACATTTAGGCATTTGCTTTGATGTTTTTTATTTGCTGCCTTATTTTATCTAAAATTTTTGCTGTTTTGCTAATGTTTACGTAACTTCTTCTGCCTAATTGCCCTTAGGTTTTATTTTTAATTTTTTGTCTTGTGTCATATGCCCTGCTCGACATCAAATAAAAATAGGTCAAAAACTTGTTTCGTATTTTGAGTCAAATTACTTTAGTTTTGATTATTATTGGTATAAATGTGTTATTAACAGAGCCACATAATATAGATGACTATCGAATAAATTTATATGATAGGTGGATAATTATTTAATACGGATTAAACTAAATTCACAATTACAAATTTATTTTAAGTTATGGTAAGACAAAGGTAAAATACATGCTAGAAAGGTCATAAATATTTTAAAACGAATGTATTTAATATAAAATATCTTCAATCATTTTAAATAACCGATTGAAATTACATTAGCATAAGATAGACCACTTGATGACTCTTATATTAACTCCATTAGAGCACTTGCAAAATGATATTTACGTAATACTTTAAAAATTTTAAATAATAACAAGTTAAATTTCTTTATATTTTTTATTTTTATAAAAAGGATTATGCAGAAACCATATGACAATTCTTTACAAATTTAGTTACAAATATAATTTATTAAAATTATACACAAGAGCTCACTACTTAAATTTTTGTCAAAACTGAAAGTTAATATACCATGCTTAAATTATTTATAAATAAAATATTAAAGAAAAATTGAACTTAACTATTCACTCATAAAGCTAAAATAATGCTAATCTAATTTGCTTCTATAATTGGGAAATGTTTATGGACAGCGAACAAAGCGTCTTCGTATACGAAAAGATGTCATGTCCTCAAACATGAGCCCCGGGGTCTTATCCACTTCTTGCGATTGATTCCGTGATGTTTCATTCAAATATCGGGGGAAATCTGTGGTACTTTTGATAGTGGTCGTGGTTTCATTGTCGAACTTCAAAAAGTCACTCTCGTCGTAATCGTTGTTGAGCCCGTCATTAATAATGTAGGCCGATGAGGTCCCCCTGCGAAAAGTGAAATTCGTAAGCACGTAGTAAGGAAACGAGTATCGACCTGGATTTTCCATACTCGAATTAAGAATACCATTGTCTCCGTCGCTAATGTTGAATTCTTCTGCCCGGACCCTGGGCTGATGAGTTCCCTTATCAAACGTAAATTTATCATTTAATTCATTGTAGTAGCGTTCGAGGAGTGAGTAATTTTTGTAGCATCTAGCTTCGGTCAAAAAATGCTTTGGCAGTTGGAAGTATTGCGTCGTGCCCTGGTTATAGTAAATTATCTGGAGACCGGTTAATCTTTGCACGATAACCACCTATATATTATAAATTCAGTGCTATAGTTGTATATTAATGAATTTTGAGCATGAATACCATATTAATCACGGTAATTTTAATTTGATTAAAGAAAAAAACAAAAAAAAATTAATGTAATAAAAAATATGTCGCGCGACCTTGATAATATAAGATTTTGCAAAAAAAATTATTTTTAACATAAATTTCGTAAAATCATAATTTAATTTATTAATAAACTATTTACGTTTTGCACAATATTAAATATAAGGCTAGGTTTGCATAAATATTATCTATGATTTTTATGCAGATTAATTTATTTAGATAGGCTAGCTTATTTACAATGTGGCTGTACGATTTAAAATGCTTTGCCTATTTTCAACGAAGATTATTTTACAAGTCGATGTCACGATAAATCGGAATTCCCAATTTAAGACAAAAAACAGAATATTATTTTATATTAATACTCTGCTGTTATTTTAATTAAACCCCTGCAAGAATATTGAATATTTAGCTCCAAGGTTCAAATTTATATACAACGTTGTCAATCTTGCCCATGTCAAGTTGTAGCATGATTCCTTTAGATCTATGGACAAGCCGCCTAAAACTGTGCTCAAAAATTCCATGCCTCCCTCATCCTAATTCATAATTCTACGTGGCTAAAAACCACAATAACCATTAACATTTTTAACCCAAAAATTTTTTAATTATATAAGAATAGATTTTTATGATATAAATTAAAATATGCTTAAAATGTTTATATGATTATTTTCCCCAAATTATTGTTAAGAATTGTATGGTACTTGATATGGTAGTAAAAACTTGAGTTATTGTGGTCATTAAAAAAGGGCTGATGATAAAAAATGACACGATTACTGTATCTGAAACTTGTAAAATGAAGTTAATAGCTATGGTGTAAAAAAATGTGTTCTTAGCAATTTTGACAGGAAGGATATAAATGTATTACCGAACGGTCGACTTGAAAATTTTTGATGACATATTTTCGCGTGTTCCAATTCCAAGATGCTACTCGACAGCCCGTGATTATCTGTTGTGGAGTGTTTCTTATTATAATCTATAAACAATACACCCTTATTTAATTTTTTTTGAGACAGTGAAATAAATGAGGTTATCATATTCTGCAAAATTTTTTAAAATAGATCCACATTAATATAAAGTTAAATATCGTTACTATAATGAACATTTTGGGCTATTTTTACAAACACATATTCAATAATTATAGGGTGCGTTAAGATCTTTAATATATTATTCTAGATTTATATAATTACTATTGTTTTTATAATATTTTTAAAACTCAAAATCGTTATTATAAAATCACCTAAATCTATTTGATAAAGTTCGTAATTATTATTATAATTTTGTTATAAATAAATTAGCCACCTTATTGTTTGCACTTGTGGATAGAACTATAAAAAATAAAATGCCATAGAATATATTTCTTATTGATTGATCGCTTACGAAATTAAAAAAAAAGATAAGAATATTATAATTGCATTTTATTGCCAAAATACATTAGTGAAATAATTTGACACAATAGAAAAAAAAAATTGAAAAAAGTTTTTTCCAAATATGATTAAGAAGGTGCCTTAAACTTTATTCAACCTTTAGGATGGTGCCTTAAATATAAAATATTATATGTGGACTGGTGCCCTCTATATTTAACATTAAAGGTACCGAATCATGATCTCGTATATAAAAGTCCTGAATTCTTGACGTAAGTGCTGCGATAGATTCCGCTGGATATTTGAAAATCTCAATTTGGTCAAAATTTTTGTAACTTTCTATTTCATATTTCGTGAGATATTCGTTAATCAAATTTTTGGATCTACGTCGGAGCACAAGAAATGGCAATTGTCTAAATTGATAAAGATAGAAATTGTTTAGATTATGAAAAAAATATAAAGTTTCGTGCTATTTTGACCTGTTAAAAATCATTTGTTTTGATACACATATAAACAATAATTTTTCAGGTGAAAGAACATTGAAATTTTTCCATAAAATATTTCAATATATAATTTGTTTGTTTGGTAGAACATTTAATAAGACTCTTAATAAAAAATATTATAAAACAAAAATTTATTTTGCTATTACTCACCTTAAAAACTAAATATATTACATAAAAAACTATATTCTTATAATTATACAAGACAAACACATTATATTTTTAGGATATAAAAATACCTAAAAAAGGTTGAAATTTTTCAAATTTTAATGAGGCAATAATATGGTGGCAACTTGTTGCCAATATAAAGTACATACCGACCCCAATTTTATATTTACATTATTACTGGACTTATAGCAATATAATATATATTATAAATAATCCATAAGATTCATAAAAAAATCAGATAATTTTTAAAGATATTCATAATGCACTGGTTCATATGGACCCTATTATTTCGCGGGTAATTTACTTACTTATCAATTTTCAGAGCTTTCATATTAATATGGTTTTTGTAAGCTACTACATTATAATGAACTTTGAATGAAATAAAAAGAATATATTCATTGATAAAACAATATTCATTTCTTTTGTTTGAACTATAATTCAAAGCTTAGTCTTTATACATACACATATAAGGACATCTAAAACTAGCTTTTAAAAACTGAAACATGTGATTTTTTCAAGCTGTTGCTTATGATCAACAAATTTTTGAGTATCAATAATTATTATATTATTACATAATTTCATTTCTAGACTTGATGTTGTACAACCCATTTTTAGTTATTAGCAGGCAGGCATCTTCTTCTTCAATGTAGAATTCTAAAATAATTGAATATATATTGCAAAATTTAAAAAATCAATTAAAATACCCCTTAATTATATAGTAGGTTTTTTTTAGTATCCAGATCGACAACTTTTATACGCACTCTAATAAATTTTTGAATCCCTTTACCATTTTTAATTATCAAACTTTGTAAAACTAGCTGTAAACATTAAATATTAAAAAAATGTTTATAAAAATAATTTCCAAATAAATTGTTGGATTCAATCATAATTGTGGAGGTAATAGCTTTATAGACCCTTTAATATATGGGTATTTTAATATAATATAATTTTTTTTTCTAACAATGTTATATACTAATATGATTTATCTAATTATTTTTAATTTCAAACATAAGTAATTTTATTTGATCAAAAACATATGTAAATTTTATTTTTCATTTTATCTGATTTTAGTAAACATTGCATTTTGAGAGAACGATACTTCTTTAAATTATTATATATAGATCATTAATAAAATAAATCGGAAATTTCAAATAAATGGCCTTTTTGCCGAAATAAAGATTATTTTTTGTATAAAAATCTTTTAACTTATATATTCAATAATAAATAATTTTTTTTAATATATCAAGCTCTTTTATAAGCATTTTATTAATACTATTTAGCATCCAAACTTAAATACGATACAATATTATTGATTTTGAATAAAAACTATTATTGAATTCTTTGACAAAAAATTTGATATTTTAATCTCTTTTGTATTTTAGGCATTCTTTTAAACTTTTTAGTTAGCTGACTTATTAAATTTGGTTAGAAAATTTAAGTTCTCCGATTTGAAAATTCCTAAAATGAGGTTTGACTTTATAGCTAGCTTGTAAATTTTGTTAACCTAAGTATCGGGTATTACCCGGAACCTCAAGACGCTGATTTAAATGCTCAATTCATAATTTATGTCATCTCTTTTTTGAGAAATAGAAATCTTTGTCGAATAATATATGTTCATATAAAAAAACATTTTTAATGTTTACAACAGTTGGTTGGTTGGTTTATTTGAGGTTTCCCCATACCTTTCCCCACTTAGGGATGCCATACCCGTTGGGGCTTTGACTCAACCCGAGCAAAGCAATTAATATCGCCGACAGGTTAAATAGTAAGATTTGCTCGCACGCCGGCAACCTAAGTTTTTAGCCTAGGCTCTTATTTTAAGATATATCGTTTAAAACCTATTGCCCAAGCAGGCCACTCAGAAGCTTTAAAGTGGTTGCACATATATGCTATTTTTCGAAGAAAAAAGCTACTGTGCACGGATTCGAACTCGCAACCTCCTGCGTCTTAGGCAGATGGTTTGCCACTGAGCTACCTTAGCTGATTATGTTCACAGCAGTAAAATAAAAATTGTTGCCTGTTTAAAAAACAAAAAAAAAAAAGAAAAAATAACAAACGCCTTATAAGTTGTTGGGCTTTAGCTAGGCGTTCTATTGTCGGTTTAAGGCATTTAATTAAATATAATATTTATTTTGTAATATGGTCTTTGAGGAAATATATTCTTCATAATCTCTATTATTATATATTTTCACCCAAAGTGTCATAAACATAAACTTCGTAAATTTTTTTTATATAAAGCACCTATAAAAAATAATATATGTTTTTTGAAATATAAGGATTTGTAATGTAACAAGTTTACCTTTTCCAATAATTCTAGTGTAATCAGGAGTAGCAAAAGGTTCTAAAAATAACAAAATTTAATTCAACTTATTTTAGCGAAAGAAAAATACGCATTCTTTAGTAACTTATTAATGGAGGACTTTTCAAAAAGAAAATAATTGAATAATAAAATCTTAAAACATTTGTATTATTTTTTAAAAAAGTACTTAATGTTGAAACCACTGTTTGAGAGAGTTAAAATATTTTGGTGCTGCCTGTATTACCGATCAAACATTATCCTAACTGACTTCAGCTTTAAACAAAAATATGATGCGAAAGTTTGAATTATATTTTCATTTGTTTTAATAATTATTAAGTAATATTGACAAATATAAAAACAAAAAATAAAAGGGCAACAAAAAAATTTAATACATAAAACAAAATAAAATCTTTAAAAAAATTATTTTTAATTTTTGAGTTAATTTAAGTAAAAAAAACTCTATTACATCATTATTTCAACTTCTCCTTTTTTCTGTTTTAAAAAATATTTTATTCACCTATTTTATATACATTCATGCCATATATCTGTGTAGTCATCATGTTAAACATAAAATCTACTAAAGGCTGCGACTTGTGAAAATAAATTTGACGAAAAGAATATTTGAATGAAAAAAAAAATTATAAAATAATATTAAATATTATTTAAAAAAAAAATTTTAGAAAATTTTCTGTTAAACTTTTCTAACACCTAAAAAACTTAAATTATTAATTTTTGATATTAGCCGCTAGAATTTTTTTATTTTAGCCATATTTTTTTACACATTTGAAAGAAGCATTAATAAATAAGTACATATCAATTATTTATCATTTGTGTTATTTTCAAAGCAAGAGCCTATATCTCTATAAACCATTTAAGGCCGATGTATAATTAAGTTAAAATCTTACCAGCGGACAAATATTAAAAGGGCAAGAGGTCAATTTGATTATTTTAAAAATTTTTAATCGGTAGATTTACTTTAACTATAATATTTTCAATAAAATATTGTGTGATGTGCAACACAACTTATGAATTTAACGGTATATATATTATTTGATCATGTGCAACACTACTTATGAATTTAACTACATATACATTATTTGATCATGTGCAACACAACTTATGTATTTAACGATATATATTATTTGATCACGTGATCAATCACGTGACCATTTGCGATTATTATTATTCAACCATTGATTTATTTTATTTAAACAATTTCACAAAACCATTTATTAAGGGGCTAGACCGAATTTTTCTAGGAACCGGTTGGATCTTGAGATATAGACCGTGAGTAGTTTATATGAAAAGAAGTACCGTGGTGAGGCAAGCAGTTTCGCCTTAATATCTTAACTTTGGGTGTCCGCTTAAACTCAAAGTACGATTCATTTCCTGTCCCGTTTGGCATCTCGAAATTAATTCGGAGAAGGACGTCAAAGGGTGCTCTATGAGCTATTTGGTGCATAAGGCCACTAGTCGACGCCACGTATTGTTTGAACAATTTTAGGCCGTTCGGTGTTTGAACTATCATCAACTTGAACCGTAAAATATCACATTATTATCATGTCCCTATCGACTAATTCAATATCACACAAAAATTAATTTTTAAATTTTTTAAAATTTTCTAATGATGACCTTATCTCACGTATATTTTTCGTCTTTGGAAACTTTTGCCTTCAGCTAATCTACCTTCCTTACCGTTTAACTTAATTGGCTGACTTTATGAACTCCAGATAAAATATTTAAGAATTTTTTTTGCCTATTTAAATCATTATTAACATATGTTTTTTATTTTAAATATGATAAATAATTAAGCAAATCAAGCTCTTACATTATAGCCACTAGAAACATTTGGCATTCCAGTTTAAATACGACACAATATAATATTGGTTTTTAATAAAAATATTTTTAGTTTTAATTTAACTAACAGTTTAGCTGTGGTAAAAATAAAATCTGAGAGTTTTATTAAAAAAACGAAAAAATTTTTAAGATGAGAGGATTAGTGGTTGGCTCATAAATCCTATAATTAGGTTAATTATAGGTTAAGCCTTTTTTTGTATGTTAATTGGAAGTTTTAGACTCACTCTCATTCGGCCTTTTTCTATGAAAGTTATCAGTAATACCCATGTCTTGAATTCCTAAAATAACTAAAAATATTTGATTAAAGATATGCCCTGTTGTCCGAATGATCCCCATTTTACATTAAGTACATTTTTTCTGTTTTAAATTCTTATTATTTACGGTTATTTACAACATTTTAATGCTTCGGCATTTACTAAAAATTTAAATAAAATAATTTGATAAATTTTTTTTATAGTAGGCCACGGCCAAACCTATTTAATTAACGTATCAATATTTAACCCTTTTGAGCGGATTCCTTTTATGCTGAATAATATCATAGCACGACATACGTTGAACTGGTTCGTTCAGGTCTAACGAGTCGCTACTGGTGCGATTGATGCCACATAGATTGTAAAGAAATTGTATGTCCTCCTCGCCAATTGTTATGTCATATTCCTACAAAATTTTTATATACGAGCACAAAACTTCGCCGTAAAATATTTATATAGATGACAAGGTTTTGGAATATTAATTTATATAGATGAACGACAGAGAATCGATGATTGTGATTTTTGATAAAGACAAGTGTTTAATATTTTATATGCCATATGATTGTTCCCACCTTGTACTGCTAATCTTTGTGTTGAATTTGGGTAACAAATATTGGCACAACATTATTAATTAAGAGATTATTTCCGAAAGATTTAGGGTTAGATAAGCTCTGTAAGTTCCCACAAGTGACCCGCTACACATTACCTCGATTCATTAATCTCTACCTTCATCTCTTTCAAAAAATTATTTTTAAAGATTGATTTATTGATATGAATTCCATTCCAGTTTAATGCCATAAATAATTGTAAAAACTCTGCAAATTAAATTAACACAAAACGGAAGAATATTGTGAAAATAATATAGGATTAAATTAGGCACGATATATTAACAATGGGACCTAGTTGTAAGATGATCAATTACTATATAATCGACAATGTGACACACCAAGAGCCAAAGTAAGTGGCTTTATGTAGTCTACTAAGGATCGAATAATAACCACAATAAGACAATTCATATTTAAATTTAATCGGCTTAGGTATTATTTTCCCCTTGAAGACATAATTGTGAGATTTTTGAAAAGTAAAATTTTACATAAGAGCCTATAAGGATATTGTTTTTAATATATTAGTATGACATAGTTTAACAAATTTTTAGAGTTATGAGTTAATCACAAAGATCACACCTGCCATGTTAGAGGTTTTCAAATCTGTTTACCGTTTAATCATTCTTGGTTAGTTAGCTCTATGAAAATTTTAGATAAAAACATCAAAAATCAAAAAAGATCATAAATAAAAATTACCATTTTTTTGCGTTTTCACGACAGCTATATTGTTAAATCCACACTTTCAATGATATTTTTATTCACCGAAAATATATGGTAAAGTATTTATGTTTCCTCGCGAAATATTTTTATCTAAATGATGTTTTAAGATTTTGATTTATATAAAATATATTGATCTCGTTATTTTCGATCATAAATATAAGTTAAAAGGGTTTTTATATAGAAAAATTTTTTATTATTATAACTGCCTATTTCAAAAAGGCCACTAATGAGGAACAGAACTATGGAGCCTGGAAGAAGCTAAGAAAAACGAAAATAATAAGAAAATTTTAGATTGTACTTTATGTGACAGTGATTTGACCTACGAGTCATTATATTCAAGATTATAATCCTCACAACGATAAATAGAATTAAGCACTGTTAAAATTCGTATTTAACGTCAAATTACACGCCACCCATTACTTTATTTAACTTCTTTAAAATATCATAAATTTTATAAACACAATCTATCAAAATTTTAATGTTATTAATTTTTATCTCATTTATTTATATTGCTGGACACTATAAATTAGCATGTGTTAGAGGAAAATGATTATTGTCACATATAAAGTGGCCATCTATCAAAATTTTTTTGATCGCGGTCACTTATAGAATGATCCCTTCACAATTAAATAATCACGATTACAATTAAATGGCCAAGATGGTTTTATTAAACATTTTTAAGGTGTGACCATTTAGCCACAACATAGTGATATTTATAATGAAATCATCATCTTGGCCATTTAATTGTGACAGAGATCATTTAATTGCAATCGTGATCTATTGGTAAAAACGATCAAAATATAGTAGATAATGGCCACATTTTATGTGTCTATTAATCATTTTTTTACTAACACTGCCACTCCATTATAGCTAGCAATGTAATACACATTAACAGTAATTGTATGAAAGCTTAATGCTAGGGACAAAATAAATAAACTAACAAATGAACATAAATATATAAATTTGACTTGTAGGAATTTTTGGTGGAGTACGAGATACGGGGTAAACAGATTTGATTGTTTCCAAGTCAGCGAGTAATGGTATTTACCGTTTACAGTGGAATCGAACTGTCGGTATTGCCTTAACGCAACCCAATACGCTTCATTTTCCCATCTTAGCGACGCGGGCTCGTTTCCATCGCTATTTATAAGGAGTGATGATTTGGACGAGCTACCATATTAAAATTGTATTTTATCCTTTTTACTAAAAACGTAGTAATTGTTCATGTTGCCCTGCCCGGTCCCGTAATTAATACCTATCCTGAATAACAAAATTTTAGAACACTTGCTAGTTTTAAATCAATTAAGGGCGAGGCTAATTAATATTTTTAAATGTATTCGTGAAAACCTTTTAAATTTATATAAAATCTGCTAACTATCTCCCAGATTTCTATTAATGCAAAAGCAAATTAGGTGACCCATATGATCTATAAAATACATAGTACATTTTCAGACAGACGTCTTCTTGTATATTTCAAAATTTTATTAAATCAAAAAAATTTTTTTATATCAAAATATTGGGCCATTTGGACTTAGAAGTATTATATTTATAAATAATATTTTCTTTTATATTCTATAATTCGTGGATTAATAAGTATTATTTATATCAGATATTTATAAACATATATTATTTTGAAAATATTCGTTTAGATATAATAATGTGTTCCTCCCATAAAATATCTAATAACTTGAAAAAATTAGATAGCTAGTTAATATATTAATCAATTAATCCAAAATCAAATTCATCAATCGTCATTTTAAAGTTAACCATAACAAAAGAACCCAAAGATTGAAGTTATAATAACGAGGTTCTAATGATACCGTGTATAAGCTGTGGAGCCATTATTCTTTTTAAAATACAAATGGTATCATTTATAATTCCTTTTATTTTGTTGGATAACTTATACGCATTTCGTCTTAATTATGTGGGATATGACAGCACCGAATCCAGTTAATGAGGCATCAATTTTCAGAACTATATATGGTTTGAGTAACTTTTAATCCGATCCGCAACCAATTGTTTTGTTTTTTAACAAATTTGGGTGCGTTTATTGTCAACATCCTGAAGTTTTGGAGATAGTTTATGTAAGTCTTCAAATCCATGTAATTTGGTATGAACCTTTGTTGATGCTTGATGAGTCCGATATCTTACGGTTTTGTTTTTCGCTAAAGGGCACATTTGGACAGCCTTTATCTTGCCGGAATAAGTGGCGTTCCCATATGACAGCTGGTATCCAAATAATGATAGAACAATTTAACATTTTCCTTTTTTTAATTTTTAACCAGCATTATATAACTTTGTTAATACCTTGCCTAAGTGGAGATATTTTTTTCTTGGGTAATTCTCGTGACTATGTAGTCTAGATACATGGCAACATGGTTCACATGTCCTAGTAGTTTATCCTTCGTTTATAGTATGTACACAACTAGAAAAGGCATTCGCTGAAGTAGCGTGAAGTGAGAGAGTTGATATCGAATAATTTGCAGATCGCGTATTTCAATCCAATATCGAAAAAGATAACTCACCGGATATTTATGAGGCTAGACCATCAAATGTCGGAATGATGTGCGAATCTTTAAGCAGCAACGGAAACATTGTAATTCTTTAATCTGCACATATTCAAATCCTGGGAGTGGCCCAATTTATCTGTGTGGGTTTGTGGGGTCTATCTATTGATTTATCAAATCAAGAAATCTTTTGATTTTTTTAAATACTTGTGATTGTAGAGGGATGGGCACCCGTCGAGATAGAAAAGGCTAACATCCTTCTTTTAAAAGCAATTTTACCGGGAGATTCGTATAAACCATATTGTCTTCAAACATATTCGAAAATAGTTGTAAATTTGACTTTGTAGAGTTTGTATGCCGAATGCAGAGCTGGAAGATTATATGCTAATGCCCGAATCCATGTGCTTTTAAAAGAGGTAATAATTTACGCGTATAACACTTGAATTCCTTTTTAATGAGATTTGGTGCTTGGGCGTTGACCATTGTTTCACCAACGATGATGGCTTTGACCACAAGCCATAAGAGATTTTGCTATGGAAATTTGGGGCGTCTTATTTCGTTTCAAGTTTGATGTATGATAAGGGATACGTGAGCTAGTAGCTTATATTAACAAATAACAAGCGCCGTTAATCTTGACATCTATCTGAGGAAGATTTTGGTTTGGCACATATGATTTGTACTCTCCGTACTGACGAGTAACCGCAAGCTTGGATAAGTGGTTAGATTTATTATTTATAACATCGTTTGTCATAAGCGGGGCATTGGTTCATGTTTAAGTAAACAGTTCCTACAAGTTTGTTTCCCAATTCGTTTGTTATTTTTGAGTTTTTTTGATTGGTATCATTTTTAAGGTTTTCTTTCGGAGTTTATTTAATAGTTTTAACAAATTTTGGTTATACCATTAGATTTAGTGAGGATTCGTTGCTTTTTGTAGTTTGAGCTAATTCGTATGAGTTTGCCGCGTAACCATATTTAAACTCACTGGTTTACCATCTTTTTGGCGTCCGGAAATTTAACTTAAAGATCCATTTACAGTTTGTTTGAACCGGCCATTAATTGATCGCGAATACGCTCCTGAGTGTCAGACGTAAATTTGGCAGCCTTCCGCCAGCTCCTTGACACGGCCAACGAATTCTGTTATTGTTTCCGTTGGTTGAAGTTAGAGTCTGACCAATTTAAACCTTAAGCAGAAGACGTTCTTGGGCGGAGCAAATATACGTTGTCCGGCTTCCAAAATTTTACTCCAGGGGGCCTCATCGATGGGCGTAGGAAACAAAAGGTTTTAAATTTTGTTTATGTTACCAATTTCTGCATACGTCAAGCTAATTAACTTGAGATTGGTTTCTGATACCCTGATCTGTTTAGTACCCAGCTGTTAAAGTGACTTATATATTTGTCAAATATTATGTTATCCGGATAGGGTTCAACCTTTATTTTGGATATTTCGTCCCTTTCTTGCGTAGTCCAAGGTTCGTTCTCTCGATTGTCGTAGGATTTGCTTTCGTCGTCGCCATTATATTAAATGGTTTAAAATATATAAGTTTATTTGATGTCAAAACATGAATCATTGTATCTTTTAATTTTTGGACACCATGCAAATTCTTTTAAGTTTTAGGAAAGCAGGTAAGCTGCAAGTAATCATGGTATTTTAAGATTTATAATTGCTAGGTGAGGTGTGCGATATGCAATCTAACATGGTATATAAATGCATGAACATCACATATGGTGTAACCATTATTTTTGATATGTTGTTTCTCTATTGAGTTATTCTTGCAAGTTCGATTCCTAGCTCCATTGACGTAGTATTCGTCGTCGCCATTATATTAAGAGGTTTATTTGTATTATTCGACTGAATAAAGTTTGATAGTGTAAAATTTATATAGTAACATTTAAAATTATAAAACACAGAAAATTATTTAATATTAATGAAAGTTAACAGGTAAGTTATAAAGAAGTAGGGTTATTTACAAGCTAAATATTCACAGATGAAGTTTTTGATTGCCCCCCCCCCCCCCCCCCCCCCAATACATAGTAATTTTATTCCCCCCCCCCCCCCTTCTCCTCAAAATACGTATAAATTTTATTTTTTCTTTTACATAATATAATTAAATTTGCTCCGCCAATATTAACACTTCTAATCCGATAGAGAGATCAAACTACACAGAAATTATTTCTGTTGCTATTAGATATATAGAAAATTAAAAATTGCAGAAAGCTTTATGTGAAATTCATAAATTTGATGCCAAAGAAATTTCCTCACTGGTCAACAATCTTTTGTTATAATATAATAAATAATTATAGAACTTGATCGCACAAAGCTACGATGGGGCGAACATAAGGCCCGGGGAAAAAGGTGGTGTTCAAGTATTTCTAAGCAAAATAGCTGGACACCATGTCTCGTATATTCACTGCTTTAACCACCGATTGCATATTGTTGTAAAGGGTGTTTTGAAATTTTAAGTAAAGGGAAAGATTTTTTTGATATTTTTTCTTCCCTTCTTTAATTTTTTTCAACATGATTCAATCAAGGAAGTTAGGCGGGACCATAACCCGGCTGCGCTATCGGTGGTGTGGTCACTACGACGCCATTGTTTTTTTAAAAAACTACAAATATTGAATACTCTTTTGAAAATTAAAAATATAAAGTTTTTTATATTTTCAGATCACATGGCCGAAGCCTCGGGGTTTTTTGAGCATATTTATGTTCATTAATTTATTTTTTGCATTTATTTTAAAAATTTATTTATGAAAAATAATTATTGATCATTTGAATGCAAGACGATTTTTGTTTCTAAACCTTTTGATATAATACACCATTGTATGTTAGAAGTTAAACAATTAAGAAATTCAAATATTTACAGAGTTATAAAAAAACTGTTTTGATATGTATAATACTTAAATGACAATAATTTAAGGGATAAAAAATACTTAAAAATTTTTCTGGTTTTCATTTATTTTCTACTCAAAGGTTTGAGAATAATTTATATATAAATGATAAATTAAAAAGTATTTATTTTAATTATTTATATTTATTAATTCTTTTGATAATTTTTTAATAATATTTATTTAGAATCTTTAGATTCTCTTCATAAATTTGATCATCCTTTTTTTAGATATAAATAAATTAGAGCCTTTTTTAAATATAAATAATATTGATAAAAATTCATTTTCTAAAGAAATTGACGTAGCCACACTACTTGTCAGCCGTTTTTATCCTTCTTAAAGAAAAAAATGTGGCCTCACAACTCGACGTTAAAGAGCTAATTAACAAACTTATAGGAAAAATATTAAATAGATTAGAAAACGCATCATTGTAATTATATAAAAATTTACCAAAATCATTAGTAACACATTTTTTGTAATTATTAAGTTTTCTTATTAAAAATTTGGCTACGTCAATTTCTTTAGATAATGAATTTTTACCAATATTACTTATATTTAATCGGCTCAGATAGCTCAATGGCAAACCATCTGCATTAGACGCAAGGTTGCGAGTTCGAATCCGTACACAGTAGCTTTTTTCTTCGGAAAAATAGCATACATGTGTAACTTTAAAGCTTCTGAGTGGCCTGCTTAGGCAGTAGGTCTTAAACGATATGTCTAAAGTAAAACCCTAGGCCAAAAACATAAGTCGCCGGCGTGCGTGCAAATCTTATTATATATGTCGGCAATATTAATTGCTTTGCTCGGATTAAAGAGTCAAAGCCTAACGGGTGGCACCCCTAAGTGGCGAAAGGTATGGGGAAAACCTCAATCTAACCAACCAACTTATTTTTAAAGAGGCTCTAATTTATTTATATCTTAAAAAAAGGATTATCATATTTATAAAGGGAATTTAAAGATTTTATATAAATATTAATGATTAATCTAAAAAGAATCAATAAATAAATCAATTATATTAAATTAAATATTCGATTCATCAGTAATATTTAAATTATCCTCAAAATGAGTAGAAAATAAATAAAAATCAGAAAAATCGTTAGGTTTAGTTTTTCTTTTATCCATAGAAAAATTATTGTCGTTTCAAGAAGTATTATATATAAGAGTTTTAAATAAATCTGTAAATGTGTTTGTATTTCTTAATTGTTTATTTTCTAACAAACAATGGTGTTTTAAATCAAAAATTTTAGAAATATAAATCGTTTTGCATCAAAATTGATCATTAATTTTAAATAAAATAATATTTCGAATGCTAAATACTAAAAAGTAAATTGATGATTATAAATATGGTCAAAAACCCCGACGCTTCGGCCCTGTGACTGATTAAAAAAAAATTATTTTTAATTTTCAAAAAAGTATAAAATTTTTATGTAACATTTTAAAAAAAATGGCGTCGTAGTGACCACACCACCAATAGGGCAACAGCCGGGGTATGGTCCCGCATTCACTTACTTCCTTGATTGCATCATATTGAAAAAATTTATGAAGGGAATAAAAAAAATCAGAAAAATCTTTCCCTTAACTGAAAATTTCAAGACAATTTTTTACAACAAGATGCAATCGGTGATTAAAGCAGTGAATACACGGGACATGGTGTCCAGATATTTTGCTTAGAAACACTTGAACACCATTTTTTCCGGCATTACGTTCGCCCCATCTTAGCATTGTGCGGGTACTTTGGTTCTAGATTATATTTTAACAAAAGAATGTTGACAACTGAGAAAATTTCTTAGGCATCATATTTATGAATTGCTTTCACAAATATAAACTTTCTTTAACATCAAATTTTTCTATATATTTAATAACAACAGAATTTGTGTTAGTTTGATCTCTCTAGCGGGTGAGAGGTGTTGATGAATGAAAACATTTAAAAAAGTGAATATTTCAAAAATATTATTTTTTAGATATTTCTGGCGGAGCAAATTTAGTAATATTTTGTGGATGAAAAAATAAAATTTATATGTATATTTGGGGGGGGGGGGGCATAAATAAAATTACTATGTATTTTAGAAGGGGGTGGGGGCAAATTCAAAGGGAGGGACAATCAAAAAATTTGGGGGGAAGGGGGGCAGTGCCCTACCCCCTCAAAAGGGATCTAGAATCGTAACTGATGCGCATTACCAAATGATAAAATTATACTTACAATTAATTTCCAAATCTCATGTCTTTTTAAACAATTGATATTAGTGAAAACAATAATTCACATATCCAATTTATCGCAATCATTTTTTATGAATATAATAAATTACTGTTAATTTGTTAAAAATAAAAAATGGATTTAATTGTTGTACGTGTATATTTTTTAGCGGCTAATTTTGCCCCTCCGAAGGCGGAAAAAAAAATCCCCCCCTCCCACCCTCACTTTTGCCCCCTCCCCCCAAGTGGAAAAGCTAGACCTGCTTAAGGTTGTCCAAATTTGACCAGTGCTATAGACTTAAGCTAGCTTTTGAAAAATAACCGCTTTCATTTGCTTCTATTTTTTTTCGCAAGATTTAAACCATTATAGAATTAATAACATATAAAAATGGCTACTTCTGCCCTCCATTTACCGTTTTTGTATAACTATGTAAGTCACCTGAAAATTAAACAAAAATGTTTGAAAAAAGGATTTGAAAAAAAAAAAAATTATAGTAAATGTTATTTTTACATTTGAAACTAAATTCAAATCTCAAATAAATATTAAATTAAAAATTGTTTTTTAAGGTCGGGGCGCCAACTGTTTTATGAAATATAATGAGGCAAGTGCTTGAATTATTTGAATTCTTGATTTTTTATTATGATAAAATATAAGCCACAACTAATTATAATTTACAAAAAATTTATTTGTGGCAAATTCTTGAGGTTATGTGTCAATTTGGTCATTTAACTTAAAAAAAATTAGTGAAAGTCGAAACAAACTTTGCAAAACGGAAAATAAAATATGGTCATTATGTAATCATTTTTTCCTGTAATAATTTTTCACACAATAATTTTTGTTAACCAGTGCATGAACCGAATTCGAACATCTAAGTAAAATATCGGAGGAGGCAGAGATTCGGAGAAGTATTTAAAAAACCAATGCAAACAACCATGATTAAACGGAAGAGAGAGAGCAACGCCAAATATAGATATCAAAAATAACCTAGCGTTAGTGAGCAGCTGGTCCAAGTTTATTGCCTGGTTGGTGCGTTTCATCGCGCAAAAATCTTTAAAAATAATTTTAAGGTACAGTATTAAAATTAATAACTTTTTCTTAGCTTTTTGTAGAAAATTTAAAAATTTTCACTTTAATATATTTGCTTTGAATTAAAACTGTTTGCAAAAAATGCCCTGTGGTCAAACTTTACACTTGATTTTACTCTACCTGACTGAAATCCGTAAGTAAGTTTTATATCTGTGAATACTATATTAGCTGCTAAAACCCAAATAATAATGGAGTCCTTAAGCATTTTTGTTGAACACAATTATTAGCAACTAAGATTTAATTGAAAAATAAATCAAAATAAAATAATATATTTTAAATTTAAGGAAATGAGTATATAACTTAAAAACATTGATGTATATATAATGTTAGTATTTATTGACATTTTTATCTAAGTTGTTTTTGAATAATAATGTTAATAATATTTAGGGAACCTTGAAATTAAAATATTATCGCTAATTGGAATAACTGTTTACCAAACGTAGCCTTGAAAAAAATCATATCTTTGGGAAAAGAAGGAAGGGTTTTTATTATACGTATTTTTTTAAAAATTATAAGGCTTATCATATTTATTAAAATTTTTTTTAAAAATAAAAATAGTTAAATTCAAATGTTAGACTGACATTTATAAAATAATCATTCGACATGATTTAATATGATTTTTATTTCGTAAATAACATCGGACAACAAAATTACCAGCTTGAGCATTATTTATTGCAACGATCGTTTTTGGTCATGTTTTTGGTGCACGGATATAAAATCAAAATTTTAGCCATTGACTTAAATTTTTTTTTCTATTTTGGGAATGTTTTGGTCATAAAACTAATGGGTAGTAACCAAAGTTAAAAAATATATTCAGATTACGGAAACATTTATATTAACGTAGGGCATTTTAATTTTTTTATAATATTAATTTTTTTTCATTTTTATAAAATTAGTGATCTTTGTCCTAAAATTCCTTTTTTGATCCTAAATAACTTGGTGAATTCGTAAATAATTTACTATATCTCTTTTTAGATATGTTTCTTATGGGGACTCTTAATATGGCAATAGATTTGGAAAATTAATATTAAAGATATTTTGTGAATTCATTTCTGAACTTTAGATGTGGTTTAAAAAAATTGAAGGCAAACTTAATATCATTATAGCAAGACAATTCTCAAAACCGTTAAAAACGGTAATGTTGTTTTTTTTGTCCAGTGTAATTATAAGATAGATATTTATTTGCTGTATAATAATTAGCTACCAGATTTTAATTTAATTAGAAATATAATATTTTAAAATGAATGAAATATTTTTTAGCATGTAGAGTTCCAATATCAACACATTGACCAAAATTATTAGTAATTAAATATATTACCATATGAAAATATGTTAAAAAAATTAGTATTTTAATATATATTAAAATTTGTTAATTTATTAATTATTTAGAACATTAATTATCAAAATTGACAACTTTGATAATTTAACCTCATTAGTAAGTCAACAAGGTTTAAAACTATTACTTTAGTCTGAATATTCATTTATATAGTTATATTTTTAAAACAGTGTAATTAATGCAACCTGTATATACAGCCTTGTCATTTCTAGATTAATTAGTATAACAAACTGAATTAATCATTTTTTATTAGCATCTTATTAAATATGTTTAAACTAAGATTAACTAGTTTCTAATACTTGGTCCAACCTAAAACAATGTCATGATACATCTTTGTTACAGTCTTTTTAAAGTTTTTATTTATTAACATAATTAAAATATGCACGAGATCACAAAATACTGAAAAGATTAATTTGGTGAATGATAATTGCTGAATATAATTAAGGAATGGTTATCCAATGGTGTTGTCTTCAAACAAATTCAATGAATTTTCTTCCTACAATAATTATGAACAAATTTTAAAGTTAATTTGCACATAAACAAGGATTTAAATACATATTTGTGAGCAAATTAAGGAAGAAAAATATTTATATATATTAAATGAGTCCTAATTCTTTGAGAGTCTCATCCAACCGTTCATCCTATAATAATTTAATAATATAAGAAAACACATTATAGGCATGCAACAAATAAGTATTTAAATCCGATTAACAGATATAAGATTATTATTTTACCTCTTGTAAAACATCTTCCTCTGTAATAGCTTTTAAGGTGCATTTTTTGCTAGTCTCTTGCATCTCACCACCAAGGAGAAGCTCATCCAACATAAAATACGCTTTCTCAAAATTAAATATTATATCTAACTCACAAACCTAACTTAAAATTTTATTTAAAATTACACTTCCAAAATATTTGTCCAGCAACTCAACATAACGATGTATAACCTCCAAACATATAAGCTCATTATCATCTTGTTCAATTGCACAACAAAAATAAAGGCTCGCATATCTTACCTATATAAATATTTTTATAATAACCTTTTGTACACAATTTTTAATTCTTTCCAATCAAGAAAATTGCACATTTTCGGCTTCCTAGCGATAATCAACATCATTAATTCCTTAAGTATCTTTCTTTTCTCCTTATCAGATCTAGCAACATACCATTTCTGTAGCCTTACCTTTCCCTGGCGACTAAACAACAACATATAATGCATCTAAATTGTGATAAAAATACGAATTTAACCATCTTCCTATATCGATCGATTGTGTCAACACATATGTTACCTCACATGAAAGGGTTATGGCTACTATACATATCAAAAAAATGGCCTTTTTTGACTAAGGGCACACGTGCAGAGTGAGTTTTTGTTTTCCTAAAATATTTAAAATTTAAAAATTTATTTTGAAAAAGGTTGCCAAGTTTAGTATATGCGCATAAAATGCTTTTTTCTCAAATAAAAGTTTTTTTAAAAAATAAAAAAATTACAGTTTCATAATTTTCAAAAAAATTTAAAATTTTACAAAAAAAAAAAACTCACTTTGCACGTGCTTTTAAGCGACAAGCGGTAAACAAACTAAACATTAAATACTTTTTTTATATAAAAATTTCTTGTAATTAATGTTTATATCAGATAAATTTTTTAGTATATCAAGCTCTCATAATCTAAATAATACAAAATATTTTTTGTCCAAACTTATATAAGACACATTTGATTTAAATAAAAATTTGAGGTTTAAGCAGTGCTGTTGTAAAAATGCAAAAATAATTTTTAATTTATTTTTTTATTGCTAAATGATTAGAATAATATCAATGTGTGTCAAAAGTCTTGAGACATTACTATTTAAGTGATTTAAGAATTTAAATTATTAGACATATATTAAATTAAAATTTTAAAGTGATTGTTTAAAAAAAATTAGATATAAGGGCTATTGTTTTACTCTATAACAATTTAAATTAATTAAAATTCTATTTTTTTAAGGAAAAGTTAGCAAAAAGTTTTATAATTTATTTCTGCATTCACAGAAGGCTTCCTGGCAAACTATCATAGGATGGGTCTGAAAAGCAAAATCTCAAAACGCAAAATCCCAAAAAGCAAAATCCCAAAAAACAAAATTCCAAAAATCAAAATCCTTAAGTAATAAATCATTGGCGGGAAACTTGCTTTTTTGGGATTTTGCTTTTTGGGATTTTTTTTCAGACAAAAATTTTTTTTTGTTTTCTGGCATGCGGTGTTTTAAGGATTTTTTTGATGTTTTAAGTAATTTTTTGGTATTTTGCTTTTTGGGATTTTGCTTTTCTGACAAAAATTTTTTTTCATTTTTGGCATATTTCGGTGTTTAATGGATTTCTTTGATGTTTTAAGTAAATTTAAGCAATTTTTTGGGATTTCTTTTCAGACAAAAAATTTATTTTTCGTTTTTTGGCATTTGTCGGTGTTTTTTGGATTTCTTTAATGTTTTAAGTAATTTTTTGGGATTTTGCTTTTTGGGTTTGATTTTTCAGACAAAATGTGTCGGTGTTTTAAGTATTTCTTTGATGTTTTAAGTAATTTTTGGGGATTTTGCTTTTTAGGATTTGCTTCAGACAAAATTTTTTTTTTTGTTTTTTGGAATTTGTCGGTGTTTTATGGATTTCTTTGATGTTTTAAGTAATTTTTTGGAGATTTTGCTTTTCAGACAAAAATTTTTTTTTGTTTTTTGGCATTTATATGTTTTATAGATTTTTTTGATGTTTTAAGTAATTTTAAGTAATGTTTTGGGGAATTTGCTTTTTAGACAAAATTTTTTTTGTTCGTTATTTGGCATCGGTGTTTTATGGATTTCTTTAATATTTTAAGTAATTTTAAGTAATATTTTTGGGATTTTGCTTTTTAGAAAATTTTTTTTTTGTTTTTTGGCATTTGTCGTATATTATGGAGTTATTTGATGTTTTATTTTAAGTAATTTTTTTGGGATTTTGCCTTTCAGACAAAATTTTTTTTTGTTTTTGGCATTTGTCCAGTGTTTTATCGATTTCTTTGATGTAAGAAATTTTAAGTAATTTTTTTGGGGTTTTGCTTTTCAGACAAAATTTTTTTTGTTTTTGGCATTTGTCCGGTGTTTTATGGATTTCTTTGATGTTTAATTTTAAGTAATTTTTTGGGGATTTTGCTTTTCAGACAAAATTTTTTTTTGTTTTTTGGCATTTGTCTGTGTTTTGTGTAGTTCTTTGATGTTTTAGGTAATTTTAAGTATTTTTTTGGGGACTTTGCTTTTCAGACAAATTGTTTTTTGTTTTTTGGCATTTGTCGGTGTTTTTAGGATTTCTATAAGTAATTTTTTGGGGATTTTGCTTTTCAGACAAATTTTTTTCGTTTGACATTTGTCGGTGTTTTATGAATTTCTTTGATGTTTTAAGTACTTTTTTTGATTTACCATGTGGGGTCCATACGGACCCTTATTCGATTTCTAAATTTTAAACAAATGTTATTATAAGACTTAGACCAATTTATAATTACTAGTTTTGTTTATTATATATTTAAGAAAAAAGTCACAAAATTTTGGCCAATAAGATATAATATAGTTGAAGATCTTCAAAATACTAAAAGACCCCACAGTACCAATTGCGGCTTAAGGGTCTTCTTCACTACAAGTTTTTCGGTTTAGACAATAATTAACATAATCAAGGCCTAACACATCAACAAGTCCTACATTTTTATCAAATATTTTGTTGATATATTAGTCTGACTTTTAGACAAATACCTTGTTTTGTGGTCAAATAATCCAGAATAATTTTTTTTAGGTGCCGCGTTGACAGTAAAAATTAAAATAAAAAAAAACATTTTTTAAAGCCTTTGTAATAGCTTTCTGTTGGTCTACAAATATTAATTTTTATGTGTTTGCTTTAATTTCTAGCATATAAATTTTGCAAAACAATATATAAAAGGTTGAAAAATCACTTTGACCATGCAAAATAGGCCCTAAAAAACTGGATGATCGTTTGTCTTTTTTTGTTTAACTGTTAAATCTTTAAAACAATTGCTTTCACAAATATTCTTCCTATATTGCAAATTTTGTCAACATGTAAAAAAGCTGAACCTTGGAAACAAAACTTTTAAATAAACAAAAGCATATCTTTAGTAAAAAGTATTATGTTATTCGGTGTGTTTTTTACGTCATAAGGTGTGAATGAAGGGGTGCTCATTCAATGAGTTAATAGTGTGCAAAATATTATCAGCATGATCATTTGAACTGCATTTTGTGAAATCTTTTATTTAATATATGTGTTTATATTGTATATTTGTTTTCCTTAGGCTACAAACCCATATTCAACAGTTTTTCAAAAGTTTGTTTGGGGGTTAATTAGGTTTAGTTTTTCTTTTATCTATAAATAAATTATTGTCATTTAAAAAAGTATCATATTTATCAAAACAGTTTCTAAATTATTTGCTATGTAATTCAATTATTTAAATTTATACAAATATATTAATTGCAAATATGCTACAAGCATTTTCATTTTTTTGTTATGCGTATGACAAATAAATATGCAATATGTTATTTGTAAATCGCATAAAGATTATATCTAATTATAAATATTATCTAATAAAAACATTATGTTATGAAAACACAGGGGGGAATGTATTACAAGCAAAAAACAAAGTATCCTCCGAAAGTTTTTTCTTCATTAAAAGCTAAATCCTTGATTGCTTTACCGTATAAACAAATGCCAAAAAACAAAAAAAAATTTTGTCTGAAAAGCAATCCCCAAACTTAAAACATTAAAGAAATACTTAAAACACCGACAAATGCTAAAAAACAAAAAAAAAATTGTTTGAAAAGTAAAATCCCCAAAAAATTAATTAAAATTACTTAAAACATCAAAGAAATCCATAAAACAACGACAAATGCCAAAAAACATATTTTTGTCTGAAAAATAAAATCCCCAAAAAGTTTAAAATTACTAAAAACATCAAGATATTTTTAACCGACAAATGCCAAAAAACAAAAAATAAATTTTTGTCTGAAAAGCAAAATCCCCAAAAAATTAATTAAGACTAGCCCATGTGGCCCGGCTCCGCCCGGGCAACTTGACATTTTAATTAAACTGATTGGCTGTGTACACGACATTTTAAGTAAACTGATTGGCTGTGTACAGGATCAGTCGATATATTTAAATATTTAATTTATTTATAAAAAACATATATTTATAATTTGTAACTTGTTATCGGAGTTCCTAATTACCAAATTATTAACTTAAAAAATGTTAGGCAAATCTTTCTCATAGCAAATTTTGCTCACTGAGAGCAAAAATACAATTAGTGGATATATTAAAATTCTAAAAAAATTTTGTAATATTCATAATGTAAAAATCGTCCGCGGTAAATATGTATGTTAAGCTAGGTTAAAAGGCAAAAAACGGCTAGGTAATCTCTTAATAAAATTTTTTTGCACGGACATTTGTATATAAATATATAGAATTCAAAATATCTGCGGACGCTGCCATTGAAAGGAAAAATACAATTAGTTGATATATTGAACTATTTTTTTTTAAATCAGGATATTGAATTGTAGTCAATCTCTATAAAATTAAAGGGTAAAAATTAAACATGAAATTACAATTGTGGCAAAATGATAGCATCGAAAATTTCTTTATGACGGCAAATAATACGGGCAGAGGCACCGAAGTATATAACAAATAAAATTTTTAAAAAAATTCATAATAAATAATTAAATTTAAAAATAAAAATTTTTCAAATTATTAAAAAATAAATAATTTAAAAAAACTTATTAAAATTTAAAAAGTTTTTTAAAAATATACATAAAAAATTGTAAAAAAATTTTTAAAAAAAATTAATCAAATAAAATTGAAAAATCTAAATAAAAATTCATGAAAAAATATCAAATATTTAAAAAGTTTTTTTTAAATATACATAAAAATTAAAAAAAATTTGTCTAAAGAATTCCAAATAATGAAAATTTTTTCAAAGTAATTCATAAAAATTATGAAATAATAAAAAAATTTATTTAAATTTAAAATAAAAATTCATGAAAAATGAAAAAAAATTTTAAAAAGAATTAAATTTTAAATAAAATTGAATTAATCAAATAAAATTGAAAAAATATCAAATATTTAAAAAGTTTTTTTTAAAATATACATAAAAATTAAAAAAAATTTGTATAAAAAATTAAATTCCAAATAAAATTAAATCTGACATAATCTAAATATACCAAAAGCTTTAATAACTAATTATTCTAATTACAAATTCAAGTACTATTTCAGACTAAATCTATTAAATTCAATAAATTAAAATAGTAACATATAAATCCCTAAATAGAAACCTATTTGGTAGCAAATATCATCATATCAAAGATCTGAAGTTAAAAGAAAAGAATTATTCCTATTTACTTTCCTATGAAAAATTAAGCAAATACAGCCCAAAAAAATCAGTATTAAATCCAAAAACTAACTCTAAATGACTTTCCGAAACAGGACTTAGGTTTCTAAAATTTATACTAAATGATTTAAGTTAATTGTTAAAAAACAAAAAATCTAAACATACCTTCAAATGTACGGGGTCGACAACTTGACCGATAAAGTTGTACGGCTTATAAGGGCACAAATCATATATTTGGGCATTATAAGATTAAGCCAATTCCGGGGCTCATCACACGCAGATCTTGCATCTGGGAGTAAATCGTATGAGTATTTCTCTTGCTTATTCCAAGATGAGGAAGTTGCTATGTCAATGAAGGTTTCTGAATTCATATAAAAACCTATTATTAAATATTATATTACTATCAGCCAATATAACTATGGCAGCCTCGCTATTTAAGTTTGACATGATCTTCCTATATAAAATTATAAACTAAATAATAATATCTTAGTTCATGTTATAGACATTATCAAATGCACCTTTAATGTCTTTAAATTCCTAAAAAATATCATTAAGTTTACTTGAAATTCCTATATCATCTATCTTATTTAATTTTCAAACTCGATTTTTCTTTGCTACGCTAAATCTCAGAGACGGTATATAGTTGAGTGGTGTGTTGGGTGGTTTTGTAGGCTAAGTATTGTTATCTGAAATAAGAAAGAAATAATTAACATGTGTTTAATATTAAATTCAAAAAAATATAAAATATTTTTTAAATCCATTAATATTATATTGATTTAATATATATTTTTTTAATTATAACTGTAAATAAAATTTATATATACATATATTTATTTTTATTTTAAATAATAAAAATTATTATTATTGCTTTTCTATTAATTTATACATATGTCTTCTTTTTGAGACAAATATTTGTTTTATAAAAACAATTACAATGAAATATATCAAAATTTTTTATATATCTTACATAATATTTTGCTTACCCTCTTAATTAAGACAGTTGTCTTAAGGTACAATTATTCAGTATAATAATATTTACTAAACAAAGGGGGTCCGGGCCCGGACCACTTTGGTTAATATAATAAATTAATATAAACATTTCAAATAGAATATATATGTATTATAAATAAATTTTAACTTTTACGTATTGCCTGCTTATAGGTGTATTTTTGTACCTGAAAATATATGGCCCAATCTTAGCAAAACAAATAAAGTAGCTATGTCAATCACTTTATACCACGATTATACCACGATAAAACTATCATTAAGGATTAGGAAAAAACAAATTTTGATCGTTTTGGCGACCTTCTTGTGTGCATATTTAATTCGTACAGAGCAACATGATTTCCAGGGTTTAGCGCCCTAGGTCTTTCACACCGCTATAGCTGAAGAGCTTCAATTTGCATAAATTTTAAGGACCTAACTTGCTTACATATATTATGAATAAGGACGTTTAAAAAATATTTTTTAACAACTCTTTAAGACCGAAATCCCAAAAGGTACATTTATGTACCTTTCGGTACCGGGCCGCTAACTCGGCTCCTATGGGCTAAAAGAGTCTGAAATTTTGAGAAAAGGTAAAGGACTATACTAATGATTCGATAAAAATTTAAGAAAAATCTATAGTCAGAATTTTTGTCAAACCGATCCTGAGTGTAAAGTTCAAATTTTAATCCCCTGTTTAACCCTAAATATCTCGGTAACAGAAGCTGATAAAATCTCAAAACTTTCCAAAAACTTGGGCAATATTATAATAATTAACCTAAAAAAATTTTAAAATAAAACGTTACCATTTAAAGCCCTGAGAGAATTTCGTCGTTTAAACAAAAAATAAAACTTCCTAGTGGATAAAAATACAAACTCAACATTCCTAGGCACCTTTTCGACAAACGATTTTTTTTATTGCTACTGCTAGAAAAAACTTTTTAAGGTTTTTTACACCCACCGAAAGTCTCGATCGCTTCCTAAATATCTTTCCGCACACCTTCTCAATCTACCCTACAAAACCACACCTCACACGTCGCTCAACTACAAACCATCTCCGAGATCTAGCGTAGCAAAGAAAAATCGAGTTTGAAAATTGTATAGTAGATTACATAAAACATCAAAGAAATCCATAAAACACCGACAAATGCCAAAAAACAAAAAAAAAATTTGTCTGAAAAGCAAAATCCCCAAAAAATTACTTAAAATTACTTAAAACACCAAAGAAATCCATTAAACACCAAAAAATGCCAAAAAATAAAAAAAAAATTTTGTCTGAAAAGCAAAATCCCAAAAAACAAAATCCAAAAAAAATTACTTAAAATTACTTAAAACATCAAAGAAATCCATAAAACACCGACACATGCCAGAAAAAAAATTTTGTCTGAAAAGCACCCAAAAAGCAAAATCCCCCAAAAATTACCTAAAACATCAAAGAAATCTTTAAAACACCGACAAATGCCAAAAAACGAAAAATAAATTTTTTGTCTGAAAAGCAAAACCCCAAAAAATTACTTAAAACATCAAAGAAATCCCTAAAACACCGACACATGCCAGAAAAAAAATTTTGTCTGAAAAGCACCCAAAAAGCAATATCCCCCAAAAATTACTTTAAACATCAAAGAAATCCCTAAAACACCGATACATGCCAGAAACAAAAAAAAATTTTTTGTCTGAAAAGCAAAACCCCAAAAAATTACTTAAAACATCAAAGAAATCCCTAAAACACCGACACATGCCAGAAAATTTTGTCTGAAAAGCACCCAAAAAGCAAAATCCCCCAAAAATTACCTAAAACATCAAAGAAATCTTTAAAACACCGACAAATGCCAAAAAACGAAAAATAAATTTTTTGTCTGAAAAGCAAAATCCCATAAAGCAAAATCCCAAAAAATTACTTAAAATGATTTAAAACATCAAAGAAATCCATAAAACACCAAATGCCAAAATATGAAAAAAATATTTTTTGTCTGAAAAGCAAAATCCCAAAAAGCAAAATCCCAAAAAATTACTTAAAACATTAAAACATCGACAAAAAAAAAATTTTGTTTGAAAACAAAATCCCAAAAAGCAAAATCCCAAAAAGCAAAATCCCAAAAAAGCAAGTTTCCCGCCAAAAAATGATTTATTACTTAAGGATTTTGCTTTTTGGAATTTCGCTTTTTGGGATTTTGCTTTTTAGGATTTTGCGTTTTGGGATTTTGCTTTTCAGACCCACCCCACGTAATTATGAAATTAAAAAATTTATTTAAAAAATTTTGCCATTTTATAAAGAACCATCTTGATATAACTAACTTTTATTATATTTCTTAAAAAATTGCGGATATACAGTTATTCGTAATGATTACCCTGGACAATATAAAAAAACAACATAAACTATTTTTTGAGGGTTTTGTAATTTGCGATAAAGTTTTGCCTCATTGTTATTTTTAAACTAACTTGGTTTCACTAATTTACTGTATTTTTTTAAAATTTTAATTGATTTAATTGTCTGTACTGAATAATAATGATAATAATTCTTTTTTTTAAGCATCCCTAGTTCTCATTATATAATAGCTAAAATATTTATTTTAAAGAATTTAAAAATGTTCAAATCCTTAAAACAATATTTGATATTGATGTCACGGACAAGATTTTTCTGAAGAAATTAAAAATCAAATCAATTATTTTAAGTATTCACATTAATACTAAATTATATTAATTTGTAATAAAAAACATGTATTTTTTTTAAATAAAAAATAAAGTTCATTGAACTCTTGACGAGTTTTAAATTAAAGTCTATTATATGGATTCCACTATAGCATTCAACGATTTTCTCACCTTACCTTCCACGGGTAAAAATATTGCTAAAAGGCCACTCTAATTTTAATATTATAATGGCAGGTTAATTATACTATATATTTATCGTAAAAATAAATATACAGTGTTTTTTTTATCTAGGGTACTTTAGGGCACGTGCAAAGTGAGTTTTATTTTCGTGGAATTTCCGAATTTTCAAAATTTTACGAAAATAAAAACTCACTTTGCACATGCCCTAAGGTAAATTTTTTTTAAAATTTCCAAATATCGATAAAAAAATTTATATAAAAATATAAACTTATAAAAAGTTATCAAATTTAATTTATTGACGTAAAATAATTTTCTAAAAATATTTTAATTTTAGAATTTTCGAAATTATAAAAATAAAAACTCCAAGCTTTAATCACAGTAAAATAATTTGTAATTTTAAATAATTTGAATAGCTTCTGTCAAGTATTTTTAATTTGTAAATAAAAATTAAAAATTATGTAATGACTGGTGGTACTTGAAACTCTCTTATAAAAATGACGTCATTTTGTAAAATTTCTGTGCTTCCAATTTCTCTGTTTTTTTTAGTACAAAAATTATTACCCTTTAAATTTATTATAAAAATTATATACTATCATCATATAAAAATATAAACAAATTGATTTAGTTAAGGATATAATTGCTGTACTATTATTTATTTCATGCGCTATTATGCTTTTTATTGCAAAGATGATAATGTCTAATATTAAAAATGAGATTTAATGTTGGTTTTACCTAGCTATTTATAAACATATTGTTTTAACACTAACCATGATTAGCCGCAGCCGATAATGTAAGCCATTTTAGCACATGTAAAATTTGCCGCATGAATGATATTGCAGCACGAATCATTCTAAAACCTTCAACACCAGGTCATAACGGTGATTGTCGTGAAGTCTTATTAAATGAGCCTTGTAAAATTGGTAGAGCTGTGGGCAAAATTAAGCCTCAAAGAAATAATGCTATTTTTGATTGTAAAGTTTTGTCAAGAAATCATGCTATAATTTGGTATGAAAATGGAAAAGTAAAAACTTTTTTTATAGTAGATATAATTTGGCAAATAATTATTTTAAGTATATTAGTTTTTTTTGAAAGATACAAAGAGTAGTAATGGTACGTTTGCCAACAAACAAAGGTTAACTGATAGCGTTGAAGAAAGTGCCCCTTGTGAAATTTTTTCAAATGATGAAATACAATTTGGTGTTGATGTTTCAGACAACCAAGTTGTTCACTCTTGTATTATTGCTCAGGTATCTCTATTCCATCCTGACGGAACAGAAGCCTTACCAAGGTTTGTATAGGAAAATTTTCATTTAAGTGTAATTGATACTAAAACAAAAGTAAGATTTACCTATCACACTGTGTTTATGTATAAGTTGCTAATACAAATTATATGAATAAAAAGTTAAGACATTTGTAATACTCATATGGTTTTTTAGCATATTCATATATTTCTCTAAATTTGTAATAAATTAACATTTAATTAATTAAAGTCCAACCTGTCTTTCCTTGCGTGATGTACACAAACTGGGAGTTATCCTAAATGAAGCAAAAATGAGGGAGAGTATTTTATCTCAAAAGCAGCATGATTTCCATGATTTATTGGACGAAATTATGGATCATGCTAATGTTTCTTGGAAGGTGAATTTTTATATAATATTCCTAATATTAATATTGCCTCTTGTGACTAGCAAAAAGTGATTAAATTTTTATTGATTTATTTACTAAAATTCTTTTTACTTATATTTTTTTTAATCTATCTATATGTTTTTAGGCTATGATTGATGAAGAATCTCTTTTAACCCGTATAATGTTGCTTGAAAGTGAACTTGAAATTTGTAAAAAGGTATCTTTAAAATAATAGCCGTTTTAGAATTTTTTTGTCTCAAAAACACCCAAGTCTGCATAGTTTGGTTTTTTTGGAGAATTTTTTTGTCTCAAAAACACCCAAGTCTGCATAGTTTGGTTTTTTTGGAAAAATTTACAAGAGGGACTTTTATATAGGAAGGTGTTAGTTGAACCGTATAATCAACTTATTAGCAACCTTTTTTAATATTTTAAATAAATTAATTGACAACAGTTAAATATCATATAACGTTTTTTATATTTATTTATTAGAGCTGCTTATTTTTCTATAAAATTAATATTTTTCAATTTGCCTTCCATGTTCCTTTCACTTATATGTTTTATTGAAATCCCAATAAAATTGTGCAATTCATTTTTATTTAACTTTAAATTTAAAATTGATAATTTTATACTTGCTCTAATAATTGGATACTAAATATTTTACTAGAGCCTGATTATTAAAAAAATCTATTAAGAAGTTGGTTCACTGTTAACTTTAAATAAAAAGCAGAAGAATTTTTTTATTATTGGTAATTACTGCTTAACTTTTACAAGGTCGAGTTGTATTAGAATTTAATTATTAGCTTAATTTTAAGTAGTTACTATAGTTTTTTTTATACTATTTAATTTGTAATAAATAATTATTTATATATTTTTTTTAAAGCCAATGGACGAATCTGAAATGAAGAAATATCTGTTGCAATTGAATTCATCTAAATACGAAGAGGAAGTTTTACTTAAGGTTTAAATTTTTTTTAATTTTGGCCACACTGATTAATTATCTTCGTATTATGAGGACTGTTACTTTAAAAAACTATTAATATACAAATTTTTTGAGTTTAAATACATGGGAAAGCAAATTTAAGCAATTAAAATGCGACTTTTTGCTTAGTTAAATATTTAGTTTTTGAACCTCAAAATCAAATCATTTTATAAAGCTCATAATAGGCAATTATTTTTAATGGCTAGAATTGTTTTTAGTAATTAAGTAATGTTTACTCAATCATAAAAAATATTTGCTCTCATTGAGTGATGATATAAATATTATATTACCTTTACAGAATAAATTTTGGCGAATACCTTGACTCTAATATATATTTTAATATATATTTATATAACAACAACTCCTTTTTTAATTAAAGCTGACTTGAATTTCTTGAATCGGGAGAATATATTATTTGTTGTTATAATGAATGTTATAGCAATCTCATAACGTTACACGAAATAGATTTAAAATGTTGCGATAAGTCATTTAGGAGTTTTATACCGATTTAAAAAGAAGGACTGCCTCTGTATCCACATAAAAATAAATGAAATTTCCCGCTTCGTGCGTTACGAAGGACCCGAAATTTTTGCCCACCACGCAATGCCAAGTCGGTCCGTGTCTCCTATAAATATTATAGCGTTCATCTATTATCTATAGCTATTTTACACACATGTAGTCATAGTAAAAAAACATAAACAATGGGTTTTGAGATTTGATACCTGGGGCAAGGGCTTTGACTCTTTTAACCCGTGGATTAATATTGCCCACGGGTTAAATAGAAAGATTTGCTCGCACGCCGGCGGCCTATGTTTTTAGCCTAGGCTGTTTCTTTAGGCTTATCGTTTAAGGCCTACTGCCTAAGCAGGCCACTCAGCAGCTTTAAAGTAGGTACACAAGTATATTCTTTTTCCGAAGAATTAAGCCTCTTGTGCACACTGCGTGTAAGATAAAAAGGTTTGCCACTGAGCTTTTCATTCGACTTATGTATAAATATAGTAATGAAAAATTCAAGTGCTTAGAAGGATTAAAAATAAAAATGTGTCAATAAGTAGATGGTTTGATATCCACTAGATGTTTATCAACACAAGTTCTATTGTTAGATATATTTGGCTTAGATAGGAGGTATTTGTTCTAAATTTGGTCAAGAATTAAATATATTGCCCGTACGGGGTTTTTTTAAATAAATTGATCCCTTGATTTGTTGTATCTAGTTTACCTTATTACGTATCTGACAATCAAAAAACTTCTTTCTACCGCTTTCTTCCTTTTTTTTATCACATGTTGGTGACCGATCTTAGTTCCTAAAAATGGAGCTTTCTATTTCCTTAGCACCATCCAACTTCTTAATAGGCTTACCACTTTCATATTGAATGAAACACAACCAATATGCGGCCATGGTTGTCCAATCTTACTATCCTGACTAAGTTTAAAATTTGTTTTTTGAATAATATTTTTTCCTTATTTGATTATTATACTCAACAAAATTACAGCTGGGCTTCTTTATAATAAAATTTCCGCAAAATTATATCTAGTTTCAATATTTTTTTGTAATTTTACCAGTTCACCTGTGCTTTGCCTTTTTTTGCCCTATTTTCAAAGTATCTGTTGTTCAAAATTTGTAATTCTTATTTCTTTTTTTAAAATTCCTAGATTAAATAAACTTTTACAAACTAATATACGTTCATATAAGACTGTGCCCTCATTATCACAATTATAATGATGTAATGTGTTTTAGGGCATTTCTCTACCTTATTAGGGTACCCGTTAAGGCGTGACTCTATTGACCAAAGCAATTAATATTGAAGTAATCAAATAAGTGAGATTTTCTCGTTGGCCAGCAACTTTTGGCTTAGGCTTTTATTTAAGGCTTATGTATATTTTGAAGCTAAGTAGACTATTCTTTAATAGTTTCAAAATGTTTTTTTTAAATTCCTTATTTCCTGAAATAAAAGTCCCCACCAGATCTTTATAATGCAAGTTTGCCTACTACATTAAAGACACAATCAAGTACTCACCTGTCCATATCTTCTTTGATGGCCTTAGCGATGTCCTTTTCCTCCTTGTGCTTGCTCATGGCCCCTTTGGCGAATTCCACTGCATCGTTTTGCATCAAATCCGGCATATCTGCTGCCTTGAGTTTGATCTTGTGCGACATTTTATCGTGAACCCACAAATTTTTATTTTGAAATATTTAAAAATTACGCCACCTACCCCGATTACTTAAATTTGTATGCGTAGTAAATATGATTTGAACTTAAAACATAAGTATATAAAAATTTAAGAGACAAGAATCATTATAATTATGGGAAATAAATGAAATATAACGAAATACCATACGTGATTATTACACAACTGATTGTTGCTAAACCTTTACCTAGAGTGTAAATTCTTACCAAACATATTATTTTACAGGATAGAAATATTAAATGTTTTCATTTGAATGCATAAAGAATTCGAAATTCTTGTTAATTAAATAAACCAGATATTATTAATATTTTGTAAAAGATGGATTTATAACTCTTGACCATTTGGGTTTACATAATCCGGGTTCGACCAATTATTTCAAAAAACTTCCATTTATTTTTAAGGCATGACAGTCATAAAATTAGTTAATTAGAATTTTCTGGCTCAGACAGTCTGTGTAAAATATTTATTAATTCATAAACTCGTTAATAAAAATAACAAAATATTATAAATAAATAATAAATAAAATATTTCGGCAACAATATTTTATTTATTATTTATTTTTAATATTTTGATATTTTTATTAACGGGTTTATGAAGTAATAAATATTAAATATTTTAATCTCGTTTTATAATACAAAGTCTATGTAAAAGTCAAAACCTGCTCTGTTTATTTGTGTTGATTTAAGGGTAAGTTGGAAGAACCATATTAAGGTAAGTTAAGATCATTCAAGTTAGATGGATGATTTAGGGTTAGTTTTTTAAAACAGTGATATAACTAAGGTATTAAATAGGATTGTAAAGCGTTGATTTTGGATCGCTTTGAAAAAAATAAATTTTTATAATAAGGATAATACGTTTAGCATCTTTTTTTTTAAACGAATAAAATTTAGTCTAAGAAAATAGTTGGCTTTTTAGGTATGGCCTTTTTCTGTTATAGTCATATATCACGGTGAATAACATTCTTGACACTTTAAAAATATTTTTGTTGAAAATTTATACTTAATGACGCTAGGTCTGTTTAAGCGAATATTTGCACCGAAATTAATTTTGTTAAAGGCAAATTAGCTCCATAGCTTATGTTTATCAAAAAGGATTAAATTTATCAAAACTTTTAAAAATTCTTTAGCAATTTCATAAACTTCCCAACATTAATAAATGAATCTTATGACTCTTAATCAATCCTGAATCTAAATTGACTTTTTGCGAAAACGAAATTTATTTTGAACCTCTCGAGTGAAAATATTTTCATTTGTATTTGGCGAAAAAAAATTCCAAAGTTTCAAGATATATATAATTATTTAAATACAGAAATGATTTTTGACACAATGGCGCGAATTGCATTTAGAGAGTGTCATTATTTTGTATTTAACCAAAAAGCTCAGATCATGTCCTGAAATGGTTTGTTATTTTAGTATAATGTAAAACTGGAAAATTTATTATCTATTAAAACGCTATTTTAACTTTTTGCATTAATGGCACCAAGTCAATATTAAATTGCTATTTTTTATATACATAGGTTTTTATACATTATTTTTGAAAAAATGAAAATGATATTAGATATGGCCTCTTATAAGATTCAAAGCTGAAAATCTTAAAATAATTTTTGTTATGACTTCGGTACACAAAAGTTTAAAATTTTTTATTTATATTTACCTTAACATGAAATCTGACTCTAAAAAGCGGAAAAAGGAATTAATTTTTTTACTCTGTAAGATATATTCTATTACGAAAGTTGGTTCACCATTTGCCTTTATTGCAAAAATCTACTTCCCATGTCTACCCTTTGATTTATATTTATAATTTTTTTTAAAAATAAAATAGTAAATCTGGCTTTGAAAATTTTATGGAATGGCGTGTTGTTGTTTCTATTTTTTGCCAGGAAGAATTTGTGGAAAACTTTGTTATGTTCCATAACTTAAAAATGGATTTAAAAAAATATTTTAAATTGTTGAAGAACTAACAAGACACTAATAATACTTTTATCAACATTATACGTTTATACATTCATTTATTTAGGCCAAGCTTCAAGAGCTGTACGAAGAAAAGTATTCGATCGAAGCGACCGTCGCTTCTTTAAAGGTTTATAATATTGGAGATTTCTTTGTTACGGATTTGCTTAATACTGCTTTTTTGTTTTTAACAATACCAAACTTTTTATTTCATTATTTTTGCCCATTTTGAGTAATAATTGGGGGAAACTTATAAAATTAAAAACGGCGTTTATTTCGATTCACTTATGGCTTCTATCGTCATTCATGTCTAAATTTTTACCATTTTTTCTATATTAATTATAAAATCCAATAAAAAATTTTAAGAAATACTTCTAAATTTTGGTCGGCTAATACCATTAATTTATAATTAAAAATTTTTTTAAAGTAAAAGTATTTGACGGCTAATATTAAATAATGAAATTTTTTTTGGTCCTTTTAGGTCATGATGCAAAAAATTTTTTGTTTTTATATATTTTTTTTATCTTTAGCCCCCTTATTTTTAATCAAATGCGTTCGATTTTATTTTTCAATCCTTTTTGCCCACTAGCCGCAGCCTTTACAACAATTATAGAAATTTTAATTTTCACAACAATTTAGCACCAACTATCTGGTCGTCAACTCACCAATGATCATTTGGTGGAAAGTCTAGCCGAGGCCCGTAAACAGTTAGAGATGTTAAACGATACCAAGATATACTTGCAAGACGAATTGACTAATGTCCGCGCCCGTTTTCAGGTTATATATTTTTCATTATATACCTAGGTTTTTGTTTTGTCAACTTAGTGAAAGTTTAAAAATATTCTTTTTTTGGCAAATGAATAGAACAGATTTTGGCACTAACTAAGTTGTAATGGCTAAATAAACTATCATAAGAATGCATTCGTGTATGTTTCAATAATTTCTGGACTTTGATATTTGTTGACCTGTGTTATTATTAAATATATATCGATTTTTTTCTCTTTTTAACCTTGTATTATAATTTATGTAATGCCTTTTTTTGCTTCGTGAAGCAAATTGAACAGCAATACAAGGATATCATCGATCAATTCCAGCAACAACAACACAATATCGCCCCTCAGCCACTCAACAAACAGGGCGGTCATCAAGGCCAGCCCCCATTAGAAAATGATGTGGGACTTAACGGGGACCTGCTTTTCGATCATCATTCCGCTAACCCTAACGGACCTCAATATAATTTATTTAATCACGTAAGATTGTATTATCATATAGGCCTTTTTTGATTTGCATGGGGTAAATAACATAATTTGAATTTTTATCCATTATATTTCATATCTCTTGCGAATCAAAACAACTGTGTCAAGTTGTTTTATTTTAGATCCGCCTCAGGTATGATGAATAAACACAGGATTTCTTAAATTATTTACAAAGATATGGAATATTATCAATTTTTACGACTTTTATTTTTATTAGGTTATAGGTAAAACCCATATATATATAAGCATGAACCCATAAATACGCACTTGATTAAATAAAATTCGTCTAAAAAGTTGAATTTTTGGGTCTATATGAATCTAATATAGTTGGTTTTGATTTAAAACCTCTAAATCTGTTTATAAAATAATTTTATGCATTGTAGGATCTCGAATTTTTAGGGTGGTTGATAGCCTATTATTATTTGTATATTATTATTTTATTTATAACTTTTTTTAGGAAGTTGTACTAGATTTAACATAATTATTTAATTATATAACAATACAAAAAGAGTAATCGGCTAAATTATTACACCTTAAAATAATATCATTTTGGTTCCCGATCTTAAATGTTTCTTTTTTTTTAAAGCTCTCGTCTAAAAAATGGCAAAATAGACTAATTTTGCGACCATGTACCCAGAGCTGGTAAAAAATACATGTGTGTTTATAACTTTGCATTTTTTTCTCAAATGCCCACCAACTCGTGTGGGCATTGCAAACGAAAAGCCCTGCTTAGAGAAAAGGGGCATATTCAAAATAGGCGTTTTTTCTTCGAAAAAACTTTTAGGGGTTTTAGGGGAAAAAATCACCCGTCATTTTACATTAAATTTACACTTTGTATTTGCTCTCGGTATTACAGGCTTATTCTAAGGTTGAGTTATTTGATTTTACTTCTTGATTGTTTTGAAAATAGATTTTTTTAGCACCATATTATGCACAATTATTTAAAATCCTTTTACGGTTGAAAATTGCATAAATTTAACTATATTTAATGTTTTAATTGCAATATTTTTCATACAAAAATTATTTACACCTAAAACTTGTGCGAATTTTTACCCCCCATTTGTTAATCTTATTTATACAATATTAACCGGAAAAACATTACCTGATAATTTAAAGGTAAGAAATCAAATTGGACACCCAAAAGCCATAGCTCATTAACAGCTTGTTTAAAACCGGGCCCGGCCTTGCCCAATAAAACGGGATCGGGCCCACTTTTATTTTGCCCAATTAACTTTTTTTACATAACTGATATACTCAGTAATTTGCGATAAATTTTGCAAAATCTTAACCGCCCACGTTACAAAATTTCCGAGTCTTTTTATATTTGTAGCCGGGTCTTAAATGAGAATTGTCGGCATAAAACGTAAATGGCAGCAAGAGTAATTTATGGAAACTAACTTTCATAGAAGAGAATTATTTATCCTAAAATTGTCTTTAATTTTTTCTAGCGTATTTTACAACTTGTTTAGCAAAACGGCCGTATTTAAGATCTGTTTGTGCAGTTATAGATTATGGTTTTGCCTTTTATATTCCAAATTTTTAAGGGATATTTTAAAGAAACTCAATGTAATTTTATTCTAAGTTTAAATCTATATCTTCTGATTTGGAAATTAAGGCAACAATAAGCCTATCATAATTTGCATACCTTAGTCAACAGTTTTAATTATCTTTTTTCCACAAGGTTAACGGTACTGGGAACCCCGATGACGACGATGTTGATCATTTGGACGACGAAATAAAAACTTTTGGTCACGAAACCGATTTTGAGGATTTGCTCTCGAAGGGGCAAACACCATTGCGTATACCTGAAGAAGAAGATCCGCTCCATTCTTTTAACCAGATGCTGAACGTAATCTAAAATATTTTTGAAACGCCGTAGAGGTTAAATGTTTGTTTATATGGTTTTGTTTTAACTATTATGTTTCTAAAGGCAAGGATCATTAAGTCAGCGAGAGATGGTGGTTGGTTATTGGCTTAGCTAGTAGAAACAATATTTTGTTTGTTATTCATAGCGATATTAGTTTTTAAATGAGATAATTGAAATTGGAATTTTATGGCAGGTATTGTGTTTTTAAAATCAAGTATAACTTTAATTTTAGAATATTTAGCGATATTATCTAAAATAAAAGAATGAGGTAAATATATGTCGTGTGTATTGTATTTATAAGGCCAATCGATTAATATATCAATATCAAAAAACGCAGGAACTATTGTCGGTTTTAAGTAATTATAGTATATATATCATTAAAAATGTTTGAATTAGACTATATTTAGCCAAATATAACACGCAATATGGTTTTAAATTGCACATAGCTAACACATACCATCTATTATTACATAGTCCCACAAATTTTTTATGAGCTTGTTTACGAAATCAATTATACATTTTAAATATGTGATATTTGGCTATATTAGCATTTTCCTTATTTTAAGAGTTGATATTATACAAAACCGTGATTACTGAATTTATTTTTTTGTAATATTAATTTAATTAATTAGGAGTACAGCCATCCAATGGATTCTATACACGGTAACTCTGGTATAAATTATTTCTTATTGCTTTAGCTCCTTTTACTCTTGATAATTTTAATATGAACATAATTTGATATTTCTTAAATAAACATAATTAAATATATATATTAAAAAAACGATATATTGTCGATAATCATCAATCAATTCATCGCCCATCTTTATTTTTTAGATACGGAGAGCAATGTTAGCGATGTAACCTTTCAAAACTCATCCATATCACCTTCAATTTTTTTAGGGATAGATAAGTACAAGTAATTATCATCCACATTACAGAGACAGAATGCTTTTTTTAATTATTATTGATAACACTGGACAACAAATTTTGGACAACCCTAAGCAACATTTATGGCAACTATAGTTTTTGGTCAAGTTTTTGGCACTGATCACGAATATGAAATCAGAATTTTAGCCAAGGCCTCAGTTTTTTAGTTATTCGGTGTCAAAGTTGAGATTTTTTATTTTTTGGGGTATTTTGGGCTTATATATCACAAAACCTATGGGTAGCAAAGGTTTAAAAATATATTTAGATAACGAAAACATTCATTATTAACGTAAGGGGTTTAAATTTTTTTTTAATATTTAATTTTTTTTATTTTTTCATTTTTGTTGTCATAAACTCCGTTTTTTGATCCTAAATAACTTGTAAGTAAATTGCTAAAATTTTATGTAATAACCTTTTTTAAATATGTTTTTTTATAAGGAATCTGAATATGCCAATAGATTTTTTGTAGAATTAATAGTATAAAAATTTTTTTAAATTTTTTTTAACTTTGGACGCGGTTTAAAAAAAATTGGAGGCCTTAGAAAAAAAACTAAACCCGGGATCGTTATCGCAAGAAAATTCTCTACAAAACCCTCAAAAAATCGTTTAAGTTGTTTTTTTTGTTGTCCAGTGTAATTTTTTCAAATCCAAGCCTGGCCGGTTTATAATTTTGGCTCGGCCATTTTTTTGGCCCGACGCGCAATTGATTGGGCGGGCTTTTGGGTTTGTTAAATTAATTTACTGTAATTACCATCAAAAATAATTAAAAAAATTCATAATATTTATAAGGGGATATTAAAAATTACATTTTTCACCTGTCATAATCCTTTTCGCCCAGATTTATATCGATTTATAACACAGGTCAACAAATATTTATGTCAAAAACGAGATTATTATGAAAACATAAAGCATCCCCATGATGGCCTAATTTCAAATAGGTTTTCGTTTTTTTATTCCGTCTTTGGCTGCTTAGATCCGTCTACGAAAAATGGCCTTTGACCAAATTAACAGATTTAAATATACCCTATAAATAAATTTAAGAATTTTATCCCTTGTAACTTAGTTTTCAATCACAGATAATGAAAAATAAAGTTTATTAATAAGCTCTTACATCGACATTTAAATAATAAAAAATATCTCGCGTCCCAACTTAAATACGACACAATATGTTATCGGTTTTTAATAAGATTATTATTTGAAATTATAATTGTCGTAAAAATGCTAAAATAAAATTTCAAACTGTCCAAGTTTGATCAGGAAAAATGGTAAACAGATTTGATATTCCCTAAGAAAGCAAGTTTGATCTCTTTAGTTAACTCATAACTCTTAAAGAATTTTGGACCTGTGTATTTTAATTTGACCATATAATTTTTTATTGAGGGATTTATAAAAACTACTTCTAATGGGGCTTTGTTATAAATGTTTACCAAAATTAAAAATTAAAAATTAATATTAATTAACTTGATTCCTGAAAATGACATCTGGAATAAGAAATTAAAAAGGAGGGAGGTGAATGATTAAGTTAGGAAGCGAGTGTATTACATTTTTTTAATATATTTTTCTACCTTCAAACCTATTTTATGGAATATTTTTATTGAATATATTAAACATAAACACCATGAATTATAATATTTTGTTTAAAAAATGATAAAACAAACTTTTTATAAAATTTCTTTTAGTATCGCTAGGCCGAAGATATTAAAATGCGGAGTCGGTTATTTACAAATCAAACATAATTAATTAAAATAAGATGTCAACAGGAGAACACAATCGAAAGCTGATAATGTGACCTAAAAAATATCTTTGATTTTGCCCGTAAAAATATGGTGAATTTAGTTGCACATTGTTATCTAAAAGGCAAATATTTTATGATCAATAGTCTTCGCCATACATCATATATTTTCATATAATTTTTTATTTTAATTATTATTATAAAAAGTGCCGACCACGAATCAAAAGTATACCCAAGAATTGATTTTGAATCTCAGCAGCACCCGAGACCAACTTTTGATAAAGAAACATCCGAGCCTGTCTCTCAAAAAAACGATAATTCTGCTCAAGTATCTGTGGATATTGGTAATTAAAATCAATCATTATTCCTGTATCTTTTAATAGCTAAATATAGGTCTGATAAAACCTCTTCATATCAAAAACCTTTATATGAATTGCAATAGCTCGACTTTTGACATTCTTTTTTATCACTCAAAATATATTACAAAAAAAACGATTATAATTTTTTAAAATGCAAACAAATGCTTTTTGACATTTTTAGGTAAGGGTTAATTTAAACCGTTGAAAATAACGATTTTGAACGTATTTAAAGTTTTATTTAATTAAATAAGGAAAACATGTTTTATTTTTGTTTTTTTTGCAATATCATATCACCTATATTTTCTTTTCCGTCCAATATTTTTTTTTATCGTGTATTTAATTTATTTCTTCATAATGATAAAAACTTTAGCAGCGGACAAAGGTTTGCTCAGCCCTAAAAAGCCCGTTGATCAAATGTCGATATCTAACTGTGATGTAACAAATAATTCATCTCTACCTTTAACTCTTCACGCTTCTGCCTCAAGTTCCATGCACAAACTTAGTGGTTTATATTTATTCAATTACAAGAATTGTGGTTTTTCTTTTTGCATGTTTCATTTTTAAAATTGCCTGCCAAATTGTATTGGGTTTTACAACTGAGGAACTTAATTTAAAATTAATAACTTATGATTAGGAAGCATGATGTTTATTCATATAATGAATTATAGGTAAAGTTATTTATTTATTGAAGTTTATTTTTAAACTTTGTATAAAACAGATCTACACTACATAAGATTGTGGATTGAATCTTCAAATTTTACCATCCTTGTCTCAAATATTTATTTTAGGTTGAATATTTTTCAGCCCTTTTTAAATTTAACACTATTTTTTATCAGTTTAAAATATCTTAAGTTTGAATGTTTAGGTATATATTTTTTACATTTTGATAAAATTTTGAATGTGGTAGGCTTAAGTTGTTGTTTCTAACCCGTGCGCTTGAAAAATGATGAGGGAGGCTCTGAGGTGTGAGCGAGTTTGGAGGCGGCTAAGATGGGGTTGTCCATAGATCTAGGGGAGTTATGGAGGTCCCTCGTGACGGGAACGATAGCCAATGTAGAAGATTGTCAGTCGCTTCTTTGCAATCGATACACTTGTCGTCTGTTAAATAGACGCAACTACGGAAATCAGTAGATAACAGAAGCCTGATCTTAGGGATAATAGCGATCTTTCTCGCCTGGGGAGAGTTTTTTCGGATTGTGATATGGAAGGAGGCCAACCATTTAAAAGAATGGGAGGAGGTTTATAATATTGTATTGTATTGCGTACGGCCTCGGTATGAATTCGTTTAAGCAACTGTTTTGTTGTTAGGTTGAAGTCTAGATGACTGATGCGTGGAAAGCTGATTGAGGGCAAAGTATTTTTCATCGATCGAGCAGGGGCGTCAAGATGAATGGAGTTCGTGCATCGGTGATCGGAAGAAATACAGGACGCCCAAAACTGATCGCATAGTAGTTGCGAAAGAGGTTTGATTGGAAGAATCTGTGTTTTTTGGTGAAGGTGATCTGCTGGGGTAATTTTAAGGCAGCCATGGTGCTCAGGGCGCCATTTTGTGCCGATTGAAGTTTGTCGAGGTTAGACTGAGAAGCTGTTCGAAACCAAACCAGGGTGGCATAGTTGATTATGGAACGAGATATCGCGTAATGAACGGTAGACGGATAATAGATATTAGGTTTTATCACATAAAATATCCTATTTAACTCGTATTTAAACATAATATTTAATAAAATGAATACGAAAAAAATTTTTCTACCCTATATATCATCTTTTTAGATACTCTCGATACGCAAATGGACCATATGGATAGAGTGTGCCAAGAGAAAATGCATCAATTATTAAGTTTGAATTCTTGCTACAATTGTATTTTTTGGCATTGGGAAATAATTTTCTCGAGTTTGTTTGGTTCGATATATTTATTGTTGCTATTATATTATAAATAAATTGTCTGCCATATTTAATAACAATAGCTGTCCTTGAGGTTTGAGGTGTTCCGTTAGGCATTTTTTTGGGAAGTTAAAAAATACGAATTATTATAAAATAAAAATAGGCTGTAAGCCACACTTTCCCCTTATAATCCAAACTAAGTTCTGAATGCGAGTTAAAATCTCTTTAGCTCGAGTGCAATATTACTTGCTCCATTCGATAGTGCCAAAGCCTTAGTTTATATTCGTCACGTGAGATTTTCACTTGTGACATAAATAATTGTATAATATATAAACTTAATCTGCAACAATACTTTTTTAACCTCTGCCTCTATTTTTCTAAATCTGTTGTATGCTTTTTTGCCCGTAGTAAACAATACACTGGTCAATTGGAATGGCTTTTTATTTTATTTGTTTCCAATGTTAACTTTAGCTCGCCTTTCTAATTGCATCGCCAAACTCCACGAGACTCGAATAACTTGCGCACAAACGCGAGAAAAAGAAGAAGAAGCTTCGGGCTCCAAACCTCCTACTACTTCTACTACCACCTTACAAATAATGCAAGAGAAAACACGAACGCTCGAGGCGGCCATTCACGATTACCAAAGTTTGTTGTTAAATTTATATAGAAATAGAACAATAATGCATTAGGTATGAGGCAAGGGTCAGGAAATTACCTTTCTTTTCAGATTTTTACTTATTAGTAATGACATTAAAAAACCCAATCTCATTATTTTTTGTTCATCTTTTTAATACAAAGGAGGACTTAGATATTTAAATGGTAACAATTTATTTGATGATAAATCCCCATTTTTTGTCTATAGTTATAAGCAGAGTAATATTTTGCAAATGAAAAATATTTATAAATGACATCCCGTTATATTCCATTTTCACTTAAAGTGATCTGAGCTAATAATTATTTTTGTAATAATAATTTTGATTTAATCGACAATCTTTTTAATTATCCTACAATGAATCCTAAAAAATGTTTAATCATTAGATCAATTGACCCAAGAAAAAAAGGCTTGCCAAATGAAATCTAGGGAGTGTAGCAATTTTGCAAATCAACTCAAACAACTCGAAACAAATCTTAAAAGTCGGAATAAGGAAATATCTGATATTAGAAGTTTTATATTTTTAATTTATATACATTTAAAAATTCATGAGCGTATAGTTTTTATACAATTTGTGAGTAAAATACCTTGCTGAATTTTTTTGGTTTACCTTTTTGTTTTGAATGTTATTTTTATAAGCACGTTGAAATTTAATTGTCAAAGAAATTTTCATTTGTTACTTGTAATATTATTAAGCTATTAAATCTTAGTTAGCCCCATCCTATTTAGGAAAGTTTTGCGGTTTAAAAGACAGGATCAAATGATTTCAAATGATTAATCTGCCAATATTAATTTTTTATAAAAAATTGTTAAAATTTGAAATTAAACAGCCTACTTTGTTAAATGGAAATCTCTTACTTATTACAAAATAAATTATTGTTATTATTTTAAGTGTTAGACCGATTGTATTTTTAGTAATAATTAGGAATGATCACATAATTAAAGCCATATGTGTAATTAAAATTCTTTAACAAAATAAATAATAAATATTTACCATTTTTACAGTTACTGGATAAAATCATCATCAAATCAAATAAATATGGCTCCTAATAATACATATTAGGCGCTATAAATGGCTTGAAAGCTATTTTAATCCAAAACGCCAACGCAATTTTGTAAGGCTATATATTAGATAATGACAAGGTTGTAAAACTAATTGTACTTTAATTAAAAATTTAAGTTAATAGTTATCCTTCTGAAATAAAAAGTAAATAAGCTAGAGGTTATTATCTTCATTAAAAACTTAATTTGATCAATATTTTTTAGAGATGTAACCAAGTTTTATATATTTGTTAAGGTGAACTTGAAACTATCAAAAAGGAAAACGGGCAACTTAAGCGTGAAAATGGAACACTTTCGAGAAAAGTCACATCAGCTTTAAATTCAAAAGGTCTTTAATTTATTTTACAATCTCATCATTGATCATCATCTCTGGAGCAACATATTTGAAAATTAGATGTTTTATTTTTAGTAAAATTTAAACTGGTCACTTAAGTTTTAATAACACAGGTCAACAATTATCAAGGTCATTACCGTGTTTATAAAAACATAGAATTTATTGCCATGATGGTCTTATCTCATATTTATATGTTTCTTAGTTTCTTCCGCTTTGGCTCCTTACATCCGTCCATACCGAAAAATTGCCCTTTTGACCGAATTGACAGATCGAGAATACCCCAAAAAGAAATTTGAGAATTTTTTTTCAAATTAAAATCCCTATTAACTTATATTTTTTTATCTCAAATAATGAGAAATAAAATTATGAGTGCAGGCTCTTAAGCCGGCATTTAGGTAATAGAAGATATATCGCGTCCAAACTTAAATACGACACGATATATTATCGGTTTTTAATATAAATTTTATTTGCAATTTGAATTTAACAATGTGTTTTAAATATGCAAAATATTTTCCACTTTATTTTTGTTTTTAAATCTTTTTTGTATTTTTGGTATTTTTTATAAATTTTTATTGTTTATAGCTAATTAAGTAAGTTTGTCTAAAAAACGGCAAACGGATTGAAAAGTCTCTAAGATGGCAGGTTTGATCCCCGTAGTTGGCTCATAAATCTCAATTTTTTGACCTGTGTAATACTAAGTTAAGGGCCATTAGTTATTTTCATTCTCACTTTGACATACAATCCATAATCACAATTATTGAAATTTTTTAGAAATCGTTTATTCGTATTTATTATTGGTAAAATTTTAATGTTTTCTCAGGCCTTTTAATAGTTATCTTTTGTAATTTAAGATTGCCTATAGTTACCAAAATATTAAAAAGATTCTTATGTTATTTTTTAGGTTCACCGAAAACTCAATCTTCCTTAAATTCCTTTAATGTAGTGGAAACTAGTAACTTGGAAGAGGTTTTAGAGACCGTTCAAGACTCAAGCCTTGAGAATCTTGCCACAGATTACCGGGAATTGGCTTACCAAACTAAAATGGTTTTTTTGCTCACATAGTGTTAGCTTTAAGTTAACCATAGCTTTTAGCTTATTATTGTGTCTCTATGTTCTTAAAAGATTTTTATATTATAATTGCCTATCAACTATGTTTGCTCCAATTTGGCACTTTTATTCTAATCAAATTTTCATTTTTACATTGCATGCTTTTAATTTTATTTTCTTATGATTGTTGGCTTGTTTAGTGATTATGGGCTTCCTAAAATGTTTGTCTTTGTCCCTTTTAGCATGCTACCTCGACAAAGCCCTTAGCATCAACGCAAACCGCTTCGAATACGGCTCAACCTAATGACGATGTTAGAAAGAATATATCTAAACACCATAACAATTCATTGGCGCGCAATGGCGCTGCTGACACCGACGAAGCGCCACAGAGTTGGCGCTTATATTTTGCAACCGCTTTTACTGTTCTCGTAGTTGCCTTTTTGACTTACGCCGTTATGCAAAATTCAAAGAAATAACTTTCAGGGTAATGTATGCATTGCGCTTGTATTATTGCCAATTATTTAAGAGTCTTAGTCGCTAAGAGATTTTATCTTTTTATTTTTTGTTGTGTGTAATTATATGTTTAATTTTATGTGGTTGATTTGTTTCATTGTTATAGTCCTACAAATTCTTTAAAAACTTCTCTCTCTTTTTTTTATTTGAAAAACTTTGTAACCATTTAAGGTGGTGAAAATGTAAAAAATGATGCATATAGCGAGCATGAAAATAACAACAAAATCTTTGGTTTAAAAATTAATATTTCTAACTATTTGTTTATATTTAAACAGCTTATTATAAACATGGCCGTCTTTTGTTTTTCTTCGCATTGTCCTGTGTCATGTTATTTAATTCAACGTTAAATGCGTTTTTTTATTTGTTTGATTTTTATATCTACTCTAAACCTAATGATTTTAAAATATTTTACTTTTCATTGGTTTATTTATTACGTTAATTTAATTTAAAAAATATTGAATTGTATAATTTTATAAATAGTTACCTGTAAATTATTTATTTTGATAAGTTATTGATTTTGAGTTGCATTAAGTTCGACTATACGACATATTCATATGTTGGGGATAGGATTTTGTCTTAAATTTGTAGTTAAGAAAATTAACAAAATTTAGCAATTTTTTTTATATTAATTTTAACATTATTTCTTAATTTTTAGTAATTAAATATCTGGTACTTTACAGAAAATACATTCTATCAAACCTATATATATATTTAAAATTAAATATAGCTCTCAATTTGTGCCGGTTTGCCACTAGTGATTCTCATGCTCTCCATATTCGTCGCATTTTACAAAAAAATATCACATTTTACATCAACTACCGAATAGCGTGTTTTAAATATTTTTTTGGCCAAATTGTTATCGAGGTACTTTGCTTGAATCTTGGAATAAATTATTTGATAATTAAAACGAATTATAGCCTAAGTTTCATACTGCACAGTATTTATGTTTTAAAATATTTTAATTTTTATAATGCTTTTATATAAATTTAAAATTGTTTCTAATGTTTATCCACGTTTGACCAAAATATTTAGTTAGGCTATTTGTCATTGCACCTTTATGATTATTTTATATTATTTTGAAACAACATTTTATCTTTTCTAGCTTTGTTACATAGATTTACACAACACTAGGAATACGTATGCTTCCTGTTTTCACATATTATTTAACTAAGAATCCACGAAAATATTGAATGAGCAAGCATAAATGCTTGGAACTTTAAAGATTATAAATATATTATATATAATATATATTAACAAAGAATTTAGATTTATTAAAATAATTAAACCTTCTACCGTTATTTTTGCTGCATTAAATATTTGCAGTTGAAATTAACGTGTGTAAAATAACGTTCTTTATATTTCACATAATTCTTTTTTACTGTTCCTTGATTTTCAATTTTGGAAATCCATCAATAACAAATGGCTTGTTGGGTAAAAAATGAAAGTGGCTCATAAAACACCATTTTTTGGCTTCATTATGTCACATAATTCCATTTTCACCAAATTGTATTTGCATTGAAACAAATTTAGCTTTATTCAAAATTAGAGCTTTGAAATTGTAGCTACATTTTTTGCAAATATTCTTTTTAATTACATATTACTTTAATATGCTTTTTTGACATATAGTAAAAAAACGGGGATACGAAAAGTGAACCAAAATTAATATAAGTAATAAATCGTTTTTTATTTTGCTTACTAGATTTTAGCCATTGTATTGTGTAAATCTATGTTTAAGTTTTGTAAACAGAAAATTTTTTATTTTTAAATAAAACTTTTTATATGTCATTATATATATATATTAGGGCTAAATAACGGTAACAAAACGAGTTGGTGAGTATGGCAAAATAAAAGTTTTTTTTCTTGAGAAAAGGAGAAAATTCAAAAAAGGCCACATTTCTTTCTAAAAAGACTCCAAGGTTTATAGGAAAAAAAACTTACCCATAATTTTATTCCAATTATTCTATTCAAGCTTAGTATTTCAATTGTATTTTGTAATGTAGATTTATTAAAGTTAAATTTTAAATTTTGCCGTTGATTGTTTTGATAAATTAGATTTTATTGGTTTTACTATATTTTGCACAAATATTTAAAATATAATTTCCTTTTAGGTCCTCAATTGCATATTTTTTACGATATCTAACTGAATTAAAATCTTTATTGATACCTAAAACTCTTAAGAATTTTCAGGCCCCATCAGTTTTTGCTAAAATGAATTTGTTAATCATACTAATTAAAATTGATCCATTTGGTTTATGTTCTAAACTATAATTGTTAATATTTATTTTAATTTTAGTGGTAAGTAAGCGGTTGAAAAATCAAATTAAATTTTCTAAAAAAACCGGACATAATGGAGAAATCATTGAGTAAAAGTCGCAGCTTGCCCAAAAAAAAGCCGAGTCCGGCTTCGCTTAGAAACGGGTGGACCGAATATTTTGCCTTTTACTTTTTTTAACTAGAAAAAATTTTATATTCGGTGTTTTATCGGTATTGCAAAAAATGTATAGCTTGTGCTATAAAATTTTTGAGTAGTATTTTTCCGGGCTGGGCCTAAACCAGCTTGAAAAATATGTCAGATGGTCAAAACGTAATTTCACCAAGGGCATGGCATAAAATAAGGTAGGCTCATTAGAGACCTGAGCTGGTTGAGCTCTGCCATTATTATTCTTCCATGTTTAATCCTATAAGTTAGTATTAATAAAGCCCAATTAGATTATTTTAAATATGATTGGCTCCCTCCAAGCATATTTAAGAAATATAAAATTTAAAGTTAAAAAAATTTAAAAATAAGAACTGTATGCTTAATATTGATATAATATATCCAAGTGCGATCAAAAAAAATTCCTAAAGTTTCAGAATTTTTTATTCAAAATAAATAATGGCCTCTTTGGGGCTTTTTTTAGAACCGTTTTTTCGAGTTATCCTTTTTCAAATCTTGTTTCAGGTCTTTATTTGTAGCTCTCTTTCATTCCAAGTTTTAGGGAAAAAATGAGCCAAAGTTTTATGGCTCACTGTTTTTCCAGCGTTATATACATTTCATATGACTTGTAATGGTTTCTAAGTAAAAAAATGTTACGTTAGTATAACTACTAACTCCTAACGTTACAATTAATTAATGACTGTTTTGGTCAATAAAAAAATTTATTATCAGATACACTGGACAACAAAATTTAGACGACCTTAAGCAACATTATGGACTATGGTTTTTGGTCAAGTTTTTGGCGCTGATCACGAATATGAAATTACAATTTTATCCAATGCCTCAGATATTTAGTTATTTGGTGTCAAAGTTGAGATTTTTCAATTTTTGGGGTATTTTGGGCTTCTATATCTAAAAATCTATGGGTAGTAACAAAAGTTTAAAAATATATTTAGATTACGAAAACATTCATTATTAGCGTAAGAGGTTTAAATTTTTTTTTAATATTTAATTTTGTAAAATTAGTGGTTTTTGTCATAAACTCCGTCTTTTGATTCTAAATAACTTAATTGCTAAAAATTTATGTATCCTTTTTAGATATGTTTTTTATAAGGAATCTGAATATGCCAATAGATTTTTTGTAGAATTAATAGTAAAAAAAATTTTGTAAATTTTTTTCTGAACTTTGGACGCGGTTTAAAAAAAATTGGAGGCATTGGAAAAAAAACTAAACCCATCGCAAGAAAATTCTTTACAAAACCCTCAAAAATATGTTGTTTTTTTTATTAGTGAATATTTTTTACTTCGTCATTACTATTACCAATTTACACTTTTACTTTTTAACCTCTTATTTATTATCAAATCTTTGTCTGATCAAATAAAATTATTCCTCTTCCACAAAATATTTAAACCACATAATCCTATTGACCTATACAGAAGGAAGCGTCTACGACCTCTCTTCGGCCTTTCAGCATCGGTCCAGATATTTCAAATAGCAATGTTGCTGATTTTTAGAGACTTAAAAGGCGTTTATGCCTATCCAGATGACACACTTGTATATCCGACGATGCAGGAACATTTTGCTTAACTTGGAAATTTTTTTGGTAAGGGGGATTTGCTCGTTTGATCCCAAAGCTAGTCTATAAATAAACAAGGATTGGGATCATTAGGGTATGAGAATAATGCACAAGGCATTCGACTTTTACAACAAAATCGGAAGCCTTGACAAAAATTAAGATCCTAACAAAAAGCCATTTATTAAATACATGGTACTTTAGGTTTTCATCCTAAATTTATTCCAGATTACGAAGAAATATCTGCACCACTATATAATCTTTGTAAGGACATTTCTTTTATTTGAACAAAATAATAAAAAATTTGGATCGACAAAACCACTTCCGCCAGTCTTAGCAAGTTTTATCTCCGACAACCCATAAATTTTAGCACTAGATGCGTCCACATATAAAGTCGGTGGCACGATATTATGTATATTAGCTGAATAGGCCTTTTCTTTTCACTTATAAATTGTGAAATTAGATATACTGAACTAAAGAAAAATGTCTTGCCATTTATTTGGCTTGGTGCAGAGAATACCTAATTGGTCAAAGGTTCACAGTTTAAAATAGCCTAAATACAGCGTTGCCAACTACTCATAGAAAATTTTCACTTGGAGTTAGTTCATATACGGTAAATGTAATAACTTGATGCCTTATTACACCTATGACATAAGTGTACCGCACTTAATTTTCTGACGAAAAATTATGTAATAGTTAAAGGATAAAATTAGCAAATCTAGACTAAACGTGTAAAAAGAAGTTAACGACAAGATAGCCTAGTTAACCCTAGGAGTCCTTAATAAGAAAGACCATCAAATACACGTCTGACATCACGAGATCATGGTGTGGAACAAGCCAGTGAAATACTGGTGGCCATGAATTGTGATGTTAACGGCAAGTGTCGTTTGTTTGTGCTTCACGCATCACGTCTAAAACGAGATAAAGTTATTTAATGGCCCATACACATGCGTTGCACAACTAGATATTTGATTGATATCAAACTTAGTTAGTCAATTATAAATTAAAAAATTGCCAAAAAAACAAAAAAATTTCAAAAACAAATACTTACAACGGCTAAACTATTTAATTCAAACTTCAAATAAAACATTTATTTTAAATAAATTATTGTGTCGTGTTTATGTTTGGATGCAAAATTTTTCAATCTAAAGGCTGATGTAAGAGCTTTACCTATCTCAATATTAGAGAAAATAAATTTAAGTTACGATTTTTTTATATAAAGATATTTAAGTTTTTTTTAGGGTATTGTTGATCGGTCAATTTGGTCAAAAAAGGGTATTTTTCCAATATGGACGTATGTTAAGAGCCAAGGCCGGAAGTAACTTAAAAAAAGAATTATATATATGAGATAAAGCCATAATGTGGATAAATTCTTTGAAGTGCTCATAAATTTCACGGTTGTGGTGGCATTCAAATTTGTTTGTGTTATATATCTAAAAGTATATTATAAGTTATGTTTAACACGTTACATGTATAATGTGAATGATAGAAGTATTAAGTGACCTCCCCAATAAATTAGACGTAAGAAAAACACTCCTTATTTTAACTTAAGGATATTAGGTGGTATAAAATTTATTTAGTTCTTGCTAACCTTGTATTCGTTAAACCTTCAATAAGGTTATACAAGCCTGGTCATTGATCAACCTTACCTTTACATTTTTTTAGATCCACAATTTTCAATATTACAACAATTAATGAAATTTAATTACTTGAAAGTGTAGAAATGCTAAAATTATTATTGGTGCAACTATTTTTAAAGATCCACAATTCCAAAGGTATATTGGTAGGGCTTAACACCTGGATTTTTATAGTCACTGTATTAGATTTGACTGATTTACAGCACTTTCTGTCTATATTTTAATTAATATGCAAGCCGTTAATTGTTTTTGTATCACCGAATGTGTATTAATGGATTAAACTTAAATCAAGTTAAAAAACATTTATAAGCATCTTTTAATTTTAAATAAAATCTCTATATCACACTAATAATTTTAAGTTGCATGCTCTTTTAAAATAGAATTTAAAATTTTAATTATAACGACCAAAATGAATAATCTTATGCAAAGCTGAGAAATATACTTTTTTTTATTTAGATATTTAAATTAAAAAATTATATATGTTTAGAGACATGACAATCTTTACTTTTGACCATCAAAAAGAATGTTCAGTCGTGAAATTAAAAAATATTGGACGAAATGTTAATTTAATATTTAAAAATAAGTAGTGTATTTTATTATTTAGTACAATTTACAAAAAAGGATTCAAATTATTTTATGTTTGGCTCAGAACTAAAATGTGTCCATTTTAGATACTTTATCCAAGATAAAAAAATTTTAAACCCCTATGAGTTTTCGTTTTCTATTTTAGGACCAGGTTCGATTCTAGCTTTGTTTAGAATCGTGCCTGTTTAAGATTCTAATATAAACGTAATAAACATTTTTGACCTTCGTTTTTAATCCTGACAAATTTTAAATATATATTAAAAATGGTAAAACTACTCTTCCCTCCCCCGTTTTTTCTTACATTTTTTATACAGTTCTATTGCTCAAATAACCGTTTTCTGGAAAAACCGGATTTTATTCTATAACTACGGTGTTCTTTTTTATTTTAAGGATTAAGCTTTGTTAGCGACATCTTGAAAAGAAAATTGGGTTATCATTTTTGCGAAAAAATTTATCTTACACCCGTTAGTTAATTAGAAAATTACAATTGTGTGTTATAAGGCTTAATATATACAATAATTTAAAATATCAAAATTATAACATATTTTGGATCCCGCCCCCAATAATTTTTCATATATAGTTATTACAATCTTTTAAACAATTCATATTACGACGTTCAATTAACTCTTTTAAGAGTTTTTTATAAGCCTTGGAGGCATTTCGCTAACTTCGTGAGTACCAGTGTTTAATTATTTGTAAGAGTTGGAGTTTAAAAAATTTGGCAAAATTAGCCATATTTTGAACTCCACTCTTTACCATTTTTTACCTCACTTTGTTTGAAAAAATTTAAATGAAAAAAAAATTTCTTTTCTCTTACAACTCACCTCAAAAAATTCCTTATTGTAAAAATGAATAATTCTCAAAAAAAAACATTTTGTTTCTTTTCTCCTCAAATGAGCTCAAATGGCTTCTCCGAACAAGCTGAAATAACTTTAAGATTATTACAGGGAACTGCTTCCAAATTTGGGTATAATTGCTTTTGAGTGTAAATTAAAAACTGCATTTAGTACCCAAGAATACCAAATTAAGGAAATATTATTTAAAAGTTAATAAATTTAAGCTTGGTTCTATAAAAAACTTATAAAAATTTTAATTATTATAATAAAATATAAAAATAACAAACATGAGTTCGGCCATATAAAAAACTAAAATTTTCCAAAAATTGCCCAGAGGACCTCACTCAAACTCATTTGAAAAAATTCCATATTGAAAAAAAAAAGAAAATAAGTTCATCTATACTATCAAAACTCGGTACCAAAAAAATCGAGTTTATTAAAATAAGGAATATTTATTTTTTTTAAATGATAATTTTTCATTTGAATATTTTTCACCTCCGTGAAAAAGTGAATTCCCTCGTATTCACTTTTTTTTACCATTCACTAGAATTGAGGAATTCACTGCGGCTGAATTCTTTTTTATTAAACACTGGTGAGTACGATATTTAATTGTACACATAATTAAATCTGCATTATTTTGGATCAATTAATATCCATTTGCTTTTTTTATAATGAGCATAAATATTCAAAAATTTTATTTTAAAGGTAGAATCGACACATCTACCATCAACGTGGCTAGCCATTCTGCACCACCTACTCACTCAAGTAACAAAATAACATAAATACTTAATATCAATATCAAATTATAAGGAGATTACACTGGACAACAAAATTTGAAAGACCTTAAGAATCTTTTATGGTTTAGTCAAGTTTTTGGTGCTACGAATACGTAATCAAAAATTTCAGCCAATGCCTCAGATTTTTAGTTATTCAATTCAAAGTTAAAATTTTTCTGGGGTGTGGTACTAATGCGTAGTAACAAAAGTTCAAAAATGTATTTATATTACGAAAACGTTAATATACAACGCTTAATTTTTATAATTTTTAATTTTTTTTTATAAAATTAGTGATAATTGTCATTTAAATTTCCTAAAATCTAGTAAATTGTTTATAATTTAAGCTAGGATTTTAGATATGTTTTTTATAAGGCACCTAATTATATTAATAAATTTTTTAGAAACTTAATGGTTAAAAAATTTTGGTTAATTTTTTTCCGAACTAATGTTAAAAAAAGTGGAGGCATTAAGAAACTTAAACCAGCGATTACCAAAAGCACATTTGTGGTGTTTTTTAGTTGTCCAGTGTTAATAGTTCCCATGTTGATTGCTATTATAGTAGAATTATTTTTTAAAATACAAAGAAAATATAAATCCATTCATAGTTTAAAATTATCAGTACAAAAATGATTTAGAGGAATCTTCTTTATTGAGTAAAGCCTATATCAAAGGTCAAAATTTTTGAGAAGCTAACTGCAGAGATAGGATCTGGTTCTTAGTGATTTATTACGTTTATTTTTTTTCTAATCAAACTTAGTATGTCAGCTAAAAATAAAAAATTAAAAAAACGCGAAATGCGTTTAAAAACAAAAAATTTGAATTTTTTTGCATATTTACAATAGCTTAACTGTTAAAATAAAATTTAAAATAATATCTATATTAAAAACCGATAATTCGTTGGGTTGTATTTTAGTGTAAACGCTTGATGTTCTTTATTAAAGTTTCATCTTGTATTAATTTCTAATAAATTAAGTTACAAGCATTTTTAAATAATAAAGAGACTTAAATTTTTAACGGTGTTTTTAAACTATTGAGCCGAGGGCTAAGGAAACTTAGAAAAATAGAAAATAATGTAGGATAAGGCCATCGGTAAGTATGCTTTTATATTTATCTAATTATTCTGACATAAATAGTTTACCTGTGTATCCTGCAGTTAATATTTAACATGATTTAGTAAAATATTCATACTTGCTAAACTATATTATTTTTGGTTCGGTTTAATTTATATGCAAAATAATAATTGAACCATTAAGTCAAACTTTCCAACTATTTTATTTTCTTATCTGTATTTCAATGAAAGTTTATTTAGTTTTTAATATTTTAAAATAAATTTTTATGCATAATAAAAAATAAATTTCTTTTTTTAATTCGAAATATTTGTCGGCTGGATTAAATAATGCCTACGCAAACTGTTCTTTGCTTCTTAGCTTAATCAGCAAATTGCACTCTGGGGTCTATATAGACCCCAGCATATCTTGATTTTTTATATTAAAATACTATATATTGATTACATATTTGTGACTTTTTTCTAATATATATAGTAGACAAAATCAGTTATCTTTGTTTTAGTTCTTATAAAAAAATTGGTTGTTAGATAGTATTGGGGTCCATACCCCACCCTCTGATTCATTGTTGATAACTATATTGTTGCCTCTATTTAAATTCAAACTTAAATATTTGCATTTATTTTAATAGCTAATTTATTAAAAAGTTTTTATTTAGTTTAATGCTTGTATTGTATAATATTGATGATTGTTTTTTTTCTCTGTAAAATATTGTTTCTATGGTTAATATAGCCTAAAAAAATTTTTATTTTTCATGAAACTCTTTAAATATGTTCTATTAGACCTAAAAACACAATTTTATCAATAATATTGATATATTTAATTTAATGTAACATGGAAAAATAAAAAAATTTAAGTTTTTAGATATTTTATACTTTTTGACAATAAAATTTAAATTCTTTATAAAAAAATAACTTTTATTAGTAATTAAAGACTACGTATTTTTCTTCAAAAAAAAAATAATGGTCATAGCAAACTCTTGAAGTTATAGACATTAGGGTTCGTATAAACCCCATCATAGCATTCGCTCAAATTTCTTACCTTACCATTCGTGGGAAGGTGAGTCGAAATAAGTAACGTTTAAATAATTTAATCACTTAGGTTGCTTCTTAAAAATTTATAATCAAATTTTTGATTATGTGCAATCTATACTACTCAAACGATATCTGTAACAGTTAAATTTTAATGTCAGGAAAAATAAGTTAATGAGAACATAACATACATCTTCATTGCCTTACCTAATGTATTAGTAAGTTGCTATTTTTCCCTTGGCTCTTACGGAAAAATGGCTTTTTTTTAAAATTGACAGATTTTGCGACCTCGAGAGTATACTAAAAAATTCAAAAATCTTATTTAATAATTCTTTGCATATTTATCAACATAGAAATATTTATAGCATCATTCTTTTACATCACCATCTAGCTAATATAGAACATAATTTCTAAAATCATATTGGTTAAAAATTAAACTTGCAGTTTTTTAAATAGCAAATTTACTATGTTTAACTAAAAAAAATAAACGAATTTGAAAATTCATATAATGACAGGTTTAACTACATTAGATAGCCCATAAATAACAAATTTTTGTTGACTTTCTTTTAAAAAACACTTTGAGAAAAAAAATATAATAAAAGTGTTAATTTTATCTAAAAACTTTTAACCTAAGTATGATAGTTATTTATCTATAAACCAAATTACTAATTAATAGCAACATATTTTACCATTTTTTATATTTAATTATCTAATAGAGCGAAAAATTACTAAGGTAATTTTTTTATTTTAATTTATTAGCGAAATGCGCCATCGAAAACGGATTTTACGACATTAGAAAATTCCTGGGTCTTAAAGATCGGTTTGACACTCTTTATTATATTTTAATAAACTTTGATTATAAGCTTTCATGTTGGGCCCTTGTTTATTAAAACTCAACTGTAAGTATTTTGGCAAAATCGTATTAAAATAATTTCCTTTCTCTAACCCAAATATGTTTTTTTACTAAAAATTCATATGCTAATTCATTACAAATCTATTTCATTAACTAAAAAAAATCTTTCCAAAATCTAATAATAAATTAATAGTTCATTAAAGAAATCGTCAAACGTTATTGCAATAGATAACAAATAAATATTCTTAAATTCAAAATAAAATTTGTCACTACCAAAACTTTGAAAAATTTTAAGAAAAAAAATATTTACAAATAAATTGAAACGATCTTTCGAATAATAATACCTTACTTCATTTAAATTTTTAAAAAACAAGACCTTTTATTATAAGGAAAAAAGACTTGCTGATTGGGCATTTAAGTTGTCCTAGCTCAAACTGCCTGGTATTATATTTTAAATATTTCATTCTTGCCAAGTAATTTTTGTAAATTAACATATTGACAAAATTAAACTTTATTATATTTTTTTAACTATTTCATTAACGTTTAACTAGTACTTAGTATAATTAGTTTATTTTAAATTATTAATTTTAGTTAATCGACATATTTTATTTGTTTTGAAATAACTCAAGCACTAAGCCAAATTTTCAATGATAATGAAAAGCCGGTCCTATAAAAAATAAATCTTTGGCTGAATGAAAAAATAACTGTTAATGTAAATTTTTAACTATTTCTTATTCTAGCATTACATTTTTTTATTAAATAGGTTTGCCAATTTTTAAAAGTTAAGTAACTACAGAAATAAATCCTGACATTTTTTGTATTTTAAAGCCGTTTTTTCTAATTAAACTCCCTAAATCAGCCATAAATGACAATTTTAGAAATACTTAAGGTACAAAAATATTAAAATATAAATATTAAATAAATTAGATATTTTTATCAAAAATTGATAATAAATTAGGTTGTTAGGTCTGAAAAAAACGTAATTAGAGATAGCTTATAGGACCCATTTTTAATATGGATGAATTTAACGGAAGCGTGGAATTACGGCAAATTATAATTATAATGTGAATCCGAGCACTTCGTTTTAAGAATTTTTAGATATTGTTGACCTGCGTTAAATTCCTTATAATAATTGCATAAAAAATTTATTCCAAGTCTCGGTATTAGTGGAATATTATAAAATACAAGAATAAATTTCATATTCCAACCAAATTTTTAGAGCCACCAGGGCTTTATTTAAATCACCGGCCTATTTACACCACGAAGGCGAAGAGGACAGGGTAGTTTGGGTAGTTAAACCAATGAACTGGACAGACATTACTGATCTTTTTCTCAACCAAACGCCTCATGCCGCGCCTCGTTCAACATGCAATTCGACGCAATCCTCAACAACCTTTTATTACACTAATACGTTTAGCTCTGAGATGCTTGACGCTCTTGCCTATTTGGCCCTTAAGGGTGCACAGGTTACATTCAATCATTAGTCCTTGACTATTTATTCAAAAAAATCGAAACATATGTTGATAGGATAAATAAATTCTGTGTGAAATATAGATACGTTCGGATAGTTTTTCCATGAGAAATACATTTTAAATTTAAAAAAAAATAAATTTTATAAGGTATTTTAGGATGTTAAATTAAATTTGTGGGTTCTAGCAGAAAACATCAGGTGTAAAAGGGGATTAATGCATAATTAAATACATTAAGATATGCGAATAACTCTTTTTCTTTACTCACAAAGCTAAAATATTTAAATTTTTTTGACTTTACGGTATGCGCGCTTATAACGTATGCGCACACGAGACTTTTAAATTTTTTTTATAATAAAACACGCCTTAAAAAATGAAAAATCAAAATTTTAAGTTTTTTACGATCATTTTAATTATGTCTATTTTATTTATAGCATAATTTTTTTTTTATCTAGTATATATGTAAAACAAAATAATTTATTGTCTTGACAAGTGCCTCAAAATACATCTCGAACTATGTCCGTACTTAGAATTAAATAAAATAATATAAATATCCAGCAAGACAGACTTTAAATTTAAAATGATTTTTTTGTGAAACCGCAGTAAGCATTAAATTGATTTTAGTTTAAAGGCGGCATAAGTGTTCAGTATTTTTTAGGGCAGTTAAAATTAATCAATTTTCCACAAATTAACTTCTATATACAAACAAAATAATATTTATTTTAGCCACAAAAAAAGCAAAACAGAAAAAATAAATTATAAAATTTCATTGCATTTTCGGCAGTTTGGTTGTATCTTCAAAGCAATGGAAAAATGACCAAAATATATTAAATTTAAACAATTTAAATTTGTTGAATTATTATAACAATTAAAAAATTAGAATTATCTTTATTAACTAAAATTTTTAATAAATATTAAACGTACAAAACTCACCCCTGCTTCCTCCAAAACTTAGAAATTTGAGACGTCCTGGTTGGGATTAAAATAGCTGAAATAAATTAAATTGCATCCAAATATGTATTACAGATTACCTTAGATCTCATGGTCAACTCGATCCAAAACAGAGTTCTCTTCTTTTGCCCTTACCCGATAAAGAAGACCGACTTTAGCAAATGTTTTAATGTGACAGCATACCTGACCCGAGATGTATTTAACTCAAGCGCATTTCTCGGAGTATGAGCTTTTTTAGCAACTGCTTCAAATAAATAAACATATATTTTATATACTTTAATAAACAATTCTCCTAAATCATTTAAAAAAACTAGGTAAAGGAGGTTGCTTTGAACACCTTTCCAAATTAGGGGGCTCTTTAAAGATTTGTTGACCCTTTTAAAATACTGCAGGGCAAATATAAAATCGTTTATTTTGTTTTTTTTCTCGTCCATAGCGGTTTTGAGGTTTTATAATACCTCTCTATATTAAGGGGGTGCCATACCTGTTAAGGCTTTGACTCTTTTAACCTGAACAAAGCAATTAATATTGCCGACGATAAATAGTAAGATTTGCATGCACGCCGCCTTAGCCCAGGCTCTTTTATGCAAATCGTTTCCTACTGCCTAAGCAGGCCATTCAGCAGCTTCATAGTGGTTACAGATGTATACTATTTTTCTATGAAAAAAGGCTTCTGTGCTCGGTTTCAAACTCGCAACTCCTGCGTGTAAGACAGGAAAGATTGTTACAGAGTTTTAAAGCTAATTATCAAAACATGTATGTAGCGTAAAAATATTAAGAGTGTTCAATTTAATAATAGAATTCTACATAAATTTTACACCCTTTTCGTAGGCTAATTAATAAACAGTAAAAACATTTATGGATTAAAAAAAAATTTAAAAAAAAATAAAAGCGTTAGCTTTTATATATTGATATTTAATTTAATAAATTCAGGCAATAATAATATAGTGTTTAAATTTGTGTAAGGTATATAACAACAGATTATTAGCCAAGTATTAAGGATTTACTAAATTAATCGTCCGGTTAAATAAATAAGCTTAGTTACTTTTTAAATTATTGCAGATTTCTTAAATACTTTGCACCGGTCTGTGTCAACACCTTGTTAAAATTTAACACAGAATTCTAAAATTAGTTTGACCTTGCAATTGAAAATTGCCTTCGAATAAACTTGCGCTTATTAAACTGGCCCTGCACTTAACCTGGCATTTAAACCTAATTAAATAAAACAAAAACCAAATTAGAGAGCAGTAGGTTAAGCAAAAAATGGTATAACACTATAAAATTTGTGATTTTTAGAATTGGACAATGTAAAATATATAACGATATATTACCGAATATATTATTTTTCAATAGTGATATGTATATTTTCTTATAATCCTTTTACATACTTTCGTAATTTTAGCTAATTTATCTTGAAAATGTTTTAAATTACTTTTATATAGTCCATTTTAAATGGTGTTTAAAGTGGCCATTTTTTATTTTTAGTTGATTTAAAAATGCCGTAAAAGTTTTTAACGGTATACTTTGTGAATTGACTTTTAGAGCGAATTTAGCTCTAAACTTGAATGACCATTGACTTACAGGGTCTTTAACGAGAAGGGAACACTTAACATGGTAAATAGCTCATATTTTATTATTAATATGGTCTTAAGGCAAAGCTGGTACTGTACCGTAGCGTCGTGTATATTCAGGAAATATATCCCAATTACAGTTTATTAAGACGGCCAGCGACTCTGCTAAAAACACCTTACATATCCCTAACCTCAGCCGTGTACGCGCATCAGCCTGAATCAAATATTCTTTGTACTAAATCACCTGAAAAATCAAGCTTAACCTCAATGTTGTTACACAATCTTCGAGTTATTGTCAAGGATTGCCAGGCTAATAGTTCAGTTTTAAATATACATAATTATTTTCTTAAGAGCATGGCTCGATTATTACCGCATTTATGTTGTGGAGCCAATAACTTACAAACTTAATAGAGTTTGAAGTTACAAATAGTAACAAAATATACTCCCATTGTCCCTTTCCCCCCAACTTATCGTATTTGTTAGCATAAAGATGCTATATACTTTATATTATTAACATCCCAAAGTACATCGATTGTAATTCATATTTCAAGGTTTGAAATGCAATATAAATTTTATAATAATGTCAAAATATACAATTTTAATTAAAGTATTGATTTTGAAGAGCCTGTCCCCATTTTTATCTGATTATATTAAGTTTAAGGGGCGAGGATGGGGGGGGGGGGGGTTGGGAGGCACATAAAAATGTTACAAAGTTAAAAAACAAAAATATGCTCGTCCCACACAACTACCCTGGTCCTTTCTAGATCTGTTGCCAAAGGAAGAGATAAATGTTTTTATTTTATATGTTTTAATTATCGTTTAGACTTTTACGTCGATCGTCGAGACAACTTATGCGATTGGGTAGTTGAAGGAAATTACACCCTAATTGAACATAATGAAACCTCCGAATACTATGTCGGGTAAATAAATTCCCCTAAAAGAACGTCAAAAACGTTTTGCAAAAAATTTTATTTAACAGAAGAATTCAAACCCGCATTTTTGACTATAGATTGTATAGATTGATGACCGATATTCTAAAATTGTCATGTATTACAAAAAATGCAAATTATCACATTTATTTTTGGTTTTCTCATTCGCCGAAAAATGTTATACAAAAATTTGATATAGTACATGCCCAATATGCCGCAAAGGTAGTTTAACAATCACGTTAAGGTTAATCCATCCTGATCATAAATACATTTTTATAAATAGTTTTAAATTAAATTAGTCGTTATTTATATTTAAATCAACAAATTTTGACGAGCTTACACAAAAGACTAGAATTGCCAATAGAAATGTATAATATCAATTGTTATTCAGATTAAATTTTGGAAGCCAGTTTAAGATATAGATTCTATGAGTGGAAGAAAAAAAGATTCAAAAACAAAAACTGAGATATATTCATAATATACTGTGTCCTATCTAGATTGGGGTTCCAAATATTTTGATACCTTAAGTAATGCAAAGGCATTAAAAATTATACTATTCATTTTTTGAAATAACAATTAGAGTTACAATTATATGCAGAGACGTTTCGAGTCATCTCTAAACTAGTCAATTTGGTCAAATTTAGCCCTATTTGAATATAAAATATAGCCTAATAAAACTAATGTAAGTAATCCTTATAAATATCATTTCTATTTCTACCTGAAGGTTATGTTTTATTATTCAAGTACAATAAGCCAGTACAATAAGCCTAGGTACATTTATGTTAAAATATTGTATATTTGCCAAAGTCAAAAATAAATTTTTCACATATATGTTTTTAAACTTTCGACAAAAATTTAGGGCTTGTATTTTATATGGAAAAGCCATGATCTGCTGAATCAATTTTATCTAATGCCCGCTTTAACATGCTATTCAAATTAGGAATGTTCCTCTCATAAGGACCTATCGTTGGAATTGGCTTATAATTCAATTTGTGGCGGATTTAAGAATCCATATTGGCAAAAGGGAGCAGTTACCTAATTTCATATCTGAACTAACAACAGGTTTTTTTTACTAATGTATAAATAGTTGTTTTTCATTCACATTTTTTCTTATTTCTGGAAACTTTACTGCAACATTTATCAAATAACAAAAATTTATTTAGTTTGTGGCAACCCTTCTTTAGCTTAAGGCTCAGTCCTTAATTTATCTAAGAAGAATGACTTTCAATTGCAACCAAAGTCGACAAAACTTGATGGCAAACCTTCCTGTCTTACATGAAAGAATTACAAGCTCAAATGTGTGCACAGGAGGTTTTTTTATACAAGTGTAACCACTTTGAAGATGCTGAGTGACTTAGTCAGAATAGGTCTTAAACGATAAGAGTTTAAGCTACAAGACCCAGGTCGCCGGCGTGCGGGTAAAAATTATATTGGCAATATTAATTGCTTTGCTTGGAAGAGTCAAAGCCTTAACGGGTATGGCAATCCCTAAAAGAGGTAATGTATAAGGGAATTGTAAACTTGTCTAAACTAAGTTTCAACAAATATATGACTTTAATAAATACTTGGTGCACAGCAATGCACCTTCAAATACGATGTCTTCAAGTTTAATATAAGTTTCCATTAATTTACATTCAATTGTTGCGGCACCCAGCCTTGCTTACTGCTGTTTTTGTGTGACCGGCCAGTCAAAACTATACATTTGCTAATATTTCGGTTGGCCAGTTTTTAGCTGAATAGTAGCGATTTAAAGATATGAAAAACTTTTAATATTAAATACAAAATCGGATATTTCCAAAATGTTTTTGGTGTTTATTTTTTATCCCACATATTGACATAACTTTCATTTTTCTAATATTAAAAGGTCCCACTTTCAAACACTAGGTCAAATGAAATTTTTAGACCAGGATATTGCCAACTAATGGGATTAAAATGTTTTGTAAAACTTAGTCTATAATATAAATAGTAAACAGATATAGATTAAATTATTTAGGTATTTAGCCTGAATAATTTAGATTAGATTTATACTAAATAATGATTAATGTTTTTATATCACAATGATCAAAGGTTTTAATCATAGATATATTTCTAAAAAAAACTCTTAGGCCTAAAAATATATAAGAATGAAAAAACATAATTAAATTTGGCCAACAAAATTAAATCAGTTTACGTGCCTTCAAATAAATTAATGTGTTTAGATGAAAATGAAACAAGAGGATTGTTAACTCAACGCTACTCGTTTTTTACCATGGACCAAGTGAAATTTTTAATCCGTGTGCCTTACAATTTTCATGTGGCCGCCGATGTAATTTATTCTTTCTATCGTAGCCGAGTTTTAATCAATAAAATAATATTATATCAAATATCTTATTTAAACAAAAAGTACAAAAATAAAAAGTGAAGTCTTTTTCTTTTTAATTTTTCTTCCCATGTCGCTTCTCTTCTTTTCTTTCTTCCTAGCTAAATAGTAAAATATATAAAATAATTAAAAACATACCATGTGTTCGTGCCAGTTGGCATGACACTTTTCATAGTTGCATTCACTTTATTTTGGAAAAGTTATAATTATTTAAAAAATTGATCTGTTAGAAATCTTCTACTTCTATTTAAATAACACTGGACAACAAAAAAAAACAACTTAAACGATTTTTTAAGGGTTTTTTAGAGAATTTTCTTGCAATAACTCTGGGTTTAGTTTTTTTTCTAAGGCCTCCAATTTTTTTTAAACCGCGTCCAAAGTTTAGAAAAAAATTCAAAAAATTTTTTTTACTATTAATTCTACAAAAAATCTACATATTTAGATTCCTTATAAAAAAACATATCTAAAGAAGGTTATTACATAAATTTTTAGCAATTTACTTTCAAGTTATTTAAGATCAAAAAACGGAGTTTATGACAAAAACCACTAATTTTACAAAAATTCAAAAATAAAAAAAAATTAAAATTAAAAAAAAAATTTAAACCCCTTACGTTAATAATAAATGTTTTCGTTATCTAAATGTATTTTTAAACTTATGTTACTACCCATAGGTTTTATGATATAGAAGCCCAAAATACCCCAAAAATTGAAAAATCTCAACTTTAACACCGAATAACTAAAAATCTGAGGCCTTGGCTAAAATTCTAATTTCATATTCGTGATCAGCGCCAAAAACTTGACCAAAAACCATAGTTGCCATAAATGTTGCTTAGGGTCGTCCAAAATTTGTTGTCCAGTGTAATTTATAGGTTTTAATTTAGAATATCTGAATTCGCGCTTTATGTAGTTGAATGCTAATAAGCCACATTTTTTCGTATTTTTTTACTTTCCTTTTTTGAATTTGCAAAGATCTTCAAACTCATTAATGTAATTTTGCCAAATTGTTTACTGTGTATCTGTTTTATTATTCAAAAATTTAGGAAGTTATTTTCGCAAAAAAAAAAAATTTCTTTGTTTAGAGGTTGAATAAACTAAATCCAATATTAAAATCACTATATAAGTAAAAAAATATAAGATTTAAGGGTAGAGATAAGCCATTTTTTGAAATATTATCAAACAAGAAAATAGAAAGGTAAAATATTAAAACATTTTATATATAAAATGTGACGATGAAATATCGAATTTGTCTATATAAAATACCTAGCAAGCATTCTTTAAACTTGCTCAGAATTTTTATGCACAAAAATTTAATTATAGTTTTCACTAAATTAATTTTATTATAAACATTGCTATAAATTCCACGCACTTTTTATTAATCATATTATTAGTTTTAAATAAAATTTATAAAGAACATCTAAGGATTTTAAAATCCCTTTACGTTTTTTCTAATTAAACTTAGTTAGCTATAAACATTAAAAATATAAATAAATAGAAAATTTTATTTTGCATATTTACATTGCTTGTTGAATTACTTCATATAAAATATTTTTTAAACCAATATTGTATTTAAGTTTTAACGCTTTTTATATAATCTAAAGCTGATAAAAGCTTATTGAGATGATAAATATAAGTTACAAGGGATTATTATAAAAAAAGATTTTGAAATTTTTTTTAGGGAAATACCTGGTGTCAAAAAAAACCATTATTCTGATATGGACGGGTGTAAGGACAAGGCCGGAAGAAACTAAAAAACGAAATATAAATATGAGATATTGCCATCATGGGGGTAAATTCAATCATATTTTCATGGTTGTGCCATTAATATCTTTAGACATGTAGTTCTTACTATAACTCGTATTGGAGAAATTCACAATGGTTTTTCATGAAAATGTAATAATAATTTGATTTTAACCGATGTACGTTCATAAATGACCTAGACATATATTATTGATAAAGGACAACAAATGAATGACCTTAAGCATGATTTATGGCAACTATGGTTTTTGGTCAAATTTTTGGCGCTAATCACGAATATGAAATAGAATTTTAGTTATTGCCTCGGCTTACTTATTCGGTGTCTTAGTTGAGTTTTTTTTTGGAGTATTTTTGGCTTTTATATCATAAATTATTTATGACCAAAAATAAAATTTAGATAACGGTAACATTTATTATTAACGTATAATATTATTTTTATAATGTTATTTTTTTTATTTTTTTATTTTAGTGGTTTTTGTCATATAATCCGTTTTTGATTCTAAATAACGAAAATATATTGCTAATTTTAGGTAATAACCTTTTAAATATGTTTATGAGAAGTCTGAATAAACGAATAGATCGGTAAATAAAAAATTGAGAATTTAAATTTTTTTTTGAAAATTAGAGTTTAAAAAAAAATAAAGGATTGGAAAAAAAACTAAACTCTGCGTTATCGCAAAAAAAGTCTCTACAAAACCCTCAAAAAATTGTTTATGTGGTATTTATGTCCACTTTATAGACAGAAATGCATACAGATAGACAGAACAACGGTAATTTGACGCTCTATTCTAATTATTTGATTTCAAATTTAATTGGATATATTAATTAAAGTGGCATTCAAAATATTATGTTAATGATAATGAAATAACGGTCAAAAGTATGGAACTTTTAGTTTCTTGTCAATGGAATTTTTATAACAGGGGAGATTATATAAATGTAGTTACAGCATCCTGATTATGACGATAACCACTCATACGTTATTTTTCTAGGCAAACCAGGGATTGGAACCGGAACCGGTTCCGGAACCGAAAGAACCGGAACCGCGGAAAAAATTAGGAACCGGAACCGGAACTGTTTTGATTTTTGACTGCGGTTCCAATTGAACTTAAACTATTTTTTAGTTTTTATTTCCTCGTTAACATGAAGCTTAAAAATGCCCTACAGCACTATTTTCATGCCCAAAATAAAGATTCCCATTGTAGATACTGCGATGTTATCATTAAAGGAAATCATAATACAAATTTAGTAAAACATTTAAGGTTTGTCCACCCTGAAAAGTTAGAAGAGTTAAAAAAAAGAATGAAGGAAGCCCAGGATAAGTAAATATTTCGGTTTAGACTTTATTTAGGGATTCTATTAAATCTATTGAAACAATGAATTATTTTGAAAAAAAATCTATAGATAGATATCTCAATAAAAGAAATGGAAGATGGATTACTGACCCTTACTACCTCAAATGGAAGACATCTTTCAATTATTGAGGATTCAGGATTTCAACAAATAATTAATCCAATTTTAAAAGGGCTTAAATATTCAATAAATAAAAGCAATCTTAGAGATTTAATATTAAAAGCCTCAAATTTGAAAAAAGAAATCACGTTTAAACTTCAGAACCTCCCGTTGGTCTTAAAAATTGACACTGTAAAAAGGTTAGGAAAAACAATTATAGGTAATATTTATTTACTATAATTTAGGTATAAATAGCCAAATTTACAATGGAAAGAGCATCCAAATTATCCACTTAGGCATGCTTGAACATGATGAGTCAACAGGATTGAGTATAAAAAACATTATTTAAAATACTTTGGATAGTTATAACCTTCAATTGTCAGATGTATATACAATTACATCTGACAATGCAACAAAAAAAACTGTAGAACTTCTTTCTGCAGATTTAACATTATTAGATGATTCTGATGAGGATTAATCAGAAAACTATACATTTGATGAAGATTTATCAGATTTCCTAATTTAGAGAGATGTTTTTTCTTTTAGAAAGGTTTAGATTTTAACTTAATTTTAGATTTATCATGTAAGATGTGTAGCACACACACTGCAGTTGGCCATCAAAGATTATCTTAAAGATAAAGACATTTTGTATAATAAAACTAAAGAAATTAAGTTCCTATTATGTTTAAATTCTAAAGAATTTAAATATTCCTCTGGCTATTGACGTGCCTACTAGATGGTCCTCAACTTACATGATGATACACAGGCTAAGTATAGAATTTTATATATATTTTAGTTAACATAAAAACAAATTGTCCTGATTTACCAGCTTTTAACAAGGTCTCTCTCTCAGCAGGATTGGGATATTGTTAGAGACCTAATAAAAACACTTGAAGTTTGTAACTTAGCCTTTTTAAAACTTCAAAACAGTCAATTGACTTTATCCAACTTTTATGGTGTTCAAAAAAGGCTAACTTTTGAATTAAAAAAGTTGGACTCTAGCAAAACAATAATTAATTACATAGCAAAACGGGACGTATTTGTTATCACTTGTTTTATATGGAGCTATATTTCTAGACCCTCAATATAAAGGTCTACTGACTATCTAGGAGATAGAACAAGCAAAACTTCATAAAGATACTTCAGAATAAACTTCTATCAATGAAAGAAAGATGTCAGGTTGGTGAACTTGAACTGGAAGAAATTACTGAAGATGACGAATTCGTCTCATTTTTAAAAAAGCAATCAATAGGTCAAAATAATCCAGTTCTGAGCGAATCTATTGATTCAGAAATAAAAAAATTTGAGAAGTTACCATTTGACTCCAATATTGACAATATCCTAAAATTTTGGGATAAGTCTTCTGAACAATTCCCACAATTGCACCTAGTTGTTAAGGTCATAATGAGTGTACCAGCAACACAAGTTATTCATTTAATTATAATGTTTAGGTTAGTGTCGAAAGATCATTTTCACCCTTGAAATATATATTGTCCGAACTAAGATCCAGAATAAACACGGATCTGTTACAATCAATATTGCTATTAAAATTGAACAATTTATAAATTAATATACAATAAAATTTGTTAAATTTTCAATAAATATATACACATATAGAGCGTTTGTAGCAATTTTTTTAAAGGGAAAAAGAATCTTAAGGGGGCAAAAAATTATTTTTGCGAAAATTTTGGGGAACCGATATTATTTTTGGAACCGGAACCGCGTTCCACTCGAAAGGAACCGGAACCGGAACCACTTTGAATTTTTGCCACGGTTTCAATCCCTGAGGCAAACCTACGAACCCGATTAAGATAATAAGAGGTAAATAAGAGGATTAAAATCAGAGCTGAGAAAAAAAATGGGCCATTTTTTTTAAAAGTTTTGAGTTATTTTACAAATGCACAAACTCTCGGGCATGGCAAAAAAGGTCCTTTCCTTGCATAAGAAAGGGCATTTATAAGAAAAGCCTCATTTATTCAAAAAAACTAGGAGGAAAAAATAACTCACCCATCATTATTATAAAAATTAAAATTATCAAAATATTATAAAGAAAACAAAATATGGACTTTTGGGGCTCTTTTTAAGGGCCAAATTTTGGGTTATTGCCCTTTCTTGGTTAGGGCTTTTTTAATGTCTTTGGCCCTTTATTTGTAGCTCCCATTTCTTAATTAAAAAATGAGCCAGAATTTTGGCTCTTGTTTTCTCAGGACTGATTAAAATATCTTAATCGGACAAGATTCGGGCAAAACAATGTTTTACTCAGTCATGATGTTATGAACAATTAAGTAAATTTCGTGGTGGACGGGGAGAAAGTGAATTTTTAATTGAATGAGAGAAAGGAAAACGGATTTGTATTAACTTTCGAACCCAAAGTTAAATAACTCTGATAACTAACTGCTAGGATTAAAGTGAAAGACATTACACAACGAAAGATAAAATTTTAAAAATTATTAAATTTGTTATGAATAATTATAATGGATGGGTATAGAGAAAATAAGGCCAAATACCCAAAAAAAAAAATGTGAGAATAAGGCTTTTTTTGTGCTCCTATATATCCAACGGGAGATATAATGATACCTTAACTTGTTGGTAGAGACAAGACGACAAACTAAATTGCTTAAACGAAAGCGCGAACTTAACAACTGTAATAGTGTGTGATACGCAGTCATCACTTAGACTTTGAATTTTGTAGTAAAAGTAATAAAAAAGTATATTTAGATTTAATAATTAATTTAAATATAGATCGTGCACATCACGATGAGTTCCTAAATATATATATAAATACCCCATGTATCTTTGTCCAGATTGAATATTCATTATTGATTATTCATTATTATAAACAATAAAATCATCTTTATCCTAATAAACACCGAGCCATCTTATCTATATATTCCTAAATATCCTGGTGGCCTAGCCACCTGGATTTAAATCCCCTAATATTATTCTTTTTCAACCTATTATGCGTTCAACAATCTATTCTTTTTAATCTTAAAACATTGGTGCCGTCAAACCCGTAAGCGAACCAGGTAAAAGTAAAAACTTCGTAAAAGCTTGGATTACACCTTTGATCATTGCAGAACTATATGTCGATATATCTTCGGTGTTTGATCAATATACTTAAGCGTTAAACTTGACAGTGAGATAAATTCTATTCTAAACATTTTCCAATGCGTAATTGTCTGAAGGCAACACCAGATATCGACTCTAATCAATGCTTCCGCCCGCCTCCCCCCCTTCGTTATCCACGAATTGAAGGTCAATGACTTCCAATATTCTCTATCGGCACAAATTAAAATTGAATTGTCATTTATCAGCCGACTAAATTGAACTCTCAATGTGCTAAAGTAATATAAACTATTGAATGGTAACATTAGCCCAATAACCCACAATTAAATAAAACTCTACTTAAACCATCCCAACAAATTCTTAACAGATATCAACCAAAAATTTTTCAAACATAGGAGATCACACCTCAATAACGAAAAAAAGGCTTTGCACACTGATGAAAAAGATGGTGGTCGCGCAATAGATACCGGTTCGCTTTTTCCTTTTATAAGGTTGTTCTATAACTCGCGAAAGTGTAAGACCTAGCATCACCCTACATGGATTACGGCAAAAGTTTCGTCTAATCTAGCCACATCGTAGAGGAACGTAAAAAATAATAATAATAAATTTTATCTACAACGGATGGTAAACCACCTCAACACAAAAACCGACAAAAGCAAGCCGCACACATTGAGAGGTGACGAATCATTTTCTTAAAGCGAGTGCTACACCAATCGATAAAAATGGGAAATTCATAACCGAAAAAGCATAGTTTTTTTCCCTTTTACCTCATGAAAAAAAAAATCAATCAAGTTACTATAACAACCGAACGTTTTTCATTTCAACGAGATAGATAAATCATCAATTAGCAAATAATAATTTTTTATTTTAACTTTGAATATTTTTTTTTACTAATAACTCATATTACTACCTCTGAAAAAGGGAGGTGTAGTAGTGTGTAACGCAGTCATCACTTTTATTTATAGACTTTGAATTTTGTAGTAAAAGTAATAAAGTATAGATTTAATAATTAATTTAAATATAGATCGTGCACATCCCGATGAGTTCCCAAATATATATATAAATACCCCATGTATCTTTGTCCAGATTGATTATTCATTATTGATTATTCATTATTATATACAATAAATTTATCTTTACCCTAATAAACACCCAATCATCTTATATATTCCTAAATGATATCCTGGTGGCCTAGCCACTATGATATAAATCCCCTAATTTTATTTTTTTTCAACCTATTATGCGATTCAACAATCTATTCTTTTTAATCTTAAAACAACAACGTATTTTAAATATCCTTGTTGAATGTTCAATTTGAGCTCCTTCATAATTACTAATGGCAAATTTAATTTTACCTTACAGTTATTAGATGGGTCCTATATTAAAGTGTTCGCTTTTTACGATATATGTTTATGGTTAGATTGAATTCTACATGGTTTCATATCCTTTATTCTGCGTTTCATTATCACAATAAACTATTTTCAATAATATAATAATATTTCAAATTTAATTTTTAAAACAATAATAATAGATTTATCAATATAACCCTTTATATTTGCTTCAAGATTAATTCAATTGGGAAAATAATTATTATCTATTATTATATGAATTACTGGACGTTAAAATAAAACTAATAAATTAGAAAAAACTTACTTAGTTGCAAACAATCAATTTTTTTTTTAAATAAAATATATAAAACTGATAAAATGTTTTTTACTGTTATATAAAAAGAAAAAGATATTTTTTGGTAAATAAAGTGTCGGAGCTCAACTGCAAATTTAATAAGAATATAATTATATTTTGTTTCAAAAAAAAATAAAAAATAAACCATTTTTATAAAATTGTTAACGTGTTATTAAAAGATTTTACATTTCCTTCTTTTGTTGCATTTTTAATAATATTTATCTATCTTTATGATATAGTTATAACTCATCTCAAGTTTGGTAGAGTGCCAATAAAATATTATGTTAGCCCGAATAAATTGCTTTACACCCACATAATAATTATTTTTATTCTAACGCATTCTTCACACCCGAACCAATTGCTCTACGCCCAAATAAAATTGCAAATTTTTTATATTAGAACATAATTGCTTTGGGTTTAAAATATTAGAGCACCTAAAAATTTTACCACTGCCTTAATTTCTAAGACTATACCTGCCATTTTACATTTTTAGATTGTTTATTGTTTTTTTTATTTAAACTTTGCAAGCCAGCTTAAATAACAAAAATTTTATAAAAATACAAAAAAAAAATCAAAGAAAAATTAAAAAAATATTTATTTAATATTTAAAACATTTGCAACGTTAATTATTTTAATAGTATTTTTATTCTAAACGGGCTAATAAATTGTATTTTAAATGTAAAATTCTGTATAATCTAAATGTTAATGTAATCATTCTCAAATTCTAAGATTTGAGATAAAAAATATAAACGAAATTTAAATATGCAAAAAAATTTTTTTAAATTTTATTTCTGTCTTGTAGCAATTTTATTTATATACCTAAAAAAAATAAGTAAAAACAAATTGAAAATATAAAAGGCTCTCCCCAGAGTATAATTTTTTTTTCATATATTAATTTGTTTGTTTATGTGACAATTTATAAATCAAAATATAGAAAAAAACAAGGCTTGTTTTTTCATTTACTATTTGCTGATAAAAGAAAGAAATTCTTAAAAGTCGTTTTAATATATGGACCCTAGTTTAAGTTTTTTGTCCTGGCATAAGTTAGTTCATAATTTTTTTTAGCACGGATTGTAATATAATAAAAAATTAGTGCAAAATGTTGAATAAAATCAAATTAACGGCTGCCAAAAAATTATGTTTGCTTGATCATATATTGTCTGATATCAGACTAAGAAGTGCATAAGATGCAATTTTTTAATATTTAAAGCATATTCGGCCTCCCCCAAAATAACATATGGCCGTTCTAAGGTCGTACAAGAATCCAAAAGCGTTGAAATAAAAAATTTAAACCCGCTGTTATAAAATTTCCTAAAAATTTTGAAAAATAGTTACCGCAAAAATCTTAAGGGTTAAATTATTTCCGACCGAAATAGGGGCTATTACCTAATTTAGGCTGACAACTGTCCCTACAAAGCTATGGTTTAAATTTTGGTTAGCCAGGCTATGAGCCTAGTTTTTTGAGTTAATATTTAATACACAGGGGAGAGACGGTGAGGCTTTATAATAATAGTTATAATAAGGGCTTGCGAGCCCGTATTTGCTCCGAATTGGCTTATAGGCATGAACGAAAACTTTTAAGTAATTGCCATGGGCTCTAATATAATCTTGTGAAAGCTCCAATTTTTAACCTTGTCTTTATTATATGGCCGAAACCGGTTCAAATAGTAAGACTTGCTCATTAAGCCTAGCCAACCATATGAAACTTTTAAACTGGACAACTGTTATCAACCTATAAATTAAAATTTTTATTATTGACAATTGGCGCAAAAATGTTATTTTTAGATAATATGCAGTAACTATGTAAAATTTTTCACACCTGAGCCAAGCCCTTTCGTTTATGCGTTATTAATTTATTCTGGCTCGGCACAGCCAATATTTAAACAAAATATTTTAGGCATTGTTTTGAATTTTATTGTAATTTATAAAGTATGGTGGATATATTCGGCTAGCCATACGTTATTTTAACATAAATTAACTTGCTCTTAATAACATTAATAAAAAAAACATATTTAAAGCTTTTGTTGAAAACATTCTTGCTCTATATCGCTTTTAGTTTTTTCTCAAATGACGCCTACATTTTTTATACTGCGTCTTAAATTCATAAATTTTTTTTGGCTATTAATTTTCTAAAAAATCTTGGCTTGTTCAAATCTCATGAAAAAACTATCTATTTAAAATTAAAAAGTTACTTTAAGGTTAATCAGAATCAAAAGACGCTTTTTGAACAAAACCACTAATTATATAAATATAAAATCATAAAAAAAATTATAATAATAACAACGCTTTACTGGTACAGTAAATGCAACCGCAATCTAAAAATATATTTAAACTTTACTACTACCCATAATGATATAGAAGCCGAAAATACCGCAGAAATAGAAAAATCTCATTGACACCGAATAACTAAAAATCTAAGGGCTAAATAATTAAAAATTCGTAATTAGCACCAAAAACTTGCCAATAAATAATAGTTGCCATGATGTTTAATACTCTAAATATCGTCCAAGTGGTCTGTCCAAATCAAATATCGTCTACTCGTCACGACTTTTATAAGTCAAATATTTATTTATTGATTAGAGCAAGCCTCGGTAAATTTTGACCCTTTAGACACGCATAACAGTCTTTTAAACCTTTTTATATATTCGGATCATCCAAACTTTTTCGACTACTAAAAGCAGCTTATTTTTAGTTTTGTTAATCTAGTTAATCTAAACAAATGTGGTCACTATTATGCAGGTAGTCCAATTTCAGGTCATAATCGACTGGAAATACTAATTTTTTCAACAACCATTAATTGCTAGCTTCTAAATCACTTAATACCTCTTGTTGCAAGTTCACAATATTTTTAGGGTTAGCTTTAAATTTACTTTATATATGTTTAATTTTTTAAGCTTATTAAAGGGCAATTATTCAAAACTAACTCTATGTATTGAGCCTATCATATGATCGTCACGTATGTGCACTTAGATCGTGAACATATGATTAATGTGTTATGTACAATTATACTTTGTTAAGCAGTTCGATCGTTTTAGGCAATAAATAAAAGACTTACCCCTTTGGCACACAGATTACAACCTAAAATTGATTAAAAGCTCTTAATGATTAAATTTTTTCATACCTATTTTTAGCTGAATGTCACTATGAGAAACTTTATTTCTCAAGGAAAGGTCGTTTTATTAATCTACAACTTTGACGAAAGACTCTACTTTCAATTAACGCTGGACGCTGGAATTAAGGTAAATCTCAGGCCATGTTTTTTTTTTTCTTTTTCCGATATTAGTAAAAAATTAATGTTAATGAGAGTTTGATGCACTAGCATATGACTTCATTGATAAACGTTTTGATAGCCAGAATATATAAGTGTTTTCATTTAATTAAAAGAATTGCCAGCCTTAATTAAGTACAATACGAACGGCGTTGCATCAACCTGCGAATAGTAGGGTAATTTGTAAGGCGCCTTTTAGGGTCCATACGGACCCCAATTTTAGAGTTTAGCTATGATCTTTTTTTTATTTTGAAGAAAAAACGTGCTTAATTATAGACTAATAATGGTTATCATTAATAAATATTGCAAATTGACGCAAAGAAGAAAAAAACTGACTGGAATTATTTGCCTATAAAATAAATAAATCATGCCAACGTCTCCTAAAGCATATTTAAAGAATTTCATGAAAAAAAAATATTTTGATATAAAATTATATTTGGCTATTTAACATAAAAATTAGATATATTAAATAAAAACAAAAAATGATTCATTTCTTTATTAAACAATACAACATTTTGAATACTTAATAATTAAAATACATAATAATAATTAAATTATAAGGTTGCAATAATTTATTAAATTTAGATACATATGGTTTACAACATTGAAATTGAGGGTGGAATCTAAACCCCAATTTAATTTGTAATTTTTAAACAAATTTTATCACTAGATTTAGACCAATTAACTACTATTTTGTTTAAGAAAAAAGTTAAAAAATTAGCCCAATATATTATATTTTAAAAAATATTATAAATTCATAATGTGCTGGAGTTCATATGGACAGTGCTTCGGGTTGGGCAGTAGGTAAACTGACCATAACCATACTTATACTCAAAAGTTATAAGATAAATCGGTTAGAATAAACATATTTTAAAATAGATTAAAATGGTGTTAACTCCAAAACCCGTTAATTATCAATTGCTATAAACTCTAAAATATTTTGATTTATTTGACTTATGCTATTTCTTAGTTGATCTAAAATTTAAGAAAAAAAATTTTTTTTTTTAAAAATAATCATTTTTGATTTAAGCTTGTCATATATTATTGAAGGGCTAATATTTTTTTCGAGCGATATTAATATAATGTAACACGATGTCTCATATAAAATTTTCCAAGTTTACATTTGGGCTATTTTATTAAAGTATTCCATCAAAAAATGGTCTTTAGTTAAATTATTTTCTCAACGTAGTGAATACCTAAAAGATAATGTATTTTCATTTACTTAGTTTTTTTTCAAAGCATATTTAAATTATTATATTATATCGCATTTAACACAAAATATTTGGCATCCTAACATATAAAAACTATAATTATTGAATTTAAAGTATACTGATCAAAATTTGAGCTTGATATAAATTTTTTATGCTAATTGTATTCATCAATATTCAACATCTTTTTAAAAACTCCCAATAAGATTTAAAAAATGACTGATTTTAACTATGAGTTTTGGTCTCTATAAGTGACAAAAAATTGTTGCCATGTGTTATATTTAAGACAATCGAGTAATCTGTACGATCTTGAATTTATAAGCTGGCACGCAAATGAGTGTAAGAAATGTTGATAAACACACCGAATATCTATAAAAAACAATGTTATTAAACTGAAATGAATTGATGATCTCTTTGCCTCATGTCTTTTTTTTCGTCTTAGGGTTGCTAAGTTTATAACCAAAACGTGGCAATGGACAAATATTTTAATTTAGATCATCAAAGAAAATAAATTAATGAATTTGTTTCATAGTATAATAAATATATTCATCTCAAAAATGATAAAAATCAAATAATATTTTTACATCAACATTTATATAGAATTATTATACGAGCGATTTATTATTAAATGAATTGAAATTATTTAAAGTATAAATTTTATTGATCAGCCTTGTAAAGAGGTATAATATTAATTTGGCTGTTGAATTTTTTCGCTATCTATTGAACAATGTTTAGCTGACTTACAAAATAAGGAGAAACGGTAAAAGAATTTTAAGATAGCAGGTTTATTCTCTCTTAATTTCATAACTCTTAAAATTTCTCACCTGTGCAACGCGTGTTGAATAAGATATTTATTAAAGGGCAAAATTTATTAAAATTATGAAACGCTTATAAACAACCAGAATATTAGAATGAACTAGTCTTTTCGAGCCAAGCTTATTTTGACAGAGACTCCTATTCTTTAGGTTTAACTGCTCATTGTTGACCATATGTAAGAATCCCTTAGAGAATTGCCGGCTGGCCAGAATTATACATAAATTGATTAGCATATTTTCGTTTCATTGCAATTACTCATTGCATGTCATAAACATTTGAAATTAAAATATATCTAAATGGATGTCTTATTCGACCATTAGAAACTAAAGTATATGTATGATATTTAATAACTTATAACACACGCAGAACATATTTTTGGGAATGAAATCAAAACTATAGGAACTTTCAAAAAATAAATGGTAATAAAATATATAAAATGAAGCACAAAAATTTTTACAAGAAAAAAATAAATATTTAGCTGAGGTTCACTCCCATTCTAGATTTGAAAATTTATGAAGAAATTTACACACTCCCAATTTTTTATAAAGCAATAAATGAAATTAAATTAAATAATGTTTCTAAATTTCTGCATATTAAATATTGTGCTAATGGTTTTAATCTTAATTGTTAAAAACTACTTTAAATAATTGTCTATCATCTGCATGTGTAAAAAACATTTTTTACATATACACACAACAAAATTTGGACGACCCTAAGCCTAGGGCAACTATAATTTTTGGTCAAGTTTTAGGCGCTGATTACGAATATGATATCAGAATTTTAGACAATGCCTCAGATTTTTAGTTGTTCGGTGTCAAAGTTGAGATTTTTAAATTTTTGGGGTATTTTAATGGGAATAAGTGTTGTTACCATTTGTAACTTCAAGCTTTAATAAGTTTGTAAGTTATTGGCCCCACAACATAAATGCGGTAACTGGGCTTCTATATAAAACCTATGGGTAGCAAAAGTTTGAAAATATAACGAAAACATTCATTATTAACGTAAGATGTTTAAATTTTTTTTAATATTTAATTTTTGTATTTTTTAATTTTTATAAAATTAGTGGTGTCGTCATAAAATCCGTTTTTTTCTATTTAGTAATTTTAGGTAATAACCCTTTTAGATATGTTTTTATAAGGAATCTGAACATGCCAATAGATTACGTTTCCCTTCCGCTGGTCTTTACGGACCACGGCACTTCCTGAATCGCCCTATAAAAGATTGTTAAAACATTCTTTTATAATACTTATATAATTTTTTAATCTAATCATGGAATCGATAAATATATAAACCGTATATTTTTATAGAAATTTTGTTTATGCCTATTAAAAGAAGTCAACTAGTTGGATATAAAACATAATATTATGTTAGATAATGGCACTTATAACGGTTTTATTTCAAAAAGCACCCAACATTGTTTGATTAGGCCCTAGTAATTTGTTGCATGCCTTGTTGACTGTGGTGAAAGATAATTATATTTTTTAATACGATTTAGTATTTTTACGTCTTTTTCTAATATCAATTGAGTCATTTATTAGCTTACAACAAATAGCTAATGAAATATAAGGTTATAATTAGCAAAGTATAAGTAATCAGTTTTAATAAAATAATCATATAGGGGAAACCGGGGCGAAATGGTTGGTGGGGTGAAATGATTAATAGATATATCTCTACCAAAAGTTATTCAATATACATAAATTTTATATATGTTGTAAAACTTTATACAAGCTATCGATTCATTATATTTTTACATATACATCCATTAAAAAAAATTTAGAAAATTTCAATTAAAGAAAAAATGTATTTCAAATTTATATTTTAAGCAAAAATAATTTTGTTTTATTTATGATAAAATGTTACCTCGAAAACATTATTATAATTTAAAGATTAAAAAAACACTTCGTTGTAAGAATATAATACATTTTTAACTTAAAACTTAATATTATTTGAACGTTATTGATTTTGCAAACACTACTCAATGCGGAGCGAAATGATTATGTTCATTTTTATTTCGCCCCATCATGCGTAATTATAAAAGAAAAAGTTTGAAGACAGATGAAGATATTTTCAAAGAAACCCTTATAACCTCAAAAAAACAATTTAAATCCATTATTAGTTTAGAAAACTAGCATATGAATATGCGGTCATACTTAACAAAAGAACCCCTACCAGTTGGATCGAACAAAAATTAGCTGGACCTGATTGGTTCAGCAATTTTATAAAAAAAAACCCTATTATTTCTATAAGAATGAATGTACCAGTCTAGCCAGGATATCTGTTTCAATAAAGAAGCAGTCAATGGTTTTTACCAGAACCTAATAGATCTAATGGAAAAATATTATTTTGAACCTCACATATTCAATTTAGGTGAAACTAGTTTAATAACAATTCATTCACCATCTAAAGTGGTTGCACAGAAGGGTGTTAAGCAAGTTTATTATACATTATATTAATTAATTACTATACTGGAACAATTGTTTCTGCTGAAAAGGGCAGCCTTTACCAGTATTGCCATAAATCCAGTCAAGCAATTAATTCCACCTTATTTCATTTTTTCTAGAAAAAGGTTTAAGGTGGAATTAACTAATGGTCCTAATGGGAGGGATGGTTGTGGCAATTCATCAGGATGGATAAAAGAATTTGTGGGTTTAAAACAGTAAAATATGTTAAATGCTCAACTGAAGATCCAGTAAATTGAATTATTATATTTTAAATAAAGGCATTTACAATTATGGATAACCATGTATTTCATATATCCATAAAAGCAGTGAACTTTCTTAAGATAATGGGATTAAAGTGGTCACATACACCTCATTGTTAACATAGACTTACCCCTTGTTGTAAAATAATCTAAATCTATATTTATTTTACAATATATAAGGTTTATTTGAAATTAAAGCTGTAAATTTATTAAATTTTACACACTTTTATTTTGCCCCATGGGTGTTTTATTTTACCCCGTAAATGGGGCGAAATGGTTAATACAAAGTTTATACATTGTTCAATATCATTTTACAGAATTATATTTTTTTGGTTAAACAAATTATTTTATAAAATATAATGAATTATCTATAAAATAAGCCACTAATTGTCTCTTTTGGATTAAAATGTCAGCAGCAACGATTTTGCAAAAACATGTTCATTTCGCCCCGGTCTCCCCTAAACAAATAAATTACCTAACAAACACATAGTAATTTTTTGTGTCTCATTTTTTATTTTTTCTTTTATTATTTTTGGGCAAAAAACAAGCGAGAGTTAACAATTACAGGCTTTCCTGGATTTGCATATTTTTGACCTGTCCTTTTAGTAATTTAATACGACCTTTTATTATTTGTTTAAATTATACTTTAACTATTTAAATATTAATTATTATATAAAATGAACGACCTTTTATTATTGGTTTAACTTAATTGTACTTTAACATTTGAATATTAATTATTATATAATATGAACGACCTTTTATTATTTGTTTAACTTAATCTTACTTTAACTATTTGAATATCAATTATTATAAGAAATGGCATTGACGACTAAAAGATATATACACTGACTGGAAAGATAATATGATATTATAAATATTTATATCAAAATCTACAACACCATTTTACCAATAGTTAGCGGATTTAGAAATTTTTGTACGTTGATATAAAAATTTAAAAAAATTAGTCGATTTTTAAATAAGGTAATTGTTTAAAAACCATTAATTTTAAAAAACAAATTTAACCACTTGTGGACACAATAAAATTTTTGTAAAGAATTATTACTATCTAAAATAAAAGATTTATTTATGGATATTATTATTTCGACCAAAATGGTAACAAAAAATTGGTCGTTTTTATAAAAACAAACAATTGGTTTGAGGTTTCCCCTACACCTTTTCCCACTTAGGGGTGCCATATCCTTTAGGGCTTTGACTCTTTAACCCGAGCAAAGCAATTATTATTGCCGACGGGTTAAATAGTAAGATTTGCTCGCACGCCGGCAACCTAGGTTTTTAGCCTAGGCTCTTACTTTTAGACATATCGTTTAAGACCTACTGCCAAAGCAGGCCACCCAAAAGCTTTAAAGTAGTTGCACATGTAAGCTATTTTTCCTGAAAAAAGCTACTGGGCACGGATTCGAATCGCAATCTCCTGCGTCTCAGGCAGAAGGTTTGCCACTGGCTATCTAAGCCGATATAAAAAAAATAGGCAATTTCACTTTAATACCTTTTTCCCTCGAAGTCTCAGTTTTGGCTGAAAATTGGTACACTGTTAGGATCCTTGGTGCTTAAAAACCTAAATTTTTTTTGACCGGAAGTCATTTTGACCGAGATATGACCAAAAATATTTTTTATATTTTTGCAAAAATAAAATTTGATGCAACTTTGCGCGCCTGTATCATCTATAGTATTGTAGCTAGAGTCATAATTTTTTAATTTGAAGATCGTAATAAGGGCTACCTAGACGCAAAAAATATTAAAAAAAATTTTTTTTAAGTTACCAAAAAATTAAAATCAAATTTAGACACAAATACCTTAAGAATGTATCTTTATATTTTCTGAAAAATTATATAAAATATGCCCCTTAATAATATTAATAAATATTTTAAAAATTTGGGACCGGCATGACTTTTTAAATAATTTTAAAAAATCAATTTTTTGCCTTATGTTTGGGACCTATTTATGCCCTTTGAACTATATTAAAATACTTCAGTGCCAAATTCGTTAATATTTGAAAAGCAGAACATATGAATACTTATGTTAGACCATAATAGTTTGATTTATTTGATTAATTTCATTATTAAATTTACAATGAAAAAGTGAACCTCAAAACCGAAAAAAGTAAAAATTTTGCCAATTTTTAAAATCGACTTTCTGGTTAACCAACCAACTTTTTTTCAATATTTAACATTTATTTTATATAAAATATTGCTTAATAATATATAATAGCCCCAGCTTTTTTTATTTGATTTTGACTCTTCTACAATAAAAATACCAAATTTTGAAAAAAAACATCGAATTAGGTTTCATAACTAACGCAGATTTTATTCATCTGTGCAAGCTTATTCTTTTATTTTTTGCATAATTAACTAATAATATCTAGAACCTATATAATCAGCCATAATGACTGTTTAAGTGTTACAAAAATAGTATATAAGTTAGGTATAGAAGAAAATTACAAAAATAGAAGCCCTTAAAATCCTTTCATTTATTTTGATTAAATTTGTAATTTGTTGTTTTATTAAAAACATATTCTTGTGTAAAAATTCATTAGGAACTTAATTATAAAAAACTTTAATATTGCCCAAATCCATAGGCCTATAGATTCAAGTGATAGTAATATTTCTCTTTTTTTTAATAGGAGTGCGTCTTTATTGAAACTTAATGTAAATGGAACTAAAATTTTTGCTTTTTAAACTTTATTAAGGTTGGTTTGATATATATGTATGCTTTGCTCTAAGTAGCCTCTCAAAAACATATTTTGCTTTTGTAGAAATTAGTAAAAAAGACTAAATGTCCATACTTTGTTTATATTTAATAAGGTCTGATTTAAAATTCATCATTGAAGCTATGCCCGTTATAATCATTTGAAGTTGTTTAACCCTAAAACACACTTTTTTTGTATTTATAGTATCAAAACACCATATCAATATGTTTTATAAAATATGTGACTTTTTACGTTTATTTTAAGTTTGTTGATATGCATAAAAAAGAACCTCTGTATCTCAATATTCATAATAGGCCAAAAATATTCTAATATATACTTTATTTATCAGATTTAACGTTTTTGTGGCTGTATTTTAAAAAATAATAAATAAAAAAAAATAAATATTTACAAATTTTTTAACCTTATTATTATTTCAAAAATCCCTAGTAAATTTTTTATAAAATAAATTTAACAAATTCTATTTTGCCGAGGATAAATATTGAAGATTATGTGCAATTTCTAATATTGCTCATCAGACTAAAAAAAACTAGTAAAAATAAACAAATGTAAGCAAACAAATTTTATTTTTTTTTTCCACCTTAAAATTCTAAAATTCTTGGCAAACTTTTGTTTTTATTCATAAAAAGAAATGGGTTCGTTAAATAATTTTGGGAGAAATTTATGTTATACAGCGTTTTTTATGTACAAAATGCATTTTTAAATTTTTAAATTGGTTTGGTAGTGACCCAAAAAGCCGGCTTTGAAGATAGAGAGTACAATACTAAAAATTACCAATTTTTTTGATCTGAAGTTCCCTTTTTCTTTCCAAAATTAACAAAAGTATGAATCAAATAAATAAAACTGTTATAGCCTAACTGCCCCTATATCTAACTACTTATATATAATTTAATTTGCATTTAAATATTTTAATATAGCAGGAAGCAAATTTTTGTCTGAAAATTAAAAAAAAATATTTTTTTTGAATTTTTAAAAAAAAATTATGTCGGTCCCAGACTTTAGAATTCGAATATTTATAAAGAATATTAAATATTCTATTCAAGAAATTAAAAAAATAATGCCTTTTTATTCATTTTAAACTGAATATTCTTAATAAAATTGTAAAATTTTAAAATAATTTTTTAAAATAATAAAAATATGCAAGATGGCCCTTATTGACATCTTCAAAATAAAAAACAATTAGGTCCCTCCCAAAGTTGCATCAAATGTGAAAATTCACCTTGCTTTCTTTAGCCCCTATCTCGGTCAAAAATCACTTTCGGTCAAAAAAATTTCCAGATTATGAGATACCCTTAAATACTATCTATTAGAACATCGGCGCGTGTCGTATAGTCAAATATTGGATAAAGGTGTTGTAGATTTTGATATAAATATTTATTATATTATATTATATATATGAATATAATTCTAATTCGGTTTATATACATTTAGTCAAGGACATTTACTGATAAATATATCATGGATAGTAAATGTTACAATTTGCAATCTAAAATACTCAATTATAAACAAGGTCAATTAAATCAATATTAAACAAAGCTAAATATATTCAATATACCTCTAAGGTTTATTAATGGTAAACCAGATCAATTACCAACATAGACAATTAAGGTAAGGTCAATTAAATAAGTTATCACAAGGACAATTAAGGTTTATCCAAAATGTCATTAGAATAATTACCAACATGGTGGCCAAGGAGTTGAACTCGCGACCTTGTGTAGGCAGGCTCGTTCTTCTCTTTGCTCACCTGTCAGTGAGGCCAGTTTAACAACTTCCCTCTATCATATGGCATATAGATACATTTAATGGCCACAAACATAATCTTTATTAACTTTCTACCCCACCCATGATTTTTCTCCTTATAATTAATAGAATCATGCATTGTCTTAACATTAAGGCATGCTTTATTTAAAATTATAATTCGGGTGCGTAATGCCGCCCATAATTGAATGCTGTGTTCCTTAATCGAAGTTAATTTGTTGTCTTCGATTACGTCACTTCTCGAGTCTATGTCAAAGTACCACGGGGCACTATCGTTCACCTGATCGTCGTCGATGATCAAGTTTACCAGGTGATCATCCATCTTCCTCACGGCTTGTTGCCCCATTTCGTTTTCACACACGTCGTAAAGTTTAGAGTACTGATTAAAGTCCTCGTTCGTTTCGAAGGGTGTCCACGTATTGTTGGGATTCACCTGTTCGTCATTGCTAACATCATGTTCAGGTTGTTGTTCCTCCTCTTCGTTCAGATTGAAGTGACTATTATCGTCATGATCGGTATTAATTGTATGCCTTTCGCCCTCAACATCGTCAAAATTGTTTACCTGGATAAAAGGTTTGTATAGGTTATCGCCATCATACTTGTAAAGTTGATCAACGGTAGTACCCAAGTCACCCTCATTATTGTAATCTTCCATCATATGAGTGTCCCATAATTCATTATTAACAATTTCAATCGGTTGAATTTCATTATTATCATTATTATCATCATCATTATATTTATTATTATTATTAATTGACTCCTCCCCTTCATCTAAATAACGCATTTTCAGGCATCTTACTCCCATATAAATTCTATTTGAATAGACTGGTATAGGGTCGCCGAAAATGCTACATTGACCATTACGATTGCTGAGTTCCTGACGATTTTCATCAAAATCGTTATCATATATTTGTTCATCAGCGAGGTAATCATAATTATTATACCTTTGTGAATTCCATTGTTCCACAGCGAAGTCATCCGAATTATCATTATAAGGTTCCTCGAATATTTCATAATTATCATTATCGTTATTCATTGAGTCCTCTTTGGTAAACCCAGATTAATCGTGGTCTTCGGCGCCATGTTAGAACATCGGCGCGTGTCGTATAGTCAAATATTGGATAAAGGTGTTGTAGATTTTGATATAAATATTTATTATATTATATTATATATATGAATATAATTCTAATTCGGTTTATATACATTTAGTCAAGGACATTTACTGATAAATATATCATGGATAGTAAATGTTACAATTTGCAATCTAAAATACTCAATTATAAACAAGGTCAATTAAATCAATATTAAACAAAGCTAAATATATTCAATATACCTCTAAGGTTTATTAATGGTAAACCAGATCAATTACCAACATAGACAATTAAGGTAAGGTCAATTAAATAAGTTATCACAAGGACAATTAAGGTTTATCCAAAATGTCATTAGAATAATTACCAACACTATCTACATGAAAAATTTAAGGGGGACCTCCTTGTTATATTGAGGTGGGATTGACCATTTACTTTTTTAATTGATAAAAGCTTTGTAAATATGCTTTTTAAAAGCAAAATTTTAAACGCATATGTTATTTATTTTTCTTAATATTTTTTTTTCATCAAAATTTAAAAAAAAAATGATTGTTATTTGGTTTACCAAAGTTTTTGCTACCATTTAACTTAGTAGTAGCAATCTTTGTTATAATTTATGTCTATTATCAAACCCAAAAAACTGCGTACCATATCAAATATAAATATTACATGGCAGATTACCACAATTAAGGTGTAAAAATTCAAAATTCAATGGGTTATAATATTCAGGAAATATTTCATTATATTTTTTTAACGTATTTGCTGGTTATTAACTCTGTTATATATTTAAGTAATGACCAACTTTTAACATACTCACTCTAATACTTCAATATTACCTGATAAAAAACTATATTTATAAAACAACAAAATTTTTCATATGTCTTATTGGAAATAACACAGGTCAAATTTTTGACAGTTATAAGCTAACCACCTAAATCAAACCTGCCTACATAGAATTTTCGGATCCATTAACCGTTTTTTATATAACTTAGTTATTTTGCTATAAATAAAAAATTTTTAGAAAAAATGCCAAAAAAAACAAAAAAGAATTAAAAACAAATTTATTTGAATTTTTTTTACATATTCACATCTAAACTGTTGATTACAAACTTTAAATAAAACTTTATTAATTGTTTTGTTTAAATGATGATGTAGGAGCATGATATACTATAAAACTTTATTCGTTATTTATGATATATATAAGTTAGAAAAAATATATAAAAAAAAATTTTTCATTTTTATTTTAGGGTACTCTCAATCTGTCCATTTGGTCAAAAAAGGCAATGTTTTCGATATGAAATTTAAGGAGCCGAAGCAGGGAGAAACTAAGAAAAACGAAATTTATATATGAGATAAGGCCTTTATAAAAATAAATTCTTTTATGTTTTAATAAAATTCACGGGTGTGCCATTGGAATTTTGTTGACCTGTGTAATGAAGAGAATATAAAGCACATTACCTATATCAATTTTTACTGTATAAAAGGTTTAAACGAAAAAATAAGATATTTTAAATATAAGTTAAAGTTTTATGTACAAAGCATTTTTATTTTAGAATTTTTTAATTATTTTAAATAAACCAAACGGTTATAAAAATATTTAGGTGGCAGGCCTTGTCTAAGTTAGTTCATATGCTTCAAAAGTTTGTTACAAGACAAGGAAACAAAAAATTTTTTTACAGGTTTTCATAACTCACTGTCAGGAGGTGACCCTCGCTAAATTTAAGAAATTATAAATTACACTGCAGCTATCTTTTTCTCTATGGTAATATCCTGAGCAAAAAGCCGTAGGAAGTAGCGCACCCCTCCTCGATATAGAAGTAATTGTGCGATTACATTTTTCTATAGGCTTAGGGCGTATACATACGGCATGTAGGAATTCCGTGAAGTTGTCTAAAACGCAAATTATTTAATAAATTTTTGCTGCGCTACATAACAATAAATATAATATATTTTTTTGCCAAAAGTGTTATTTGGTTTAAGAAAATATAAAACATTGCCTTTTTCCAATAATTGTACCATCAAGGCAGAGTAGACATTTTTGTATAGATAAACCCAACCAAAATTAGTTTTAACTGACGGGTTAAATTAGCCGAAGCACTGTGACCTAATATATACATTAAAATAATCATTTATTCTTTATTTTACCAATTTCACCAATTTAGTATTTCATTTTTTGTATATTCAAAATAATTAATTTAGAGGAGCAAATTTGTTTTATTTTTAAGCCCTAGGGTTGTAGATTGTCACTTTGCCAACATTTTTGTATCCATAAAAGCATTCGGAAATTAAACAGCTTGTAGGCATTAAAATCTAAAAAAGAGTAGTCATTTACCTGCTTAAACGCCCCCCCCCCCTCAACCCCGCTCCCCCTTTCCTTCCCTTGCCTTAAATCTTTAATAAAAATAGATGATTTTTATTCTTAATACTATTACGCTACCTCGGCTAACTCCGTGACCCGAAACATACATATCGGAATCGTGGGGTGGCAAAGATTCGTTTTGCTTGGGCAGGCAAACTGGAGTTACTGTGTAATTGTACTGAGGTATTGTATCTTCGAGTTCCAACAAGGCTATATCATTCCCGTATCTTCTGTAATGCGGGTAAAAGATGAATCTTTTAATACGTAGACCCACTTTTGTGAAAATTTCATTTGGATCCTTAATTGCCAGGTACACAAGTAAACCGGTTTTCGGCCACTAAAAATATATTTAAATTGTGTATATTAAATAGTTTGAGCACGGGCTATTTTACCGATGTGATGAATACTGTTTTAATCTTTCAAAAAGTGTGCATTTCTTTTATTTAACCTACCTACTAACTGTTGATATTAGATTTTTATAATATCAATCCTAATTTATTTAACTATTTGGGAGCAAATAAACAAATTTTTTTCCCTCCTCACCCGGCGCATGCGAAAAAAGATTAACTAGCTAAACCCATTTTTTTCCTGTATCTTCTTTTCAGGCCTGACTATTGGGCTCTTTTAATTCGAACATTAGTCAGGTATTTAATTTTACCCATACTAAGTAAAATCAACTTATGAATACAGATACACAAATATCAATATCAAAAAATATAAACAATGGGTAAAATATTTTCCCCAAACTTTTTCCCTTTAAGGAACGGCATACCCGTAAATAATTTGACTTTTTATTATCCCAGCAAAACATAGCTGACGGTTTAACTAGTATGATTTTAACGCAAGCCGGTGACAAATTTAGCTTAGGACCTTAATTCAGGCACGTTTAAGAACTGCTAAAGCTATTTACTCAGCAGTTTAAAAGTGATTGCACATGCATACTATTTTTCAAAAAAAAAACTTTTTGTCACGAATTTGAACTCGTTACCTCCTGCGTTTAAGACAGGAAGGCCATGAGCTAAAAAATAAGTCATTTAAAGCATTATGATATCTTTTCTCATATATATTTTCCGGTATATTCCGTCGACTCTATTGAATTGTCCATATCTAAAAATGGTCTTTTACCATAACAACAGACTCTATAATACGAAAAGTAAAAAGAAATCCAATCTTATTGTTTATAAAAATTTCTTGTAATCATTTTATCAGGCTCTTACATCAGAATTTACTGATTCCAAAATAATTCGTGTATGAACTTAACACGATATTAATCGGTTTTAAATTTGACAGTATAGCTATGGTATTTCAATATATATTAGTTTTTTAATTCTTTTTTTGGCATTTTTTCTCACTTTCAATGTTAATAACAGACTTACGAATAAAACAAATTTAAAAATCTTTTAGTTGGATAGCTCCATAGCTATAAGTTGCTATGGAAGCAGTAGGTGGAACCCTAATACCACTTTCCATAAAATCAAAGTTAAAAGACTTACATGAAGCAATGGGTAGCACTCAGTATGAATCTCTTGTTTATAATCGAACCGCCGCAAAGGTGTGTGTTAGTCCCATTTGTTATTATTTTTACCTATAAAACCAATTTGACTTGTATTAAATTATTTTATTAACAATGACATTTTAAATTTGTGCTTTTCAAGTTCAAAAAAAAAATAGTTTGAAAATGCATAGTTTGATTATTTTGAAGCAGTGCAGTGAGGTAGTGACATGTATAAATTTATAGCAGAAATTAGGATAGGCTATGTACCAGAAAGGTAATAAAATGTTATATCCAAATATTTGAAAAATTTTATTTTTTATTTTTTTACAGTTTATTATTTATTTTAGTTTGAGCTTTTATAATAAATAATATAAAAACCTGCCAAGGGAAACGATGCGTTTCAACTACTTGACCTCCCACAATAGACTGCGTGGCTCGTGAACAGTTTGAAAACCCAGTTCGACCTGTTTTAGTTATTCCACATTCTTTTGGGTTGTAGAATAGGTCTAAAATAAACACAAACGTTTTTTTTACTATGTAATAAAATAAAATTCAATACGATTTTGTAAAACGTCGGATTTATAGTTACAGATAATTTATAAACTTTATGTGATTAAAAACGTCGATTCAAAATTTAGAATGTTTTTGGAAATTTTAAAATTATTCTTTAATAGGTTTAATTGAAATAATATATTCACATTAATCTAAAAAACAAATGAAAAATTGCGAAAAAGTTAAGAGATAAATATTAGTCAAATCTGGTAAAAGACCATTTAATTTTCAAGTTTTCACTTAATTTTCCTTAGTTAGGTGATCTTATTATTGCTTATTACCTGCATAATTCTGTGCAAAATAGCAAAGGGCTACAAAAGTCAAAAGGATTTTAGAATTATTATTTGTAATAATAAAATTAAAGTTACAGTATTAGTAAATTTATTAAAATTATAATAAAAATTTTTTGAATTTAATATTATCTGGCCTGTTTATATAGAAAGCAAAATTGTTTTAAGTATCCGAACTGCATTTATGTCAATATTTGTCGTTCATTAATTTAAAAAATGTCAAAGACAAAATACATTTAATTTAGATAACCCAATTAATCAAATAATTGAGTACTTATATATTTTATTATGTTGATATTTAATATAGGTCATCGCAGTTGTCCCATTTACAGATTATTTTTAACTAAAAAATCTTGCCATTAACTTAGAGAAGAATTAAAATGGCGCTTTTAATTGACCTAATTAAGGTTCGGGCCAGTGAGAAAATATGTGATTATTAAGGGAATTTAAGGACCTTTATAAAGAACCTACATCATTTACACCTACTGACTCAAATAATTGCGCCTTACTCACCTTCGAAGGATAAAAAAAAGGGGTTAGGAGTGAATATAAATAAATAATATCACGTACGTATATACCCTAAGAATTATTTATCTTAATGAGGCCCCTACATCTGCACTAAGTATTTTGTAGTTCGGCAATTTATTTCAAACATTAGCCTTACTCATGTCTGAGTAAATTAGCTTGATAAGCTTGCTCTTTCTTACCTCACTAGATTAAAGGAATACAAAACTACGTGTTAGGTTTGTACATAAGTTGCATAGCTTTTAATATCCTAATCAACTATAAACAAATTTAACTCGATTCAGCTCTAACATCTGCTAGCCTCAGTGTTTAAATTCATAAAGTTGAGGAACAGCTCGATTAATTTGCTGCCATTAAAAAATACTACATACAGATTTAAATAAAAAAACAAATTTTTTTTGGAATCTAAAGTTGCATACTTTTAATTTTTAGTCTTACAAATTTATTCCGATTCAGCTTGAAAATCTGCTAGTCTGTAAATTGAGTCGATGGAATAGCTTAATCAACTTGCTGCCTCTTATAAATAATTCATTTTACAGAGTTAAGAAAAACAAGTAACGGGTTATTTTTGGAAACAAAAGTTGCAAATCTTTTAATTTTTTAGTCAAACCTTTATACAAATTTAACTCGATTCAGATCCTACATCTGCTAACCTCAGTGAAAAAATGGTCTGAGTCAAGCAAATTAGCTTGTTCTATTTGCTGCCACCTAAAAAATACTTCACTTTATATATTTAAGAAATACAAAAAAAAACGAGATTTTGAAACAAGAGTTGCAAATCTTTTAACATTTTAGTTAAACCTTTATACAAATTTACCTCGATTCAACTTAAATATCTGGTTGCCTCAGTGAAAAAATTCATGTCTGAGTACTGAAGGACTTAATTTGTCTAAAACAATTTTAGAGGTTGCCACTGATACTTACTAAAACAAATTCGTTCAAAAAAATCAAAATTCACTATACAAAATCTGGTTATATAAAAAGTGGTGTCAGTCAAAATAAAAAATGCTATGTTAAACAGGAATAAAAAAAGAGGTAAAAAATCTTTTAAAAAGAAAAAAATTTTTATTAAAAGGTGTTGAGAATAGAAAAAGTAATCCAAAGCTTATTATAATGGTTTAAAATTTAACTAAAGGTCAAAGTACACTTAGCACTGGCTAAATGAAAGATTCGTTTGGTGTTTGATCAAATAAATTAATTTATGTTGGAAAAAATATGATCTTCTTACAAGATAGTATTGGCGACAGTGGTCTAAGGAAGTGGGCCAATGTCTCGTGTAAAATTAATTCTGTGGTCCTCTAAGATATCCCTTTTACATGGGAAGTTATTATTAAGGCAATTATATCCATACCTTCAATTCCCCAGGCCCGATTCTATCAGCTGCAATTTTCAAAAGTTTAGGCTTAATGCGGCCCCAACACCTTCGACATATTTGGGTAATGCGTTTTTCGGATTCTGAAATATATACTCAAGGACAATGAAAGCTCGCCAAATTAGTTCCTATCCCAAAAAAGGGCAATACTTTAAAGGACAGTTATCGTGGTATTTCTCTTATATCGGTTGTTTCTAAAATTTTGTGTACCTTAATTTATTTAAGTATCGTTGGTTTCGTGTAACAATTTAATATGCAGAGAACAGGTTGACTCTCGTGAGAACAAAGAGTGCATAGGTCAAGTCTGAGAGTGTCACTAGGCGTAAGTGTAGCAAATCAACTCATTTGCCTTTATCAGGCATATGATGCGGTACCGCATCAAGCCCTTTTTAAAAAACTTTATTTTATAACACAGGTCAACAATTTTTTGAGAGTTATGAGTTAATATCAAACCTGCCATATAAGGGATTATCAAATCCGTTTACCGTTTGCCTCATCAAATTTAGTTAGTCAATGTTGAAAATTTTAGAAATAAGGTTAAAAAACAAAAATAAATTGAAATTTTATTTTTGCATATTTACAATATAAACTGTTATAAACTTCAAATGCATTAAAACCCTGTCGTATTTAAGCTTGTCCGCGAAATTTTTTGTACTATTAAAATGCCGATGTAAGAGCTTTATATATGAATAAAATTTTTTCTCCATTATTTGTGATTAAAAATATAAGTTAAAAGGAATTTTTATATTAAATGTTTTATAAATTTTTTCTCTTAGGGTATAACTAGATCTGTCAATTTGGTCACAAAAGGCCATTTTTTGTAAAAAATGATCTAAGGGGCGAAAGACGAAAGAAACTTAAAACAAAAAACATATATGAGATTAGGCATGGGGATGCATTCTTTTATGTTTTCTTCACGTTTCTGACATAAATAATTGTTGACCTGTTTGATAGGAAAAATTCTGGCCATAGTTGAGGACATGTATCAGACCCGATTCTACCTTTTCCACTTTGGGGGGGGGGGGGGGGCAAAAAAACTCGTGGGTGGGGCAGAAAATTTTTTTTGCCGCCTTGGCGGCAAAATAAGCTGTGACCTTCGGTCACGGCGAAAAATATACATGTACAACAATAGAATACATGTTCAAAATTTTTTAACAAATTAATAGTAATTTATTATATTTAAATTAAAAAAATGAGTTTATAAATTGAATATGTAAATTAAAATTAATTGTTTTCACTAAAATATGCTTAAAAAGATATGAGATTTGAATTAATTGTAAGTATAATTTTATCATTTGGTATCATTGCGCATGAAAATTAAAAATATGATATATATGAATGATAAAAATGAATCATATAAAACTTTGGATTTTAGAAAATGAAAAGTGAAATAAGATTGATTATCATGAAAACAAAATGTATAAGTTTGCTAATTTGGAAGAATATATATAAAAAAACACTGGTTATATATAACTAGTTATTCATATTAGGGTAAAAAATTAAACATGAACATAAACGTTAAATGCGCATAAAAGTTTGCACCATGTTAAAATAGTAAGCATTAATTAAAATACCTTGATTGTATCATGTGTAAAAAATTTATGAAGGGAAGAAAAATTGTCAAAAAAATCTTTCACTTCACTTAAAATAAGACAATCTTTTACAACAAGATGCAATCGGTGGTTAAAGCAGTGAATATACGGGACATGGTGTCCAGCTATTTTGTTTGGAAATACTTGAACACCATTTTTTTCCCGGCATTACCATCGCCCCATCGTAGCAGTGCGATCAGGTTCTTTGGTTCTAGATTATATTCTAACAAAAGATTGTTGTTACTGAGAAAATTTCTTAGGGATCAGATTTATTAATTGGTTTCACAAATATAAAGCTTTTTGTAAAATCAAATTTTTTTATATATTTCTGTTAGTGATCTATCTTGCAGATAAGAAGTATTAATGATTAAAAACACTTTTAAAAAAAAGTAAATATTAAGATAATATTTTTTTAATTTGACGGATCAAATTATTATAATATGCGGAAGAAATAAAATTACTATGTATTTGGGGCGAGGGGGGGGGGGCAAATTCAATTGGGGGGGGGGGGGGAGGGCAAACATAAAATTACTATGATTTTTTTGCGGGGCAAATTCAATTATTTTTTTGGGGGGAGGTTGGGGAGCAATCAAATTGGGGGGGGGGGGGGGCACTGCCCCCTCCCAAAGGGGTCTAGTAGAATCGTTCTTGACATGTATCTTTTTAACGCCCTTTAACGACTCTGATCCGGTTATAGAAAATGGGCTGGCAAGGCTCCGCTATCACCTATTGTTTTACAGATTTATCTTAATGATATTTTCAACGATATACCAAGTAATTTAGGAGTTAGTGTCACGAAAGAATATGCTTAAAGTTTTATTATTCGTCGACAATCTGGTTTTTTGCGCAAAGTCATGTGAGGATCTTACAATATTCTACTATCTTGAAAATTGGGCTAATAGGTGGAAAATGTAAATGGAGCTCAAAAATGTGGCATTATGATAAACATTCACTTAAATTTCAATCCGTGCAAGTGGTCAAATCAGGGGAACTCTTTACCTCATGTATCAAACTATAGATATTGGGTCTTTTAATAAATGAGGATATCGACAAGATTATTGAGGCGGGCTAAGGAAATGAAGTAATCTCTACGGTCCGTTCCTGCGGTCCAGCTCCATATCATAAACGTTAAATCTCATATTTATATATCAGTTATTCTACCCATTCTAACTTATGGAGTGGAATATGGTCTTCTCTCTAATAAATTATTGAGCTTTCTAAGACTCACAATCAAGCCGCTGGATGATCAGAAAATTGGAAAAAGACTAATTAGGCCTAACCTTCACTTTTTAGACTTCAATTGTATTTTTTGCAAAAAAAAATCCGTGTGTGTTTTTTTAAAATCTTATTAGGGAAGAGTGGGGAGAGATGGTTGTTTTTCTAATATTTGATCATAACTATCTTTTCAAATGATCTATTTAATCATGTTATATCTCAAAAGATAGGTAAACTATTTAAATCATATACAACTTTAATTTAAATTGTTATATTTTCAGATATTTCAAGTCAACATCGCCACTTCGCCCCAACAACGGGGTGAAGTGGTGTATAAAGGGGGCGAGATGGTTGGGTATAAAATTAGTTCATAATAATTTATAACGGGTTAATAGACCTTTTTATTACATAATATAATTAAAACATATATTATGATAAATATTTATTTCAAAGATTTTTAATTTTTTAAGTTTCTCCTTTTCTTAGGCTTGTTAACAATAGGTTGGAGCAATTATAGACTCATCCTTTTTAATTTTGTCAAGTTATGTTACCTGTTTAGCACCTCTAATGGCTAATTTTTCTTGGATTGAACTGTGGTTACAGGCTCATCAGCATTCATTATATTTTTAGGATTAATTTGTTTTTCTTCTGTGATTTCGTCAAAAAATTTTGCAAGCTCAGGCAAGACTTGTGGCTTCAGGGAGCCTTAAAAAACTTCCTAGTTTTTTTTTTTGAAAAACAGGGTAAACCAATCTTTACCAGTTCTTTCATCTTAATCCAATTATTAAAAATTTTTAGATTATAAAAACAGCATAGTAAGCAAGCTTAGTTATGTAATTTAAAATATTTTATAAAATAACCATCCATAGTACAATCTTGCAGCTTCTAGTATATATTCAACCCTCCTTCTTCAGGGGAAAAAAATATATTCATAGTCTTTATTAGCAACAGCCTTAATTTTCTTCTAAAATCAAAATATATTACTTTTTAGATATTTGGGCAATATTTGTATTTTTTTAAATCCTTTAAAGCTAATTTTATGGCATTTTTGTTTGGTAATCACGTTTCTTGCAATTCTCATGATAATAAACAGCTGAAAAAAATAAAAAAACCACCTTACCCTCAACTACATCGCCACACACCCTCTTTGATATATAAAATCAATATATTACAAATAATTTGGCGTTTTTAGGAGGCTTAACATATAGAATAGTTAAATAACATCTTTTTTTTTAATAAAAAACCTCTTTTGTAGTTGTTTATTTCATTGATATTTTGACCAAGCGTAAAAACAAATAAAAGTTTGTTGAAAAGTGCCCTAAAAACAGTTATTTAATCTATTTTTTTAATAAATGGTTTTTTTGAATTTATTTTTTTTCTCATATTCAGGTTATGCTTAAATATATTTTAAAACCCAATATCAATCAATTTAGTTTTACAGTGCCCAAAATATTAAAAAAATTATTTCGCCCCATTTGCCACCTCGCCCCGCTCTCCCCTATAGTAAAACTTAAAAAAAATCTAGTCTTATCAAAACCTTAGTCTCGCAAATAAACGTGGGAGTGATTTTTGTAGGTATTTTAATAAAAACAATTTATCATGTACTGGAGATCCATAATTTTTTAAAATCTTTTGGTCTATACCTTGGTACTTAAACGAAATTAAGTATATCGCCACATTGAATCTTACAGCAACCCTTTAATCTTTCGTAAACGAAATTAAAATATATCAATTGGGTAAAGTTTTTTTAGGCTGCAAACTTTTGCCACATTTGAGACTAGGTAATTAAAAAAGCAAGACTATTTAGATTGGTTACAAGCTTTGACTGTCCGTGTTATAAATCATGAGATGGCCAACTTGTTCACTCTTAACTGCTCTGCTTTTAATAAATTTAAACGCTTATACTTGCATGAATTTAAATCAAATAAACGTTATAATATATTGTTAACTGATATTTTAAGGCTTTTTGATCAGTCTCAAAATTCAATGTATTTAAATATTGTCATTTTGCTGATATCGTAATCTAGGTTAAGTGTTGGTCTATAACGCGACAGGGCTAAAACGGGCTATGCCCTGACAGGTATGCCATTTCTTTTTGAGAGATGTAGGGCGGGGGGCATTGTTTTAGCAGGTGAATGACCCTGGCCTTCCGCTTTTGCCAAGGTTGTAAAGCCTGCAAGCTATAATATTCCGGAGAGTGCGGCGTCATTTTGATGAATATTATTGTATTGGCGGATAATTCTATTGACCCTAGGGGCTATAAGTCCGCCGCATAGCAATTTCAATGCTCCTCACCCAAAAAATATTTAAACCAAAAATTTGGATGTGATAAGTGAGTACAGCATCGATTTAGCATTATTTCGCCCCGGTCTCCCCTATATCAAAATCTATACAAACATTGAATATTTATTTTAAACATTAAATAATTTCCAACCGTTAATTTTTTTTTTCTTTAATATTTTCTTTTTCATTAAGATTAGAATAAAGTCTGCGGACCTTATACATATCCCTTATATTAGCTGTTAACTTTTTTAATATTTTTTTTTACAATTTTGAAATTATTAATAAGTCATAGGTCTGGCCTTACTAAAAAAAGCTGTGAATATTATAACAAAGTGTTTATCACGGTAAGATGCAGCTAACAATAATTATTGTACTTTATTTTTAATAGATTAGCTGAGACTAATAAAAGACAAATTTTTAAAAAGAATTAAACATTTTAAGTAATTGAAAATATTTTTTTGTACTAAAATTTGCCAGGCATATTCCAAAACGGAATTACATTTTCATTTTTATTAGCCGTTATTTTTAAAACTAGAACTAGCCATAGCCAAAATTCCACATAAACCTTATACTTTTAATCAGGCGTTCTCAAAAAATGCTCTTTTGATGCATTTTTATATTGAAAAATGCAAGATATTGTTTAATTTGCCGCCCGCAGTCTTAATCACTGTTACTAACTTTAATCTTGGCCTGCCAATTTTATAATTTAAATTTCGTTTTAAAGTTTTCTTTATGGGTAGGATGCGCATACACATATTTGGTTTAGCTTAGAACATTGATCAGCTTAGAACATTGATCAAACTAAAACATAAAATTTTACCACAATTCTCCTATTCCTGCTTTGGCTCAGTGACAAAACACAGGTAACAAGGACAACAGGCCTTTTTTTATTTCACATAATATATACTAAACCGGATGATAGACCGAAAAATTTTTAAAAACGAATCAGGGCTGAAAGTTTATATAAGTTGATGGCCAAAAACAATTGTGGATTTTATATATTTATTGTGCAATACACTAATTACTATAATATCAACAAAATTGAATATTAATAAAAAAATTTTTACTATTATAAGACAGTTTTCATGACATCCTTAAATATAAAACATTTATTATAGATTATTTTTTTCATCTTTCAAAATATATTGGTAAATATTCTTTGGGCATAATTGTTGGTCTCATTACAGGCGTAATATTTTTAGTATTTGGGTAAGAAAACTTGTATTATCAAACAGATGGAAAAAGGGAAATTAAACTTTTATATACCTTGTTATAAATCAACAATTTATGCAAGATTTTATCTAAGCAATTTAATTAGGATAGCTACGTTATTCAAATAATTGGTGTAATAAATTTGTTAGATTTACTAAGCTTTGGGGGAGGTTGGAGAGGGGCAACCTTTTAAATTTAAAAAAAATATAAGAAAATTTAGAAAAATAAAAAAAATAAAAAAAAAATAGAAAAAAATTTTGAAATTTATATATAAATATAAAAAAACCTTGCGGAACTAAAAATTATTAAAAAACTAAGGCAGCCAAAAATATTAAAATAAAAATTTATTACTAATTTAAACAAATATACCCCAGAAATTTGAAAAAAATAATTAGACAGTCAAAAAATTAATAAAATTAGAAAAAATTTAAAGGATTTAAATAAAATATAAAAAAACTTTATGTGGAACTAAAAATTTAAAATAATATAAGACAGTCAAAAAAATTAAAAAATAAACATTAAAAAATAAAGGCTATACCTCGTGGAACTAAAAATAAAAAATACCTTTAAAATTACTCAACTTTTTTGGATTTTTTGAATTGTGAAAGAAGTGTCTTTTAGAGACAGAAGTTGACCTAGCTAATTTACTCAAATCCGACATGAATTTATTCACTGAGGCTAGCAGATGTTCGAACTAAATTGATGGAATTTTAATATTTTTTGACAAACAAATTATATATGCACTTATATTAAATTACTCAACTTTTTTTGGATTTGATTATGTAAAGTAAAGTATATTTAGAACGCAGCAAATTTATTTAGTTTACTTAACTCTGACATGAATTTTTCTTGCAAGCAGATGTTCGAGCTATATTGATGAAATTTTAATAAATTTTCAAACAGATTATAAAATATGCAACTTATTTTAAACTACTCAACTTTTTTGGGTTTTTTCGATCATGTAAAGTAATTTACTCAACTCCGATATGAATTTATTCACTGAGGCTAGCAGATGTTCGAGCTGAATCGATAAAATTTTATAAAGGTTTGACAAAGAAATTTTAAAATATGAAATTTAAACTACTCATTTTTGGATTTCTTGAATAAGTGAAAGAAGTATATTGTAGGAGGCAGCAGGTTGACCAAACTAATATATTAAACTTCGACAAAAATTTATTCACTGATGCTTGCAGATGTTCTAGCTGAATCAATGAAATGTTAATAAATTTTTGAAAAACATAATGTGCAACTTATTTTAGCTCAACTTTTTTTTCTTGATCATGTAAGTAATATACTCATCATCTCCTACATGAATTTATTCACTGAGGCTAGCAGATATTCGAGCCGAATCGATAAAATTTTAAATGTGTGACAAAGAAATTATAAGCAACAAATTTATAATTATTCAACTTTTTTGGATTTCTTAAATATGTAAGGGTAATTTTTTTTTAGGCAGCAACCTAGCTAATTTACACGACTCCCACATGTTATTTACTGAGGTTAGCAGGTGTTCGAGCTGAATCGACAAAATTTTTATAAATTTTTGACAAAGAAATTAAATAATATGCAATTATTTTATATTACTTAATTTTTTTTGGATTTCTTGAATATTTAATGGCGCTGGCGTATAATGGTTTGCACAACATCCAAAAAATATTTTTAATAAAAATTTTAAAAAAGATTCTGCTAAATTAGCAGCCTCTGCATCACTTCTAAAAAGGTAACCGCTTAATTTTAGGTTTTTCTTTTATTTATTAAAATACAAGTTTTTTGCATGAATCTTCCTCCGTGTTTCTTGAGTGAGTCTAAAAATTAAAAAATTAGTTATGCCGCAATTTACACCTAATCTTTCGTCCTTCATTTTTTTGCATCCCTTCCATAATTATACCTATTTTTTATAATTAAGCCTATTTTAACTTTATTTTGTCAATAGTTAATAACTCTGCCAACTAAAGAAAAATACTTATAAAGAAGGTATGGAAGTGATCATAGTTAGAGATAATGGACAAATTATGTAGCTAATTATTATGAGTTATTAACCTTGTCTAAAATTCTTTTTAAAATTTTAATTATATACACTTTTCATAAAGGAAAAATAATTTTTTATTGCAGAGTTATTAGCCTATAAAAAGCACAACTTTTGAACTATCGGCTTCTCACCAACTTTACTTGAAAAATACTTAGAAATTAAATAAATTGGATTGCGAAATTAACAATTTTGTTTGCCTTAGCGTATATTTAAAATTTAGATTTGTATAATAAATTTTTTAAATAGCTTTAAATAAACAAAAAGGCTTAAAAATTTAATATTACCGTATAGGCGCGTTTAAACTTTATTTCTATTAAAAAAAATTAACTGAATATTTGAGTTTTTATATAAAAAGTTTAACCACTGTTTTTGTCATCTCCTAATATTTTTCGAATATTTGCCATAATATATAAATTTATTAAATTAGCAATTACATAGGAACTTATATCAATGTCAGAAAAATGTATTTTAGAACATAAAGAATGCATCCCCATCACGGCACATCGTTTTACATAGTTCCTTTCACCGTTGGCTTTTTAGATCCGTCCATCACAAAAAATGGCTTTTTTTATAAAAAAATCTCTTGTAACTTATATTTATAATCACAAATAATGATAAATAAATTTTATTAATTTACTCTAACTCCATTTAGATAAATTTCGCTTTCCAAACTCTAATACGACATATATTATTGGTTTAAATCAAAATATTATTTATAGAGTGAATATATTTTTGTTTTTACTTTTATTTTAACAATCTTTTTTAAATTTACAATGTTTACAGCTGATTAACTATTAATACACAACGGAATATCTCTAAGATAGAAGGTTAGATATCTGAAGTTAGCTCATAATTCTCAAAACTTTGTTTTGCCTGTATTATTTCAACGATATTCTCAAAAAATAACTCTAAAATTTTTTCATAATATAGATTATCAAAAGCGCTCTCATAATTAAACTGCCAAGCCCTAGAATAATGATCCCTAAAAATTTTAAGTTATATGCGAACAAGGTCACACATTGAGGCTATGTAAACTTTGTAGTCTTATAAACTTCAAGTAGCAGCGTTGATCCTGGTTGATGCTCAGATGGGTGACCGCCAACGAACCCTAAAGCCATCCGATTTAAAACTAGGCTAAAATTTGCACTCCCCCCACAATTTTTTGCCTCCCCACCCCCCTTCCCCCCCCCCCCCCCCCCCTCAAAAAAAAGTGGAAAAGCTAGAATCGGGCCTGATTCTACTAGTTGCATACGTTACTAAATACAATCTAAATCAATTACGTATAAATGATGGAAATTGCATTATAATAATTATTTTCTTATTTTTTTAAGAGGCAAACAAATTCGTTACTGACTATAAATGTTATTAAACTAGGTCTATGTATTTCGGGCAAAGCATTCTACTACTTCATGCCTCCTTAAAATTTCAACAGCGATTGCTAATGGCTTCAACAAAAAGAAACCACCACATCGAACAGTTCTCGTCTAGACCTGACCCGCTCATTCGACAGTTAATCCTCTATCTAATCTTCGATTCATTCTTACAGCCAATATTATACGTTGGCTTTATTATATTCATGGCTGACAGGATTATATCACTTTTCGCAACATCAAATCCAAAACATGTATCGTTCGCGAATGCCTCTCTCAGGGCTCCGTGCTCTCGCCTGTATTTAATGCCTATATCGATGACATTCCGCCCCCACCAGACAACATTAATATTGACTTTTATGCAGAAGACATTACTCTTATTACAAGCAGCCCTGAAATTAAATCTCTATGAGGCCTTAGACAAAATTTAAAAAATTGCAACGCAGAGTTTGGTAGTTGTTGGACTCCAGGCTTTTTACAAGTAAAAATAATAGTAATATTAAGTATTTATTTTCTGGGGGGGGGGGGGGGGGAGTAATTAAATCTTTTATAATAAAGCTCATATTTTTTTTCTCAGGTATATCTTCAACGAATGCCTTAACATTGACAAATATATAATTTTTTATATGAGAATAAATTTGGCTTTAACTCTAAAATTTTAACTAAAAAAAAAATTGGCCCTAGGTTAATAGCGCCACCTTAAACTTCTAATGTCTGATTTAATTAACAAATTATTTGGATCTTAAAGTTTTTAGTCTTGAAATTGTAGCCTAATATGAATTTTTATACTAGTTAGAGATGAAGCAGCCCGCGAAAGAATCTGGGGAGACCATTTTTTTACGTCTCATTTTGCCTTTTTTTAATAATATTGTTAACGTTATGGGAAAACATAAAAGGTAATACACCTGCACTCTGTATATTGACTAAAAATAAAATTATAGCTCTCAATTTCGGGCCGTATATGTTTGTGTCGGGCCGGGCCGGGTCAAAAATAAAAAAATGAGTCGGGCGGGCAGCGCATTATAATATGCCTGACGGGTTGGAGGAATATTCTCGGTTTAAACTCTATTGCTAATACGTTTTAAAGTTTCAAAAATACTTTCTAATATTAGCTGGGGATCCTTGTCAAAATAATCACATTAAAAATGCATATCTGAAATTTCTTGTAAATTTGAGTCTTCATGTTTTTAAGATATTATACTATACGCTATTCTAGCCCTTAACGCTAATTTTTAAACATCCCATTACACATTTTATATAAACATAAAAAATCTAAAACATCTAAAATATAAAATTAACCACTTTAAGTTTACTGTTTGCTTAAATTGTGCAAAATTGCAAGCGGAATATAAATTTACGCTGAAATCAAGTTCAGACAATATTCTTCCGGAAAAATTGTGATCTGGATGTTGACTTATTGCCAAAAAATCCTCCGCCATATTTAGGCTTGAAACGTTCAAGTCGTCTAGACAATATTCCGCCGACAAAATTGCGTTTTCGATGAAAATAAGCTAAAATATTTCGTCGGTGGAATACAAGCTTTGGACGTTAAAGTGTCCAAATAATATTCCATATAGGGTTTTTATTCAAAATAAGTGCAACCAAATTTGTATTATCAAGGTATATTATAGAGCTTTTTTTTTATTTATAGCTAAAAGCTCATCCTCATAAAAAATTATAAAAAGTACAAAACTTAGCAAATTGTTGTTTTCTTTTAATATTTTGCTCTTAGATAAATCTAGAATGCTTTAATAACTAGCTTAGGAATAATTTTTTTTATTATTTACTAAAAAATGTTTGTATTATTTTACCTTAAATTCAGCAAATGACAATGTTCACACCTTTATTTCTTATATTATTTAACAACTAAGAATTTTACGTATTTTCATCAACTACTCTTTCATTAATAATCATCTAGCAATTACGGGTAGTTAAGTTCTATCTATCTAAAGTTTTATAATATATGTAAAGTATACAAGCATGCTATAAGAAGCATGTGGGATAAAAAAATTTAAATAGCAAGTTGCATCGTTTTAATGTTTGAAATTCTAGAGGGAAAACAATAAATTAGAAATTTATTTTTACTTATTGAACAATATATAATTTTTAGATCGAAATAACACTTTAATTTAATAAATATTTATAGGTGCAGCTGAAAACTTGTAATAGCTTATACCTTTTCATACATTATAAAAACTTTTAATTGTTTTTTAATTCAAATTCAATAGTTAATTTAAAATTATATTTTAAAAAAAATTTTTGTTTGATTGTTTATTTAAAACTTGCTAGAGGCTAATACTCATTTAAAAAAAAATGTTATAGAATTATAATGGCTAATATTTGATAATGAGAATTAACATTTTTAGCAAAAAATTTAAAATCTCTCAATTTTTTACATCCTAGCCACATAAGGCTGCGGCTAGTTGAAAAAAAAGTTTTGACGAAAAAAATTTGCACGTATGAATATCATTGAGGCCTAGAGTAAAAAATAATTTTAAAAATTAAAAAATTTTTTTAAACAAATATTTGTAAGGCATATCCTAAAACGACCAAAAACTCTAAATTCTCATTTTTTGAAATTAACCGTTAAAAATTATTTTATTTTTAAAATATTACAAATTTAAAAAAAGTATTAGCCGCAGCCTAATGTAAATCAAATGCACTCATTTTTTATAAATTATTTTTTTAGCCGCAACTTAGATTATATGAAGACCAAATAAATTCTACAGCTGTTCAATAAAACTAAATTGAAGGTATAAAAAAATATAGAAAAACAATAGTTAATTTTAATTTAATATTTATCATTTTTATTAGACAAATTGAAAAGTATTTGGACAATTTATTTGTTTATTTGACATTATCTTTTCATAAACACGGTCAACTTACACAATTTTTATTATGTTTGATGAATTGAATATTTAAGTGAAACACCTAGCAAAAAATAAGTAAAGTTAATAAGTTTGATATTAATATTGTTAATATCTAATAAGAGCAATTTTTTCTGCAAAATTCTATAAATTCATCTTTGTTGATTGAATTGTTAAGTACCTCTGGGCTTTTTTCTATTTCCTTTTGTTTTATTAGATTTCCATTTGTATCAAATAATTTTGCCATCACCGTGTGACCACTATTTTTGTTTTGATGGGTCTCTAACACTAGCATGTCAATTTGTGTAAATATTACATCTTCATTTACAAAGCCAATGTATGAACTCAATAATGGTACATATGTTTTTGGCACAACCCAAATCTTCATGGCTCTCTGTTGCTATTATAAAAACATTAGACCTAAAGAAGTCTACATATAAAATTTAAATAAATAGATATAACCAAGCAGGGCCGTACCAGCCTATCTCATGTGTCAGACATTTGCTGAGGGCGCTCACTCAATCCCATTAGCCTTAAACTTAATGGAAGATTATATTAGCTGTGCATTAGATCACTTACAGATTGCCCGTCAATATTTTGAGGATTACAGATCAAATGGCTATACTGTATCCTTTAAAATAACGAAGGGAAAGGCGATTTCTTATGGAATCGAATCACAGCTTGAGATCGACAAACGAATACGTCGAATAAACAAACAATTTAGTTATGAGAGTTCCGATGAACCTATTAAAAATGCAAGCAAAAAATATAAGACAGAGGTTTTTAACATTTTAATTGATTCTACTTTAAACTCATTTGCGCAGAGATTTGAATTAATAACATTTAGTCAAGACAATTTAAAAATTGTATATTCAATAACTTCAAAAAAAAATGCTCTCCAATTTAGAAGAAGAATTTAAGAAATTGGCAAGTTTTTTGAGTAATGAGAGTCCGATATCAATTTACAGGAATTATGCGAAGAGACTAAGGTTTTTATTAAACTTAAAGCACCCATGAAATTAAAAGATGTTTTATTGGATTATTGAAAATTAGATCAAATATACCCAAATATAACAATTTTATTTCGCATTTTTCTAACAATTCCGATATCTGTGGCAACCGCAGAACGAAGTTTCAACAAACTGCTTTTAAAAAATTATCTTAGATCGACTATGCTAGAAGATAGATTAAATGGCCTCTCAATCATGACAATAGAATCGCGCTTTGTTTTAATTTAGAGAATATAGCAGAAGAATTTGTTGGGTCAAGAAAATTTTTATTTTGATTTTATTATGCATTGTTTAGAATTCTATTTTATCATATATATTCTAATTATATAAGGTTTTTACCATGCATCATATTTCATTAAATAAATATTAAAAAAAAATATTTTTATTGTTACCTCTTGTTCTTTTTATATAATAAATAAGGGGCGCCTTATTTTTTTGCCTAGGGGCGCTTGAGAAACCTGGTACGGCCCTGTAACTAAGCATGCCTATTACCTTATCTCTTTTTTTTATTAGACAAATTTTCCTCAATACCTTAAAATAATTTTTATTACTCTAATATTTTATAAGAGACTCAAAGGTAATTTAATTCACAGGTTAACTAACTACTATAAAAACGCTTAAATAAAATTATTTTTTATAGCAAGGAATGTAATATTAAGCCAATATTTAATTATTTTTAATATTTCTTTATAAAAAATTGATTTAATATTTATAAAGTGTTTGCTATAGTTGTAGAAATTTCTACTGATTCCAGAAAAAATTTGTGAGGATTAGACATCATTATTTTTTAATTTTAATAAACTTGCTAATAAAAAACGACACGCAGTTTACTAATTACCATATATAAATTCTACTTGTGTACTGTGACTGTTCCATATATCGTCGTCAATTTGATTAGCGATATGATTGGTGGTTTTATAACGAAAGCCCTTGCCAGCTTCATCCTTTAAATACCGAGAGAAATGATTTTCTAAATTTGTCTAATACCTCTTTCCAATTCGGTTCTATGGACACGTCAAATTTGCCTGGGTGATCAAATATTTCGTAAGCTGATAATATACCATCCGCCAATCCATCCAATTTATTCTTATTTACGTTGTAGCCCAAAAGGGTCAAAAACCTTGCGACTTCCGTATTATTCAAATGTAACATTTGGTCGGCCTTGAGTGGGGCAGATGTGGCAACATAAAATGTTATCGATCGGAGTATCAAATAATATTTTTTTGGTGATGCAAAGGGCAATTTCTCTAATTGGTCTGCACGACAATGGCTTAAAAAGTTTGTGATCGGGCTCAAAAATTATTTGGTAGTCGGTTATATTTTTTTCTTGACCTACTGCAGTTGATTCATTTTGATTGTTCCAAACTGCGTGCTGCCCATCCTGCAGCTCCCTCATACTTACCACGTACAATGTGGAATTGATGGTACGGTATCTAGATTAATGATATAATATTATTATGAAAGTTATAAAAAAGTCTTCTGAATCAATGTACGTATAAATAAAGACCCGCAAACTAAAACCATAGCCACGTAAAACTAGGACTGAGCTCTGATGAACAAAATTGTAAAATATATATTTTTTTATCTAGCTAAATTGTTAAAATTTGTTTACAGATATTGTAAAATATATTGTCCATTAATAATTTTTGTTATTAAGTTGGCTCAAATTTGACATTTTTTTGCTCAATCTATAGTTAAATATTATCGCTCCTAATGCAGTTTAAATGTACATTGTTTAACAATTAATTCAATGATTGGTTAAGCTTGTAGACGAGTTATCTTATAATTCTTACTTAGTTACGTTCTCGAAAATACGATTATAAGTTTGCCCTAATAGACGGCCTGCATTTCGACAAATTTGACGTCCTTTTTCTGTTATTGTTCCTGATTCGTTATCGGCGACACGACTTCTATATTTATTTGGCAATAAAAATTTTATGGGGTTTCTAGCTGCTGCAGTTGCAACCACATGTACCATTTTAAAGTTATTAGCACTCTCTGATACCCCTGGACCTAATGAAAAAATACAGTTTGAATTTACAGTCCAATATAAAACATCTATAGTAAAGATTTACAACTTACTTATGTATGTTTAATCATTTGGGCAATAGGAAAGAAGCAAATTTATAATTAAAAAATTTATATAATTCCTCAAATGTAATACTCATGAATAACCATTTGCAGGTACGTGTAAAACAAGATTTGTCCGATAAGCTAGAAAGCAGGTGGCCAAAAGGATTATTATTCGTATGCGACTATGTTTTTGCATTTCAAACAAGTTTATTGTGTTATAGAAATTTAATTTTACTTTTAAAAATTATTCAAAAAAAAATAAGCGTTTTGTATAAATTTGAAACTTGGTTAGATAATTTTTTCACAATAAAATATGTGAGGAAAATTTATAATATAAATACCTTTCACGTTTTGGCCATGTTCTTTTGAGTAAGGCTTAGCGAGCGATTCAACATTATTTTTCATCCTCTACGAACATCTCACTATAAATTTTTACAAGAGAATAAATATCACGTAATATTTAGGTAAGAGATATTTAGGTATGGGGGGAGGGGGGGGGCGCATAGTCTCGTCTGTAATTTTTAAAGACGTATATGGTATAAAAACGAAAATATGTACAAAGCATAATATGAACGTTGCTCACAAAAAATATAATTTGTATTAAGTATAGCGCGAGATATTTTTAATAACATTTCATAACCTTTTTACAAGGCGCCTAATAAATCATCGCGTCCTTTTAAAAAATTTTGTTGATTTCGCATGTGATCGCATACAAAAAAACTTGGAGTATAGAAGTTTACTCCAACCTTTTTCTCCAGAGACGGCTTACCTGTTTGGGCTCATATTTTAACTCTATAGCAAGCCCAGCAAAGTTAAATTTAGGACACGCAGGTTAGGTTTTTTAGCCTATCGGATGGCTTTAAGGTTCGTTGGCGGTCACCCATCTAAGCACCAACCAGGATCAACGCTGCTTAACTTGAAGTGTATGAGACTACAAAGTTTACATAGCCTACAAAGTTGTGCGACCTTGTGGATATAACTTAAAATTTTTAGGGATCATTATTCTAGGGCTTGCAGTTTAATTAGGAGAGCGCTTCCGATGATAATCTAAAAAATATTATTTTGAAAAAATTTTAGAGTTATAAGAATATCGTTAAGATAATACAGGCAAAACAAAGTTTTGAGTTATGAGCTAACTTCAGATATCAAACCTGCCATCTTCGATATATTCAAAACCGTTGTCTTCTAATCTTATTTAGTCAGCTGTAAACATTAAAAATTAAACAAAAATTCCAAAATAAAAAAATTTAAAAACAAAAATAAATATTTTTTTTTGTATATTCACTCTATAAATAGTATTTTGATTTAAACCAATAATAAATGTCGTATTAGAGTTTGGACGCGAAATTTATTTAAATAAATGTTAGAGCTTAAATTGTTAAAATTTATTTCTCATTATTTGTGATTATAAATATAAGTTACAAGGGATTTTTATATAAAAAAACCATTTGTGATGGACGGATCTAAACAGCCAAAGGCGAAATGAACTATGAAAAACGATATGCTTTCATGGGGACGCATTCTTTATGTTCTTTTTTTGGTTGAGCATTGAAATTGCTAGGCGGCGACGTTCATAACCCCGTGGGTCAATAGGATTCAGCGCGTCTCTCCGCCAATGCCACAATATCCATCGATATGACGCGGCATTTTCCGGAATATTATAGCATGCAGGCTTTACAATAGCAAAAGTCGAAGGCCAGAATTCACCTGCTAAAACAATGCCCCCCTTGCCCTACATGTCTTTAAAGAGTCGGCATACCCGTCAGGGTATAGCCCCTTTTAGCCATGTCGGGTTCTAGGCAATAACTTAACCTAGACCAAGAGGTAAAGAATTTTCGGCCAGCATAATAACAATATTTAATTATATTTAAAATTTGAGACTGATCAGAAAGCCCTAAAATTAATTAACAACATTTTATCACATTTATTTGAAGATATACATTCATGCAAGTATAAGCGTTTAAATTCATGCAAAGCAGAGCATTGTAGAAAGAAATGACAAGCGAGTCATCAACTACTGACTTACAACAAACTGTCGAAGTCACTTGTAACCAATCTTAATAGTCTTGCTTTTTTAAAATTCCACCAATTACCTGTCCTCATATGAAGCAGAAGTTTGCAGCCAAAGAAAACTCAATGCAATCAATACTTTTTAATTTTTTTAAAGAAATATAAAAAGGGTTACTGAACGATTTAAAATGTGTCATTTTTTTACTTACTTTCGCTAAGACTAGCTTTGTCAAGGTTTTTAGGCCAAATGATATTGAAATAATTTTTCGGTCTCCATTAGATGATATTTTGTTTTTATTAAAATGCCTAGAGCAACGCGAAACCCACGTCCATTTGCGAGACTTAGATTTTGACTAGATCTTTTATAAATGTTTTACTATATTGAGATTTTAAAAAAACGCACGGATTATTGCATAAACGTACTATATTGAGATCTAAATACAAATGAAGTTTAGGCCCAATTAGTCTTTTTCCAAATTTTCCGATCATCCAGCGAATGGCTTGATCGTGAGTTTTAGAAAGCGGGGACAGCGATTTATTAGAGAGAAGACCAAATAATTCCGCTCCATAAGTTACAATGGGTAGAATGACTGAAACATAAATATGAGATTTAACATTTATTGGTATGGAGTTGACCGCAGGAACGGATTGTAAAGATGAATAGCCTTCATTCCCCTTAACGCCCGCTCCTCATTATGTCAATATTAAAGTCCTCATTTATTAAAAGACCCAGATATCTATAGTTTGATACCTGAGGTATAGAGTTCCCCTGAATTGACACTCGGTGTTGAATTTAAGAGATTTTTTATCGTAATGCCACATTTTTCAGCTCCAATTACCATTTCCCACCTATTAGCCCGATTTTCAAGATGGTAGAGCATTGTTTTAAGATCTTCACATGACTCTTCGCTAAAAACCAGATCGTCGGCGATAATAAACCTTTAAGCTTATTGTCAACATTTGGGACACTAACTCCTATGGTATAGCGTTAAAATTATCATTTATATAAATATTAAAAAGAACAGGTGATAGCGGACAGCCTTGCCTCAGACCTCTTTCTAGTATGACCGGGTGTCAGTCGTTAAAAGGCGTTAAAAAAGCGCTACCTCGATACATGTCCTCAATTATGGGCGAAATTTTCCCTTTATTCCTATAGAGTAAAGTTTTCTAAAAAGGGCTTGATGTGGTACCATATCTCATGCCTTTTTAAGATCGATAAAGGCTTAGTTGACAAATTGATATACTTACGCCTAATTACACTCTCAAACAACGAAATGACTTAACCTTTGCACTCTTTGTTCCTACCAAAGCCAGCCTGTTCTCTTGCAAAAAATCCGCAGACAACCTACACCACTGGCTCTCATGCCCATCACGTAACACCCCGATTAATCCATTAGACCTATGGACAAATCCTATTCTAGCCGCCTCTAAGCTCGCTCACACCTCCGAGCCACCTTCATCCATATTGAAAAGTCGCAGTGGTTAACAACAACAACAACAATAATATTCAAATAGTTAAAGTACAATTGGTACATCAAATAATAAAAGACCATAATATATCACTACTAAAAGGTCATGATATTCAAATTAAAAATAGCAAATACCAACAATAAGTAATGTTGACAAGAATACGATAGTGCACCGTAGTACTTAATTTTTGGCTGCGACTCAAGTGACGATGATATAAAAGATAACAATTGGCTTTCGATTAGTGACCAGAAAAGCATTCGATTGTTGTCGGCCTTACACACAAAATTTGAAATTTTTTTGAATAAATTAGGCCTACAATTAAAGCTAACAAAAGACGGTTTTATTTGTAAAAAGGAGAAAAACTAGGGGTTGAGAAAAAACTTAACAAAGGTTTTTATCGTGGCCCTAAAATATATATTTATGCCAAATGATAGGGGTAAGTTTTTAAACTTACCGACAGGTGAGCAAGGAGAAGAACAAGAACCTAGGTCTAGAGTTCAACTTCTTGGCCACCATGTTGGTATTTGCTATAATTGTATTAAATATTATGGCCTTATTATTTGGTTTACTTAATTGTACTCTAGCTATTTTTATTATTTGTTATACATTGGCGACTATATATAGTTGTCCTTTTGGATGCGCTAAAAAGGTATATAAACTAATTTAATTGTATTTGACATATAATAAATATTTATATTATATTAACCTATTAATTAACACTTATTTTTAAAAAAGGCTCTAATTTATTTATATCTAAAAAAAGGATAATTAAATTTATAGAGCGATTCTAAAAATTCTGAATAAATATTATAGGTAAAAAATTTATTATTAAAAAAAAATAAATAAATCAATAATATTAAAATAAATACTTTTAAATTTATCATTAATATTATTATTATCAAACTTATAAGTAGAATAAATAAAAATCAGATTCTTTAGATTTAGTTTTTCTTTTTCTATAAATAAATTATTGTCAATTAAAAAAGAATGTATCAAAACAGTTTTTAAATAAATTTGTAAATATATTTGTATTTCTTAATTTTTTAATTTTTAACAAACTTGGATGTATTAAATTTAAAGTTTTAGAAACATAAATCGTCATTAAAATTGATATTATATTTAATAAAAAAAATAATTTTTCAAATAATATATACAAAAAAATAAATTTATGATTATAAATATGGTCAAAAACCCCGACGCTTTGGCCCTGTGACCTGAAGATATAAAAACTTTTTAATTTTTAAAAAAGTAATATTTAAAATTTTATTTTTTAATTAATTTTTAACAAACTCTGGTGTATTAAATCCAAAGTTTTAGAAACATAAATCGTTTTGCATTAAAATTGATCATCAATTATTTTTAATAAAAAAATAATTTTTCTACAAAAAAATAAATTGATGATTAAAAATATGGTCAAACCCCGACGCTTCGGCCCTTTGACCTGAAGATATGAAAACTTTTTAATTTTTAAAAGAGTAATATTTAATAATTTTATGTATTTTTTTTCAAAAGAACAATGACGTCGTAGTGACCACACCACCGATGGGGCAACAGCCGGGATATGGTCCCGCATTTACTTACTTCTTTGATTGCATTATTTTAAAAAAATTTATGAAGGGTAAAAAAAAAATCAAAAAATTTTTCCCTTCACTTAAAATCTCAAGACAATTTTTACAATAAGATGCAATCGGTGGTTAAAGCAGTGAATATACGGGACATGGTGTCAAGCCATTTTGCTTAGAAATACTTGAACACCATTTTATTCACCGGACATTACATTCGCCCCATTGTAGCATTGTGCGATCAAATTCTTTGGTTCTTTATATTTCACAGGCCAACAATTTTTTGAAAGTTATGAGTTAACTACAGAGATCAAACCTGCCAGCCTAGGGTATAAACCGTTTATCGTTTCAATCAAACTTAGTGAGTCAGTTATAAATATTGATTTTTTAAAAAAATCAAAAACCAAAAAAGATTAAAAACAAAAATTAATTGAATTGATTCTGCATATTCACAATAATTAAACTGTTAAATTCAAACTTCAAATAATATTTTCATTAAAAACCGAAAATATATCGTATCTTATTTAAGTTTTTTAGGCGAAATATTTTAAATTATTTAAATGCCGATGTAAGAGAGCTTGATAAATTAATAAAATTATTTTTTACTATTTGTGATTAAAGGGATTTATATATGCAGAAAATATTTTTAAATTTTTTCTTTTAGGGTATATTTAGATCTGTCACTTTGATCAAAAAAGGTCATTTTTCGTTATAGACGGATCTAAGGAGCCAAAGAGGTAAGAAACTAAGAAAAACGAAAAAAATAATAAGAGATTAGTTATGGGGGTACAAACTTTTATGTTTTCATTTTCACGCTTCTGATACTGATATTTTTTGATCTGTGTTATAACATTGTAACATCATATTTTTCTATATTAATAACAACAAAAATATTCTGTATTAGTTAGATTTCTTTAGCGGATGAGACGTGTTGATATGAATGAAAACACTTTTCTAAAAAAATAAATATTTTTAAAATAATAGTTTTTAGTTTTGAGAAAATTTAATTAAGCGGGTAGAAGGGCAAAAAATTTTTTTTTGGGGGGGGGGGGGGGGGGGGGGGGCAAATTTAAATTTTGAGGGGGAAATTAAACTCCCTTCCCATAAAAGGTCTAGAATCGTGCATGGTGTAAAATAACATTTTTTCTTTCGCTAACATATTGTTTTTCTGCAAAAATTAATGCAAACATTTAGCTGTTTAATTTATATAGTATGAGTTTTTAAAACAAATTTTTAATTATCATTTAGGCTTAAGAGGATGCGTCAAGAGAACAATAGAAAAAAAGATTATTTAAAATTGACTGATGTGCCTGCAGTATATCTATGCAAAACAAAAGCACTTTTTTATTTTCAGGCTTAGCCTTCAAGTACAAAATTTTTGCGATTCGTTTACCCCTTAATTCTAAATTTTATTATTTTTTAAATGGGGAAATTAATTTATTATAAAATACAGTCAAGTTGGTGGTGTTTTTTCGGTCCAATAAGGTTTAATTAAACTGGAAAACAAAAAAAAAACAACATAAATAATTTTGCGATAACGATCTTGAGTTTAGTATTATTGCCAATGGCTTAAAAATTTTTTAATTCCAAAGTTTAGAAAAAAAACTAAAAATTTTCTTAAACTATTAATTTTCCAAATATTCTCGGCATATTGGATTCCTCATAAAAAAAATATCTAAAGGTCATAAAAAATTATTAGTTATTTACTTTCAAGTTATTTAGTATTAAAAAACGTATATGACAAAAACCACCAATTTTACAAAAACCTTAAATAAAAAGAATATTAATATTATAATGTTCCAACGCCTTACATTTATAATGAATGTTTCCTATATATTTTTAAACTTTTGTTTTAAGTTTTTTAACTTAGAAGCATAGAATACCCCAAAAATTAGAAAAACTTTATTTTTAACATATAACTATGGTTAAAATTCAGATTTCATATTTGTAATCAAAATGAAAAATTTGACCAAAAATTGTTGCCATAAAAAATAATAACTATTTTTTAACCTGGAATAGTATGTCCAACTGGCAAATTTTCATCTATAAATATTAAAATAATATATTGTAGCCAATAAAAACTAACATTTTTTTTCTAATTTTTACAATTTAATTTTGAATGTAATATATTACAAAGATTTTGGCCTAGCACGCGAGGGTTGATTTAAATAGGTCACCTTAATATCTTATAAAAGAAGCTACAAAAGATATTTCAAAGGGGCTATTGACTTCAATACATGTTATGAAAACTTAAAAATATTCACGGCTTAAGTTAATAATTAACATTTACCGATTTTATTACCTACTAAGGGCACGTTAAACATAATATAAATTTTTAAAAAAATTTCTATAAAAAATATTGGTCTAATGTTGGATAAGGGTTAGACTTATTATTAAAATATTGTTAAAGAATACATTAGCTCTGTTTATGTAAACTTTGAGATCTAAATAGCAATTACTAGAGTTAGAAACTAGGGTAAAACAAATGGATTTGTAAAAACTCAAATATCAAACTTAAATTTTCAAAATTTTTAATTTTTTTGCAAAAACAAATAAAGTCTAAACGCTCTTAAATCGTTTCATTCAGATTAAAGAAGTGAATATCGCAATTTTTCCTAATTGGCATATATTTTGCTTATAACCGCATGTACATAATCACTAATAGAATAGACCTAAACATGAATTTAATTATTATTAACATGTTAGGCACATTTGTTTAGATCTTTTTCCTTCGTATGGCAAAATATAATTAAGATTAAAACAAAAATTATTTATTAGCTGTAATGGGCTACGTAGTCTACAGGCTCCATTAAGGACCCGAATATTGGCTAGTTTTTAGTACTCTTTTTGGTAGACCACTTTTGTAAAATAAAACAAAATTTTTGAAATAACCCTTTTCATTTGATGTTCTAAAGAACAATTTTGATATAACATAAAAATTCTGACTTTTGTTAAATTTATTATTTGTAACTTAGCTCATTTAACGTGCCTTTAATTGCCTGCTCAAAACCCAACATCAGATTACCTTTTCACATGACCAAATATGGAAAAATTGACGACCTTTTAGAGTTCCTTAAAATTTTTAAATTAAGAATTTAATGTTCAATCGACAAATATTAGTCGTTTTAATCACAAATAGACTTCTTAAATTATCTTTATTTTTGACAGGTGGCATGCCAAATCATTGTTGTTGGAGGGGTAAAAAAATTACTCATATTCCGTTTTTACTAGGTTTATGTCGATAGATCACTTATTATACTCTCATTAAACCTTGTTGTTATAACTAAGTTGGTAAGGCCATATGAAACCCTTTCTTTATAAGAGCATAATATTTTATTTTTTAATCACGTTTTTGGAAAGTAGAACTACTTTTATGCCTTCCTATAGTAAAAGTAATTCGCAATTCATCACGATTTTTTCACAATATGTTGTGACCAGGGATGGGCAAGTAATGATTACTTGTAATTAAATTACAATTACTAATTACTTTCATAGTAATTAGTAATTAGTAATCAATTACATGTTTTATAAAGTAATTGTAATGGTAATTAATTACATTTTTTAGTAAAGTAGTTCTAATGATAATGATTACTTTTTCAAAGTAATCATTATATTGAATGTACCGACGCGATGGAATAGTTTATTTGACGCATTTAAAGATATTATAAAATATAAATCAAAAATAATTTCTATTGTTAAGTTTAAACAAATTGAGTTAGATTTCATTGAGGAATATTTATATGTTACTAAACCTTTAGCCAAAAAGCTTTAGATTTTTTTCAAAATGAAAAAACGTTTTTTTATGGAGAACTAGTGCCAACATTATTTGAAAAATTAGCGGATTTAAATGACCTTAAACGTAATTTAAAATTTTGTAAAAACCTTGTCTCAAAAATGATTTCTAATTTTGAAAATAGGTTTGAAGACCATCTTACTATGTCGGTAAATTCCAATTTTGCATTATTAGCATCAATGTCTCATCCATTTTTTAAATTAGACTGGGTAGAGGGCAGGGAGAACAAAGAAAATTTAAAATCGTTATTGATATCAGAAGCAAAAAAAATGAAAAAAAATGACATATCTTCAAGTCAAAATGTTTCTAAAAATCAAATATACAGGTTCAAAAATTTACCTAAATCAAAATTAACAAATGATCTCTACGATGAGGCAGAATTAGAGGTTCTAAAATATTTAAATGATAATAGTGAAAAGCTACCAATGTTAGAAAATTACCCAACAATTAAAAAAGATTTTTTTTAAGTATAACACGATATTAGGCTCATCAGCCTCAGTTGAAAGATTATTCAGTCTTGTCATTTTATTAAATAGATTTAATAGAAACAGATTGTCCAATGAGTTGTTTGAGAAATTAATTGTTTTAAAATGTAAATATAAATACGAAACCGGCTTTAAGGATTTAGTAACTAATCAAATTTTCTTCCACTAACTCAAATATATTTTTAATTATATAATTTAGCATTTATATCCAAAATAAATGAATCTTTTTACATATTGTCTATATAATAAGTGTTTTTATTTTTGTGTATTATTCTTTTCGTGTTTTCTAATTTTATATATAAAAATTTTTGAAAAAGTAATTGTAATTGTACTTGTAATTAGTAATTAATTACTTGAAAATTTATGTAATTGTAATTGATTGTAATTAAGTACTTTTTTAAAAACAGTAATGGTAATTAGTAATTAATTACTTTTTTTTCTAAAGTAGTTGTAATGATAATGATTACTTTTAAAAAGTAATTGTGCCCATCCCTGGTTGTGACGTTTTAAATCAATATCCCCCTTTTACGTTTACCTTTCATTTTTTCCACACAATGACTACTTAGGTATTTATTTGTTCATATGCTTTAGGATCGTTATAACAAATTTAAAAATTATTTTTATAGGGAAATATTTACAATTTTAAATATTTAAATACTCATGATTAATAAAACCTGTGCCCCTCTATATATAGCATATGCACTAAATCTTCCATAAGCGCCCGTGTTTAAAAATGACGGTTTAAAATCCAGGTTTTGAATATGTGCCGCATCGCTTTAATCAAGCCTAATGGAGACGCGAAACACCCCGCAACTATTTCCCCCCTCCTCCTCTTGACGCATTCTCGGGTTTATATAAGCAAACAATTAGGGCGCTTAGCGCCTCTTTCTAAAATCGCAGAGTCTGGACTAGCAAGTCCAGGCGCGAAAATCGAACGTAAGAAGAGACTGCGTTGCGAAGCGGTGCTATTCGGGGAACGTAAAGCAATCCGCGGCGGAGCCGGAGGCGCCCTGAAGGACGCAGAAACGTAAAAATTTACCAAAATACATTCTTATAGATATAAATCGTGTTTTAGAAGAATACCTTTCACAAAATTTTAAATTCAAAAAAGCATTTAGAGTATCCATTCTTTTTTTGAATTGCATGATTAAATTTTCAAAATTTTAGTGTACATAATTAGCTATTGTATATTTTCATATATTTGAATAAAATTTTTAAATTTTCTTTAATTTATAGCATTACGCGCAAAAAAAATGTTAACAGGTTTTTGGTGTAAAAAATGAAATCCATCAAAAACATGAATGAACTCACGGATCAAGAAAGTTATAACCTCGGGGGCGATTAACGTTATATGCATTGGTTTCTCCGTATCCTAAAATACAAATTTACGTAATATGTACTTAAATTGTTATCTTAAATGACTAGTAATTAAAAATATAGCAATTTAGAGGTTCGCTTTAACGCAAATGATTATAAGTCCGTTATAGCGCATACCCGTTAATTGCAAGTAGAACACATTGGGTTGAAATAACAAAAAATTGACCGAACTTAATTATATTTTATCTTTTAAATCTGATGATTATGCAAATATTAAAATAGAAAGATCAAAAAAAATTAATTAGGTGTTAATATGGTATAAGGATTAAAATAGTTAGGACGTCTAGCAGGACAGTCACAATTTCGGAAAAAAATTATAAAAAATTTACTGCGAAAAAAGTTGTTATAGGTTAGGGCACTAGCTAGTTTTTATTAAATATTTTTTTTATTTTTTTTTTTAATTATACAATTGATTATTTGTAAACTTGTTTAAAATAATGCATTTTTTAACCAAATCAAAAAGATTTGGACTTGCCTTTAAAAATTGCACATAAAAAAGATTCTATTTCGAATATGTTTATATTTAAAATTAAGCATTACCTGTTTTACACAGTGCGAGAATCAAACAAATAGTTAAAATATTAAGTTTTATAATAAACATATTTATTTTAAGATTTAAAGAATTTTAAAATTATAATTTTAATTACAATTTTTAGGACATTTACTTAAGCAGTACAACTTAAATTTTTTATGCACATTCCTGAACTCACTTGTTTTTCATAACTTTTTTTTTATCAAAACAAGGTAATAATGAGCAGCAACAATAAAAATTCTAGATAGCTCCAGGAAATAATTCTTTTATTATTTTCATATAAGGTAGAGGCACAACAATATTATACTCAAAAGCATAAAAAGCCAACTTTAAATAATAGAAGAAAAATTTAAGGGCGCGTTTAGTTCAAATTTCACTAAGTTCTAAATGTTTGGAGGGTTAGAATTTTTCTAAGTGTCTTGTTATGCTAACAGCTATTTTTACATAGATATAGATGTAAATTATAAGAAATTCCGGAATAATAATATTTATTTAAGAATGATATTTTCCGGTATTAAACATATAATAAATATGGTCAATTCCACCTCAAATCGACAAACTTTTTCCCTTGAAGTCTCAGTTTTGGCTGAAAATTGGCACACTGACGGGTCCTTGGGTGCTGATAAAAACCTAAATTTTTATTGACCGGAAGTATTTTTGACCGAGATATGAGCAAAAATATTTTTAATTTTTTTGCAAAAAAAAAATTTGAGGCAACTTTGCGCGCATGTGTCATCAAAAATATTGTAGCTAGAGTCATAATTTTTTTTTATTTTGAAGATCGTAATAAGGGCTACCTTAGACGTAAAAAATATTTAAAAAAAAATTTTTTTAAGTTACCAAAAAATTAAAGTCAAGTTTAGACACAAATAGCTCAAAAACGTATCTTTGAATTTTCTGAAATATTTATATAATATGGCCTTTAATATTGTTAATAAATTTATGATTTAAAAAGTCTGGGACCGGCATGACTTTTTAAAAAAATTTAAAAAAATCAATTTTTTTTAATTTTCGGAAATATTTATGCCCTTGGCACTATATTAGAATATGCCAATGTGCCAAATTTGACAGTATTCAAAAAGTAGGACATATGGGCAATTATGTTAGACCATAATAGTTTGATTTAATTGATTACTACTATTATTAAATTTACAATGAAAAAGTGAACCTTAATACCAAAAAAAGTGAAAATTTTGCCTGTTTTCAAAATCGACTTTCTGGTGAACCAGCCAATCTTTTTTCAATATTTAACATTTATTTTATAGATTAAATCGCTTAATAACATATAATAGCCCCACCTTTTTTCACTCGATTTTGACGCTTCTACAATAAAAATACCTAAATTTGCCAAAAAACAGCAAATTTTCAGGTGTCAAAAAACTAACGCAGATTGTATTCGTCTGTGCAAGCTTATTTTTTTATTTTTGCATAATTATCTAAAAATATCTAGAACCTATATAATCAGTCATATTTTGCCTGTTAAAGTGTTAAAAAAATAGTATATATGTTATGTATAGAAAATCTTAAAAGAACTAGATAGGTAAATTATAAAAAAATGAGATTATTAAATCATTCCATTATTTTTATTAAATTTGTAATTTAATGTATTTATTAAAACACATTCTTGTGTTAAAACTCGTAAGGAACGCATTTAGTTATAAAAAACTTTAGGTCAATGCCCAAATCCATATGCCCATAGATTCAAGTAACAGTAATATTTCCTCTTTCTTTAAGTTAAGTGCGTCTATATTATAACACTAAAATGTAATTGGAACTTAAATTGTTGGGTTTTAAACTTTATTAAGGTCAGTTAGATATATATGGTGTGCCTTGCTCTAAATAGCCTTTCAAAAACATATTTGGCATTTGTAAAAATTAGTAAAAAAGACTGAATGTCTATATTTTGTTAATATTAAATTGGGTCTAATATTTAGTCTTAAAATTCATCATTGAAGCTAATTCTGCCCGTTATAATCATTTAAGGTTGTTTAACCCTAAGATTGACTTCTTTTATGTAATTATAATATCAAAAAACCATATCACTATGTTTCATAAAATAATTGACTTTTTACGTTTATTTTAAGTTTGTTGATAATCATAAAAAAAGGAAATCTATTGAATCATAATATTCTAAATAGGCCAAATATATTCTATTTTATTTATTTTTGTCATATTTAACGTTTTTGGGGGTGTTTTATTTAAAAACTATTAAATAATAGAAAAAATAAATTTTTACAAATTTTTTTACCTTATATTTTTTTCTAGAATCCTCTTAAATTTTTTTTATACAATAAATTTAATAAATTTTTTGAATTGCCGATGATAAATATTGAGAATTATGTACATATTCTAATATTGTTCATCAAACTAAAAATGACTAGTTAAAGTTAACATATATAAGCATAAAAATTTTAAGTTTTTATTTTTTACACCTTAAAATTTCAAAAAACCTGGCAAACTTTGGTTTTTATTTTATAAAAAGCTATGGGTACGTTAAAAAATGTTGGGGGAAATATATGTTATATAGTGATGTTTTATGTATAAAATGCAGTTTTAAATTTTCAAATAGGTTTGGTAGTGACCCAGAAAGTCGTCTTAGAAGATAGGAGTAAAATACTGAAAATCATCAATTTTTTTGTTCTGAAGTTCCCCTTTTATTCCCAAAATTGACAATAGTTTGAATCAAATTAATAAATCTGTTATAGCCTAACATACTTGCCCTTATGTCTAACTTCTTATATATAAACAAATTTGGCACTTTTAAATATTTTAATATAGTACAGGGAGCAAATTTTTGTCTAAAAATCAAAAAAAAAAATTTTTTTCTGAATGTTTCAAAAAGTCTAGTCGGTCCCATACTTTTGAGTTCACATATTAATAATGAATACTAAGGACTGTATTTCAGCAATTTTTTAAGAAATTCAAAAATTCAAAAATACGTTTTTTTTGTTATGTCAAACTAAATGTTCTTTACAAAATTGTAAAACTTTAAAAAAATAATTTTAAAATAATAAACACATGAAAGATATCCCTTATTGTCCTCTTCAAAATAAAAAAAAATTAAGTCTTTAGCTATAATACTTTTTGACTTATAACCTCCCAAAGTTGCATCAAATGTGAAAATTCACCTTGCAATTTTTTTTTCTTTTGCCCCTATCTCCGTCAAAAATCACTTTCGGTCAAAAAAAATTTCCAGATTATGAGATACCCTTAGATACTACCTCCATGCAATATTTCAGCCAAATCAAAAGAAGTACCCTTCCCGGATTTGTTGGATTGAGGTGGAATTGACCATATATATAAAAAATTAAAAATATAAATTAACGAGAATATTAATCTCTTTGTATGAATAAAAAAAATAGAATGGAATGGTGTATTCTATGTGTAAATATACCAATTTAAATATAATTAGAGAAAGTCTTTGGCGTAGGAGAGGGGGGGGGGGGGGGTTTGGGGCAGAAACCCCTCCAAACTTGCCATATCCCCACCCGCCCCCCCCCCCCCCCCCCCCCCCCCCCCAACTAAAATACCAATTAAATATAAAATTAAATTACATTTAAAATATTTTTAAATATTTAATTTTAAAATCTCCCTTCCCCTCAAATTAAAATATTAAATATTTTTATTATATAAATTCATTACATAATTGTATCAGTAATATTATTGCATATAATATATCAATAATATAATTTTTTCTTACCATATATGTTTGTTTATATAAACATTATTCATAAAAGTCAATGATTACACAGATTTTAAAAAGCAAAAAAAAAATTTTTGAACCCCCCCCCCCCCCCCCCCCCCCCCCCACCCAAGCTTTACAGCTTGCTACGCCCTTGGAGCAAGTGCTCCGAGTGTTAGAAACCTGCGGTAAAAGAGTTTTCTCCAAATCTTTTTTTTTATAAGGAAACGGCATACTTGTTAACTCTACAGCAGCTATCAGAGGAATAAGATATAACACGCACCGATGACTTAGGTTAATAGGCATTGGTTCTTAGAAAATGGGCGAATGGGATTTGTAGGCGGTCACCCATTCACATCTAACTATAACCAGGCTCAACGTTGCTTAACTTGAGTATAAAACAAACCAAGTTTACATACGCTTAAGGTCTTCCGACATTTCTCCGAGTCTTAGAATATAATAACAATGGTTAATTTAGATGTTACATCAAATTCTAAAAATTATTTTTTTATAAAAATCTGAACATGCCCCCCCCCCCCCCCCATATTAGCCTAATCTTAATTCAAAAAACATTAATCTGATCAAATGAGCCTGACGAGGACCGATTAAAAAATTTCCTTCAGTGCCCCGAGAATTTTTTTTAATACATATGTGTTTTTTGAATCATCATGGCGTCTAAAACTTTGTTCAATTTATGTATAATCCTTATTTCCTCTTTGAAATTTTTTACATTCATAAAACTTGAGAAATGACCTCAATTTAAGAATAACTCAAATTTGAAAATAATAAGATTAATGAACTTATAATTAGATGAAGTAATAATTTTTTATTTGACACGGGCCTATCGGCGTATCTTGCTTAAAATTGTTCCCATATTTTTTACCTCGCCCAACTATTATTCGATTTATTATTGACAAGCCTGCCCCATGTACACAGGTTACTTCTAGAAGGCTTTGAATAAAAAAGGCGAACAAAAAAAAGCGTTACAAGTTCGGTGACTAGCTAAGATATATTAGCAGAATTATCTAGAATAACTGATTTAAAGAAGCAACTTTTGAACAAGGAAATAATCGGCAGATAATGGTGCAGTAGTTACTGGCAGCTTTCACACTTTCCTGCATATTTTTCGTATTTCTTATTTTCTTCCGTCTTTGGCTCCTTAGATCCGTCTATAACTAAAAATGGCCTTTTTTGACCAAATACATCTAAATATACCCTAAAACAAAAAATTTAAAAAATTTTATTGCATATAAAAATCTCTTGTAACTTATATTTTTAATCACAAATAATAAAAAATAAATTTTATTAATATAATAGGCTCTTACATCGGCATTTAGATAATACAAAATATTTCGCGTCTAAACCTATATACGACACGATATATTATCGGTTTAAATGAATATTATATAAATAACAGTTTAACTATTTTGAATATGCAAAAATAAAATTTTATATATTTTTGTTTTTGATTTTTTGGCATTTATACCTTTTTTCTTAAATTTTCATTATATAACTGACTAAAGTTTGATTAAGAAAAACGGTAAACGGATTTAATATTACCTAAGATGGCAGGTTTGATCTCTGTTGTTAACTCGTAAAAATTAGCTGTGTATCCAAATTAAAATGAAATTTTTAATTTAGGATAGCTGCCAAATTAAAATGAAATTTTTAATTTAGGATAGCTGAAATGAAAATGCTCATAGCATAAATAAATAACCACCCTTATAAGTAGAAATAAAAAGATGGAAATTTAAGGGAAACTTTATTTGGAAAAAATTTAAGGCTGGGTTAATGCTTGCCTTATTATTAAAATTTTTAAATAAAATTAATAATTTAAAACAACAATTAAAATTTATTACTATCTTAAAAAAAATAATAAAATTGGTTTTATATTTTTAACAATACAATAACTTTTATGAAACATTTTACATTAACATGAGAAAATTTAAACCAAAGTAAAATGCATAAAAAACGCCAAACTATAATTTTAGCAAAATTTAAATTGAGCTGTAATATTTAGGTTTTGCTCGCCTGACATATATTTTAGGGTTAGGGAAACCAACATCCCAAACCTAATACTTTCCATATATTCGCTATATAAACCATTGGCCAATGCGTTAGCATTGGACAATGGTTCAACTGTCTCATGATTTTCTCTGTCTAAATTTCATTTTGAATGTTTTTAATTTTTTTCCTAAGTTTTCACAAGGTATATTTAAATTTTTAAATTTTTTTCTAATTTTTTAATTTTTTTTTAGATATTTTTGACTATCTTATCATTTTTTTATACTTTTTAAGGGTAAATTTTTTCCAATTTTTTGTTCCAAGAGGCTTAGATCTTTTTTAATTTTTTATGAATGTCTTATGTATTTTAAAATTTTTTTCTAATTTTTTAATTTTTTTTTAAATTTTGACTGTCTTTCCACGAGGTATATATTTTGTGTTTTTATGTTTTTTTTAATTTTTTTGAATGTTTTATGGGTTTTTAAATTTATAGTTTTACATGAAGTTTTTTTTATACTTTTAAATTTTTTTAATATTTACTAATTTTTTTATTTTTTTGACTGTCTAATTATTTTTTTCAAATTTCTCGGGTAAATTTGTTTAAATTAGCCATAAATTTTATTTTGATTTATTTGACTGTCTTAGATATTTTATAATTTTTAGTTTAAGATTTTTTTTATATTTTAATTTAATTTTAAAATTTTTTCTGATTATATTATTTTTTTTTTAAATTTTTTCATTGACTTTCTTTTAATTTTTTTTTAATTTTAAAGGTATATATATATTTGTAAATTTTTAGTTCCACAAGGTGTAAACTTTATAATTTATTTTTTTTTTAATTTTAACTGTCTTATCTATTGTTTAAATATTTAATTCCACGTAATTTTTTTTATATTATTAAGTTTTCAGATTTTTATCTAACAAGGTACAAATTTTAAAATTTTTTTTATTAATTACTGTTTTTTTTTAATTTATTACCTTTTCAAAATTATTTTTTCATTTTTTTATATTTTTTTAAAATTTTTTTGATTGTTTAATGTTGTTTATATTTCTAGTTGCATGACATACTATTTTTTATTTGTTTAATTTTTTTTTAAAATTTTTTTATGACTTTCTTATGAGTTTTTTGGATTTTTTTTTATTTTAAGGGTAAATTTTACATAAATTTTTTGTTCTACAAGGTATATTTTTATATTTTTTTAATATTTTTTTAACTGTTTTAAAATTTTAATTTGGGTTTTTTTGTTTCAAACATCCTATTTCAGGAGGTATACATTTTTTATGAGTTTATCTATAGAATTCTTTTTGATTTGGACTGTGTTATATCATTTTTTTTTCTATATAAATTTTTTTTTATTTATTTCTTGTTACATTATTTTTATACAAAAAAATTTGCTTTTATGATTTTATATTTTTAGCTGTAGTTTTATAAAATTTAGTTAAACAAAAATTTTTAAAATTTATTAATTTTTTTTGCCTTTTCTTTTTTTATCAACCATTAAATTATTTATTCAAAAAGATGGTTTTGAGGTTTTTTTAAACAATTTTGGGGTTTTAATATTTAGCCAACAATTTAATACATTTTATACTATTTAAAGCACTTAAGATTAAAATCAACTTATCTTAATTTCTCTTTACAAATCGCTCTTTATTTATTATTCATACAAATATACTTGGATATTTATTTGAATTAACAACAATAACATATTTTTAGAAAGTACAAAAATTATAAAAGCAATTATTATTTAAATGAATTTGTAAATGAGGAATTGTTAAGGAAATTTTCCGAAGGGCAACACATTGCTATGTAAAGACTTTAAAAATTTAAAAATCCGTTATATAGATTTCAGTTAACATTCATAAAGAGACTTAATTGACGGCGTATTTAATTTGTTGGAGATGAAAAATCTATAAAAAATTTATATTAAAATTAAATTATGTTTAGTTTGTATCAAAAAGAAAAATTACAATGAGTTTTGATAGCCTCCTTTGATTTATATTTTTTTATAAGAGTTCTCCATCTATCTTTACAGTCTACATTGGATCGTTAGCATATTTTTGTGGAGATATCCGCCCATGATTTTCCTAAAAATTATATTAAACAAAATTATTAATAATGGTATTTTAAGCATGTCTACCTTCTAAATAATGGTTAACAAGTGTCTCATCCTCGCTGTGGCTCCATTGCATTCGAACCCTATGGCCTGAAATTTCATATGAATTTCTTGGTGTATTAGATATTACATTTTTCTTAAAATAATTATGCATTCTTAAAGGATTTTCTAGAGATATATCTTTTTGTACAGGAGTTATAAACTCTTCCACTATTTTAGATAATTGATTAAAATCTGTATTAAGTATTTCTGCGATATGCATGCGTCCGACTATGCACCTTGCCCTAGTTTCAGCCTGGCATTTTTGACGAGATGTATACCAATCATCTATAAATATTGCTCTTGCTTTTGCTTCAAGAATATCTATTTTTTTAACATATATGTTGAAGGCGTTCCTCCAACATTTTAACTTTAATGAATCACGTTTTTTATCATTGTCATAATATCATTGGTAAAAGCCTTAAAAGTTATTCTTGGAAAAGACAAACTTTGAAAACACCTAACGACTCTCTGTATCAATACTTGTAATAAATCAGGCAAATCTGCTAAAAAAACACCGAAAAATTTAGTACGCTAAACATAAGACCGTGACATTCAAAATTTATTAATAAACCAAATTAACTAGTTACAAGACTTTAGAGGTCATGTTCTTGCCCGATGGGCCGGAGATAGTTAATATCTTAAATTAATGGAATAAATTAGAAAAAGAGTGTTTCCTTACCCTCTATTAAAAAAAATAATTTTAAGGGAGACCAACTTCTAAACCTACTTAATAGCAACTCGCTCAAATATCAATCAATTTCTTTAGAACTTAAATTAATGGAAATAAGTAGAAAAAGAGTGTTTACTTACTCTTTGTTAAAAAAAATAATTTTAAAATGTAAATTTTAAAAAATTTAATTTTTTATGCTATAGAGGACCGTTATCGTCATGTAGAGGACCGTTATCGTTAGGTAGAGGACAATAACTTTAAAATGTAAAAAATTTAAAAAATTCGATTTTTTTGAAAGTATTCACGGTTCTCTGGTGAATGACCGTTTAATGGGGTTTCGTATTCACGGCATAATTCGAACATTTTTAAATAGAACATTGAAATAATTAGAACATATCCGCGGGTATAAAGGTAAAGGCCATAATTCGAACTTTTTTAAATTATTCTATATAACATTAAAATTATTCGAACATATCCTCGGGTAGGGTAAAATTTTTATTTTTATATATAATTTTCAACTATTTAATGTAATTTTATTTAATATTTGCAGATATTTCATTGTCGATATTAGTATAAAAAAAAGACGAAGATTTGAAATTCGTTGTAAGGAATCAAGTAAAATTTCTTTATTACATATTTTAGGCCATAATTTGAACATTTTTAAATTATTCCATAGGATAATGAAATAATTGGAACATATTCTCGGCAAGAAAGGTAATTGGAAGTATATTCTGTAATAAAGGGTCAGCTTATTTCTTATATATTATTTTGTAATATTTAATTTATAATATACTTTAATGAGATTTTAAATTATTTTTAATCTTTTAAAAATTTTTATTTCTCGAATTTTTTTTTAAAATTAAATAATCTTTTAGAAATAATTTTATTAAAACTTATTTATAATATTTATATATTTTTTATATTTCTTAATGGTTTTCCAATAGATATTATTATTTTTTTAATATTTTTTGATTTTAAAAATTATTTAACTTTTGTCTTTTTAAATTACAAAACTTTTTTACTTTTTTTTTCTAAATTTATGTAATTCTTGAAATTTGTTAGGCTCAACAAAATATTTTACTATTATCTTAAAAGTTTTATTATTTTTAATTTTTTTTATTATTCAAAAACGTTAGTTTTTTTAAATTTGGGTAATTTATCTTAATTTTAATATTTCTATTTTTTTTTAAATATATTTAGGAATTTTTTTTATTTCAATTTAAAGATTATTTAAATTTTTTTATTTTAATTTAACGGTTATATTTTTAAATTTTACTTATGTGAATGAATATTTTTTTAGAATATGTTAAGATGATTTTTTCAGTATATTTTGTAGATTTAATAAATAATTTGTAGTAACTAGGAATTTTTATTTATAATTAATGTTAGGATCATTTTATTTTTAATATTTTATATTTTTTAAATTTGTCTGATTTTTTTAACTTTCATTTATTTTTGACTATTTTTATAATCATTTTAAAAATTATAAAAAAATTGATATTTTAAATAATTTTTTTGATTTCATAGAATATTTTTGCATATTATATCTGTCAAACCTTTATAAAAATTTCTTCGATTCAGCTCGAATATCTGCTAGCCTCAGTGAATAATTTATAAGTCAAGTAAATTAGCTAGGTCAACTTGCTGCCTCATAAAAAATACTTTACTGCACAATATTTAAGTTATCCAAAAAATGTTAAGCTATTTAAATGAGTTGCATATTATATTTGTCTAACCTTTTTAAAAATTTCTTCGATTCATCTCAATCTGCTAGCCTCAGTGAATAATATCATTTATGAGTCGAGTAAATTAGCTAGGTCAACTTGCTTCCTCATAAAAAATACTTTACTTCACAAAAAAGTTATCCAAAAAATGGGTTATTTAAATGAGTTGCATATTATATCTGTCAAATCTTTATAAAAATTTCTTTGATTCAGCTCGAACATCTGCTAGCCTCAGTGAATAATATCATTTATGAGTCTATTAAATTAGCTAGGTCAACTTGTTGCCTCATAAAAAATAACTTCACAAAATTCAAGTTATCCAAAAAATGTTGAGATATTAAATGAGTTGCATATTATATCTGTCAAACATTTTTAAAAATTTCTTTTATTCAGCTCGAATATCTGCTAGCCTCAGTGAATATCATATATGAGTCGAGTAAATTAGCTAGGTCCTTGCTTCCTAATAAAAAATACTTTACTTCACAAAATTCAAGTTATCCTAAAAATGTTGAGTTATTTATATGAGTTGCATATTATATCTGTCAAACCTTTATAAAAATATCTTCGATTTCAGCTCGAATATCTGCTAGCCTCGATGAATAATATCATTTATGAGTCGAGTAAATTAGCTAGGTCAACTTGCTGCCTCACAAAAAATACTTTACTGCACAATATTCAAGCTATCCAAAAAATGTTGAGTTATTCAAATGAGTTGCATATTATATCTGTTAAACCTTTTTAAAAATTTCTTCGATTCATCTCGAATATCTGCTAGCCTCAGTGAATAATATCATTTATGAGTCGAGTAAATTAGCTAGGTCAACTTGCTTCCTCATAAAAAATACTTTACTTCACAAAAAAGTTATCCAAAAAATGGGTTATTTAAATGAGTTGCATATTATATCTGTCAAATCTTTATAAAAATTTCTTTGATTCAGCTCGAATATCTGCTAGCCTCAGTGAATAATATCATTTATGAGTCTAGTAAATTAGCTAGGTCAACTTGTTGCCTCATAAAAAATAACTTCACAAAATTCAAGTTATCCAAAAAATGTTGAGATATTAAATGAGTTGCATATTATATCTGTCAAACATTTTTAAAAATTTCTTTTATTCAGCTCGAATATCTGCTAGCAAGAATATTAATTATGAGTCGAGAAAATTATTTAGGTCTTGCTGCCTCATAAAAAATACTTTACTTCACAAAATTCAAATTATCCAAAAAATGTTGAGATATTTAAATGAGTTGCATATTATATCTGTCAAACCTTTTTAAAAACTTTGTTCGATTCAGCTCGAATATATGCTAACCTCCGTGAATACAATCATTTATAATCGAGTAAATTAGCTAGGTCAACTTGCTTCCTCATAAAAAATACTTTACTTCACAATTCAAGTTATCCAAAAAATGTTGAGTTTTAAATGAGTTGGATATTATATCTGTAAAAACCTTTATGAAATTTTCTTTAATTCAGCTCAAATATCTGCTAACCTCCGTGAATAGGATCATTTTTGATCGAGTAAATTAGCTAGGTCAACTTGCTTCCTCATAAAAAATACTTTACTTCACAATATTCAAATTATACAAAAAATGTTGAGTTATTTAAATGAGTAGCATATTATATTTGTCAAACCTTTTTAAAAATTTCTTTGATTTAGCTCGAATATCTGCTAGCAATAATATTAATTATGAGTCGAGTAAATTAGCTAGGTCTTGCTGCCTCATAAAAAATACTTTACTTCACAATATTCAAGTTATCCAAAAAATGTTGAGTTATTTAAATGATATGCATATTTATATCTTTGTCAAACTTTTATAAAAATTTCATCCATTCAGCTCGAATATCTGCTAGCAAGAATATTAATTATGAGTCGAGAAAATTATTTAGGTCTTGCTGACTCATAAAAAATACTTTACTTCACAATATTCAAATTATACAAAAAATGTTGAGTTATTTAAATGAGTAGCATATTATATTTGTCAAACCTTTTTAAAAATTTCTTTGTTTTAGCTCGAATATCTGCTAGCCTCGGTGAATAATATCATTTATGAGTCGAGTAAATTAGCTAGGTCAACTTGCTGCCTCATAAAAAATACTTTACTGCACAATAAAGTTATCCAAAAAATGTTGAGTTATTTAAATGAGTTGCATATTATATCTGTCAAACCTTTTTAAAAATTTCTTCAATTCATCTCGAATATCTGCTAACCTCCGTGAATACAATCATTTATAAACGAGTAAATTAGCTAGGTCAACTTGCTTCCTCATAAAAAATACTTTACTTCACAATATTCAAATTATACAAAAAATGTTGAGTTATTTAAATGAGTAGCATATTATATTTGTCAAACCTTTTTAAAAATTTTTTTGATTTAGCTCGAATATCTGCTAGCCTCGGTGAATAATATCATTTATGAGTCGAGTAAATTAGCTAGGTCAACTTGCTGCCTCATGAAAAATACTTTACTGCACAAAATTCAAATTATCCAAAAAATGTTGAGATATTTAAATGAGTTGCATATTATATCTGTCAAACCTTTTTAAAAACTTTGTTCGATTCAGCTCGAATATCTGCTAACCTCCGTGAATACAATCATTTATAAACGAGTAAATTAGCTAGGTCAACTTGCTTCCTCATAAAAAATACTTTACTTCACAATTCAAGTTATCCAAAAAATGTTGAGTTTTAAATGAGTTGGATATTATATCTGTAAAAACCTTTATGAAAATTTTTTTAATTCAGCTCAAATATCTGCTAACCTCCGTGAATAGGATCATTTTTGATCGAGTAAATTAGCTAGGTCAACTTGCTTCCTCATAAAAAATACTTTACTTCACAATATTCAAATTATACAAAAAATGTTGAGTTATTTAAATGAGTAGCATATTATATTTGTCAAACCTTTTTAAAAATTTCTTTGATTTAGCTCGAATATCTGCTAGCAATAATATTAATTATGAGTCGAGTAAATTAGCTAGGTCTTGCTGCCTCATAAAAAATACTTTACTTCACAATATTCAAGTTATCCAAAAAATGTTGAGTTATTTAAATGAGTTGCATATTATATCTGTCAAACCTTTTTAAAAATTTCTTCAATTCATCTCGAATATCTGCTAGCCTTAGTGAATAATATTATTTATGAGTCGAGTATTAGCTAGGTCAACTTGCTGCCTCATAAAAAATACTTTACTGCACAATATTCAAGTTATCCAAAAATGTTGACTTATTTAAATGAGTAGCATATTATATTTGTCAAACCTTTTTGAAAATTTCTTTGATTCAGCTCGAATATCTGCTAGCAAGAATATTAATTATGAGTCGAGAAAATTATTTAGGTCTTGCTGCCTCATAAAAAATACTTTACTTCACAATATTCAAGTTATCCAAAAAATGTTGACTTATTTAAATGAGTTGCATATTATATCTGTCAAACCTTTTTAAAAATTTCTTCGATTCATCTCGAATATCTGCTAGCCTTAGTGAATAATATCATTTATGAGTCGAGTATTAGCTAGGTCAACTAGCTGCCTCATAAAAAATACTTTACTGCACAATATTCAAGTTATCCAAAAAATGTTGAGTTATTTAAATGAGTTGCATATTATATTTGTCAAACCCAGGGATTGGTACCGGTACCGGTACCGGAACCGAAAACCGCGGTACTTGGAGGGTTGCTCGGTACCGGAACCGGTACCGGTTCCTAAAATTGAAAAAAGCTGTTCCGCGGTACCAAAATACATTATTAGCTTAAAAACACTTAAATAAAATATAATGGCTAGAAATCCACACTAAGTGGTCTGATAGTTGCTTTGTTCCCTAAATCACCTAAATGGCGATATAATTTTTAGCTCAGTAATATAGATATTATCTTAAAATTTAGCATGAAGATGCACAATATGTATAATATAAAAAATTTATATCAAAATATGCAAAAGAATATTTAAGTCAAACTTATAAAAAGTTTTAATATTTTGTAACATATAAACTAAAATAATTTTATTTTATTATTTTTGATATTTTAGATGTTTCATTTGTTATAAAAAACTATTTTTAATATTCCGGAAATTTTATATTGTATCAAAAACTTAACATAAATTTTGATTTGTAAAAAATTATTTGTTTAATATTATTTAATTATATATTTCAAAACGAATGCAACTAAATTTTTTATAATGATTGTTTTTGGACACCAGATTTAATTGTTTGCTTACTGATGAACAGAAGAGTATAGCTAGACAACATTTGAGATTTATGGATTAGATTATATCGTTTAAAAAATAAGTCTGATAATTGCATTATTATTGATGAGGAAAACACAATCACCCAAACGTCCGATGACGATTTTGAAGTTATTCTTGAAAATAGTTCCTGCAGAGACAAATCCAAAATAGAAGCTAGTGATATTGAAATTTTCGGTAAGCTAGATTTGAAAAACACGAAAGAGTTCAAAAGGATTTGCCAATTTTAAAATTTTGGGAAGATAATTCTTTCTCCTATTCTGAGTTATATATTTTATCTAGACTTGTTTTAGCTGTGCCTGCTACTCAAGTAAAATTAATTTAGTTATAATATTTTTAGGTAAGCGTTGAACGAGCCTTTTCAACCTTGAAATATATTCTTTCAGATTTACGCAATCGAATAGACTCCTATTTACTAAATTCAATTATTTTACTTCGTTTAAATAAAGATTTGAAATAAAGTTTTGTCTATTATACGTGTATATATGTATATATTGCATTTAATATATATATAAATAAATATAACCTGACATATATGTGTTATTATAAGTGCAGTAAATTAGTTAGGTAACCTCTGGTACCGGAACCAAAATACAGTACCGGTACTTGAGATCAGGTTATCCAAAAACCGGTGACCGTTATTTAAAAATTTCCGCGGTACCAATCCCTGGTCAAACCTTTTTAAAAATTTTTTCGATTCATCTCGAATATCTGCTAGCCTCAGTGAATAATATCATTTATGAGTCGAGTAAATTAGCTAGGTCAACTTGCTTCCTCATAAAAAATACTTTACTTCACAAAATTCAAATTACAAAAAATGTTGAGTTATTTAAATAATATGCATATTATATAAATTCTTTGTCAAATTTTTATAAAAATTTCATCCATTCAGCTCGAATATCTGCTAGCAATAATATTAATTATGAGTCGAGTAAATTAGCTAGGTCAACTTGTTGCCTCATAAAAAATAACTTCACAAAATTCAAGTTATCCAAAAAATGTTGACTTATTTAAATAATATGCATATTATATAAATTCTTTGTCAAACTTTTATAAAAATTTCATCCATTCAGCTCGAATATCTGCTAGCAATAATATTAATTATGAGTCGAGTAAATTAGCTAGGTCCTTGCTTCCTAATAAAAAATACTTTACTGCACAATATTCAAGTTATTCAAAAATGTTGAGTTATTTAAATGAGTAGCATATTATATTTGTCAAATCTTTATAAAAATTTCTTCAATTCATCTCGAATATCTGCTAGCCTTAGTGAATAATATCATTTATGAGTCGAGTATTAGCTAGGTCAACTAGCTGCCTCATAAAAAATACTTTACTTCACAATATTCAAGTTGACAAAAAATGTTGAGTTATTTAAATAATATGCATATTATATAAATTCTTTGTCAAACTTTTATAAAAATTTCATCCATTCAGCTCGAATATCTGCTAGCAATAATATTAATTATGAGTCGAGTAAATTAGCTAGGTCTTGCTGCCTCATAAAAAATACTTTACTTCACAATATTCAAGTTACCAAAAAATGTTGATTTAAATAATATGCATATTATATAAATTCTTTGTCAAACTTTTATAAAAATTTCATCTATTCAGCTCGAATATCTGCTAGCAATAATATTAATTATGAGTCGAGTAAATTAGCTAGGTCTTGCTGCCTCATAAAAAATACTTTACTGCACAATATTCAAGTTATCCAAAAATGTTGAGTTATTTAAATGAGTAGCATATTATATTTGTCAAACCTTTTTGAAAATTTCTTTGATTCAGCTCGAATATCTGCTAGCAATAATATTAATTATGAGTCGAGTAAATTAGCTAGGTCTTGCTGCCTCATAAAAAATACTTTAGTGCACAATATTCAAGTTATCCAAAAAATGTTGAGTTATTTAAATGAGTTGCATATTATATCTGTCAAACCTTTTTAAAAATTTCTTCGATTCATCTCGAATATCTGCTAGCAATAATATTAATTATGAGTCGAGTAAATTAGCTAGGTCAACTTGCTGCCTCATAAAAAATACTTTACTTCACAATATTCAAGTTATCCAAAAAATGTTGAGTTATTTAAATTATATGCAATTATAAATTCTTTGTCAAACTTTTATAAAAATTTCATCCATTCAGCTCGAATATCTGCTAGCAATAATATTAATTATGAGTCGAGTAAATTAGCTAGGTCTTGCTGCCTCATAAAAAATACTTTACTTCACAATATTCAAGTTATCCAAAAAATGTTGAGTTATTTAAATGAGTTGCATATTATATCTGTTAAACCTTTTTAAAAATTTCTTCGATTCATCTCGAATATCTGCTAGCCTCAGTGAATAATATCATTTATGAGTCGAGTAAATTAGCTAGGTCAACTTGCCCTCTTCATAAAAAATACTTTACTTCACAATTCAAGTTATCCAAAAAATGTTGAGTTTTAAATGAGTTGGATATTATATCTGTAAAAACCTTTATAAAAATTTCTTCAATTCAGCTCGAATACTAACCTCCGTGAATAGGATCATTTTTGATCGAGTAAATTAGCTAGGTCAACTTGCTTCCTCATAAAAAATACTTTACTTCACAATATTCAAGTTATCCAAAAAATGTTGAGTTATTTAATATGCATATTATATAAATTCTTTGTCAAACTTTTATAAAAATTTCATCCATTCAGCTCGAATATCTGCTAGCCTCAGTGAATAATATCATTTATGAGTCTAGTAAATTAGCTAGGTCCTTGCTTCCTCATAAAAAATACTTTACTTCATAATATTCAAGTTACAAAAAATGTTGAGTTATTTAAATAATATGCATATTATATAAATTCTTTGTCAAACTTTTATAAAAATTTCATCGATTCATCTCGAATATCTGCTAGCCTTAGTGAATAATATCATTTATGAGTCGAGTATTAGCTAGGTCAACTAGCTGCCTCATAAAAAATACTTTACTTCACAATATTCAAGTTATCCAAAAAATGTTGAGTTATTTAAATAATATGCATATTATATAAATTCTTTGTCAAACTTTTATAAAAATTTCATCCATTCAGCTCGAATATCTGCTAGCAATAATATTAATTATGAGTCGAGTAAATTAGCTAGGTCTTGCTGCCTCATAAAAAATACTTTACTTCACAATATACAAGTTATCCAAAAAATGTTGACTTATTTAAATAATATGCATATTATATAAATTCTTTGTCAAACTTTTATAAAAATTTCATCCATTCAGCTCGAATATCTGCTAGCAATAATATTAATTATGAGTCGAGTAAATTAGCTAGGTCTTGCTGCCTCATAAAAAATACTTTACTTCACAATATTCAAGTTATCCAAAAAATGTTGAGTTATAAATATTGCATATATATAAATTCTTTGTCAAACTTTTATAAAAATTTCATCCATTCAGCTCGAATATCTGCTAGCAATAATATTAATTATGAGTCGAGTAAATTAGCTAGGTCAACTTGCTGCCTCACAAAAAATACTTTACTGCACAATATTCAAGTTATCCAAAAAATGTTGAGTTATTCAAATAATATGCATATTATATAAATTCTTTGTCAAACTTTTATAAAAATTTCATCCATTCAGCTCGAATATCTGCTAGCAATAATATTAATTATGAGTCGAGTAAATTAGCTAGGTCTTGCTGCCTCATAAAAAATACTTTACTTCACAATATTCGAGTTATCCAAAAAATGTTGAGTTTTAAATGAGTTGGATATTATATCTGTAAAAACCTTTATAAAAATTTCTTCAATTCAGCTCGAATACTAACCTCCGTGAATAGGATCATTTTTGATCGAGTAAATTAGCTAGGTCAACTTGCTTCCTCATAAAAAATACTTTACTTCACAATATTCAAGTTATCCAAAAAATGTTGAGTTATGCATATTATATAATTTCTTTGTCAAACTTTTATAAAAATTTCATCCATTCAGCTCGAATATCTGCTAGCCTCAGTGAATAATATCTTTTATGAGTCTAGTAAATTAGCTAGGTCAACTTGCCCTCCTCATAAAAAATACTTTACTTTATAATATTCAAGTTATCCAAAAAATGTTGAGTTATTTAAATGAGTTGCATATTATATCTGTCAAACCTTTTTAAAAATTTCTTCGATTCATCTCGAATATCTGCTAGCCTTAGTGAATAATATCATTTATCGAGTATTAGCTAGGTCAACTTGCTGCCTCATAAAAAATACTTTACTGCACAATATTCAAGTTATCCAAAAATGTTGAGTTATTTAAATGAGTAGCATATTATATTTGTCAAACCTTTTTAAAAATTTCTTTGATTCAGCTCGAATATCTGCTAGCCTCGGTGAATAATATTAATTATGAGTCGAGTAAATTAGCTAGGTCTTGCTGCCTCATAAAAAATACTTTACTTCACAATATTCAAGTTATCCAAAAAATGTTGAGTTATTTAAATAATATGCATATTATATAAATTCTTTGTCAAACTTTTATAAAAATTTCATCCATTCAGCTCGAATATCTGCTAGCATCAGTGAATAATATCTTTTATGAGTCTAGTAAATTAGCTAGGTCAACTTGCCCTCCTCATAAAAAATACTTTACTTCACAATTCAAGTTATCCACAAAATGTTGAGTTTTAAATGAGTTGGATATTATATCTGTAAAAACCTTTATAAAAATTTCTTCAATTCAGCTCGAATACTAACCTCCGTGAATAGGATCATTTTTGATCGAGTAAATTAGCTAGGTCAACTTGCTTCCTCATAAAAAATACTTTACTGCACAATATTCAAGTTATCCAAAAAATGTTGAGTTATTTAAATGAGTAGCATATTATATTTGTCAAACCTTTTTAAAAATTTCTTTGATTCAGCTCGAATATCTGCTAGCAATAATATTAATTATGAGTCGAGTAAATTAGCTAGGTCTTGCTGCCTCATAAAAAATACTTTACTGCACAATATTCAAGTTATCCAAAAAATGTTGAGTTATTTAAATGAGTTGCATATTATCTGTCAAATCTTTATAAAAATTTCTTTGATTCAGCTCGAATATCTGCTAGCATCAGTGAATAATATCTTTTATGAGTCTAGTAAATTAGCTAGGTCAACTTGCCCTCCTCATAAAAAATACTTTACTTCACAATTCAAGTTATCCAAAAAATGTTGAGTTTTAAATGAGTTGGATATTATATCTGTAAAAACCTTTATAAAAATTTCTTCAATTCAGCTCGAATACTAACCTCCGTGAATAGGATCATTTTTGATCGAGTAAATTAGCTAGGTCAACTTGCTTCCTCATAAAAAATACTTTACTTCACAATTCAAGTTATCCAAAAAATGTTGAGTTAATTAAATGAGTTGCATATTATATTTGTCAAACCTTTTTGAAAATTTCTTTGATTCAGCTCAAATATCTGCTAGCCTCAGTGAATAATATTAATTATGAGTCTAGTAAATTAGCTAGGTCTTGCTGCCTCATAAAAAATACTTTACTTTACAATATTCAAGTTATCCAAAAAATGTTGAGTTATTTAAATGATTTGCATATTATATCTGTCAAACCTTTATAAAAATTTCTTTGATTTAGCTCGAATATCTGCTAGCCTCAGTGAATAATATCTTTTATGAGTCTAGTAAATTAGCTAGGTCAACTTGCCCTCCTCATAAAAAATACTTTACTTCACAATTCAAGTTATCCAAAAAATGTTGAGTTATTTAAATGAGTTGCATATTATATCTGTCAAACCTTTATAAAAATTTCTTTGATTTAGCTCGAATATCTGCTAGCCTCAGTGAATAATATCATTTATGAGTCGAGTAAATTAGCTAGGTCAACTTGCTGCCTCATAAAAAAATACTTTACCAATATTCAAGTTATCCAAAAAATGTTGAGTTATTTTAATGAGTTGCATATTATATCTGTCAAACCTTTTTAAAAATTTCTTCGATTCATCTCGAATATCTGCTAGCCTTAGTGAAAATCCTTTTCACTACCAAATTCTTCATAAATTCCTCTCCTCGAATTACTGCCAACATTAATACATTGCCACAAGTTAAACCTTTTGCTGCCTCTTTAACGCTGCTCGTTCTACAACAAATTTTTAACCTTCTTAACGTGCCATAAATTTAAAGTTAACCGGCATTTTTACTATATTCCATGTCGTCACCACCTATTCCTTTACAAATCTGAATTATTCATGATAACATCAACCCCTTAACATTGTTATTACTTCGTTGACAAAACACGGACCTTAAATTCAAATCTCACCTACCCCAATAAATTGACAGTCAACAAATTAACGTTTTTACTACATAATATACATAACATCTATATTCTATAAAACTAATTTATTCATGATTACCCCAACCTCCTATTCCATTTTTTACTACTTCGTTACCATATAACAAATTTTCAAAAAATTTTACGCAAGGCTTTTGTTTTTATCATTACAATACTGATTATTCTTTAACAACATTATACCTTAAATCAGCATACAAGTGCCAATTTATTGTAATTTTCCATTTATAGACTTTACTACAAGCAAATAACCCAAAATAAATTTTATATATGGATAATTTTGAATATAATTGTAAAAAATACATTAAATATTTACTTAAACTTGAAAATCATTTACATCATAAGACTTTTAATAGAATTTGTATTAAAGAAAATTTGTCTCCTAAAAGTCTTGTTATTAAACTTAGTTTAATCAATAAAAATACCTTAAAATTAAGAGATTATTACGTTAAAAACCTTTTAAAAGAAAGATTAAATAATTCATATAAAAATATTAATAAATATAAACAATTATTAGCTAGCATGGAAAACTAATACGATAATTTACCTCTTATAAAATTAAAAGATTTAGAATATAAAAAAAATATTAAAATTTCTAAAATAATTTCAAAACTTATTAAAATACATAATTCAAAACTTAACTTTTTAAGATCAAAATCTATTGATTTAATTCCTCATTCTAACATTGCTTGTAATAATAAACCTTTATTTGTTAACTTATCTAACCATGTCTTCTCTAACGACGAAATCAATATTTTAAATAAAGGGTTAAAATATTCACCTAGGCCTAACAAAATACCATTTAAAGATATTTCCCTTCAAGCGGAATCTGTCATACCCCCTTCCGATGCCAAAACTCGAGTTAAATTATATAATAGCTTACTAAATTTTAATAAAACTCATAAAAAAATCTTTACATACAACAAGGAAATAAATACTTTAAACAATATAAAAAAATATAATAATATATTAATTACCAAATCAGATAAAACCAACATACCGGTTATAATGAATATTAAAGAATACAACGATAAAATGCTTAATTTATTAAATGTTTCTAATACGTACCAAATACAAAAATACAATCCAACTTCTAAAGTTACAGCCATTTTTTTAAAACTATTAAAACATTTAAACATTAATAAAAAAATAGATAATAAAACATTAAATTTTTTAAAACCAACAAATCCCATTTGTCCTGTAATCTACGGACTCCCTAAATTACATAAGGAAAACATTCCTTTAAGACCAATTGTTAATTATTGCCAATCCCCAACTTATAAATTAAGTAAATTCCTTAAAAATTTATTTCGCCCCTTAATTGACAATAATTATGAACATACAATAAAAAATTCATTTATTTTAAGGGATAAAATTATAAATTTAAAATTAAAAAAAGAAATCTTAACCTCATTTGACGTTGTTTCACTTTACACCTCAATATCCCCGACTTTAGCTACTAAAGCTATCGATTGGTTTATATCAATAAACTTAGATTATTTTAATAATTTAACTATTGATATTGATACTATAAAAAGTTTAATAACTTTTGCAATAGAAAATTCTTTTTTACAATTTAACAATGTATATTATAAACAAATTTCTGGCATGCCAATGGGTTCTCCTTGGTCCTCATATATAGGTGAAATTGTTTTAAGATATATAGAAAATAAATTTTTTTGAACATTAAAACTTTTCTAACTTTTTATACACGTGTTGACGATATAATAATTTCAAATGAAAATACAATAAACAATTTATTTAAACTTTTTAATAAAGCATCTAAGCTTAAATTTACTTGTTCAAAAGAAAAAAATTGTCAACTTTCGTTTCTTGAATTAATGTTAACGAGAAATTTAATAAATAATAATATAGATATTTCTGTTTTTACTAAATCAACTCCTAACTCACAATTTTTAAATACAAATTCTAAACATCCAAATTCATCGTTTAATGCTGTAATTTACACACATTTTAAAAGAACACTATTAAACCCAGTAATTTTCATATTTCTAGTCAACAAATTAAATCACTTTTATTTGAATTTTTAAATCAAGGTTATAACAATTTTTAAAATAATAAATAAAATTTTACAAACATTACAACCGGCATCACAATCCAAAGGTTTTGAGTTACAGCATATTTACAAAAATAATGACACATCCGAAAACAAAAATCCATCTTCCTCGCACACGAAAAACATATTTTCCGAGAAAAAAGACTTAACCATATCAAAAAATATTTCTAATCTCCCTAATATTTGTATTTCTTTTATTAACCACCTAAGCCACAATATACGCCATGTACTAAAAAATTATGCCAATGTTTTTTTAAACCCACTAAATCTTCTTATAAATTCATAAAACACAACCAAAATATATCTAATTGTGTCAATAAATTTAATTGTAATGATTGTAATTTCTCTTACATAGGCCAAACTAGTCGATTTTTAAATATAAGAACTAAAGAACACGAATCAGCTGTAAAAAACAACCAATTTTTTAAATCTGCTCTAGCAGAACATCACCTTATAACCTCTCATTCATTAAATCTTACGCCACAAATCTTAAATGTCGAACCAAATAATTTTAAAAAATCTTAGAAAGTTTCGCTATACAAAATAATCCCCATTCATTAAATAGGAAAATTGATTATAATTACATTTTGTCTCATGGGTAAAAATTTTTTTGACCTCGACCTTGAAAAAGGCACCCTACATCTGAGTTTTATCTCTCCTCCGCCTCTGAAAAGGACGTAGGCGTAACTCCAACTTGAACCATGTGCCAAACAGTCTCATTACTATATCATAAATAAAGTCTATATTATTGACAAATCTAAATAGCCATATGACGGCATCTATGAAATTCTTCATTACTATTTATGTTAGGCAATACTTATTAAAATATGAACAATTTGAAAAAAAAAATTTTTTATGTTGACCATCGTGGCCTGATATGGCCTTTATGCCTTCTTAATTTTTGCTTGTTCTCATCTTCAATACATACCACTTTATCGCCCTCGTAACCCACTATTTTGCCTGGCAACCATTTGAATCTATTCTTATTATGTGATAGATACCAAACACAACCTTTTAATGCATTTTTATTATTGCCTTTTGTTAAGCCCTCTGAGACAATATCATTATCAATTACGCTATTATTCAAACTAATCTCTCGTCCCAGGAATCTTTTTGCAATTGACTCCGCTTTTTTCGGAGCGGCTAGCCGGTTTAATTTATATAGCCAAACTCCCTCTTTTTCTTGGCATGCTAATTTAAGCCATCTTTTTGCTATCCCAACTGAACGCTCCACCAGCCCGTTCGAGCTGGGACTGTAAGGTGGGGTAAAAATCAATTTAACATTATATCTTTCGCAAAAACTCTGAAACTCCTGTGCTATAAAAGGAGTGCCGTTATCTGTCACTATTATTAACGGAAAACCGAATAAACTACACAGGTCTTTCATATATTTAATTACCGCATTTGTATTTGGACTATTAACCTTTACAAAATCTATAAAATTCGAGTACGCATCAGCCACAAGTAAATAATGCTCTTTATTAAACTCGAAAAAGTCTAAATGTATACGTTCCCACGGCCCACTACAAATTGGCCATTTTCTATTTTTTTCTTTCGGTGGTCTATTAGCTATAGCAGCACAATTCACGCAAGCTCTACATTTTGCTATTATATCTTCGCTCATCTTAGGCCACCAATAGGTTCTTCTTGTTATTGCTATCGTTTTATCTCTACCCAGATGACCTACGTGCATTTCATCACAAATTCTTGACCGCAAGCACTTCGGGACAACTAAGCGTTCCTCTTTTTTAAACATATATTTTTCCCAATAAATAAATGCTTCTTTTACACGGTATTCATTACCTTCCGACAATTCATTAATCTCTTGTCTAAGCAGTAACAAAACCTCTTGTAAATCTTTATCCTTCTTTGAGGCCTCAATGATGTCCTCTTTTTTAACAAAACTGTTTATAAGCAATGCTCTAACCTCTACTTTGCTATATTGAACTTCATTTAATGAGGCATTATTTTCATTTTCATCTCTAATCAGCCTTGATAACATATCTGGCATGTGATTCCATTTACCTGGAATATATTTAACTTCTAAATTAAAATTGCCTGTTAATAATTGCAATCTTTGTAATCTAGGAGAAATTAAGGTATTTTTACTCTCCTTTTTTACTAAACCAATTAACGGCTTATGATCGGTAAGTATTACGAATCTTTGTCCGATTAAGTATTGCTGACAACGTTCTAAAGCATATTTTAATGCTAAAGCTTCTTTTTCTATAACTTAGTAACGCTTTTCAGGATCTCTGAACAATCTCAAAAAATATATTACGGGTCTAAGCACACCCTCATGATCTTGTAATAAAACGCCTCCGATGCCATAAGCTGAGGCATCTACAACTACTACTATAGGTAAATCTTCATTAAAACATGCCAAAATGGGCTCAGCCTGTAAGATATCCTTTATTTTATCAAAACTTCGCTGCTGAACATCAGTCCATACAAAAAACGCACCTGTTCTAACTAACCGATATAACGGAGCTACCAATTCTTTATAATTCGCAATAAATTTACTGTAATAATTAACAGTTCCCAATATGGATAGTAATTCTTTTTTTGTTTTGGGTTCTACTAATATCTGTATAGCTTTATCAGTTAAAGGTCGTACCCCTTTATCACTAATTTCAACCCAAATATTCAATTTTATTTGTAAAAAATTGACATTTATCTAGCCCTAATCGTAGGCCTCTATCTGCAATTCTTTGCAATACCATTTCTAAGCGTTTATTATGTTCATTCGCATCTTTACCCACAACTAACACATCGTCTAAATAACAGAATGTACCCGGTAAATCGCCAAAAAGCGATGCCATCGCGCGCTGAAATATGGGCGCGGAAACCGACATGCCAAAAGGCAAACGTAAAAAATTATATAACCCTAAAGGGGTATTTATTGTTGTAATTGCCACGCTCTCTTCATCGAGGCATAATTGTAAATACGCATTTTTAAAGTCTAATTTGGAAAACATCTTTGCATTCTTTAACTTCACCCAAATCTCTTCCATATTAGGCAATGGATATTTTACATTTTTCAGATAGGGGTTTAATGTTAACCTATAATCGGCACAAATACGAATATTTTTCGTTTTCTCTTTGCGCACAGGGACTAACGGTGTAGCCCACTGGCTAAATTCTATAGGCACTATTACGCCTTGCGCTTGCCAATTTTTTAATATTTCTTTAATCTCGTTAATATAAGTAAACGCAACTTTTCTACACCCCAAAAATCTAGGAATAGCATTTGAATCCAGCAAATGAACTTTAACATCTTTTAATGTACCAAGAACGGGCTTAAAAACATCAGCATACGTGGCCAAAATATAATCAATATTAATAGTAGGTGAGCCATTTTTATTAAGCCTTGCGCATATTAAGTCGGGAATTTCATCCACATAATTGGGCATAACATCCGACAGCGTATATGGGCATCTAATTTTATTATTGGCTTTACTTTCAATAGCTTCTAAATCTTTATTAGCCACCTTAATTACATTGTCTGCCATCATTTGCCCTTTTATAGGTACAATGCCACTCTTCATACTACAATTACAATCATTTTTATTTAATACAGCTTCATTATGATTAATCATACGGCGCATATTATTTTTATCATTACGGCCCCAAATTTTTATATTAATGGGACCCAAACTTGGGTCTGTATCTTCCGTTACCAAAAAAGGCGTGTCAAATACATTATTTTTAATTTTAACCTATAACACAATAAAACCTTTTACATTTAATCTAGTTTTCGTAATTCCTAATATCGGCGATATTTGACCTTGCAATTCACAAAAATTAAAATATTTATAATATATACGTAAATTTATTAATGAAATATCAGCACCAGAATCCAGCAAAAATGTAACATAATTATTATTACTTATTAAAACATTAATGAACCTATTGCATACCTGGTAACTCCTAGGTAAGTTTAGTCACGCGTTATCCACTGGCGGTGGACTGTTAACCGTCCTACCACAAGAACAATTATCTCTCGGACCGTATCGTCTATATCGATCATTTTCGTAATATCGAAACCTTGGCCTGTATCCATTGTTCGACATTCTATTTGTTTCCACTATTCTACTAACTTTAAGTAAATCTCCATTAAACTTATTAAACCTCAAATAAATAAAAAAAAAAATGGCAATGCACAAAATTAAAATTGGATCCGTCTTATACAACGAAGAAATATCCAAATATAATGGCCTTATTTTATATATATCCCATCAATATTTTCACTTAAAAAATTCTAAATTCGCGAAATATCAAAAGATTAAAAACAATAACAATAATATTCTAACCTCCAATTTGAATAATATATATTGTGAATCACTTAGATTTCGGTACGGGAACCAAATATAACGGTTTTTATTATAAAAATGTGTGAAAGACAGAAAAAAAATATATCGAATGAGAGTTAAATACAAAAAATATAACATTTTAAATGTAGGGTGCCTTTTTTAAGGTCAAGGTCAAAAAAATTGTTATAATAATTAATATTTATTTTTTACCCATGATACATCTTAAATAAAGCGACTTCACATTTTATCAATAATCATCATTTTTTATTTAATTAAATTAATTTTTTTATTTTTAAATCAGTTACCATTTTTAATTTAATTGAATATAAACTTAATTTAATTAAAAACAAATTTACGCGCTTTTAAAAATTAGTTTTATATTTTTGTAATAAATATTGGCTTTATTATTTTTTTCCTTATTTTTAATACTATCTTAAAAAACATTCCAACCATCAAATCATAATGATTGAACTTGGATTATATCGTTCGATTCTTTCCATTCTAAAATCTAATTTTAATATACTATGACTAAGAGATTCATTTTCTCGAAAATTTAGTTATATTTTAATTTTTTATTTTTTAATTTATACATACCAGAAAATACTATTATTCAAATAAATTTACAATACCGGATTAAATTCATATAAACCTTATAAAAATTTTATCGATTCAGCTCAAACATCTGCTAGCCTCAGTGAATAAATTCATGTCAGAGTTGATCCTAAAAATGTTGAGTAATTTAAAATAAATTACATATTTTAAAATTTCTTTGTCAAAGCTTATAAAAATATTAACGATACAGCTAGAACATCAGCTAGCCTCAGTGAATAAATTCATGTCAGAGTTGATCCTAAAAATGTTGAGTAATTTAAAATAAATAACATATTTTACAATATCTTTGTCAAACCTTATAAAAATTTGATCGATACAGCTCGAACATCTGCTAGCCTCAGTAAATAAATTCATGTCAGAGTTAAATAAATCCTAAAAATGTTGAGTAATTTAAAATAAATTACATATTTTAAAATTTCTTTGTCAAACCTTATAAAAATTTTATCGATACAGCTAGAACATCAGCTAGCCTCAGTGAATAAATTCATGTCAGAGTTGATCCTAAAAATGTTGAGTAATTTTAAATAAATTACATATATTTCTTTGTCAAACCTTATAAAAATTTTATCGATACAGCTCGAACATCTGCTAGCCTCAGTGAATAAATTTATGTCAGAGTTAAATAAATCCTAAAAATGTTGAGTAATTTAAAATAAATAAAATATTTTATTTCTTTGTCGAACCTTATAAAAATTTGATCGATACAGCTCGAACATCTGCTAGCCTCAGTAAATAAATTCATGTCAGAGTTAAATAAATCCTAAAAATGTTGAGTAATTTAAAAAAAATTACAAATTTTATAATTTCTTTGTCTAACCTTATAAAAATTTTATCGATACAGCTCGAACATCTGCTAGCCTCAGTAAATAAATTCATGTCAGAGTTAAAAAATCCTAAAAATGTTGAGTAATTTTAAATAAATTACATATATTTCTTTGTCAAACCTTATAAAAATTTTATCGATACAGCTCGAACATCTGCTAGCCTCAGTAAATAAATTCATGTCAGAGTTAAATAAATCCTAAAAATGTTGAGTAATTTTAAATAAATTACATATATTTCTTTGTCAAACCTTATAAAAATTTTATCGATACAGCTCGAACATCTGCTAGCCTCAGTGAATAAATTTATGTCAGAGTTAAATAAATCCTAAAAATGTTGAGTAATTTAAAATAAATTAAATATTTGAAAATTTCTTTGTCGAACCTTATAAAAATTTTATCGATACAGCTCGAACATCTGCTAGCCTCGGTAAATAAATTCATGTCAGAGTTGATAATAAAAATGTTGAGTAATTTAAAATAAATTACATATTTTAAAATTTCTTTGTCAAACCTTATAAAAATTTTATCGATACAGCTCGAACATCAGCTAGCCTCGGTGAATAAATTCATGTCAGAGTTGATCCTAAAAATGTTGAGTAATTTAAAATAAATTACATATTTTAAAATTTCTTTGTCAAACCTTATAAAAACTTTATCGATACAGCTCGAACATCAGCTAGCCTCAGTGAATAAATTCATGTCACAGTTGATAATAAAAATGTTGAGTAATTTAAAATAAATTACATATTTTAAAATTTCTTTGTCGAACCTTATAAAAATTTTATCGATACAGCTCGAACATCAGCTAGCCTCAGTGAATAAATTCATGTCAGAGTATCCTAAAAATGTTGAGTAATTTAAAATAAATTACATATTTTACAATTTCTTTGTCGAACCTTATAAAAATTTTATCCATAAAGCTCTAACATGTGCTAGCCTCAGTAAATAAATTCATGTCAGAGTTAAATAAATCCTAAAAATGTTGAGTAATTTTAAATAAATTACATATATTTCTTTGTCAAACCTTATAAAAATTTTATCGATACAGCTCGAACATCTGCTAGCCTCAGTAAATAAATTCATGTCAGAGTTAAATAAATCCTAAAAATGTTGAATAATTTAAAATAAATTAAATATTTCAAAAATTTCTTTGTCGAACCTTATAAAATTTTTATCGATACAGCTCTAACATCTGCTAGCCTCAGTAAATAAATTCATGTCAGAGTTAAAAAATCCTAAAAATGATGAGTAATTTTAAATAAATTACATATATTTCTTTGTCAAACCTTATAAAAATTTTATCGATACAGCTCGAACATCTGCTAGCCTCAGTGAATAAATTTATGTCAGAGTTAAATAAATCCTAAAAATGTTGAGTAATTTAAAATAAATAAAATATTTTATTTCTTTGTCGAACCTTATAAAAATTTTATCGATACAGCTCGAACATCTGCTAGCCTCAGTAAATAAATTCATGTCAGAGTTAAATAAATCCTAAAAATGTTGAGTAATTTTAAATAAATTACATATATTTCTTTGTCAAACCTTATAAAAATTTTATCGATACAGCTCGAACATCTGCTAGCCTCAGTAAATAAATTCATGTCAGAGTTAAATAAATCCTAAAAATGTTGAGTAATTTTAAATAAATTACATATATTTCTTTGTCAAACCTTATAAAAATTTTATCGATACAGCTCGAACATCTGCTAGCCTCAGTGAATAAATTTATGTCAGAGTTAAATAAATCCTAAAAATGTTGAGTATTTTAAAATAAATTAAATATTTGAAAATTTCTTTGTCGAACCTTATAAAAATTTTATCGATACAGCTCGAACATCAGGTAACCTCAGTGAATAAATTCATGTCAGAGTTGATCCTAAAAATGTTGAGTAATTTAAAATAAATTACATATTTTACAATTTCTTTGTCGAACCTTATAAAAATTTTATCGATACAGCTCTAACATCTGCTTGCCTCAGTGAATAAATTTATGTCAGAGTTAAATAAATCCTAAAATTGTTGAGTAATTTAAAATAAATAAAATATTTTATTTCTTTGTCAAACCTTATAAAAATTTTATCGATACAGCTCGAACATCTGCTAGCCTCAGTAAATAAATTCATGTCAGAGTTAAATAAATCCTAAAAATGTTGAGTAGTTTTAAATAAATTACATATATTTTGTCAAACCTTATAAAAATTTTATCGATACAGCTCGAACATCTGCTAACCTCAGTAAATAAATTCATGTCAGAGTTAAATAAATATTAAAAATGTTGAGTAGTTTTAAATAAATTACATATATTTCTTTGTCAAACCTTATAAAAATTTTATCGAAAGCTCGAACATCTGCTAGCCTCAGTGAATAAATTTATGTCAGAGTTAATAAATCCTAAAATGTTGAGTATTTAAATAATTACATTTGAGTTTCTTTGTCAGACCTGTATCGATAAAATTTTATGATACAGCTCGAAAATTTGGACAAAGAAATATATGTAATTTATTTAAAATTACTCAACATTTTTAGGATTTATTTAACTCTGACATGAATTTATTTACTGAGGCTAGCAGATGTTCGAGCTGTATCGATAAAATTTTTATAAGGTTTGACAAAGAAATAATATGTAATTTATTTAAATTACTCAACATTTTTAGGATTTATTTAACTCTGACATGAATTTATTTACTGAGGCTAGCAGATGTTCGAGCTGTATCGATAAAATTTTTATAAAGTTTGACAAAGAAATATATGTAATTTATTTAAAATTACTCAACATTTTTAGGATTTATTTAACTCTGACATGAATTTATTTACTGAGGCTAGCTGATGTTAGAGCTGTATCGATAAAATTTTTATAATTTTGACAAAGAAATATATGTAATTTATTTAAAATTACTCAACATTTTTAGGATTTATTTAACTCTGACATGAATTTATTTACTGAGGCTAGCAGATGTTCGAGCTGTATCGATAAAATTTTTATAAGGTTTGACAAAGAAATATATGTAATTTATTTAAAATTACTCAACATTTTTAGGATTTATTTAACTCTGACATAAATTTATTCACTGAGGCTAGCAGATGTTCGAGCTGTATCGATAAAATTTTTATAAGGTTTGACAAAGAAATATATGTAATTTATTTAAAATTACTCAACATTTTTAGGATTTATTTAACTCTGACATGAATTTATTTACTGAGGCTAGCAGATGTTCGAGCTGTATCGATAAAATTTTTATAAGGTTTGACAAAGAAATATATGTAATTTATTTAAAATTACTCAACATTTTTAGGATTTATTTAACTCTGACATGAATTTATTCACTGAGGCTAGCAGATGTTCGAGCTGTATCGATAAAATTTTTATAAGGTTTGACAAAGAAATATATGTAATTTATATAAAATTACTCAACATTTTTAGGATTTATTTAACTCTGACATGAATTTATTTACTGAGGCTAGCAGATGTTGGAGCTGTATCGATAAAATTTTATAAGGTGACAAAGAAATATATGTAATTTATTTAAAATTACTCAACATTTTTAGGATTTATTTAACTCTGACATGAATTTATTTACTGAGGCTAGCAGATGTTCGAGCTGTATCGATAAAATTTTTAAAAGGTTTGACCAAGTAATATATGTAATTTATTTTAAATTACTCAACATTTTTAGGATTTATTTAACTCTGACATAAATTTATTCACTGAGGCTAGCAGATGTTCGAGCTGTATCGATAGAATTTTTATAAATTAACAAAGAAATATATGTAATTTATTTAAAATTACTCAACATTTTTAGGATTTATTTAACTCTGACATGAATTTATTCACTGAGGCTAGCAGATGTTCGAGCTGTATCGATAGAATTTTTATAAATTAACAAAGAAATATATGTAATTTATTTAAAATTACTCAACATTTTTAGGATTTATTTAACTCTGACATGAATTTATTTACTGAGGCTAGCAGATGTTCGAGCTGAATCGATAAAATTTTTATAAGGTTTGACAAAGAAATATATGTAATTTATTTAAAATTACTCAACATTTTTAGGATTTATTTAACTCTGACATGAATTTATTCACTGAGGCTAGCAGATGTTCGAGCTGTATCGATAGAATTTTTATAAATTATTAAAGAAATATATGTAATTTATTTTAAATTACTCAACATTTTTAGGATTTATTTAACTCTGACATAAATTTATTCACTGAGGCTAGCAGATGTTCGAGCTGTATCGATAGAATTTTTATAAATTAACAAAGAAATATATGTAATTTATTTAAAATTACTCAACATTTTTAGGATTTATTTAAATCTGACATGAATTTATTTACTGAGGCTAGCAGATGTTCGAGCTGAATCGATAAAATTTTTATAAGGTTTGACAAAGAAATATATGTAATTTATTTAAAATTACTCAACATTTTTAGGATTTATTTAACTCTGACATGAATTTATTCACTGAGGCTAGCAGATGTTCGAGCTGTATCGATAAAATTTTTATAAGGTTTGACAAAGAAATATATGTAATTTATTTAAAATTACTCAACATTTTTAGGATTTATTTAACTCTGACATAAATTTATTCACTGAGGCTAGCAGATGTTCGAGCTGTATCGATAGAATTTTTATAAATTAACAAAGAAATATATGTAATTTATTTAAAATTACTCAACATTTTTAGGATTTATTTAAATCTGACATGAATTTATTTACTGAGGCTAGCAGATGTTCGAGCTGTATCGATAAAATTTTTATAAGGTTTGACAAAGAAATATATGTAATTTATTTAAAATTACTCAACATTTTTAGGATTTATTTAACTCTGACATGAATTTATTTACTGAGGCTAGCAGATGTTCGAGCTGTATCGATAAAAATTTTATAAGGTTCGACAAAGAAATATATGTAATTTATTTAAAATTACTCAACATTTTTAGGATTTATTTAACTCTGACATGAATTTATTTACTGAGGCTAGCAGATGTTCGAGCTGTATCGATAAAATTTTTATAAGGTTTGACAAAGAAATTATAAAATTGTAATTTATTTTAAATTACTCAACATTTTTAGGATTTATTTAACTCTGACATGAATTTATTTACTGAGGCTAGCAGATGTTCGAGCTGTATCGATAAAATTTTTATAAGGTTTGACAAAGAAATAAATATGTAATTTATTTAAAATTACTCAACATTTTTAGGATTTATTTAACTCTGACATAAATTTATTCACTGAGGCTAGCAGATGTTCGAGCTGTATCGATAAAATTTTTATAAGGTTTGACAAAGAAATATATGTAATTTATTTAAAATTACTCAACATTTTTAGGATTTATTTAACTCTGACATGAATTTATTTACTGAGGCTAGCAGATGTTCGAGCTGTATCGATAAAATTTTTATAAGGTTTGACAAAGAAATTAAATATGTAATTTATTTTAAATTACTCAACATTTTTAGGATTTATTTAACTCTGACATGAATTTATTCACTGAGGCTAGCAGATGTTCGAGCTGTATCGATAAAATTTTTATAAGGTTTGACAAAGAAATTTAAAATATGTAATTTATTTTAAATTACTCAACATTTTTAGGATTTATTTAACTCTGACATGAATTTATTCACTGAGGCTAGCAGATGTTCGAGCTGTATCGATAAAATTTTTACAAGGTTTGACAAAGAAATTTTAAAATATTTAATTTATTTTAAATTACTCAACATTTTTAGGATTTATTTAACTCTGACATGAATTTATTTACTGAGGCTAGCAGATGTTCGAGCTGTATCGATAAAATTTTTATAAGGTTTGACAAAGAAATTTTAAAATATTTAATTTATTTTAAATTACTCAACATTTTTAAGATTTATTTAACTCTGACATAAATTTATTCACTGAGGCTAGCAGATGTTCGAGCTGTATCGATAAAATTTTTATAAGGTTTGACAAAGAAATTTTAATATGTAATTTATTTTAAAATTACTCAACATTTTTAGGATTTATTTAACTCTGACATAAATTTATTCACTGAGGCTAGCAGATGTTCGAGCTGTATCGATAAAATTTTTATAAGGTTTGACAAAGAAATATATGTAATTTATTTAAAATTACTCAACATTTTTAGGATTTATTTAACTCTGACATGAATTTATTTACTGAGGCTAGCAGATGTTCGAGCTGTATCGATAGAATTTTTATAAATTATTAAAGAAATATATGTAATTTATTTTAAATTACTCAACATTTTTAGGATTTATTTAACTCTGACATAAATTTATTCACTGAGGCTAGCAGATGTTCGAGCTGTATCGATAGAATTTTTATAAATTAACAAAGAAATATATGTAATTTATTTAAAATTACTCAACATTTTTAGGATTTATTTAACTCTGACATGAATTTATTCACTGAGGCTAGCAGATGTTCGAGCTGTATCGATAAAATTTTTATAAGGTTTGACAAAGAAATAATATGTAATTTATTTAAAATTACTCAACATTTTTAGGATTTATTTAACTCTGACATGAATTTATTCACTGAGGCTAGCAGATGTTCGAGCTGTATCGATAAAATTTTTATAAGGTTTGACAAAGAAATTTAAATATGTAATTTATTTAAAATTACTCAACATTTTTAGGATTTATTTAACTCTGACATGAATTTATTTACTGAGGCTAGCAGATGTTCGAGCTGTATCGATAAAATTTTTATAAGGTTTGACAAAGAAATAAAATATGTAATTTATTTAAAATTACTCAACATTTTTAGGATTTATTTAACTCTGACATGAATTTATTCACTGAGGCTAGCAGATGTTCGAGCTGTATCGATAAAATTTTTATAAGGTTGACAAAGAAATAAAATATGTAATTTATTTTAAATTACTCAACATTTTTAGGATTTATTTAACTCTGACATGAATTTATTTACTGAGGCTAGCAGATGTTCGAGCTGTATCGATAAAATTTTTATAAGGTTTGACAAAGAAATAAATATGTAATTTATTTAAAATTACTCAACATTTTTAGGATTTATTTAACTCTGACATGAATTTATTCACTGAGGCTAGCAGATGTTCGAGCTGTATCGATAAAATTTTTATAAGGTTTGACAAAGAAATTTTAAATATTTAATTTATTTTAAATTACTCAACATTTTTAGGATTTATTTAACTCTGACATGAATTTATTTACTGAGGCTAGCAGATGTTCGAGCTGTATCGATAAAATTTTTATAAGGTTTGACAAAGAAATATATGTAATTTATTTAAAATTACTCAACATTTTTAGGATTTATTTAACTCTGACATGAATTTATTTACTGAGGCTAGCAGATGTTCGAGCTGTATGGATAAAATTTTTATAAGGTTTGACAAAGAAATAGTATGAAATATGTAATTTAAAATTACTCAACATTTTTAGGATTTATTTAACTCTGACATGAATTTATTCACTGAGGCTAGCAGATGTTCGAGCTGTATCGATAAAGTTTTTATAAGGTTTGACAAAGAAATTTTAAAATATGTAATTTATTTTAAATTACTCAACATTTTTAGGATCAACTATGACATGAATTTATTCACTGAGGCTAGCAGATGTTCGAGCTGTATCGATAAAATTTTTATAAGGTTTGACAAAGAAATTTTAAAATATGTAATTTATTTTAAATTACTCAACATTTTTAGGATTTATTTAACTCTGACATGAATTTATTCACTGAGGCTAGCAGATGTTCGAGCTGTATCGATAAAATTTTTTAAGGTTCGACAAAGAAATATTTAAATATTTAATTTATTTTAAATTACTCAACATTTTTAGGATTTATTTAACTCTGACATAAATTTATTCACTGAGGCTAGCAGATGTTCGAGCTGTATCGATAAAATTTTTATAAGGTTTGACAAAGAAATATATGTAATTTATTTAAAATTACTCAACATTTTTAGGATTTATTTAACTCTGACATGAATTTATTTACTGAGGCTAGCAGATGTTCGAGCTGTATCGATAAAATTTTTATAAGGTTTGACAAAGAAATAAAATATTGTAATTTATTTTAAATTACTCAACATTTTTAGGATTTATTTAACTCTGACATGAATTTATTCACTGAGGCTAGCAGATGTTCGAGCTGTATCGATAAAATTTTTATAAGGTTTGAAAATTGTAAAATATGTAATTTATTTTAAATTACTCAACATTTTTAAGATTTATTTAACTCTGACATGAATTTATTCACTGAGGCTAGCAGATGTTCGAGCTGTATCGATAAAATTTTTATAAGGTTCGACAAAGAAATTTTAAAATATGTAATTTATTTTAAATTACTCAACATTTTTAGGATTTATTTAACTCTGACATGAATTTATTCACTGAGGCTAGCAGATGTTCGAGCTGTATCGATAAAATTTTTATAAGGTTTGACAAAGAAATTTTAAATATTTAATTTATTTTAAAATACTCAACATTTTTAGGATTTATTTAACTCTGACATAAATTTATTCACTGAGGCTAGCAGATTTTCGAGCTGTATCGATAAAATTTAAGGTTTGACAAAGAAATATATGTAATTTATTTAAAATTACTCAACATTTTTAGGATTTATTTAACTCTGACATGAATTTATTTACTGAGGCTAGCAGATGTTCGAGCTGTATCGATAAAATTTTTATAAGGTTGACAAAGAAATAAAATATGTAATTTATTTTAAATTACTCAACATTTTTAGGATTTATTTAACTCTGACATAAATTTATTCACTGAGGCTAGCAGATGTTCGAGCTGTATCGATAAAATTTTTATAAGGTTTGACAAAGAAATAATATGTAATTTATTTAAAATTACTCAACATTTTTAGGATTTATTTAACTCTGACATGAATTTATTCACTGAGGCTAGCAGATGTTCGAGCTGTATCGATAAAATTTTTATAAGGTTGACAAAGAAATTTAAAATATGTAATTTATTTTAAATTACTCAACATTTTTAGGATTTATTTAACTCTGACATGAATTTATTCACTGAGGCTAGCAGATGTTCGAGCTGTATCGATAAAATTTTTATAAGGTTTGACAAAGAAATATATGTAATTTATTTAAAATTACTCAACATTTTTAGGATTTATTTAACTCTGACATGAATTTATTCACTGAGGCTAGCAGATGTTCGAGCTGTATCGATAAAATTTTTATAAGGTTTGACAAAGAAATTTAAATATGTAATTTATTTTAAATTACTCAACATTTTTAGGATTTATTTAACTCTGACATAAATTTATTCACTGAGGCTAGCAGATGTTCGAGCTGTATCGATAAAATTTTTAAAAGGTTTGACAAAGAAATTATAAAATATGTAATTTATTTTAAATTACTCAACATTTTTAGGATTTATTTAACTCTGACATGAATTTATTCACTGAGGCTAGCAGATGTTCGAGCTGTATCGATAAAATTTTTATAAGGTTTGACAAAGAAATATATGTAATTTATTTAAAATTACTCAACATTTTTAGGATTTATTTAACTCTGACATGAATTTATTTACTGAGGCTAGCAGATGTTCGAGCTGTATCGATAAAATTTTTATAAGGTTTGACAAAGAAATATATGTAATTTATTTAAAATTACTCAACATTTTTAGGATTTATTTAACTCTGACATAAATTTATTCACTGAGGCTAGCAGATGTTCGAGCTGTATCGATAGAATTTTTATAAATTATTAAAGAAATATATGTAATTTATTTTAAATTACTCAACATTTTTAGGATTTATTTAACTCTGACATGAATTTATTCACTGAGGCTAGCAGATGTTCGAGCTGTATCGATAAAATTTTTATAAGGTTTGACAAAGAAATTAAAATATGTAATTTATTTTAAATTACTCAACATTTTTAGGATTTATTTAACTCTGACATGAATTTATTCACTGAGGCTAGCAGATGTTCGAGCTGTATCGATAAAATTTTTATAAGGTTTGACAAAGAAATTTTAAAATATGTAATTTATTTTAAATTACTCAACATTTTTAGATTTATTTAACTCTGACATGAATTTATTCACTGAGGCTAGCAGATGTTCGAGCTGTATCGATAAAATTTTTATAAGGTTTGACAAAGAAATAAAATATGTAATTTATTTAAAATTACTCAACATTTTTAGATTTATTTAACTCTGACATGAATTTATTCACTGAGGCTAGCAGATGTTCGAGCTGTATCGATAAAATTTTTATAAATTATTAAAGAAATATATGTAATTTATTTTAAATTACTCAACATTTTTAGGATTTATTTAACTCTGACATGAATTTATTTACTGAGGCTAGCAGATGTTCGAGCTGTATCGATAAAATTTTTATAAGGTTTGACAAAGAAATTTATGTAATTTATTTTAAATTACTCAACATTTTTAGGATTTATTTAACTCTGACATGAATTTATTCACTGAGGCTAGCAGATGTTCGAGCTGTATCGATAGAATTTTTATAAATTATTAAAGAAATATATGTAATTTATTTTAAATTACTCAACATTTTTAGGATTTATTTAACTCTGACATGAATTTATTTACTGAGGCTAGCAGATGTTCGAGCTGTATCGATAGAATTTTTATAAATTAACAAAGAAATATATGTAATTTATTTAAAATTACTCAACATTTTTAGGATTTATTTAACTCTGACATGAATTTATTCACTGAGGCTAGCAGATGTTCGAGCTGTATCGATAAAATTTTTATAAGGTTTGACAAAGAAATTTAAAATATGTAATTTATTTTAAATTACTCAACATTTTTAGGATTTATTTAACTCTGACATGAATTTATTCACTGAGGCTAGCAGATGTTCGAGCTGTATCGATAAAATTTTTATAAGGTTCGACAAAGAAATTTTAAAATATGTAATTTATTTTAAAATACTCAACATTTTTAGGATTTATTTAACTCTGACATGAATTTATTCACTGAGGCTAGCAGATGTTCGAGCTGTATCGATAAAATTTTTATAAATTAACAAAGAAATATATGTAATTTATTTAAAATTACTCAACATTTTTAGGATTTATTTAACTCTGACATGAATTTATTTACTGAGGCTAGCAGATGTTCGAGCTGTATCGATAAAATTTTTATAAATTATTAAAGAAATATATGTAATTTATTTTAAATTACTCAACATTTTTAGGATTTATTTAACTCTGACATAAATTTATTCACTGAGGCTAGCAGATGTTCGAGCTGTATCGATAAAATTTTTATAAGGTTTGGAAAAGTAAAATATGTAATTTATTTTAAATTACTCAACATTTTTAGGATATTAACTCTGACATGAATTTATTCACTGAGGCTAGCAGATGTTCGAGCTGTATCGATAAAATTTTTATAAGGTTTGACAAAGAAATTTTAAAATATGTAATTTATTTTAAATTACTCAACATTTTTAGGATTTATTTAACTCTGACATAAATTTATTCACTGTGGCTAGCAGATGTTCGAGCTTTCGATAAAATTTCTATAAGGTTTGACAAAGAAATATATGTAATTTATTTAAAATTACTCAACATTTTTAGGATTTTTTAACTCTGACATGAATTTATTTACTGAGGCTAGCAGATGTTCGAGCTGTATCGATAAAATTTTTATAAGGTTCGAAAAAGAAATTTTCAAATATTTAATTTATTTTAAATTACTCAACATTTTTAGGATTTATTTAACTCTGACATAAATTTATTCACTGAGGCTAGCAGATGTTCGAGCTGTATCGATAAAATTTTTATAAGGTTCGACAAAGAAATTTTCAAATATTTAATTTATTTTAAAATACTCAACATTTTTAGGATTTATTTAACTCTGACATAAATTTATTCACTGTGGCTAGCAGATGTTCGAGCTTTCGATAAAATTTCTATAAGGTTTGACAAAGAAATATATGTAATTTATTTAAAATTACTCAACATTTTTAGGATTTATTTAACTCTGACATGAATTTATTTACTGAGGCTAGCAGATGTTCGAGCTGTATCGATAAAATTTTTATAAGGTTCGACAAAGAAATAAAATATTTTATTTATTTTAAATTACTCAACATTTTTAGGATTTATTTCTGACATAAATTTATTCACTGAGGCTAGCAGATGTTAGAGCTGTATCGATAAAATTTTTATAAGGTTTGACAAAGAAATTGTAAAATATGTAATTTATTTTAAATTACTCAACATTTTTAGGATTTATTTAACTCTGAAATAAATTTATTCACTGAGGCTAGCTGATGTTCGAGCTGTATCGATAAAATTTTTATAAGGTTCGACAAAGAAATTTTAAAATATGTAATTTATTTTAAATTACTCAACATTTTTAGGATTTATCAACTCTGACATGAATTTATTCACTGAGGCTAGCAGATGTTCGAGCTGTATCGATAAAATTTTTATAAGGTTCGACAAAGAAATTTAAATATGTAATTTATTTTAAATTACTCAACATTTTTAGGTTTATTTAACTCTGACATGAATTTATTTACTGAGGCTAGCAGATGTTCGAGCTGTATCGATAAAATTTTTATAAGGTTTGGCAAAGAAATTTTAAAATATGTAATTTATTTTAAATTACTCAACATTTTTAGGATTTATTCAACTCTGACATGAATTTATTTACTGAGGCTAGCAGATGTTCGAGCTGTATCGATAAAATTTTTATAAGGTTTGACAAAGAAATTAAAATATGTAATTTATTTTAAATTACTCAACATTTTTAGGATTTATTTAACTCTGACATGAATTTATTTACTGAGGCTAGCAGATGTTCGAGCTGTATCGATAAAATTTTTATAAGGTTTGGCAAAGAAATTTTAAAATATGTAATTTATTTTAAATTACTCAACATTTTTAGGATTTATTTAACTCTGACATGAATTTATTTACTGAGGCTAGCAGATGTTCGAGCTGTATCGATAAAATTTTTATAAGGTTTGACAAAGAAATTTTAAATATGTAATTTATTTTAAATTACTCAACATTTTTAGGATTTATTTAACTCTGACATGAATTTATTTACTGAGGCTAGCAGATGTTCGAGCTGTATCGATAAAATTTTTATAAGGTTTGACAAAGAAATATATGTAATTTATTTAAAATTACTCAACATTTTTAGGATTTATTTAACTCTGACATGAATTTATTAACTGAGGCTAGCAGATGTTCGAGCTGTATCGATAAAATTTTTATAAGGTTTGACAAAGAAATATATGTAATTTATTTAAAATTACTCAACATTTTTAGGATTTATTTAACTCTGACATGAATTTATTCACTGAGGCTAGCAGATGTTCGAGCTGTATCGATAAAATTTTTATAAGGTTTGACAAAGAAATTTTAAAATATGTAATTTATTTTAAATTACTCAACATTTTTAGGATTTTAACTCTGACATGAATTTATTCACTGAGGCTAGCTGATGTTCGAGCTGTATCGATAAAATTTTTATAAGGTTTGACAAAGAAATTTTAAAATATGTAATTTATTTTAAATTACTCAACATTTTTAGTTATCAACTCTGACATGAATTTATTTACTGAGGCTAGCAGATGTTCGAGCTGTATCGATAAAATTTTTTTAAGGTTCGACAAAGAAATTTTCAAATATTTAATTTATTTTAAAATACTCAACATTTTTAGGATTTATTTAACTCTGACATAAATTTATTCACTGTGGCTAGCAGATGTTCGAGCTGTATCGATAAAATTTTTATAAGGTTTGACAAAGAAATATATGTAATTTATTTAAAATTACTCAACATTTTTAGGATTTATTTAACTCTGACATGAATTTATTTACTGAGGCTAGCAGATGTTCGAGCTGTATCGATAAAATTTTTATAAGGTTCGACAAAGAAATAAAATATTTTATTTATTTTAAATTACTCAACATTTTTAGGATTTATTTAACTCTGACATAAATTTATTCACTGAGGCTAGCAGATGTTAGAGCTGTATCGATAAAATTTTTATAAGGTTCGACAAAGAAAAATATGTAATTTATTTTAAATTACTCAACATTTTTAGGATTGATTTAACTCTGACATGAATTTATTCACTGAGGCTAGCTGATGTTCGAGCTGTATCGATAAAATTTTTATAAGGTTCGACAAAGAAATTTTAAAATATGTAATTTATTTTAAATTACTCAACATTTTTAGGATTTATTCAACTCTGACATGAATTTATTCACTGAGGCTAGCTGATGTTCGAGCTGTATCGATAAAATTTTTATAAGGTTCGACAAAGAAATTTTCAAATATTTAATTTATTTTAAAATACTCAACATTTTTAGGATTTATTTAACTCTGACATAAATTTATTCACTGTGGCTAGCAGATGTTCGAGCTGTATCGATAAAATTTCTATAAGGTTTGACAAAGAAATATATGTAATTTATTTAAAATTACTCAACATTTTTAGGATTTTTTAACTCTGACATGAATTTATTTACTGAGGCTAGCAGATGTTCGAGCTGTATCGATAAAATTTTTATAAGGTTCGACAAAGAAATAAAATATTTTATTTATTTTAAATTACTCAACATTTTTAGGATTTATTTAACTCTGACATAAATTTATTCACTGAGGCTAGCAGATGTTAGAGCTGTATCGATAAAATTTTTATAAGGTTCGAAAATTGTAAAATATGTAATTTATTTTAAATTACTCAACATTTTTAAGATTAACTCTGACATGAATTTATTCACTGAGGCTAGCTGATGTTCGAGCTGTATCGATAAAATTTTTATAAGGTTCGACAAAGAAATTTTAAAATAAGTAATTTATTTTAAATTACTCAACATTTTTATTATCAACTCTGACATGAATTTATTCACTGAGGCTAGCTGATGTTCGAGCTGTATCGATAAAATTTTTATAAGGTTTGACAAAGAAATATATGTAATTTATTTAAAATTACTCAACATTTTTAGGATTTTTTAACTCTGACATGAATTTATTTACTGAGGCTAGCAGATGTTCGAGCTGTATCGATAAAATTTTTATAAGGTTAGACAAAGAAATTATAAAATTTGTAATTTTTTTAAATTAGTCAACATTTTTAGGATCAACTCTGACATGAATTTATTCACTGAGGCTAGCTGACGAGCTGTATCGATAAAATTTTTATAAGGTTTGACAAAGAAATTTTAAAATATGTAATTTATTTTAAATTACTTAACATTTTTAGGATCAACTCTGACATGAATTTATTCACCGAGGCTAGCTGATGTTCGAGCTGTATCGATAAAATTTTTATAAGGTTTGACAAAGAAATTTTAAAATATGTAATTTATTTTAAATTACTCAACATTTTTAGTTATCAACTCTGACATGAATTTATTTACCGAGGCTAGCAGATGTTCGAGCTGTATCGATAAAATTTTTATAAGGTTCGAAAAAGAAATTTTCAAATATTTAATTTATTTTAAATTACTCAACATTTTTAGGATTTATTTAACTCTGACATAAATTTATTCACTGAGGCTAGCAGATGTTCGAGCTGTATCGATAAAATTTTTATAAGGTTCGACAAAGAAATTTTCAAATATTTAATTTATTTTAAAATACTCAACATTTTTAGGATTTATTTAACTCTGACATAAATTTATTCACTGTGGCTAGCAGATGTTCGAGCTTTCGATAAAATTTCTATAAGGTTTGACAAAGAAATATATGTAATTTATTTAAAATTACTCAACATTTTTAGGATTTATTAAACTCTGACATGAATTTATTTACTGAGGCTAGCAGATGTTCGAGCTGTATCGATAAAATTTTTATAAGGTTCGACAAAGAAATAAAATATTTTATTTATTTTAAATTACTCAACATTTTTAGGATTTATTTAACTCTGACATAAATTTATTCACTGAGGCTAGCAGATGTTAGAGCTGTATCGATAAAATTTTTATAAGGTTCGACAAAGAAATTGTAAAATATGTAATTTATTTTAAATTACTCAACATTTTTAAGATTAACTCTGACATGAATTTATTCACTGAGGCTAGCTGATGTTCGAGCTGTATCGATAAAATTTTTATAAGGTTCGACAAAGAAATTTTAAAATATGTAATTTATTTTAAATTACTCAACATTTTTATTATCAACTCTGACATGAATTTATTCACTGAGGCTAGCTGATGTTCGAGCTGTATCGATAAAATTTTTATAAGGTTCGACAAAGAAATTTTCAAATATTTAATTTATTTTAAATTACTCAACATTTTTAGTTTATTTAACTCTGACATGAATTTATTTACTGAGGCTAGCAGATGTTCGAGCTGTATCGATAAAATTTTTATAAGGTTTGGCAAAGAAATTTTAAAATATGTAATTTATTTTAAATTACTCAACATTTTTAGGATATCAACTCTGACATGAATTTATTTACTGAGGCTAGCAGATGTTAGAGCTGTATCGATAAAAATTTTATAAGGTTTGACAAAGAAATTTTAAAATATGTAATTTATTTTAAATTACTCAACATTTTTATTATCAACTCTGACATGAATTTATTTACTGAGGCTAGCAGATGTTCGAGCTGTATCGATAAAATTTTTATAAGGTTCGACAAAGAAAAAAAATATTTTATTTATTTAAATTACTCAACATTTTTAGGATTTATTTAACTCTGACATGAATTTATTTATCGAGGCTAGCAGATGTTCGAGCTGTATCGATAAAGTTTTTATAAGGTTTGACAAAGAAATTTTAAAATATGTAATTTATTTTAAATTACTCAACATTTTTAATATCAACTCTGACATGAATTTATTTACTGAGGCTAGCAGATGTTAGAGCTGTATCGATAAAAATTTTATAAGGTTCGACAAAGAAATTTTTGAAATATTTAATTTATTTTAAATTATTCAATTAGGATTTATTTAACTCTGACATGAATTTATTTACTGAGGCTAGCAGATGTTCGAGCTGTATCGATAAAATTTTTATAAGGTTTGACAAAGAAATATATGTAATTTATTTAAAATTACTCAACATTTTTAGGATTTATTTAACTCTGACATGAATTTATTTACTGAAGCTAGCAGATGTTAGAGCTGTATGGATAAAATTATTATAAGGTTTGACAAAGAAATTGTAAAATATGTAATTTATTATCAACATTTTTAGGATTTCAACTCTGACATGAATTTATTCACTGAGGCTAGCTGATGTTCGAGCTGTATCGATAAAGTTTTTATAAGGTTTGACAAAGAAATTTTAAAATATGTAATTTATTTTAAATTACTTAACATTTTTAGGATTCAACTCTGACATGAATTTATTCACCGAGGCTAGCTGATGTTCGAGCTGTATCGATAAAATTTTTATAAGGTTTGACAAAGAAATTTTAAAATATGTAATTTATTTTAAATTACTCAACATTTTTATTATCAACTCTGACATGAATTTATTTACCGAGGCTAGCAGATGTTCGAGCTGTATCGATAAAATTTTTATAAGGTTCGAAAAAGAAATTTTCAAATATTTAATTTATTTTAAATTACTCAACATTTTTAGGATCAACTCTGACATGAATTTATTCACTGAGGCTAGCTGATGTTCGAGCTGTATCGATAAAATTTTTATAAGGTTCGACAAAGAAATTTTAAAATATGTAATTTATTTTAAATTACTCAACATTTTTAGGTTATCAACTCTGACATGAATTTATTTACCGAGGCTAGCAGATGTTCGAGCTGTATCGATAAAATTTTTTTAAGGTTCGACAAAGAAATTTTCAAATATTTAATTTATTTTAAAATACTCAACATTTTTAGGATTTATTTAACTCTGACATAAATTTATTCACTGTGGCTAGCAGATGTTCGAGCTTTCGATAAAATTTCTATAAGGTTTGACAAAGAAATATATGTAATTTATTTAAAATTACTCAACATTTTTAGGATTTATTTAACTCTGACATGAATTTATTTACTGAGGCTAGCAGATGTTCGAGCTGTATCGATAAAATTTTTATAAGGTTCGACAAAGAAATAAAATATTTTATTTATTTTAAATTACTCAACATTTTTAGGATTTATTTAACTCTGACATAAATTTATTCACTGAGGCTAGCAGATGTTAGAGCTGTATCGATAAAATTTTTATAAGGTTCGAAAATTGTAAAATATGTAATTTATTTTAAATTACTCAACATTTTTAAGATTTTTTAACTCTGACATGAATTTATTCACTGAGGCTAGCTGATGTTCGAGCTGTATCGATAAAATTTTTATAAGGTTCGACAAAGAAATTTTAAAATAAGTAATTTATTTTAAATTACTCAACATTTTTAGGTTATCAACTCTGACATGAATTTATTCACTGAGGCTAGCTGATGTTCGAGCTGTATCGATAAAATTTTTATAAGGTTCGACAAAGAAATTTTCAAATATTTAATTTATTTTAAATTACTCAACATTTTTAGGATTTATTTAACTCTGACATGAATTTATTTACTGAGGCTAGCAGATGTTCGAGCTGTATCGATAAAATTTTTATAAGGTTTGGCAAAGAAATTTTAAAATATGTAATTTATTTTAAATTACTCAACATTTTTAATATCAACTCTGACATGAATTTATTTACTGAGGCTAGCAGATGTTAGAGCTGTATCGATAAAAATTTTATAAGGTTCGACAAAGAAATTTTTGAAATATTTAATTTATTTTAAATTATTCAACATTTTTAGGATTTATTTAACTCTGACATGAATTTATTTACTGAGGCTAGCAGATGTTTGAGCTGTATCGATAAAATTTTTATAAGGTTTGACAAAGAAATATATGTAATTTATTTAAAATTACTCAACATTTTTAGGATTTATTTAACTCTGACATGAATTTATTTACTGAAGCTAGCACATGTTAGAGCTGTATGGATAAAATTATTATAAGGTTTGACAAAGAAATTGTAAAATATGTAATTTATTATCAACATTTTTAGGATCAACTCTGACATGAATTTATTCACTGAGGCTAGCTGACGAGCTGTATCGATAAAATTTTTATAAGGTTTGACAAAGAAATTTTAAAATATGTAATTTATTTTAAATTACTCAACATTTTTATTATCAACTCTGACATGAATTTATTCACTGAGGCTAGCTGATGTTCGAGCTGTATCGATAAAGTTTTTATAAGGTTTGACAAAGAAATTTTAAAATATTTAATTTATTTTAAATTACTCAACATTTTTAGGATTTATTTAACTCTGACATAAATTTATTCACTGAGGCTAGCAGATGTTCGTGCTGTATCGATAAAATTTTTATAAGGTTAGACAAAGAAATTTTAAAATATGTAATTTATTTTAAATTACTCAACATTTTTAGTTATCAACTCTGACATGAATTTATTTACCGAGGCTAGCAGATGTTCGAGCTGTATCGATAAAATTTTTATAAAGTTCGACAAAGAAATTTTCAAATATTTAATTTATTTTAAATTACTCAACATTTTTAGGATTTATTTAACTCTGACATGAATTTATTTACTGAGGCTAGCAGATGTTCGAGCTGTATCGATAAAATTTTTAGAAGGTTTGGCAAAGAAATTTTAAAATATGTAATTTATTTTAAATTACTCAACATTTTTAATATCAACTCAGACATGAATTTATTTACTGAGGCTAGCAGATGTTAGAGCTGTATCGATAAAAATTTTATAAGGTTCGACAAAGAAATTTTTGAAATATTTAATTTATTTTAAATTATTCAACATTTTTAGGATTTATTTAACTCTGACATGAATTTATTTACTGAGGCTAGCAGATGTTTGAGCTGTATCGATAAAATTTTTATAAGGTTTGACAAAGAAATATATGTAATTTATTTAAAATTACTCAACATTATTAGGATTTATTTAACACTGACATGAATTTATTTACTGAGGCTAGCACATGTTAGAGCTGTATGAATAAAATTATTATAAGGTTCGACAAAGAAATTGTAAAATATGTAATTTATTTTAAATTACTCAACATTTTTAGGATTCAACTCTGACACGAATTTATTCACTGAGGCTAGCTGATTCGAGCTGTATCGATAAAATTTTTATAAGGTTCGACAAAGAAATTTTAAAATATGTAATTTATTTTAAATTACTCAACATTTTTAGGATTTTTCAACTCTGACATGAATTTATTCACCGAGGCTAGCTGATGTTCGAGCTGTATCGATAAAATTTTTATAAGGTTTGACAAAGAAATTTTAAAATATGTAATTTATTTTAAATTACTCAACATTTTTATTATCAACTCTGACATGAATTTATTTACCGAGGCTAGCAGATGTTCGAGCTGTATCGATAAAATTTTTATAAGGTTAGACAAAGAAATTATAAAATTTGTAATTTTTTTAAATTAGTCAACATTTTTAGGATCAACTCTGACATGAATTTATTCACTGAGGCTAGCTGACGAGCTGTATCGATAAAATTTTTATAAGGTTTGACAAAGAAATTTTAAAATATGTAATTTATTTTAAATTACTTAACATTTTTAGGATCAACTCTGACATGAATTTATTCACCGAGGCTAGCTGATGTTCGAGCTGTATCGATAAAATTTTTATAAGGTTTGACAAAGAAATTTTAAAATATGTAATTTATTTTAAATTACTCAACATTTTTATTATCAACTCTGACATGAATTTATTTACCGAGGCTAGCAGATGTTCGAGCTGTATCGATAAAATTTTTATAAGGTTCGAAAAAGAAATTTTCAAATATTTAATTTATTTTAAATTACTCAACATTTTTAGGATTTATTTAACTCTGACATAAATTTATTCACTGAGGCTAGCAGATGTTCGAGCTGTATCGATAAAATTTTTATAAGGTTCGACAAAGAAATTTTCAAATATTTAATTTATTTTAAAATACTCAACATTTTTAGGATTTATTTAACTCTGACATAAATTTATTCACTGTGGCTAGCAGATGTTCGAGCTTTCGATAAAATTTCTATAAGGTTTGACAAAGAAATATATGTAATTTATTTAAAATTACTCAACATTTTTAGGATTTATTAAACTCTGACATGAATTTATTTACTGAGGCTAGCAGATGTTCGAGCTGTATCGATAAAATTTTTATAAGGTTCGACAAAGAAATAAAATATTTTATTTATTTTAAATTACTCAACATTTTTAGGATTTATTTAACTCTGACATAAATTTATTCACTGAGGCTAGCAGATGTTAGAGCTGTATCGATAAAATTTTTATAAGGTTCGACAAAGAAATTGTAAAATATGTAATTTATTTTAAATTACTCAACATTTTTAAGATTTAACTCTGACATGAATTTATTCACTGAGGCTAGCTGATGTTCGAGCTGTATCGATAAAATTTTTATAAGGTTCGACAAAGAAATTTTAAAATATGTAATTTATTTTAAATTACTCAACATTTTTATTATCAACTCTGACATGAATTTATTCACTGAGGCTAGCTGATGTTCGAGCTGTATCGATAAAATTTTTATAAGGTTCGACAAAGAAATTTTCAAATATTTAATTTATTTTAAATTACTCAACATTTTTAGTTTATTTAACTCTGACATGAATTTATTTACTGAGGCTAGCAGATGTTCGAGCTGTATCGATAAAATTTTTATAAGGTTTGGCAAAGAAATATTAAAATATGTAATTTATTTTAAATTACTCAACATTTTTAATATCAACTCTGACATGAATTTATTTACTGAGGCTAGCAGATGTTAGAGCTGTATCGATAAAAATTTTATAAGGTTTGACAAAGAAATTTTAAAATATGTAATTTATTTTAAATTACTCAACATTTTTATTATCAACTCTGACATGAATTTATTTACTGAGGCTAGCAGATGTTCGAGCTGTATCGATAAAATTTTTATAAGGTTCGACAAAGAAATAAAATATTTTATTTATTTTAAATTACTCAACATTTTTAGGATTTATTTAACTCTGACATGAATTTATTTATCGAGGCTAGCAGATGTTCGAGCTGTATCGATAAAGTTTTTATAAGGTTTGACAAAGAAATTTTAAAATATGTAATTTATTTTAAATTACTCAACATTTTTAATATCAACTCTGACATGAATTTATTTACTGAGGCTAGCAGATGTTAGAGCTGTATCGATAAAAATTTTATAAGGTTCGACAAAGAAATTTTTGAAATATTTAATTTATTTTAAATTATTCAATTAGGATTTATTTAACTCTGACATGAATTTATTTACTGAGGCTAGCAGATGTTCGAGCTGTATCGATAAAATTTTTATAAGGTTTGACAAAGAAATATATGTAATTTATTTAAAATTACTCAACATTTTTAGGATTTATTTAACTCTGACATGAATTTATTTACTGAAGCTAGCACATGTTAGAGCTGTATGGATAAAATTATTATAAGGTTTGACAAAGAAATTGTAAAATATGTAATTTATTATCAACATTTTTAGGATCAACTCTGACATGAATTTATTCACCGAGGCTAGCTGATGTTCGAGCTGTATCGATAAAATTTTTATAAGGTTTGACAAAGAAATTTTAAAATATGTAATTTATTTTAAATTACTCAACATTTTTATTATCAACTCTGACATGAATTTATTTACCGAGGCTAGCAGATGTTCGAGCTGTATCGATAAAATTTTTTTAAGGTTCGACAAAGAAATTTTCAAATATTTAATTTATTTTAAAATACTCAACATTTTTAGGATTTATTTAACTCTGACATAAATTTATTCACTGTGGCTAGCAGATGTTCGAGCTTTCGATAAAATTTCTATAAGGTTTGACAAAGAAATATATGTAATTTATTTAAAATTACTCAACATTTTTAGGATTTATTTAACTCTGACATGAATTTATTTACTGAGGCTAGCAGATGTTCGAGCTGTATCGATAAAATTTTTATAAGGTTCGACAAAGAAATAAAATATTTTATTTATTTTAAATTACTCAACATTTTTAGGATTTATTTAACTCTGACATAAATTTATTCACTGAGGCTAGCAGATGTTAGAGCTGTATCGATAAAATTTTTATAAGTTTCGAAAATTGTAAAATATGTAATTTATTTTAAATTACTCAACATTTTTAAGATTAACTCTGACATGAATTTATTCACTGAGGCTAGCTGATGTTCGAGCTGTATCGATAAAATTTTTATAAGGTTCGACAAAGAAATTTTAAAATAAGTAATTTATTTTAAATTACTCAACATTTTTATTATCAACTCTGACATGAATTTATTCACTGAGGCTAGCTGATGTTCGAGCTGTATCGATAAAATTTTTATAAGGTTCGACAAAGAAATTTTCAAATATTTAATTTATTTTAAAATACTCAACATTTTTAGGATTTATTTAACTCTGACATAAATTTATTCACTGTGGCTAGCAGATGTTCGAGCTTTCGATAAAATTTCTATAAGGTTTGACAAAGAAATATATGTAATTTATTTAAAATTACTCAACATTTTTAGGATTTATTTAACTCTGACATGAATTTATTTACTGAGGCTAGCAGATGTTCGAGCTGTATCGATAAAATTTTTATAAGGTTCGACAAAGAAATAAAATATTTTATTTATTTTAAATTACTCAACATTTTTAGGATTTATTTAACTCTGACATAAATTTATTCACTGAGGCTAGCAGATGTTAGAGCTGTATCGATAAAATTTTTATAAGGTTCGAAAATTGTAAAATATGTAATTTATTTTAAATTACTCAACATTTTTAAGATTAACTCTGACATGAATTTATTCACTGAGGCTAGCTGATGTTCGAGCTGTATCGATAAAATTTTTATAAGGTTCGACAAAGAAATTTTAAAATAAGTAATTTATTTTAAATTACTCAACATTTTTATTATCAACTCTGACATGAATTTATTCACTGAGGCTAGCTGATGTTCGAGCTGTATCGATAAAATTTTTATAAGGTTTGACAAAGAAATATATGTAATTTATTTAAAATTACTCAACATTTTTAGGATTTATTTAACTCTGACATGAATTTATTTACTGAGGCTAGCAGATGTTCGAGCTGTATCGATAAAATTTTTATAAGGTTAGACAAAGAAATTATAAAATTTGTAATTTTTTTAAATTAGTCAACATTTTTAGGATCAACTCTGACATGAATTTATTCACTGAGGCTAGCTGACGAGCTGTATCGATAAAATTTTTATAAGGTTTGACAAAGAAATTTTAAAATATGTAATTTATTTTAAATTACTTAACATTTTTAGGATCAACTCTGACATGAATTTATTCACCGAGGCTAGCTGATGTTCGAGCTGTATCGATAAAATTTTTATAAGGTTTGACAAAGAAATTTTAAAATATGTAATTTATTTTAAATTACTCAACATTTTTATTATCAACTCTGACATGAATTTATTTACCGAGGCTAGCAGATGTTCGAGCTGTATCGATAAAATTTTTATAAGGTTCGAAAAAGAAATTTTCAAATATTTAATTTATTTTAAATTACTCAACATTTTTAGGATTTATTTAACTCTGACATAAATTTATTCACTGAGGCTAGCAGATGTTCGAGCTGTATCGATAAAATTTTTATAAGGTTCGACAAAGAAATTTTCAAATATTTAATTTATTTTAAAATACTCAACATTTTTAGGATTTATTTAACTCTGACATAAATTTATTCACTGTGGCTAGCAGATGTTCGAGCTTTCGATAAAATTTCTATAAGGTTTGACAAAGAAATATATGTAATTTATTTAAAATTACTCAACATTTTTAGGATTTATTAAACTCTGACATGAATTTATTTACTGAGGCTAGCAGATGTTCGAGCTGTATCGATAAAATTTTTATAAGGTTCGACAAAGAAATAAAATATTTTATTTATTTTAAATTACTCAACATTTTTAGGATTTATTTAACTCTGACATAAATTTATTCACTGAGGCTAGCAGATGTTAGAGCTGTATCGATAAAATTTTTATAAGGTTCGACAAAGAAATTGTAAAATATGTAATTTATTTTAAATTACTCAACATTTTTAAGATTAACTCTGACATGAATTTATTCACTGAGGCTAGCTGATGTTCGAGCTGTATCGATAAAATTTTTATAAGGTTCGACAAAGAAATTTTAAAATATGTAATTTATTTTAAATTACTCAACATTTTTATTATCAACTCTGACATGAATTTATTCACTGAGGCTAGCTGATGTTCGAGCTGTATCGATAAAATTTTTATAAGGTTCGACAAAGAAATTTTCAAATATTTAATTTATTTTAAATTACTCAACATTTTTAGTTTATTTAACTCTGACATGAATTTATTTACTGAGGCTAGCAGATGTTCGAGCTGTATCGATAAAATTTTTATAAGGTTTGGCAAAGAAATTTTAAAATATGTAATTTATTTTAAATTACTCAACATTTTTAATATCAACTCTGACATGAATTTATTTACTGAGGCTAGCAGATGTTAGAGCTGTATCGATAAAAATTTTATAAGGTTTGACAAAGAAATTTTAAAATATGTAATTTATTTTAAATTACTCAACATTTTTATTATCAACTCTGACATGAATTTATTTACTGAGGCTAGCAGATGTTCGAGCTGTATCGATAAAATTTTTATAAGGTTCGACAAAGAAAAAAAATATTTTATTTATTTAAATTACTCAACATTTTTAGGATTTATTTAACTCTGACATGAATTTATTTATCGAGGCTAGCAGATGTTCGAGCTGTATCGATAAAGTTTTTATAAGGTTTGACAAAGAAATTTTAAAATATGTAATTTATTTTAAATTACTCAACATTTTTAATATCAACTCTGACATGAATTTATTTACTGAGGCTAGCAGATGTTAGAGCTGTATCGATAAAAATTTTATAAGGTTCGACAAAGAAATTTTTGAAATATTTAATTTATTTTAAATTATTCAATTAGGATTTATTTAACTCTGACATGAATTTATTTACTGAGGCTAGCAGATGTTCGAGCTGTATCGATAAAATTTTTATAAGGTTTGACAAAGAAATATATGTAATTTATTTAAAATTACTCAACATTTTTAGGATTTATTTAACTCTGACATGAATTTATTTACTGAAGCTAGCACATGTTAGAGCTGTATGGATAAAATTATTATAAGGTTTGACAAAGAAATTGTAAAATATGTAATTTATTATCAACATTTTTAGGATCAACTCTGACATGAATTTATTCACTGAGGCTAGCTGATGTTCGAGCTGTATCGATAAAGTTTTTATAAGGTTTGACAAAGAAATTTTAAAATATGTAATTTATTTTAAATTACTTAACATTTTTAGGATCAACTCTGACATGAATTTATTCACCGAGGCTAGCTGATGTTCGAGCTGTATCGATAAAATTTTTATAAGGTTTGACAAAGAAATTTTAAAATATGTAATTTATTTTAAATTACTCAACATTTTTATTATCAACTCTGACATGAATTTATTTACCGAGGCTAGCAGATGTTCGAGCTGTATCGATAAAATTTTTATAAGGTTCGAAAAAGAAATTTTCAAATATTTAATTTATTTTAAATTACTCAACATTTTTAGGATCAACTCTGACATGAATTTATTCACTGAGGCTAGCTGATGTTCGAGCTGTATCGATAAAATTTTTATAAGGTTCGACAAAGAAATTTTAAAATATGTAATTTATTTTAAATTACTCAACATTTTTATTATCAACTCTGACATGAATTTATTTACCGAGGCTAGCAGATGTTCGAGCTGTATCGATAAAATTTTTTTAAGGTTCGACAAAGAAATTTTCAAATATTTAATTTATTTTAAAATACTCAACATTTTTAGGATTTATTTAACTCTGACATAAATTTATTCACTGTGGCTAGCAGATGTTCGAGCTTTCGATAAAATTTCTATAAGGTTTGACAAAGAAATATATGTAATTTATTTAAAATTACTCAACATTTTTAGGATTTATTTAACTCTGACATGAATTTATTTACTGAGGCTAGCAGATGTTCGAGCTGTATCGATAAAATTTTTATAAGGTTCGACAAAGAAATAAAATATTTTATTTATTTTAAATTACTCAACATTTTTAGGATTTATTTAACTCTGACATAAATTTATTCACTGAGGCTAGCAGATGTTAGAGCTGTATCGATAAAATTTTTATAAGGTTCGAAAATTGTAAAATATGTAATTTATTTTAAATTACTCAACATTTTTAAGATTAACTCTGACATGAATTTATTCACTGAGGCTAGCTGATGTTCGAGCTGTATCGATAAAATTTTTATAAGGTTCGACAAAGAAATTTTAAAATAAGTAATTTATTTTAAATTACTCAACATTTTTATTATCAACTCTGACATGAATTTATTCACTGAGGCTAGCTGATGTTCGAGCTGTATCGATAAAATTTTTATAAGGTTCGACAAAGAAATTTTCAAATATTTAATTTATTTTAAATTACTCAACATTTTTAGTTTATTTAACTCTGACATGAATTTATTTACTGAGGCTAGCAGATGTTCGAGCTGTATCGATAAAATTTTTATAAGGTTTGGCAAAGAAATTTTAAAATATGTAATTTATTTTAAATTACTCAACATTTTTAATATCAACTCTGACATGAATTTATTTACTGAGGCTAGCAGATGTTAGAGCTGTATCGATAAAAATTTTATAAGGTTCGACAAAGAAATTTTTGAAATATTTAATTTATTTTAAATTATTCAATTAGGATTTATTTAACTCTGACATGAATTTATTTACTGAGGCTAGCAGATGTTCGAGCTGTATCGATAAAATTTTTATAAGGTTTGACAAAGAAATATATGTAATTTATTTAAAATTACTCAACATTTTTAGGATTTATTTAACTCTGACATGAATTTATTTACTGAAGCTAGCACATGTTAGAGCTGTATGGATAAAATTATTATAAGGTTTGACAAAGAAATTGTAAAATATGTAATTTATTATCAACATTTTTAGGATCAACTCTGACATGAATTTATTCACTGAGGCTAGCTGACGAGCTGTATCGATAAAATTTTTATAAGGTTTGACAAAGAAATTTTAAAATATGTAATTTATTTTAAATTACTCAACATTTTTATTATCAACTCTGACATGAATTTATTCACTGAGGCTAGCTGATGTTCGAGCTGTATCGATAAAGTTTTTATAAGGTTTGACAAAGAAATTTTAAAATATTTAATTTATTTTAAATTACTCAACATTTTTAGGATTTATTTAACTCTGACATAAATTTATTCACTGAGGCTAGCAGATGTTCGTGCTGTATCGATAAAATTTTTATAAGGTTAGACAAAGAAATTTTAAAATATGTAATTTATTTTAAATTACTCAACATTTTTATTATCAACTCTGACATGAATTTATTTACCGAGGCTAGCAGATGTTCGAGCTGTATCGATAAAATTTTTATAAAGTTCGACAAAGAAATTTTCAAATATTTAATTTATTTTAAATTACTCAACATTTTTAGGATTTATTTAACTCTGACATGAATTTATTTACTGAGGCTAGCAGATGTTCGAGCTGTATCGATAAAATTTTTAGAAGGTTTGGCAAAGAAATTTTAAAATATGTAATTTATTTTAAATTACTCAACATTTTTAATATCAACTCAGACATGAATTTATTTACTGAGGCTAGCAGATGTTAGAGCTGTATCGATAAAAATTTTATAAGGTTCGACAAAGAAATTTTTGAAATATTTAATTTATTTTAAATTATTCAACATTTTTAGGATTTATTTAACTCTGACATGAATTTATTTACTGAGGCTAGCAGATGTTTGAGCTGTATCGATAAAATTTTTATAAGGTTTGACAAAGAAATATATGTAATTTATTTAAAATTACTCAACATTATTAGGATTTATTTAACACTGACATGAATTTATTTACTGAGGCTAGCACATGTTAGAGCTGTATGAATAAAATTATTATAAGGTTCGACAAAGAAATTGTAAAATATGTAATTTATTTTAAATTACTCAACATTTTTAGGATCAACTCTGACACGAATTTATTCACTGAGGCTAGCTGACGAGCTGTATCGATAAAATTTTTATAAGGTTCGACAAAGAAATTTTAAAATATGTAATTTATTTTAAATTACTCAACATTTTTAGGATCAACTCTGACATGAATTTATTCACCGAGGCTAGCTGATGTTCGAGCTGTATCGATAAAATTTTTATAAGGTTTGACAAAGAAATTTTAAAATATGTAATTTATTTTAAATTACTCAACATTTTTATTATCAACTCTGACATGAATTTATTTACCGAGGCTAGCAGATGTTCGAGCTGTATCGATAAAATTTTTATAAGGTTAGACAAAGAAATTATAAAATTTGTAATTTTTTTAAATTAGTCAACATTTTTAGGATCAACTCTGACATGAATTTATTCACTGAGGCTAGCTGACGAGCTGTATCGATAAAATTTTTATAAGGTTCGACAAAGAAATTTTAAAATATGTAATTTATTTTAAATTACTCAACATTTTTAGGATCAACTCTGACATGAATTTATTCACCGAGGCTAGCTGATGTTCGAGCTGTATCGATAAAATTTTTATAAGGTTTGACAAAGAAATTTTAAAATATGTAATTTATTTTAAATTACTCAACATTTTTATTATCAACTCTGACATGAATTTATTTACCGAGGCTAGCAGATGTTCGAGCTGTATCGATAAAATTTTTATAAGGTTCGAAAAAGAAATTTTCAAATATTTAATTTATTTTAAATTACTCAACATTTTTAGGATTTATTTAACTCTGACATAAATTTATTCACTGAGGCTAGCAGATGTTCGAGCTGTATCGATAAAATTTTTATAAGGTTCGACAAAGAAATTTTCAAATATTTAATTTATTTTAAAATACTCAACATTTTTAGGATTTATTTAACTCTGACATAAATTTATTCACTGTGGCTAGCAGATGTTCGAGCTTTCGATAAAATTTCTATAAGGTTTGACAAAGAAATATATGTAATTTATTTAAAATTACTCAACATTTTTAGGATTTATTAAACTCTGACATGAATTTATTTACTGAGGCTAGCAGATGTTCGAGCTGTATCGATAAAATTTTTATAAGGTTCGACAAAGAAATAAAATATTTTATTTATTTTAAATTACTCAACATTTTTAGGATTTATTTAACTCTGACATAAATTTATTCACTGAGGCTAGCAGATGTTAGAGCTGTATCGATAAAATTTTTATAAGGTTCGACAAAGAAATTGTAAAATATGTAATTTATTTTAAATTACTCAACATTTTTAAGATTAACTCTGACATGAATTTATTCACTGAGGCTAGCTGATGTTCGAGCTGTATCGATAAAATTTTTATAAGGTTCGACAAAGAAATTTTAAAATATGTAATTTATTTTAAATTACTCAACATTTTTATTATCAACTCTGACATGAATTTATTCACTGAGGCTAGCTGATGTTCGAGCTGTATCGATAAAATTTTTATAAGGTTCGACAAAGAAATTTTCAAATATTTAATTTATTTTAAATTACTCAACATTTTTAGTTTATTTAACTCTGACATGAATTTATTTTCTGAGGCTAGCAGATGTTCGAGCTGTATCGATAAAATTTTTATAAGGTTTGGCAAAGAAATATTAAAATATGTAATTTATTTTAAATTACTCAACATTTTTAATATCAACTCTGACATGAATTTATTTACTGAGGCTAGCAGATGTTAGAGCTGTATCGATAAAAATTTTATAAGGTTTGACAAAGAAATTTTAAAATATGTAATTTATTTTAAATTACTCAACATTTTTATTATCAACTCTGACATGAATTTATTTACTGAGGCTAGCAGATGTTCGAGCTGTATCGATAAAATTTTTATAAGGTTCGACAAAGAAATAAAATATTTTATTTATTTTAAATTACTCAACATTTTTAGGATTTATTTAACTCTGACATGAATTTATTTATCGAGGCTAGCAGATGTTCGAGCTGTATCGATAAAGTTTTTATAAGGTTTGACAAAGAAATTTTAAAATATGTAATTTATTTTAAATTACTCAACATTTTTAATATCAACTCTGACATGAATTTATTTACTGAGGCTAGCAGATGTTAGAGCTGTATCGATAAAAATTTTATAAGGTTCGACAAAGAAATTTTTGAAATATTTAATTTATTTTAAATTATTCAATTAGGATTTATTTAACTCTGACATGAATTTATTTACTGAGGCTAGCAGATGTTCGAGCTGTATCGATAAAATTTTTATAAGGTTTGACAAAGAAATATATGTAATTTATTTAAAATTACTCAACATTTTTAGGATTTATTTAACTCTGACATGAATTTATTTACTGAAGCTAGCACATGTTAGAGCTGTATGGATAAAATTATTATAAGGTTTGACAAAGAAATTGTAAAATATGTAATTTATTATCAACATTTTTAGGATCAACTCTGACATGAATTTATTCACTGAGGCTAGCTGATGTTCGAGCTGTATCGATAAAGTTTTTATAAGGTTTGACAAAGAAATTTTAAAATATGTAATTTATTTTAAATTACTTAACATTTTTAGGATCAACTCTGACATGAATTTATTCACCGAGGCTAGCTGATGTTCGAGCTGTATCGATAAAATTTTTATAAGGTTTGACAATGAAATTTTAAAATATGTAATTTATTATCAACATTTTTAGGATCAACTCTGACATGAATTTATTCACTGAGGCTAGCTGATGTTCGAGCTGTATCGATAAAGTTTTTATAAGGTTTGACAAAGAAATTTTAAAATATGTAATTTATTTTAAATTACTTAACATTTTTAGGATCAACTCTGACATGAATTTATTCACCGAGGCTAGCTGATGTTCGAGCTGTATCGATAAAATTTTTATAAGGTTTGACAATGAAATTTTAAAATATGTAATTTATTTTAAATTACTCAACATTTTTATTATCAACTCTGACATGAATTTATTTACCGAGGCTAGCAGATGTTCGAGCTGTATCGATAAAATTTTTATAAGGTTCGAAAAAGAAATTTTCAAATATTTAATTTATTTTAAATTACTCAACATTTTTAGGATCAACTCTGACATGAATTTATTCACTGAGGCTAGCTGATGTTCGAGCTGTATCGATAAAATTTTTATAAGGTTCGACAAAGAAATTTTAAAATATGTAATTTATTTTAAATTACTCAACATTTTTATTATCAACTCTGACATGAATTTATTTACCGAGGCTAGCAGATGTTCGAGCTGTATCGATAAAATTTTTTTAAGGTTCGACAAAGAAATTTTCAAATATTTAATTTATTTTAAAATACTCAACATTTTTAGGATTTATTTAACTCTGACATAAATTTATTCACTGTGGCTAGCAGATGTTCGAGCTTTCGATAAAATTTCTATAAGGTTTGACAAAGAAATATATGTAATTTATTTAAAATTACTCAACATTTTTAGGATTTATTTAACTCTGACATGAATTTATTTACTGAGGCTAGCAGATGTTCGAGCTGTATCGATAAAATTTTTATAAGGTTCGACAAAGAAATAAAATATTTTATTTATTTTAAATTACTCAACATTTTTAGGATTTATTTAACTCTGACATAAATTTATTCACTGAGGCTAGCAGATGTTAGAGCTGTATCGATAAAATTTTTATAAGGTTCGAAAATTGTAAAATATGTAATTTATTTTAAATTACTCAACATTTTTAAGATTAACTCTGACATGAATTTATTCACTGAGGCTAGGGTTAGGGTTAGGGAAACCAACTCGCAAACCTAATACTTTCCATATATTCGCTATATAAACCATTGGCCAATGCGTTAGCATTGGACAATGGTTCAACTGTCTTATGATTTTCTATCAATTGTCTTAATTTTATTTTGATATTTTTTTAAATCTATAGTTTCACGAGGTATATTTAAATTTTTAATTATTTTTCATCTAATTTTTTTATTTTTTTTTGATTTTTTATGACTACCTTATATTTTTGGTATACTTTTTAAGGGTAAATTTTTTTCCAATTTTTTGTTCCACGAGGCTAAAATCTTTTTTAATTTTTTATGACTGTCTTAAGTTTTTTATTTTTTCTAATTTTTTAATTTTTTTTTTAATTAATAAACTTAATGACAACTCGCTCAAATATCCATCAATTTATTTTCTTAGAATCTTAAATTAATGGAATTAAGTAGGTAAAGAGTGTTTCTTTACCCTTTATTAAAAAAAAATAATTTTAAAATGTGAAAATTTTGAAAAATTTGAATTTTTTTGCTATAAAGGACCGTTATCGTCATGTAGAGGACCGTTATCGTTAGAGAGAGGACCGATATCGTCATGTAGAGGACCGTTAGGGATGGACGAACAAAGTATATATTTACGAACATTTTACAATTTTTTTAATATATTTTTTAATAAATTTAAGTGAATGGAAAGGGGGGGGGAGTAAATGGGGGCGCAGCCCCCCCTAAAAAAATTAAAAATAATAAAATTTTTACTTTATGACTTAATATAATAAACTTTACTTTATTATTTACAACGAGTTTCAAATCTTCGTCTGCTTTGCTTTTTAAGGAATTAATGGAATTAAGTAGAAAAAGAGTGTTTCCTTACCCTTTATTAAAATAAATTAATTTTAAAATGGGATAATTTTAACAAATAATTTTTTTTAGGTGGAGGACCGTTATCGTCATGTAAAGGACCGTTATCGTCATATAGAGGACCGTTATCGTTAGGTAGAGGTTTATTCTATAGAACATTAAAATAATTAGAACATTTATTCGGATATAAAGGTAAAGGCCATAATTCGAACATTTTTACATTAATCTATAGAACATTGATATAATTCGAATGGGTATAATTGTAAAATTTTTATTGTTATGTATAATTTTCAACTATTTAATGTAATTTCATTATATATTTGTAGATATTTCAAGAATTATCTAAGTTAGTATAAAAAGCAGACGAAGATGAAATTTGTTGTAAGGATTCGAGTAAAATTTCTTTATTACATATTTTAGGCCATAATTTGAACATTTTTAAATAATTCCATAGAATATTGAAATAATTGAAATATATTCTCGGCAAGAGAGGTATGAAGTATATTTTGTAAAGGGTCAGCTTTTTCTTATATATTATTTTGTAATATTTAATTTATAATATACTTTAATGAGCTTTTTAATTATTTTTTATCTTTTTAAAAATTTATATTTCTCGACTCTTTTTTTTAAATTAGATAGTGTTTTAGAACAAATAATTTTATTAAAACTTATTTATAATATTTATATTTTTTTTTATATTTCATAATGGGTTTTCCAATAGATATTATTTTTTTGTATTTTTTGATTTTAAAAATTATTCAACTTTTGTATTTTTAAATTGTAAAATTCTTTTAACTTTTTTTTCTAAATTTATATATTTCTTGAATTTCGTTAAATTTAACAAAATATTTTACTATTATATCTAAAATTTTTTATTAATTTTAATCTTTTATTATTATTCAAAAGCGTTAGTTTTTTTAAATTTTGGGTAGTTTTTCTTAGTTTTAATATTTTTATTTTTTTTTAAAATATATTTAAGGATTTTTTTATTTTATTTTAAAGATTATTTAAAATTTTTTATTTTAAAATTTTTATCGGTTATAATTTTAAATTTTATTTATGTGGTTGAATATTTTTTTAGAATATGTTAAGATGATTTTTTCAGTATGTTTTGTAGATTTCATAAATAATTTGTAGTAACTAGGAATTTTTTTTATATTAATGTTTAGATCATTTTTTTTATTTTCTAATATTTTATATTTTTTAAACTGATTTTTTAAATTTTTATTTATTTTTAAATGTATATCATATCATTTGTACATTATAGCTTTTTATATCAAAATTTAGCATATATTTTATATCTTTGTATTTATCTCTTGTTGATTTTATTTTCATAATATAAAGATAAAACCTTTTTTAGAAAAAGCTAAATTTTATTTGTTTGATTATTTGATAATATAATATACTCTCATTCCTGTATCTTTTATAGCACATTATAGTTTTTTTAATCTTATTTTACCACTCTTGTGATATGACTTTATTTTAACAATATTCAAACAAAATATTTATTCCAAACTAAATATTGTTTGGTAGAAGAGATATGTACAAACGACAGTGAGATTATGTGTAAGTTGATGTGTAAGCCATATTTTAGACTTTGAAATGTTCAATTCTGTTTAATTCTTTTACAAGAAAAACATTTATGGTAGTTTTAAACTATGCACCTATGTGAATAAATTCAAACATGTTAGGGTAGGAGATACAGTTGGGGCTAAAAAAAATAAAATTTTTAATAATATTGACAACTCCTAACCAAAATGTAATGCTAACTGTCTCGCTCAAAATCACAAATCCTAACCCTAACATTAATCTAACTATATATTAA